>CM053581.1:76058486-76160597 GCA_028627135.1 Pseudochirops cupreus
CCCGACCCTGCCCTCCTCTCTATCATCCCATCTCTCATCCCCATTCCCCCTACTCTCCTGTGTGGCAAGATACCTAGTTTAGAGGATGAGAAGCAATGTTTTAGGAATGGAAGTTTGGTGATTTACACTTCTCCTCAAGGTGTTAATTGGCTATCAATTAGTGGAGTTATTTTCAGTTTCCACGATGGTAAAAAGAGTTTGGAGTAGGCAGGGAGTTTGAAGAAATATCTCTACTTCTTCTGAGTCAGAGTGCTCTTGGTCATGTTTGTTTTTCATCCTTTGGGTACCATTTATTAATTGCTGCTTGAGAATACCAGTGAGAATATGGAATCAGTCGTGATATCTCAGACTTTTGGTGTGTACCCCAAAGGTGACTCCCATATTTAGGATGTCTAACAAAAGAAACTCATTCTCTTTCCTTACCTTTGCTTTGGTGCCAGAAAATGTTCCAACAAGCACATTCCCAGATGCTGAAGGGCTTGCCAGGAGATGAATGGTTAATTAACAAAAATTTGATTACTTGATCTTTTGCCTCCTCTTCCTTCTATTCCTAGAGATCTTACTTCAAAATCCTTTTCTTCAGTTCTTCTCAAGTGTTTCAGCTTTTGTCTCATTGCTTCCAAAGTTACAACCAGGGAAAGGCAATGGGGGTTGGCCCATGGTGGGAAAATTTTAAGGGGATTGGGCAAGAGTACCAAATTGAAAGTATTAGACATCCCGTGAACCAAGAGAAAATGTTTCTCCAGGCCTAGGAGTTTTCAGGTATCCCTCAGCATAATCTGCCCTTGGGGAAAAGGACAAGGCACTTAAGATGGAACAAGGCCAGGGAGGGAACCAGCCATTCAACCATGGGAACCTTTATTTTCCTCTTAAATTTTGCTTTCCTTGCTTCTTAAACCTTACTGTTGAATGGAATGAGGTGGCAGAGGGTGAGCTTGAGGCTACAGTGTGCCTGGAAAGACCAAGGATGCCCCTTCATTGCTCTGCTACCTGTCCAGAGTCATGAGACCAAGAGCTGATCTTTTGGAAGGCCTGAGGGCCTCAGGGTGGTAATTGGAAGACCAAATTTCAACAGCTTCAAAAAAAAAGAAAACCCACTGGTTCAGGAGTTAGGGGAGAATTGAGTTTTAGTCTCTGCTCAGATCCAAACTTGGGGCCTCTATTTTCCCTTCTGAAAAATGAGGGGGTTGGACAAGGAGGGTCTACCCTTCAAGAGGTACCACAGTGCAAAGAGCATTGAATGTGGAGTCAAAGGACCTGAGTTCAAATTCTAGCTCTGTCACCAAATACTTGGGTGACTTTAAGCAAGTCCATAACCCTTCTAGGCCCCAGTTTCCCCATCCGTATAATGAGGGAGCTGTACTAGTTACCTTATTTCACAGCATAATCATTGTCACTGCATACTCATTGTATCCTGAAAGGGGTTGGGGGGGTATTCCAGTACAAAAATTGGTTTATAACCTTTCATCATGTAATCACCATATGGTATGACTTTCTTCATCACTCCACTTAAAAGGTAAACAGCAGCAATGTATTTGCCAATGGCATATGGATAAGCCTTCATCTCTCCTGCATTGCAAGACCCAGGAACCTGGAATTCTCAGCATACTTGCATGTCAGTATTCAGTTTTAATGTATATTCATGAATATTCCTAATCTTGCACCAAAGACAGTTTAGCAATAAATTATTTTAAAGTAAAGTAATACTGGAACAATTTTTTAAAAGCTTCACATAATGGTCGGCCCCCCACGTTTTTGCAAAAAAGAAATCTGACATAAAACCTGCAATGATTATGTGGTGAAATATAGTAGCCTCTGAAATCCCTTCCATCTCTAAATCCATGACCCTATAATTCCAGCTACAACCAGCATGGGAGTCTATGAGAGTAGGTCTCCATTTAACTGTTCTTTAGCTCAGCCTGAATTTCATTAAGAGTTGAATGAGCCTTGTTCCCACCTAATCTCCGGTAAACCACCTCTCTGGGGTCTTAGTTCCTCAGCCCATTCCAGCTCTAACTTTTCAGTGATACCCTCTTTGAGGTTTTTTGTTTGTTTGTTTTTGTTTTTAAGGGAGACAAGAGGCTTTATATCAACTCTTTCTTCAAAAGCAACTCTCCTAGTTGGAAGGGCTACAACTCCGCCTCCAGGCCATTAATTAAGTTTCTAGGTGCCAATGAGGAAGAGGCAATGGACTGCAGCATCATGTGGTCAAGAATATTGTCTTTTTAAATAGACCTGTGGTTTTATTAGGATAGGAACCCTCCCCCCAAATCCCCACTGATGATGTTACCTGTAAATAATAGATCTTAGATCAGGAAGTTGCCTGGGGCATAGAGAGTTAAAGTGACTTTCCCAGAATCTCTCACTCAGTATGTGTCAAAGGTGTGACTTGAACCTAGGTCTTAATTTTTGAGGCCAGCTCTGTATCAGCTACATCAGGCTGCTGCTCTAGTTAACAAGAATAGTTTAAAAAATAGGAAGATACAGTATGGCTGCTTTCTGGTTTGTGTGAGCAATGAGAGGGATGAATCACATGATGGCATTTCAAGATCTCTGCCCTTTAGGACTGGTGGTGCCCAAGGTGCTCACACATAGGGTGGGAGCCACACCTCCCTCACCCCCCCAAATGAAGGGTACTTTCTGTGCCCATGGTTCCAGGTGCCATTTGTGATTGCAATGCCAAAACCATGTGTAGAAATTTCTAGTTAGGACTCAGACTCCCTCCCTACACAAACTCTGCTAGTCTGATTTCCACTTTGTGTACACCATGCTCATTCTTGCTTCTGATGCCTTTTTTCAAGTTATTTCTCCTGGCCCTCCCATGATCCTCTCTTGTCCTTCCTCCTTCTTCCCTTCTCCAAATAGTAGATACTATCAGATCTAAATCCTTTGCTGTTTAGGACCATCTTTTTAATGGTGATATTTAATAATGTTTAACTTTTTCAAGACTCATCTCCTTAGCTAGACTGCATGTTCCTTAAGACAGGAACAAAATTTCATATTTTTAGTTCAGTGCTAGAATGTTAGAATTAGAAGGTACCTTTGAGCTTACCTGACAGGGCTAGATGGAGTCTGTGACCTCCAAAACAAAATCTGATAACTGCATTCCAACATATTTGGTTTCCTTTGCAACCCCATATATGTTATTTTATGTAAGTCTCCATTTTGTTGCATTCTCCATCACTTCTGCCATTTGGTCTTTAGCCTAAGGGCTGTTATTTCTGATCTGTTCATTCAAATTTCCTACCATTTTCTCCATGGTGTTGAATTTTATCTCGTACTTATTTTCAATGTGTTTGGTATATACTTGTTTGTGTATATGTTATTTCTATGATAGAATATAAGACCCATTAACAGAGACTGTTTCATTATGTTCTTTGCATCTCCAATGCTGAGTATAATGGCTGCCATATAATAAGTACTTAATAAATGCTTATTAATGGGTCGATTAAAAGAAAATCATAGCTCCTTAGCTAGCTAGATAAAAACACAAGTCTGAAAAGGGTACCCATAGGCCTCACTAGACTGTCACCAAAGGGGTTTCTGACACACACACACAAAATGATTCAGAAGCTTTGACCCTAGTCCCATTTCTATGGATCTCTCACAGGGCCAAGCCGAATGCTTCCCTCATTGTAGGCCTCAGCCTAGTATATGTTTGTGGAGTGAAGGTTCTCCTGGAAGGTCAGGGTGAAGGGATGGAAATTGAGCAATTTGGGAAACTAGTGAATGTTATCTTTTGGGGGATATGCTAAGCAATTGGCAAGGATCTCTTGGTCATTTCCCATATTTTTTTGACAACTTCAGTAAGGCTGATTTCATCATAGCTTACTGCCTACATGTGTGTGTGAATTTGTAAATATTGTAAACCTCAAAGCTAGAGGCAGAATTTCTGGGGGGAAAAACGTGTTTCTGGGTCATAATGATGTCGAATCAATACAAGAGTTCCCATTAAGGCAGTGGAGGATGTGGGGGTGGGTGAGGAGGGAAGGGAGAATCTCAGAGATTCTCAGACTTCATTGAAGTCATTTCCCCTTTTTTAGTGAATAAGAGAGAATTAAAAGGGTCAAAGGGGTTCTGTGTTGGTTTTCCCTTGCATTTTCAAAATCCTTTAATGAGTGGGCCTCAAGTGGAGCTACTGGCAGTTCACAGAAAAAAAACCCCAACAAAAAACAGATTCATGACTTAGGCATCTCTGATGATTTGCTCTATTCACAAACCAGAGAACTTTAGTTGTAATTAATAAGCTAAACAAAGGTATCTTTCCTTAAAAGAAAGTATGAGGCAATGGGGTGGTATTTTTGAAAAAAGTATCCTTTTGACAATTTTTCTGATCGTTTTCAACCAGCATGTTTGATGGCTCTGCCAGTGGGAGATTCTGCCCTCCCCTTCTTCACTATACCCAGCTCTGGCCCCTGGGGAAGCAGAGCTCTGTTTTCTCATGACACCGTGATTATTTTGGGCACCCTGCATATTTTTTCTAATATTATTACAATTTGTGGTAGGGTATGGGGAGGCCTGGACTGCCTCTTGAGAAAGGCTCATTCTAAGCAACCTCACCCTTCATATCCACTGGTTAAATTTAGATCAGATATTCAATAAGGGGGTGGGGCTGGGAGATGACTCTCTTTTCCTCCAACAGCCCTTCGTGTTTCTTCCATTGCCCCTCATTTTGGTGCAAATCAAAATGAACGCCTCATTTTCTCCATTCGTGAAAGCTCATCCCCCACCCCCACCCCGCCCATGTTCTCTGTTCCTCATTCACTCTTTTCTGTGACAGGGTTTGAGAGGGTATCTTCAACATGGCATTAGAGGTTTGCACTCCTAGGATGGCATCCTAATGAATTTGTTGAAACAGCCCCATTCAGAATGAGTTAGCATCATGTGCAGTTGGCATACTTCCCCAGCCTCTGTCCCATAGATATTCCTTTGTTCTGCACGTTTAGAGACAGACTTTCAAGAGGCAAATAGCCTCTGCTGCCTTCCAGTTTTAACTCCAAATTTGTAGAAGAAACGTAGAGAATTGAAATGAAAAAAAAAACTAGGCTGGAATGGCTGAGAGCTTAAAGAGGAGAGAAACAGAACCCTTGAAGGGCTGAGGCATGTGTCTGGTTTGGAGAGTGTTGTTGAGGGAAGAATTGTATTTCTGATAGAGAAATAAATAGGCTTAATAAGAGAGAGGAAAAGGGCCAAGTAGATCGTATCTGAAACCAGTCAATCAGCAAAGGTTTGCTGAGTATTTCCTATATGCTAGCACTGTCTCTGATGGACCCTGTAAGGGACACAAAGAAATACAATTGGCCTTGTCCTAGGAGAGTTTATGAGTGAGTTATGGAGATATGTATATTTTTTAAGACAATAGGACTAAGTTGATGATAATCAGGGGATGAGAGGAGTGAAGATGGAGGAAGTTACAAGGATCTTTTACTAAGGAAGCCTTAAGAAGAAATACAAAGCCTGGAAAGGTCTCACTCAGTATCTCTAGAGTCTTAGAGATCCTTTAGCCCAACCCCCTTATTTCAAGGTGAACAAACTGAGCTCTGGTTGTTCAAGGTCACTGGCAGAGCCAAGACTAGGTCTTGTACCATTTCATGGTATGTATTGACCGACCTGCTGCTGCTGTGCCTAAAGTTAGAATGAGGAAAGCTTGCTGAACTGTGTTAGATTCTCTTATTTTGGGCCCTTGAGACCTCTCCCATTCATGGAGTGCACACTGGGAAGGTTCAATGAGTCAGTGTCTGGTTTTTTGGATGGAGAAACTACAGTAAGAAGTGTTTTAGGTTTTTTTTTTTTTAAAGCAAAACAGAACTCATAACTCATTGAATGAAGGAACTAAAAAGAGGCCTAAAATTCTCTTTGCCTGAATCCATTCTGACATCTTTTGGGCAGCAGTGTAGAAGACCAGCTAATGCTTTCCCTCCTCATCTCTTCTTCTGCCTTCCAAGGTGTCCTTTAAGATGACAGAAATCCCACCTTCTGAAGGAGGCCTTTCCTTCCTCCTTCCCCCTTCCCACCCCCGGGATCTTCCCTTTAAGATTGCATATTGTATCCTCCATTAGAATGTGGGATCCCTGAGGGCCTGGACCACCATCTTGCCTCTTTCTCATCCCCAGTGCCTGCCTCACTGGACAATAAGTGAGAGATATATGAGACTTATAGAATGGGAATCAGTGGATGTATCACCAAGTGTTGGTGTATCTGCAGTATATCCAGTCTTCTTAAGACACTGTAGGAACAGTTTACTCTATAGTTGGAAAGGTGAAATAATATCACATGATTAATCAGAGAATGAAGCCCAGAGAAGGGAAATCTAGACCCTGCAGAGATAAATCTAAAAATATGTTTTATTTCCAGTTAGCAAAGGGTGTAATTGCCCCCCCCCCCACCATTTTTGTTTGACTGGAGGTGCGGGCAGAGCAGAAAAGGGGAGTCGTGATTACTGGCTTATTAAGGTATGGGGGAGGGAGGAGGGAGAAAATGACTCTTGGCTTTGATAGTGGCTGGTCACCAGGAGCCGATGGGAAGTAGTCAGCTGGGGCATTTGAGTTGGTGCCCAGGGTTAGGAAAGAGTTTAAAGAAAACTCCCTTAACCTTTGCATTTTTTCTGCTCTCACCAGCTGTTTTATCAAACTAAGTATGTTAGGAAGAAATGCAGAAAAACCCTCAGGAAGCTATTACTTTTAGCTTTAGCTCTGAAGGAGTGATTAATTGGAGAAGGGAGAGTTTTTCTTAGGGGCACTGTTGGGAATGAATATTACCTACATGAGGCACAAATTTCAGAGGACTGAAGTTGACTTTCATTTTTCATTTGAACATTTTAACAAAAATTTATCAAGTCCCTGAGGATGTGCTCAGCCTTATGCTGTCTGCTGTGGGAGATTCAAGAAGAGACACCATGATCTCTGCCCTCAAAGGACCTACAGTCTAGTGACAAACAGAAACAGAGGAGCCTTCATGATAAAGTGGAAAAAAATCCAAGGCTTTGAACTTAGAGCATCTTGGTTCAAATCCTGCTGCTAATACTTTCTGGCCAAGTCAACAAATATCCCTGGGCCTCAGATACCTCATCTGTAAAATGCTGTGTTTGGACAAGATTAGTGGTATCAAATTCCGATGAAAATCAGTTATGTTTTAATTTGGTTAGGGTTATTGTGGGAGTTTGGGGATCTGGAGACTGGAAGTTTGACACCTCTGGACCCCTAAAATTCCTTTTGTCTCTAGACTTATGAGCCTAAAAATGTATCATAAAGGACCCTAATGAAACAAAAGCTTAAATGATAGTATGAGACAAGATTTTGCCAGGCCTCATATAATTAAGTATCTAGAATAATCAGAGGAGGCTTCATGAAGGAGATGGGACTTGGGCTGAGCCGTGAAGGATAAGTAGAATCCATATGAATGTAAAAAAAAGGATGTGGGAGGGAGGAATTCAAGATTGGAAGGATGGAGTGAACAAAAATGTGTTGATAGGAATATACTGGGTATTAATAGAGAAATCTTTATGACTGTGCAGATTTTAATTCCCTTGAGGGCAAGGATAGGAGATTACATATTTCTTGTACGTTTCTCCTTTTCGCTGGGAAGCTTCTCTGAATGACAGTGACTTTAGAGTCAAGTTTGATCTCAGAGATTCTGATGTAGCCTTATCTGGCTAGCTGACTGGCTCCGTGTTGCTAGGAGGGAAGTGTTGTTATAAGGGAGGAGAAGTAGTAAAAAGTAGGGGATAGCCCAGAAAAGCATTCTCCTTTATTAAAATAGGATTAAAAAGAAACTTTAAGGCCTTCCAAAGGGCTTTATTTTCCCAGGTTCTGGAGGTCCACACCCATCTGTGGGCCTAGCTTTCATTGTCTCTCTTTCAACAAAGACATCCGGTGCAAGAAGTTAATATAACTTGATGCCAGTGAAATGAGATAAGAAGCCAGAGCTGCAGGGGAGTTGAGAAGGCTGGACATAGTGGAAAATTCACCATAAACCAGAGTGAACATGTCCTCACGTCTGTACACCATGGTGTGGCCTTGCTGCAGAAGCCATAGAGAGCTGAGAATATGGGTGGAAAGGGGCCTCAGGGCAATGATCCCCTCACTCATTTTCATGTGGGGACTCTGAGCAGAAAGCTAAACATTCCTTTCTCCCAGTAGCCTAGAGAAATTAGACCTGTAGCAGTTGTTTAGAATGGAAAAGGACACATTCCCTTGACCAGGGGCTTAGATTTAAGCACTTGGTTGGAAACTTTCCCAAGGCCCACGAGACCCCAGTTAGCTCATGCTATTCGGAATCATGTCAAAGTGAGATGGAAGGTCATGGGTTTGTGTTTTGTGTCTCCAGATCCATCCAAGAAGGTGTCAGTTGGGCCGTGTGCGCTAGGAGATTACATAAGGGGCTGAGTTATCTCTGGCCTTACCTACATGGCTGTTCTGTAATTGAATCCCCAACCTTCTTCACTCTGGACTGTCATGAGCACAGAATACCGCCAGATAAGGATCTCTAATCTCCCTGAAGCAGAAATCACCACTAGAGAGCCAAGTTGGGTGGTGTCCAAACATTATTCTGGGCTCTAAACAGGGATCCACATTAGCTTCTCTGGTATTATGAAGTCTGTCAGGGGTAATTTTAGGGAAGGAGTAGCTGTCCCATAGTCCAATCTTGGAAGGGGGAAGGTTGGAAGGTTATTTAAGGCACAATCCACTTTCTAGGATTCATGCAGTGAAAATGGCCTGGGTAAGGGAGGCTAGCAAGGGGGTAGTATAAGAAGAAATTCCTAATAGCCTAATAGTAGTAATAAATAATAGGTATTTTAAAAGTACCTACTATGTTCCAGCAACATGCTAAGTGCTTTACCAACATTATCTCATTTAATCCTGACAACAGTCTCCAAGAGGTAGGTATTATTATTATCCCCATTTTACATTTGGGAAAACAGAGGCAGGCAGAAGTTAAGTTACATTCCCAGGTTCAGAGAGCTAGTAAGTGTCTGAGGCTGGATTTGAACTCATGAGGATGAGTCTTCCTGATTCCAGGCTCAGACTTCTATCTACTGCACCACCTAGCTACCCTTAGCTGCTTGGCTTTCCTTTCCCGACTCGGTTTCTCTTAATCAGAACCTTCCTCTAGTCTCTAATCTAGAAGTACCCTTAGTTCTTCTCCAGCGACCCAGGCTCAGCTAATAGTGAGTCTCACCCTAAAGCTAGTGAATACCCAGGCATTTTTCCTTTGATTCAGACAACGTGTATGAAATAACGTATTGCATGCAAGGTTCTGTGCAGGAGAAGGGGAATGGGGAGGGGGGAGATGACTATTGAGATGAAGAATGACACCATCTCTGCCTTCAAGGAACTTGCAAACTAGTGGGGGTGATGGGGAAATTGACACATGCGTGCAAATAATTATAATACAAAATTTAAAAATAAGCATATTTGTTCTCAGCAATGAGACCCAGTCACTCCCCTCTCTCATGAGTTATGTCCCATCTGGATTCTGAAGAATATATTGGGTGTTAGTGAGTTTTTTACCCCATAATAAATGGATTAAACATACAGCAACATTAACAGATTTTCTTGACCTCCTCATGCCTGGGCCAGTTCATTTCACCCCATAGAGGCGTCGTAGCTGTAGATTAATCATTTTAAGATTGCAGAATGTCAAGATATTAGGAGACACCCTGTTTTCCAGAGCTAAGACCCAGCAAGCAAGCTGTGCCCTGAGCTTGGCATAACAACAATCCTTTGCGCTCACCCTCTGGATGATCTCAGCCACAGTAAAATCCCAGAATTATTTCATATAATTATTGTATTGCTTTGACCCGCTCTTAGTTTGGACAGGCACCAGACAAATATTCATGTTGTGGTCATGAAGCCCTGCTCTCACTATTGCGGTCACTCCTCATTGTCAGAGCTACAGTTCACTGCATAGCCATTGGTATAAATTGAGATCTCCCCAGTCTGCCTTGGGTACCCCCCACTAGGGGTGGAGCCCCAGCACATGTGACAAATCTGCCTCCTTGCTTCCAAACCATTTTCCTTGCTTTGAAATTAAACTTCTGTTTGATTGCTGACTCTCCCGTCTGTAGCCTGCTTTGTTCAGCTCTGGCCACCCACGGGTTAGAGGCTGGTTCCATCTGGGTTGACGGTGACTTTCCTTTGCCTTAATCTTGATATGGTGGACTTAGAAATAGAAGACTTGGGTTCAAATGTCAGCTCTTACATATCTCGACTAGCTCTGTGGCTACGGGCAAATTACTTAACTTTTCTGAGATCAGTTCCTTACCCTACTAAATGAAGTTAATGATACTTGTACCACCTACTTCTCAAAGAGGAAAATTCATTGAGTTTATGACTTAGATGACTTATAGTCTTCAACAGTTGTCTGAGATTCTGATCACAGCTACTAAGTGTCAGAGGCAAAATTTGGGCCCAGATCTTCCTGACTCAAGGTCCAGTTTGCAAACCACTCCCCCACCCCTTAGAGATGGACTGGAAAAGTCACAGGTGACATGGTAGTCTTGCTCTCCAGAGAAGATCATCTTGGAATTTTACGGCTTCCAGGCTGACTGATCTAAGTAGCCACGTGTGCCTACAACCTCCTGAAATCCATATTGCATCTGCTTCCTAGCCAAGACTTAGGCAGAGCTGAAATCTTTTCCTAATTAACCTGCCCTTCCAGTCCAGATAGATAGTTTTTAGAGCTTTGCTTCAGCATTTACCTAGTAGCCAGAAGCCAGGATATTCTTGGCCAAGAGGAGGAAGTGATTTGGTTACTAACCAAGCAGAGCTCTCCCTAGAGACTGAGCCAGGCCTTGGGAAATGACCTAAAATTAAAGAGAAGCTTTCAAGATAAGCATTAGAAGCAAACATTTTTTTCCCAGTTGAATTGTTATTTCTGCAATGTGCCCCTTCTCCTTTCCAAAAACATTAGAAAAATTTAGGTTATTTTTCATCCCTTGTCCTTTCCTTTTAGCATTTCCTTTCAATGTGGCTTGATGCTCTCTTCCCTTGTTTAGTAGAAAATTCCAGAATTTGAATTTTTATCTTGAGGAGAGCCGCGAGTATTTGATTATGAGCTAAATGGAGTAATGGATAGAGTGCAGGGCCTGGAGTCTGGAAGACTCATCTTCCTGTGTTCAAATCTAGCCTCAGAAACTTCCTAGCTTTGTGGTCCTGGACAAGTCAGTTAACCTTGTTTGACTTAGTTTTCTCATCTGTAAAATGAGATGGATAAAGAAATGGGCAAACTATTCTAGTATCGTTGCCCAGAAAACCCCAAATGGGGTCACAAAGAATCGGACACAACTGAACACAACGGAACAACAACAAACATAAAAGAATGTTGTCTAGGAAAGAGAAATTCTTAGAAGACTACGCATCTTTGTTTTGAATTCTGGCTCTCTTATTTTATCTATGTGACCTTGGGGGAATCATTTCAACTCTCTGGCCCTGTTTTCTTTTTAGTAAAACAAACAAACCAAAAGGTAGGGTTGATTAGACATCTTTTTAGGCTCCTTCCACCTCAGAGTCTGTGACCAGATGATCTTGAATCCAGAGAGCATTCAGTGGAAAGTGATCAGGATGGTGAAGGGCCTGAGGGCCTTGAATTCATGACATCTGAGGACAAGTGGACAGAATAGGGAAGAGTTAGCCAGGAGAAAAGAAGACATGGCAGAGACACACATGAGAATCAACTGTTTTTAAGTATTTGAAGGAAAGATTCTATCTGTTCTGCCTGGCTAACCAGAATAAATGAGTTGCAAACAATGAGCGCCATCCACAAATCCAAGAGACTGCCCCAGGAGGTGGTAGGTGCCCCCAAACAACAGCCGCGTGACCACTTGTTAGTTAAGCTGTGGAAGGGATTCTCTTTCAGGTCTGAGTCCTGCCTAGTGGCCCCGTTGTCACAGCCAACTGTGAAATTCTCCATTTCCTTCGATAAATGCAACATGTGAATCGGGCCCTCGGAGATGGAGCTCAGTCAGCTTTACTTAAACCTCCCTGAATGGGCATTTATTTATATGGGGCCTATTGTGTGCCAGGCGTTGCACTAAGTGTTTTTCTTTTTAACAGATGTTATCTCATTTGAGCCTTACAACAGCTCTGCAAGGTAGGTGCTATTATTATTTCCATTTTACAGTTGAGGAAACTGAGGCAAAGAGAGGTTAAGTAACTTGGATCATTCCTGGATTTGGAGTCAGGAGGTTCAAATCCAGCCTCAGGTACTTCCTAGATGTGTGACCCTGGGCAAGTCACTTAACCTTTGTCAATCTCAGTTTCCTCATCTGTAAAATGGAGGTGATAATGATAATACCTCCCTCATGAGGTTGTTGGGAGGCTCACTATACATATAGATTTATATATTTTTATAGTATATATCATTATTTATATATTTATGTATTATGTTTATATATAATTTATATTAAAATATATTTATAAGTTATATTTATATCTGTTATGTATTATATATTTAAACATTTTAATTTTTAAAAAATTTTTGTGGGCATATATCTATATGTAGATATAAATCTTTTTTTTTTCAAAACATCTGGCCCTCATGCCAAAAAAATCTTTGATGAATAAATGAACCAAATTACAGATTATCTGCCTTCCCAGCTTCCAATTGGTAAGATTAGGACTGGGATAGAGGTCTGAGGAAGGACAGGGGGAGCTGTTTTATTCATCCATTGGTACTATTGCAACACTCCAAAAAGCAAAAAAAAAAAAATTACTTGTTTGGGGCGGCTAGGTGGCTCAGTGAATAGAGAGAGCACCAGCCCTGGAGTCAGGAGGACCTGAGTTCAAATCCAGCATCAGACACTTGACACACTTACTAGCTGTGTGATTTTGGGCAAGTCGCTTAACTCCAATTGCCCTCCAAAAAGCAAAAAAAAAAAAATTACTTGTACTACTGGGGCAATGGTGTCCATGTCTCCACATTTGGCGTCATCCAGTTTTCTAAAGAGATCAGCTGATGGGAGGAATGGTCTCTGGATCATCTCGGTTTTGCACAGGAGGGTCCATGCCTTTAAGAACTCTAGCACACATGAGTTAGTCCTATGTGGTTTAGCAGCACAAAAGCTGCTTTTAAGAGTCTGAAAGATCGAGTTCAAAAACTGTCTAGGGCTATGACTCAGATCTAGCCACTACATCTCTCTACACCTTAGTTATCTCTTCTCTAAAATGGGTGTAATAATAGGTTTGCAATGGATAGAATATTGAACCTAGAGGCAGGAAAACTTGAATTTAGATGCTTCCAAATGCTAGCCATATGACCCCTGGGCAAGTCACTTAAACCTGTTCTAGCCTCAGTTGCTTCATCTGCAAAATGAAGATAATAATAGAATTTACCTCCCAGGATTATTGTGAGGATAAAATGAGATAATATTTATAAAGCATAAAGTGCTATTTAAATGCTAGCTATCATGATTACTTTTAACTATGGTTGTTGGGAAGATCAAATGTGGTAATAGAATACTTTGAAAACCTTAAATCATTATATAAATGCCCATTGTTATTTATTTCATCATTAAGACAGTTAAGCAGCCATGCCATGAAATCTGTGGAACAATCTGTTGCTGAGTATGTTAATGTTGGGTGTCTGCTGAACTCCCAGTTCTGTGCTAGGTACTATAAGAAAGACAAGGGAAGAAGGCATAGCCCTTCTTTCAAGGCTCTTCCCATCTAATTTCAATCCAATGCATGAAACAATTAGAAAACAATACACAAAGCCGACTAGTGGAATGTTAATTGTGTGGCCTTGATTCTGGGTCACATCATAAACTCAGCTGTTTTTTAGTATCTGTCTTTAATAAACAAAAGGAATTAAGAACAAATTGTAAAAGAATTGAACTGGGGCTCTCGGCCATGTGTGGGGAGAACAGGGTGGACACGAAATAAGTTTATGGGATTCTTGTGGGCACTAAGAAAGTGAAGAGGGGAGAAGTGAGCAGTGTGGGAAAAGGGGTCTGAGGAATGCTAGGAAATATCGAAAGGGGTAAAAAGTGAAATTTGAAAGTCTGGTCAAGGATTTTAATCAAAAGACAGTTTGAACATTTGTATACTTACCAGTTCTGGAGATATCTGAGACCAGCCAGGTATTAAACTCATATTTATTGGGCAAAAAAAAAGGTTTAAAAGTGTTTTCGTCAAAACAACACAGTAGGTGATAGCTCTTTTAAATTGTAGCATTCTCATTTTACGGAGGAAGGATGGAGGAAGGAAGAAAGAGAGAGAGGAAGGAAAAAGGAAGGAAAAGAGGAATGGAGGAAGGAAGAAAGGGAGGGAGGGAAAGGAGAGGAAGCAGGAAAGAAGGGAGGGAGGCAAAGAAAAGAAGGAAAGAAGGAGGAAGAATGAAAGAAAGGAAGAGGGAAGGAAGGAAACAAACATTTAAGTCCTTACAAATATAATCTCATTTGATGCAAGAATCTTGTGAAGAATCTTATTGTTCTCATTTTTCAGATGAGGAAACTGAGGCAGACAGAGGTTCATTGAATTGCCCACAGTTGCACAACTAAGAACTGTCTGAGTTAGAATTTGAACTCAGGTCTTCTGACTCCAGGTCCACTGAAGAAATAGAAGCTCAGTGGTATTGAAAAAGCTTATCCATGACCACACAACTCTTGTAAGCCAATGTTAGACACCCATTTGTCCAAGTTCCATAACTTTGGGCGAGTTACTTAACAATTCTCTGCCAACAGCTCTAATCTGTAAAGATAAGGGGGTTCGACTAGAGATGGTCCTTAGGTCTCTTCTGGCTATAAATCCTTAGATGGAAACCATGTATTCTTGCATTTTTACAGATGGGTAGACTGAGGCACCAAGAGGTTTAGTGATGACCAAGGTCACATATCTGGTAATTAGTTAGCTAGGATTAGAACCCCTGTCTCTTTATTTGTAGATGGCACAGTCAATAGAGTCCAGGGCCTATAGTTAGGAAGACTCATCTTTCCAAGTTCAAATCTGGTCTCAGACACTTACTAACTATGTGACCCTGGGCAAGTCACTTAACCCTGTTTGCCTCAGTTTCCTCATCTGTAAAATGAGCTGGAGAAGGAAATGGCAAAATCACTTCGGTATCTCCCCAAGAAAACCCCAAATGAGGTCATGGAGAATCAGACACAACTGAACAACAATGCTCTTCTGAACAATCTTGGTAATCTTAAATCCTGTGAAGAATCTTGTGAAGAATAGACAGAGGTTGCCCATTAACTGCGTTTAAAAAAAGTTATCACCCTCACACTTAGAGCGCTAATAATTCTTAATCTTTAATGGTGCTAATTAATTGCTATAATTACCCCAAGATTTCACATTAGCCAGAGACTTTCCAAATTACTTATGGTGAAAAGAATAATATTAAAGCACTCTAAGCTTTGCAAGGCATTATATATATATATGTGTGTGTGTGTGTACATATATATAGATATATATAGATATATCTATATATATGATCTTACTTAATCCTTACCCTGTCAGGTAGGTAGTATAGGTATTTTAGTCCCATTTTACAAATGAAGAAATGGAAGTTTAAGGAGTGCAAATGACTTGGCCAAGGTCCCACAGCAAGTAAGTGGCAAAGATGGGATTCAAACCAAGGCTTCTCCTGATTTTCAATTCCAAAATCCCAGCATTACAAAATGTAGTAAGAATGAGCTTGTGGCTTTAAAATCAAGGCACCTAGTTAAATTTTGACTTTCTACTTTTTTCTCTTCTATTCTCTAAGTAAAGTTTGCAGTCTGTTATGGAAATGCTAAGTAGAGAGAGCATTGGCCTACGGACAAGGGTCTGCCATTTTGATAAGTAACTGTGTGCTCATCCATTAATCTATCTGGTCCTCAGTTATAAAACGGGGATGGAGTGACCTGTTTTGCCAACCTTTCAGAGCAGAGAGAAGAAGAAATCAGATAATTGACGGGAAAGTACTGTGACAAATGTAAATTATTGACTTGGTGGCCCCCTCTAACATTGGTTTTTGTGGGCTCTTGAGAACTTGCTATGGACTTTTGCGGGGCTTCCCTTTTTTTTCAACGGAAGGAGACTTCATAAATATCCTCTTTGAATGGCCATGGACAACAAGAAGAAGAAGCCACTAGGCACTGTGGATATTGTAAAACTAAGGCTTACACTATGAACAATGACTATGGTCACTGTTTGGAATTTCCAATCGCCATCTTTATCACCATAGTTCACATTTCTTTATTAATATTATTTTTTTTTGGAGAGGACCTGTGATTTCATAGCTATCACTATCTTCTAGAAGCAAGAGGCCTTTCCCAGTCTCCTTCCCCTGAGATAACTTCCAGTTTCTCCTGTATAAATCTTGTATGTACATAATGGTTTGCATGTTGCCTCCATTATTAGACTGTGAGCCCCTTGAAGGCAGGGAGGTCTTTGTCTATCTTTGCATCTCTAGCACCTGGCACAGAGGAAGTGCTTTATTAAACTCCTGTTCACTGATTGAATACAGACGAAGCCCAGCACCTTTTGCCTGGGGCACTGAGAGAGTTCAAATGACTTGCCCACTAATTTGGGTCAGAAGACTTGAATCTAGGCCTTCCTCTCTCTGAAACTGGCTGTATTTACCATACTCTTTTTCCTCTCACGTTTCTATAGTACTATACAATTTCCCAGTGTGTTTTCCTAGAAACGCCTGTGTGGTAGGTAGTGCAAGTATTATTGTCTTTAGTTTAGGGATGAGGAAATTGAGGCTCAAGGAGATTATGTGACTTGCCCAAATTCACATGTCTAGTAAATGTGATAGAGGGAAGGCTTATTCATTCATTCTCTGGGACTTGGTTCTTGCCTTCCCTGACCACTCCAGTCCTCTCCCTTCTAATTCACTTCTCTCTTATAGCTTTTGTTGCATCCACAATCTGTACTTCTCTTGATATTTAATCATTTACTACCTGGTATTGATGGTAACATAGCAGAGTGAGTACAGAGAGTGCTGGGTTTGGAGTCAGAAAGACCCAGGTTCAAATTCTGCCTCTGACAGGTACTAGCTGTGGGATACTGGGTGAATCAATCCCTGCACCACAGGCTACCTTGATAAAGGGAGGTTCTACACTGGAGTTTCTGTATTTATATGTCTTGTCTCTCCAGTGTGATTATAAGCCCCCATCAAGGCAAAGACAACATGGAAAAACTGGTCAAGTTTATCATACACTGTTTGTATTTGGGGCAGTCCCAAGCACTGTGGAGGAGGGGGCTGAAATACCAGTCTCTGTATTTCCAGGTCTCTTCTGAGAGACGTTGGTGTTTGGTAATTTTGTCTGATGTTTGATAATTTTGGAAAAATCCCTTTCTCCCATCTACACTTAGCTGCATTATCCCTGGAAGAGTGGTGCTACTTCTCCTTTATAGCTGGCCTTTCTCCCTCCCACCACCAGCCCCCACTTATTTTACTTGTCTTGTGTTCCTCCTGACAAGCTCAGCGCCCTCCCAATTAACTTGCTTTCCTGGGGAGCAGTGGGAAGTCAGTGGAAGATTTCTCTTGTAAATACTGTAAGATCACAACCCCCCATTGTAATTCTCCAGGACTTAGCATAATGCCTGGCAATAAATATTTGTTTACTTGATTTGCCTTTGGAATATTTTCTGATTTCCAATATTTCTCCAAGAACCTGCTCCATGACCCTATTTAGATGGTTTTTGTCTCCATAATATTTAGGGTTGGGGTCCTACTGTTGGTGCTGAGAACAGAGCTCAGTGTTTTTAAACAATAGTTCAGTCTTTCCTCCATACAGCGTCCATAGAGGTAGCTACCTGGTGTGGTGGATAGAAAGCTGGGCCTGGGGTCAAGAAGAACTGAGTTCTGATCCTCAGACACTAGCTCTGTGACCCTGGGCAAGTCATTTACTTTGCTTCAGTTTCTTTAGCTGTAATATGAAGTCATAATAGCACCTACTTCCCAGGGTTGTTATGAGGATCAAATGAAGTAATATGGGTAAATCACTTAGCATAGTTCTTAGCACACGGTAGGTGCTCATTTCCTTTCTCCTTCCCTTGACCCAAAAGGAGTCTCATTTGATTTCTTAGAAAGGGACTAAGAGGCAGCTAATTAAGGAATTAAGAGGCAGGAACACCTGAATTCCAGTCCTGTCTCTGACACAGACTGGCTACATGACCCTGAAGGAATCGCCTCAATTCTAAAAGCCCCAGGTAACTCTATCTAGTGGGTACAGAGCATGTGCTGATGTATTAGTGGGAGGAGTTTCCTCTTTTGTAAAGCCCTGTAACAATGAAATCACAGATCAGTTAAAAAATCAATATATCTAGTTTTGCCCATAGACAGAGTAGGAAGCCACTTTACTGGTGTGATTTTTTTGGGGGGGGGACTTAGGGAGACCCTTCCCTACTATCAGATAGCTCACTCATAGATGGAAGAATAATAAAGAGAAAGAAAGGAAGAAAAAAAAGGAAGGAAGGAGGAAAGAATATTTACTAAGCAGTGACTATATGCCAATCACTGGAAAGTGGATTGGAGGAGAGAAAAGGTAGTACGCAGATCTATGATTAGGAGATGGCACAGTGGCCTGGTTTTAGGGAAGATGAAAGGTGGGGCTGAGTATGTGTTGGAGGAGGAGTTAGGTATGGTTAGATGTGACTGATTCACATTGTGTTTCTCTAGTCCAGCCCTCTCATTTTATAGATGAGATAACTGAGGGCCAACGAGTTTAAGGGACTTCCCTAATGCCACTTTGTAAACCAAAGATTGAGGACTTGAACTCAGGTCCTTTGAAACTTCTATGCTTTTCCCACTGTGCACACAGTTTCCAAAACCTGAAATTCCTTTAACAGAAGACAACAGAAAGGGGAAAAATCATGGTGATGATCTCAGAGTGGGTTTTGAGAGGGAGAAAGGGCAAAAGTAGGATACATGAAATGGAAGTGAGTGGAGACAATATGGGGGACCAAGGGCAGGAAGGAACAGAAAGGGGAGACTGAGAATATGCCAACCAACCACCAACATTTCATAATTATGCTGAGGCCTGGCCCTTTCCCCCAAGGTTTGGACTGGCTAGATGCTAGAAAATTGTTTCTCTGGGATGGCTGTATGCTTAGTTTGGGTGACTAACCAACCCTCAGGGAAAATGAGGAGAACCAGCCTTCCCAAACAACAAAACTGGCAAAGACATCAGGACTGGGAATGTCTGTCATGCTATTAAAGAACAAGACAAACATCTTCCTTCTCCTGCTCAGCAGACTGGAGAATATTCCAAAGAGATTTTTGATATTGAGGAGACTGAAGAAATCTTGAATTTGTTTGTTTAGATGAAGTCATAGATCTTTTGAAATATCAGAATTGCCACCCCTCCATGCCATTCTAGGTAGGTAGATTAATTGTCTAGTGGCCCTGTTCTGAGTTCAAATCCCAGTTCTGCCACTTACTGTGTATGTGTCCTGGAGCAAAAGTCACTTAACTTCTCTGGGCAGCTAGGTGTCAAAATGAATAGAGCTCTAGACCTGGAATCAGGAAGATTAAGTTCAAATCCAACTTCAAACACTTATTAACGGTGTGACCCTAGACAAGTGACTTACGGTTTTCATGTTTTCTCAAATTTCTCAGATGTAAAAACCTTAAAGAATTATTGCAAAGATCCAATGAAGTGATATTTGCAAAGTGCTTTGCAAATCTTAAAGTAGATGCTGCTGTCATTATTATTAATATTATCTAGGCTTAACGTCTTCATCTGCAAAATGAGGAGGTTGCATTAGGTGGTTTCTGCTCGAAATCCACAGTACTGTGACTTTGTGAACCTTCTGGGAGGTTAGCCTCTCTGAACTTAGCTGCTCTGGGCCTCAGATGAGAGAGATACTCCCTCATTGTTCAAGCTTGATGGCACCCAACCCTTAGGGTCTGCTGGCAGAGACTTCAAAAACCCGGGCTTACCACTGTATGACAAGTGAAAGCAGTAGACAGTGACTTGGACTGGATCATGTAGCTGTCATAGCTTCCACAACAAAAAGATTTATGAGATGCTGATCCTGGTGAGCCTAGGAGGGTCAGCGTGACTATGTCGGACTAGATGGGGACAGACTTCAGGATTTAAGAGCTTCTCTGACAACATTTCTAAATCTGTCCCCACTGGACACTCTAGGGCTAACAATGGACAAAGTCTAGCATCCCCTGAAGGATTTCCTGGAGGACATGGTCCCTCCGATTTTCTACTTCCTCCAAGGACCAAGGAGTTCTTAAAAATATACCTTGTATTGATTTTTATATACTTATGAATATATGTTATCTTCCCCAACATACTTTATTTGAAATTTTATCTTCCCTGATAGAATGGAAATCGACCCCTTGAGAGCAGGAGCTGATTTATATTTTTGTCTCTGTTCCTAGCACCTACTGCAGTGACAGGCATAAAGCAGGCACTTCATGACTACTGGTTAACTAATTGTGGGTGGGAGAGAGAGACATCTTGATAAACTTGGTGTAATGGAATTTGAACTCAAGCACCAGTGCTGGGTCAGAGCTTTGTTTAAAACTGACCAATTATGTGCTTAGGACTACAAAGTATATAGTATTTCCTAAGATGCCTGGCTAGCTGTTTCTCTTCTGATTGTGATAGAGCTTTCAGTTTTTATCATGGAAATAATGATGATTTGAAATATGTTCTAAATTCTAGCACTAGAAGTCTGTTTTCTCTGAGCTATTATTTTCTTCTGGAAAAGAAAACCTTTTGTCCGTCTTAACTCTGTCTTGCTGATGTCCAAATGATGTTCCCATCCACCCACCCATCCAACTTTGACCCCACACCTGTATTTCATCTGTTCTGCTACTAACTCTTAATTAATTTACCTTTTTCCCATCTACTTTTTCCCCTGTCCAGGATTAGCCATCGTTAGTCATACAAGAGAAAAAGAGAGGACAGGTCATGGACCTCTGACTTACTTTCTGATCCAGAGAGGCAAGATCAGTGCTTGTGAAAATCAGACCAATAGAGAAAGTCAGTGCAGAATGAATGAGTGGTATAAGAAATGAAGTATAGTTTGATTTCAAAGGAGAGAGATATCACTATGGATTGGGGGTGGTCAGGGAAGGCTTCCCAGAGGAGGTGAGACTTGAGCTAAGCCTTGAAGTACAGGAGGAAGTATGATTGGACATATAATTGGAAGCCCTTCCCAACCTAGGCCCCTCCTACCTTTCCAGTCTTCTTACACCTTATTTCCCAACTCTTTGTTCCAGTGACACTGGTTTCCTGCCTGTCTCAGGAACAAGTCACTCCATGTCTCTGCTGAGGGCATTCTGTCCAGTTGTCCTCCATGCCTGGAACACTCTCCCTCCTCCACCCAGACTGCTGATGTCCCTGGTTTCCTGAAAGTCCCAACTAAAACCCCACCTTCTACAGGAAGCCTTCCCCACCCCCTCTTAATTCTGGCACTTTTCTGTGTTATTTCCTATTTCTCCTGCATATCGCTCACTTTGTACATATTTGTTTGCATGTTGCTTCCCCCATTAGACTGTAAGCTCCCTGAGGACAGGGACTGTGTTTTGCCTCTTTCTGTATCCTGAGTACTTAGCATAGTGCCTGGCACATAGTAGATGCTTGATAAATGTGTACTGATTATTGATTGGTTGGACCAGCTGACCTCTGTGGGTCATTCCAATTCAGCTCAGAGGCTGTTGACTAGCAGGGACTTGACATGGCAAAAAGGGTGTTTTCAGAAATATTTTAGGTCCTCTTTCTCATTCTCTTTTGTGCAGGAGTAGTTCAGAGAGGAGAAAGGAAAAGTCGAGAGATGCTGCCCGGTGCAGAAGGAGCAAGGAAACAGAGGTTTTCTACGAGCTTGCCCATGAGCTCCCTCTGCCTCACAATGTCAGCTCACAGCTGGACAAGGCTTCCATTATGCGTCTGGCCATCAGCTTCCTCCGGACACACAAACTCCTGTCCTCAGGTAAGGGAAAGGGCCAGCCCGGGCTAACATACCACCCACCTCCAACCAGAAGCACCAAAAGCTCACCTCCTCCCTCTGGAAGACCAGCTTCACCCACAAGAGGTCCCCCCTGTGGGGTGATTTTAAACAATTCCTGAAAAGTTTGCCTGCCTTCCTTTCTGGCCTGAAATTCCATCATAAGTGGTTTTTTCTTTTGTGTTAGATATTGCTAGAGAGCCAGCACCAAGTAGGGAAAAGAAGTGGCTTTAACGTTGGGTGATTGGGCTTGGATTCTGATGCTAATATCTTCCAGCCCTATGACTGACCTCCATCTGTAAAACCAGGTGATGACACCTATCCTACCTACCTCAGACACTGTATTGGGAAAAGAATGTTGTTAACCTTAATACATTATAGAAATGTTTTATTATTCTCTCCCTCCCTCCCTGACCTCCTGCATCCCTCATTTACATTTACTTTTTAATCTCTTCCCATCTACTGTCTACCCAATTTTTGTTTTGTTTGGTTTTTGCTTTTTGGAGGGTGGAAGGCAGAACAATTGGAATTAAGTGACTTGCCCAAGGTCACACGGCTAGTAAGTGTCAAGTGTCTGAGGCCAGATTTGAACTCAAGTCCCCTGACTCCAGGGCTGGTGCTCTATTCATTGTGCCACCTAGCCACCCCAACACAGGCTTTTTATACAACATGAATTTCAAACACCTTATATATGTAGGCAGCTAGATGGCACAGTAGATAGAGCATTGGGTCTGAAACCTGGAAGACCTGAGTTCAAATCCAACCTCAGATACTTAGTAGTTGTGCGACTCTGGGCAACTCTCTTAGCCTCTGTTTGCCTCAGTTTCCTCATCTGTAAAATGGAGATAATAATAGCATTTTCCTTCTGGGGTTGTGAGGATCAGATGAGATAATATTTGTGTATCATTTAAAACATAGTTATAAAAATGCTTATATACAAATAAGTATAAATTCTTCCTGTCTGTAAAAAATCACACCTGTTATATGCCAGTCAGTTTATGGGATTTAAAGAATGACCTTGATGCTAGAGTTAATGGAGTTAAGCACTATCATATGATCCATCATGGATTAAAATTTAAGATTTAATTAATATTGGTAAGGGAATATCTAATTAGGGTTTGATGGTAGGGGTGGGAGTGTGGAGAGGTGGGGGGAGAGAGAGAGAGATTGAGAGAGAGAGAGAGAGAAAGCGAGAGAGAGAGAGAGAGAGAGAGAGAGAGAGAGAGAGAGCGAGAGAGAGAGAGATTTAAGAGTTTTATCTCCCCAAAAAGAAACAATTTCAGGACTATAAAGTAGGAAAGGGTGTACCCTTTCTTATGCCTTTCCCACAAGGCACAAGGGCAATTTTGAGTCATGCCACAGAAGACAGTGCATTGAAAGCAAGACCCAGAGGTCTCTTTGGTCTGTGAAATAGAGATCCTCTGGACCACTAGGAAGGAAGCTTGCCTTCACGAAGCTAGCAGTCTGGCAGAGGGATAAGACCCAAATACGAAAGACAGAAGAGGGGTATAAAAACAAAGTGACCTGTGGTCCCCAATTGGAAGAGGCTAAATTTAGAAATCACCAAGGATTGTCTTCTGGTGCCTCCCCTCACATACACTGGGCTCTATTCTCTCCCCTGCCTCCCCCTTCCCTTCCCCTCCTCTTCACCTTCCCCCCTCCCTTCCCCTCCTCTTTACCTTCCCCCCTCCCTTCCCCTCCTCTCCCCTCCTCTCCAACCCTATCTTCTACTCCTTTCCTCTCCTTCTCTCCAACCCTATGTTCTCCTCTCCTCTCCTCTCCTCTGATCAGAATTAGAACTGAAAATGCCCCGTCTTCCCTGAAATTTTAGTTCGAAGGTTGGACAGTAAAGACATTTGGGGGCAGGGACTGGCATGGAGAGAGGAGTCATTTTGTCAGTTCTTCCATTTTCCCACCATTCAGGTGGGAAAGCAGACTCCCTCAGAATCCAGTGGTCAACCCCAGTGAATTGTGCTATTCTACGAGAGAAATCCTGAATAGAGGAGAATCTAATTTAAAAAAAGAGAGATGCTGAAATCGCATGTGCTATTCCTGTCCCTCAAGCACAGGAAGGATATAGAGAGTGAAAAAAAAACCTGAAAGAAAAATACAGAGAAGGGGGCAGCCTGATTGATCTGGGGACTGGGGAGTAGGGACTGTGCAGCAGGCATAAGTAAGCTAAATGTGTATTTAATAGAGGAAGAGAAAACCCTCCAGGAGGGGCCAAGGGCAAGACCACATTCTATAAATACCTTCAAAGTAACAATGCAAAAGAAATGATTATTCACCACCCTGGGATATAGGAAAGCTGGGAACAATGGTTTGAAGCAAAGGTTCAAGCTAGATATGGACGAATGTTATGAGAGGGCGGTTCATGCTGAGAAACTAATGCTGGGAACATCAGGGAAATGTTACAGCTTATGAGCATAAATCCTTATCATATCTCTCCTGCTACTGTTCCAGAGGGGGGCAGATACATCCGTAGTAGAGGCAGGGATGTCTGCCAGGTAGACGGAGCAGGCGCTGACCTCTGCAAAGTGAGGCATTGCAAAGAGCTCTGGGTTTGGAGTCAAAGGACCAAGATTCAACTTCTGACTCTGCCACTCACATATTTTAGGTTCATCATTTAACCTCTCTGGGCCTCAGTTTCCTCATCTGTAAAATGAGAGGGTTGTGGCTAGATGAATGCTAAGGGCCATCCCAATTCCGAAATACGAACCAAAATGCTTCAGAATTAGGCATGATCATACTGCAGAAAATTCTCATATTTATTAAGATGAAGATAAAATTAAAGCAGCTGTGTTGACTTCAAATGCTTTATGAATTTTACTTATAATTTTAAGATTTGGCTTAATGTTAATGATTGCTTAAGAAGCATGCTTTTTGTTTGTCCTATTTCTCCTAATATCCCTTTGGCGTGTAATGCTGAGGACATTTATGTGAATCAAAGGAAACCAAAGGTCATCAGCAGAAACTCAGACACCAGTCCGCTGTGCCTTCTGCTGTACCACAAGGGCCCTAAAATACTTGGTTTTCTAACAGTTTTTCTACGGGTGCCCTAATTTAATTTCTGTTGATGCACACAGGTAGCCCTCTTTGCCTCACCATTAACTGACAACATGCCATTGAAAGAAATAGATTCCAGAAATTTGAAAACTTTTTGAGCGTACCTGAGTTTTGAAGATACTGTTTTGGATTTGTGGAGAGGGGATTCCCAATCTCTTCTTCCATCCCTGCTAACCCTTCCCATGGCTTCCCCCTAACCCCAGGCTGCCATGAATGAAAAGGGAAGTTACGGTGATCCAAAGCAGGACAACATAGGGATAGAGACTGACCTGTTTTCATTGGCGTAGGAACGCTGTCTACAATACAGGTCTACACCTTCTCTGCAACTTACGATCATACATTCCTTTCCACACCAGTAGTCGATATTGATATTTATTAAGCACCTACTGTGTGCATGCCAGGCTAAGTGGAAAAGTGATTTGCCCAGGATCGTACTATTGTCGTTGTTGTCATCACCATCACATAGCCTGTAGGTATCAGTCAGCACTGGATCCCAGTTCTTCCTGGCTCTGAGACCAGGTCTCTTTTGACTGTGCCTTACTATCTCTATTGTACTATGTTATAGTATATTATGATACCACAACGTATATCCTAGTGTGATACCACCTAGACCAATGGTTCTCAACCTGGGGGTCATGACCCCTTTGGGGGTCAAACGACCCTTTCACAGGGGTCACAGGGGTCGCCTAAGACCGTGGGAAAACACATATTTCTGATGGTCTTAGGAACCGAGACACCGCTCCTCTGTCTCCAGGCGCGTATGCCCACATACAAGTGTTAAAGGGTCGCAGCATTAGGAAGGTTGAGAACCACTGACCTAGACCTTGTATGCCAGGGAGGAAATTATACTAGAGGGGCCTCCCCAGGATGACATCACTAGTGTAGAGCAAAAAAGCCTGTTCACAAGATGTAGCAAATGTTGAATACCAATGGACTGAGTTTGGGCCACGGGGCTAGAGGGCTGACCTTGGAACATTTACAGTAATCGCTCTGTCCTGCTGTTCTGCAGAGCTGTTAGGAGGCTGAAACAAAGGAAAAGTATAAAAAGTTTCTACCCTTGGTCATCCGTTCTTGGTGGCCTTGAGGACAAGCCCTTATAAAGGCATAGCAGCCACCAAGAAAAGGAAGGGAAAGAGCAGAGACTTCTCAGTTGGTTTGTTTGTTCATTCCCTTATCTATTTATTTTCTGTCTCCTGGGTCCAAAGCCTGTGATTTCCTTGGTGTGAATACACCCTCCTGCAGATTGCAGCCATTTAGTAGATAGAGTTTCTAGAGCTGCTGAGGTCGGATAGGATTGGGGCTGGGGGAGGAAATTACCTGGTTGATAAGCCTCTGGCAATGAGCCTCTCTCAGCTCCAAGAACTGGTTTTCTACCAACAGACACATAATCTGTTGCTGGCCTGTACTCAAAGGTTTTCCAGCTGGGGAAGACTTTAGCAGACTTCAGGCATCCCCAACATAGTGTTGTTCCCAAACCAAGGCTTACTTCCACGCCAAGGGAGGCATCAGAGCAGGACCTCATTGGAAGACCAATAATAGTAATAACTCACTATTAAATTTTTTTTTAATAACTCACCATTTAAAAAAATATGGCACTTGAAAATTTAAAGCACTTTATATACATGGGCTCCTCTGATCTTGGGCTTTTCTAATACTGAGAAATATTGTGTAAGATACTCCTCATCCCTTTCCATACCACTAGCCTCAAGTCAAAACCACTAAACTCTGTTGGCTACCTGTCCCAAGAAGCAGTTGAAGCCATTCATGCTCAAATATTAGTGGCTGCTAAGTCATTCTGTGTGGTTCATGTTCACCTTATAAGGAAGCATTAAGGGTTCCCATTTTACAGATGATAAAACTGAGGGTCAGAGAGATGATGCTGAAAAGTGATAGGGGCCAAAACTTGCATTGGATCTTATGACTCCAAGTCCAATGTTCTTTTTCTGACAGCCTGAGTGTTCTTTTCTTGTTATTCTTCTTTGGGCTCATGCCCTTGCTTCCCTGGATTAGGCATCTCATAGAAATTTTTTCAGGAAGAAGGTATTAGCAAAAAAGATAGTTTTCTTTCCTTCTTTATGGCCCTTTACTTTTGGAGTATATATGTCCTTTTTTAAAAAAAATTAGTTTACTCATGCTCTTTTAAAAACAACTTGTAATCCTATTTTAAGTACAGAATCTGTTGGAAGAACATCGTGAAAAGGAAACCGAATTCAAAAACAAACAAACAAACAAAAATCAAACCAACAGCTTTGTGGTTTTTTTTGAGGGCTCTTGTTTCAGCAACGTCTCTCAAAGTGTAGCAAGCACTCCTGGGCTTTTGCAAAGGCAAACAAACTGGGGGTCCATTGTTCAAGAGTTCTTTCCTTGCACCCAGGGCAATTCCCCCATTCAGGCCCATTTCATAATAGGAAATACCTGGTTGTACAGCTCAGAGGTGAAAAGTGTACAAAACACCAAGGCTCGCTTGAGAAAGACTTGGTCCTCACTCACAGACACATTTCCCTTTGATTTTCTCAGTAGGCAGTTCTGGGTGGGAATGTTGGAGAGGAAACCTGTAACATTTAGAAATCCAGGCTGTGGGTCGGGACCTTCCCTCTGCCTGAGATTAGTATCACAGGAAGCTGATTCAAACAATAGCTTTATAATATTTGCTTCCATGTGGAGCAGGGAACAGAACACCCTCTTAACTGGAGGGAAGGCCCGTGGAATGGTGGGTCGCTGGATGGCTCTCAAGTTTTTTTGTAGGAGGTGTTCAGCAAACAGCGGCCTGGTAGGCTATCATCTTCGTGGAACAGCGCTGCAAGCTGGGTATCATTTGCATTGGAATTGAATCAAATATGCAAACTTCGGTTTTATTAGAAAATAAATCAGCCGCTTTTGTAACCCCTTAAACAAGAGCGTTAAACTGCCTTTTCCCTGCTCATTTAAAACCAGAGAGGCATTTAAAGGCATGCATTTTATTCCCTGAAAAGGATAAGCAACTGGATTGATTCCTGGAAAGTTACATAGGAGTGCCATTGGACTTAATGAAAAACCCATATTTTGGGCTTTCTAGCCCACCAGAGGAAAGATGACAAAATGGGGGGACAAATGCTCTCAGGATTTGCTCGTTATGCCCCATGTTTCTCCCTCTCTCCCTCCTTCCACCCCTATCCCCAGTAGGTTTAACTAAAGGCTTATAGGAAGAGCCAACTCATGGTAAAATTATGAAGGAGACAAAGTCTGTCTTCTTTTTCCCTCTAACAATTCCTTGGCCCACGGTCTCTGATACCATCATTTCCCTTGCTCTTCCTAATTGCTAGGAGGGATACAAGAGAAGTATTGTGTAAGATACTCCTCTTCCCTTTCCATACTACCAGCCTCAACTCAAAACCTCTAAGCTCTGTCTGCTACCTGTCCCAAGAAGTGGCTGAAGCCATTCATGTTCATATATGAGCAACTGCTAGGTCATTCTGTGTGGTTAATGTGCCATTCTCCCAAGAATGTTCACACTTTATATGGAGTCACAGAATTAGAATTTTAAAATTGAAAGTGACCTGAAATAGCATAGTTTCACAAAATTTAAAGCTGGAAAGGACGTTGGATACCATTTGGTTCCTTCCCCTGCCTTTTAGAGAGGAGGAAAAGATGGTTCAGATATGTCTAGGTTTATGGAACTCAGGTTAAGGGCCTCTGATCTAGTCTAACGCTATCATTTTACCCATGAGGAAGATGAGGCCTAGAGAAGTTGTCCTAGTGGGGTCACATAGGTACCAACTAATGTCTTCTGATTACAAATCAATTTCTGTTTCTGTTTCATTATCCTGCCTTTTATAGCATTAACTAATAAAATATAAAATTATACAAAATTTATATAAATTATAGCTATGTAACATTATCTATGCTAATTGAGATAGTTATTCATAATACATGGATAAGGATCAGCATTGGACCTGTGATTTTAGTGACAGAGGAAAGTCTCACATGAGGAAACCCCCTCTAGGATGCAGACCCTCACTTTCTATGCAGTTTATGGTCCCAGAGTTGCCTCAAGCACTGAGAAGTTAAGGACCTTGCCTGGAATCTCCCAGCCATCATGTGCCAGAGATGAGACTAAGTCCAGGTCCTCCCGGCTTGGAAGCCAGCATTCTATCAACTATGTATGCCTCTATTATTAGGAGTGATAGGAAGACCTCACATTTATGTTGAACTCTTCAACATCAACAACCTTAAAGAAAAAATAGTAAAAATGTTCGTATTCCTCCTGTTTTTGCAAAGTTGGAAACTGAGGCAACTAACTCGTTGATGTAAATGTAATTTGCCCTGGATCTCGCAGCTAATAAGTGCTAGGTTCAAAGACACTGATACTACAAAGTAGCAGATCATTTTTAAAAAATTGTATTTGGCTTTGAAAATCATAGTAGGATAATTTTCCTATCCATAGTATAGGCTCTTACATTTTCTTTGGTTCAAGCTTAATATTACAGTTAGCCTCACCTGAGCACACACTGGTTAGTCACCAAGACAGAAGGCAGTATAAGTGTTAGGCTCAAAGAAAATGTAAAACATTTAAAATATAAGCCAGGTGGATACCATCCCCTCTACCATCCCCCCACTCACACCTTAACCCCATCCCCAAGTAGGTAAAAAAGAACTGACTGTGTCCTTAAGGTATTCTGCAAATCACAAAAGCTATTCTTGTTTTGGCTGTAAGATTTTGGAGACCAGAAGTAGGATTTTCCAAAACTGGACAAAAATTGGTTTTGAAAATTCCTGTGAGGGAAATTTTTCAGTTACTATAAAGATCTACCCTCCTGGAGAAGCTTGCTCTGATGCCACAGCCTTAAAAAATTCAACACAGGAGGATGTTGCTTTTGCTTATCCTGGCTGTGGCTGGCCAACCCTTGGCACCCTCTGGCTCCTGGGCCTACATGATAGCCCCTTCTTCACGGGGGCTGCACTGTGTGCAGGAAATAAGCCAGCACTCTGGAAAAGGTGCCCCCAGACTCGGGGCCAGTGCACATCCGGGCAGTGGGGAGGCATCAAAGCCTGCTTCCCTGGGCTATTTTTGGCATTAAAGAACATTGTTTTAGACCTTGTGGGGAGCCTTCCCCCAGACAGCCCAGCTCCTGTGCCAATGATTAGCCAGCTTCCTTTGGGCTTAAGCCCAAAGTGATGGCAGGGGGGAAAATGAGTTAGAACCAAAGATCAATTAACCGTTCACCAAATATTTACTGAGCTTCTGTTATGTGCTCAGCCACTGTGCCAAGCAGTGATTAGAGCTGACAATTAATAATTCTTGGTGGTTGTAAGTTACTGAACACATCCTTTGATTCGTATAACTGCCTTGAGTGGTGGGATTATTAACCCCCTTTTCCAGAGGAAGAGCTTAAAACTCAGAGAGGTTAAGTCAGCTGTGCAAGGTTAGACAGAAGGAATCCTATCACCTAGGTCTCATTCCTCAAAGTTCTTGTTGGGGATTTCACGTTTTGTGTCTGTGTTTCCTGTCTTTTTTGTTAGACTGTGAACCCCTTGAAAGAGTCTGTTTTGTATCTTTCTCTGTACTTTCCACAAGGGCTGGCATAATGCTGGGTATGTAGTAGGTGCTTAATTAATGCTTGTTGATTCGTGGATTAATCAACTCCCCCAACAATCTATCACTAGGAGCATGGAGATGAGTCAATCTTCATTGATTGAATGAAAGTATTTTAATACCTATTGTGTACTCAGCCAATTCTATATTATTAGGCAGTATAGAGGATATCTGTGCTCTCTAAGAGTTTATAATCTTTTGGGGAAAACAAAACATGGACACAGAGAACAATAAACAGTATGTGACTGTATAATGAGGCATTCAGTCAGTAGTACCTACTGAAGGGGTGACCTCATTTTTCCTTATAGCCCCTAGACAGTTAGTGTAGGGGTGTAGGATGATGACGGGGTTGGGAGTGGCCCTTTAATTCACAAGGTGATAAGATTTAAAGCTAGCCTATCTCACAGATTATCTAGCCCAGGGTTCCTAAGCTTTTTGTGTGTATGATGGTACTTTTTGGCAATAGTCTGGTGAAGCCTATGGATTCTTCAGAGTAGTGTTTTTAAATGCACAAAATAAATATATAGGATTGCCAAGGAAGCTAATTATATTGAAATAGAATTACCACATATTAAAAAAAAAGTTCATAGGACTTTCATTCAGAACCTTTGATCTTGTCTGTCTCGCTCATCATAGATGAGGAAACAGGTCCAAGGAGGTAAAATTACTTACCCAGAGTCAAACAAATAGCAAATAGTAGAATGAGGATTTGAATCCAGGTTCTTTGACTCTAATCTTACTCTTAACTTATAGAAAGTGACCTGAGAATATTCTGGGAAAAGGCCATAACTCCTCAGGGCTCCTATGGGCATCACCTACAAGAGAGAAGCAGGTGCTCCTGGACCCCAAGACATAAACATAAGAAGACTCAACCCAGGTTCATTGCTCCTAGGGCAAAGGTCATAGTGATTTTCAGTGACACCCCCCCAATATGGTGTATGGGGGGGTGGGAGGTAAGGATGTTAGGAAAAGGAGGGTTACTAAAAAATTCCTTACTTCAAATATCTCCCTCATGCGCAGGTCCAGGACCTGAAATAGTCTCCCTTTGTGGGTCAGGCCTTTGATTTAAGGTGCTATGTCTCCAGAAAAACTCCATTAAAACTGCAGCTATGTTTCCTGAGAAGGGTAGTAATAACATCTAACATTATATTGCACATTACCATTTGTGAAATTCTTTCTCAACAAGGAGCCTATGAGGAAGCTGGAAGCATTTTTCACTTTATTTTGCAAATGAGCCTTATCAAGAATGAGTGGCTTGCCCAGTGCAATACAGCTACCTAGTACTCCAGCCAGTACTTGAACTCAGGCCTTCTGACTCTCCTTGCAGTGCTCTTTGCACCCCATATTTTGCATTAACTTATTAGCTGTACCCATTAGTGTATCAGCAGATTAACTTATCAGTTCAGCAGGCCAATTCTCTAGCAGAGGGCAGGGTCCTGCTCTGGAGTAAGACTCAAAGACGAGAGAGACACCTCCCATTCTCACCAGGATCCCATTCAGACACAGGAATGAGCCCTCTTCCCCCAGAGACCCACTACCTCCCCTATTCCCAGCAGCCAGGAAAGGGCGGAGAGCAGAAAAGAAATTCCCCCCATTCACTCCCTCCTGTTAGTCAGGGTGAGGCAGAGGAAAAGCGACCCGGGCACTATTGTATGTAATTAAACATCTGAGAAGATTGAAGACCTGCTTAGTCTGGGTTTTGTCTGTCAAAGACAGCAGTTTGGAATCATGCAGATTCCCTGACCCAGCAGTCCTACCCTAGTGTGTAAGGAATGGACCCAATAGCACCTCATTGTTACTGTTGTTTCAGTTCCGTTCAGCTCTTCATGATGCCATTTGGGGGTTTTCTTGGCAAAGAGACTAGAGTGATTTGCATTTGCTTCTCCAGCTCATTTTATAGATGAGAAATTGAGACCAACAGGGTTAAGCAGCTAGGAAGTTTCTGAGACTGGATTTGAACTCATGAAAATGAGGCTTCCTGATTCTAGGCCCAAATGTTCTATCCACTGCACCATCATCACTTTAAACGTTCCTTTTTATGGAAGCTCTGTATTGGGGTCCATTTCCTTTCAAAAGGGTAGAAATATGTTCCTGAGTCCAAATTTGGTGAGTGAGGAGAGTCTCACTAATAAACTTGACCTTGGCTAACCTGTGGTTGGCTCAACTTGAACAAGAATGGAATCCTGCAAAAGCTGCCTATAAATCAAATTCTACAGTATATTCCAGGGGGGAAGGGTCATCCCTACTTAAAAGACAAAAAAGCTTTCATAGGGTAACAAATTACTCCCTCATTTAACTGCCTTGTAAATCCAGATTGAGTTTGCTTAAGATGAGGCATACCTGAATTTCTCTAGGCCTTTTTGTGGCCGACACTGGATGAATGTGGAGTGGGGTGAGGGGAAGCAAATGAGCGTTTGTGGTTTGAAACACAGATTAGGCTGGATTAGCCAGGGTTCTGCCTTCCCTGCTTGGTTTGGGTTATGGCCAACAGCCTAGATGACCAAGCATTTTTTTGTCTGAGACAAGTGCAGAGTCTTTAAATTTTGTGAATATCAACAGGGCACTTGATGGGCCAGTGGCTGCCCAAAGTAATTGGTATGTCAGTGTTTTCACAGGTTTCCCTTCTAACTTCTAGACCGCCCTTTCCCATTCCAATCTACCATGCACACCGCCACCACCATTTATCTTCAAAATTGTCCATTTACCTTTAAGCATCAGTCTAAACCATTCCTCTCTGCCAGGACCTGTCTCTGGTCCTGTATCCTCTAGTGAAGCTTTTCCTAACTACCACTGCTCTCTTCCTTCTGCTCCGTACCACTTGTGTGAACTCAGGCAGTTCTGGGCTTCAGTTTCCTCGTCTGTAAACTAAGGAGGTTGCACTAGATTGTCCCTAAGGCCTCTTCAAAATCTAAATGTATGATACTGTGAATTCCTAGATATAGGGGTAGGGAACCTGCCCCCTAGGTCCTCACTCAAGTGCACCTCTTTGACTGAATCCAAATTTCACACAACAAATCCCCTTAATAAAAGGATTTCTTCTGTAAGACTTGGACTCAGAAAAAAAAAAGACTTGGACTCAGTCAAAAAGCTGCACCCAAGGTCCTAGAAGGCCACAGGTTCCCCACCCCTGTAGTGCATTTAATCTGGGCCCTACAGTCTGACTCTGGCATCTATCCTGGCTTGAAATGGTCTTCCTTGTTTCAGGCAGGAGAATATTGTTTCTCCAACCAGACCATGAGCTTCCCAAGGACTAACATAGGGCTTGGGTTCCCCATTCACTGATTGGTGAACCTTTGGGGAACAGAGGCAGCTAGATGGCTCAGTGAATAGAGTGCTAGGCCTGAGCTCAAATCTAGCCCTAGACACTTACTAGCTGTGTGACCCTGAGCAAGTCACTTACTTAACCTCTGCTTTAATCCAAGAAAACTCCATGGATAGTATGGTCCACGAGGTCACAAAGAATTAAATATGACTGAATGAATGGGGAGCAGGGTCTGCTTCCTGAGCCAAGGAGCCCAACAGAAGAAGAAGGAAGCCCAAATTGTTATAGTCTTATTTGAAAACACAAATTTGAATTGAGTTTATGTTGGCACAGTGGGAGCATAGTACACTTGTGTGAACTCAGTCTTGTAGTCAAGATTTGGGCTCGAGTCTTACCTGGGGCATATACTAGCTATGTGAGTCACAACATCACAAGCAAATAATTTAACATCTCAGTGGGGTCAGAAACAGGAGCCACTAAGCGAAACAGAAGGATCCCTCCAGGTACATAGTAACTTAGAAAACCACATATTCATATTACCTATATTTTATCATATTTTTATTTAGTTTGCTAAATATTTCCCACTTACATTTTAATCTAGCTCAGGCTGTTCTTTGGGGTGTTTGAGGACTGCAGGTTTGACATCTCTGCTCCCAGGCCACTCTCCAGGAGTTTCAGAGAAGGTGCTGACCTATATTAGTAAAGGGGCTTTTCCTCACATGGGAGATTCCCCTTACTAGTGAGATCATATGTCTAGTCCTTATGCCTTATATTGGGAATGGTTCTCCAAAGAAGGCAGAATTGGGGGTGAGGAATCAAACCCAAATCTCATTTCCAAGCATGACAATAGGCAGGGATATTAGGTCTCAAAGAAATGACAGGGTGAGGGTGGAATAATGTCTAAAAGAAGATTCAGCTTCCTGAAGACTTTTTTTATTATCATTTGCTTTTCAAGGGGATGCTCTATACCTGGGTGAAAACACTTAGGTTCTTGCTATAAAGTAGGATTTCTTTCCATCCCCCTAAAATTAATCATTGATATTCATAGTAACGTTATAGGATTGGAGCATAATAAATCATACTAGCTACTATACGTTTAGATCTAGAAGGAACCTTCATCATCCGCTCCAACTCTCTCTTTTACAGATGAGGAAACTGACACACGGAGAATTTAAATGACTTGTCCAAGGTCATACAGATAGTATGTGATAGAGGCAAGATTTGAACTCAGGTCCTCTGACTTTAAATCCATCGCTCTTTCCATCCTTTCCTACCGTGCCATCCTGTAAGACCCAGAAAGTACCTTTCAGAACTGGGGAGGGGGGAGATTTTGTCTTCAGTACAAATTGCAATGTTATGTATTTTATCCCTTGAAAATTTTTGATCCGTATTTAGAATATATAGTAACTGTCAATAAAAACATTTGATTACCCAAAACATTCCATTTCCTAACTCTCCTGAATAAATTTTTTGCTGTTCATTGATGGAGTCCACCAGTCTGCTTTAGTTGCAACATATGCAGGGCAGGATATCCCAATAGTTGTTTTTCCTTTTTTTTTTTCTTTTGAACCAGGGTATTCCCTTATTTCCATAAGATTAAGAGCTAGGAGGGAATTTAAAGGTCACTTACCTCACCTTTCCTTCCCCCCTCCCCCATATTAGTCATGTCCCAATAGTCTCAATGTAGTTTTAAGCAGCTTAAAACTTCACCAGGACTTTTGAGACATGATATATATAAAATCTGTGTGCCTGCATAGTCAGCCACAGAACTCTTGGTGTGAGAACTCCCTGCTCTGTCAGTAGAACCCATCTCTAACTTAGTAGGAAAGTCCTAGGGGATTGTCCTTAGATACAGTGTGCTTATGGTCTTACAGACAGTACATTAAGGAGGTGGCCCTAGAACCCAAGTCTTTCTAGCTCCAAGACCAGCCTTTTATTCATCCCGTTCCTCTGCTTCTCCTGCCTGCATGTACATGTGCACATTGGTTTATCCATCCAGAGACAACCTCTCTGCATTTGTAGAAACACAAGATTTTATCATTTGGGTCCATTTTCATGCAAGTCATCATTACCCTGTTCTTTCCCTCCAGTGTGTACTGAAAATGAAAACGAAGTTGAAGCAGACCAGCAGATGGACAACTTGTACCTGAAGGCCTTGGAAGGGTTCATTGCTGTGGTGACTCAGGATGGAGACATGATCTTTCTGTCAGAAAACATCAACAAGTTCATGGGCCTCACACAGGTTGGTTTCTCCTCCTCCTCTGTTCTTCTCTGAGCTTTTCAATTTTGTAGCAGAGATGATTTATTTCCCACCAACATCCCCTCAGGCAGCAATCCCATACTTCCAGAAACCATCCAGGCCAAGGCTAGCCTGGGACTGACCAGCAGCTAGAGGGCAGTGATTAGCTCCAGCCCTGGAAGGAAAGCTCTTCTTTGAGGAAATTTACATCCTAGAGCCTGTCTCCGATCTGGTTTCTTCTCTAAAAGTTGTATCCCCTAGGTGTCAACACATACCATCCAGTGGTACAGGACACTCTGGATTGGAGGGGTTACGGGTAGTGGGAGATCTAGAATCAAAGTTGTGCTGGGGCCCCTCTGGCTGACTGTTAAATTTTCAGTGTTAACACCTCAGAAATCTGCAAACCCTACAAATCACAGTCTGATCTTTTGTTTTGTTGATTTGTCTAGAATGGTGCAGATTAAAAGTGAAAGTGTGCCATGCATTTTGGGAGAGCTGGCTATTAAATGTTTACCAACATACCCCTACCTAGAATCAATTCCTTCCCCATCCCTGCTCCAGCAAATTGACCTTTTTCTTGACTTCTTTCTTGCCTGTGTCAGGAACAATGATATTTACATGCCCCAACTCATCTTATTTTTTGGAATAGGTGGAACTAACTGGACACAGTATCTTTGACTTTACTCACCCTTGTGACCACGAAGAGATCCGAGAGAACCTGACTCTAAAGAATGGTAAAGTGACTTTCCAATTCACGTTGCCTTGCCTTTAATCAATCCTGGGGAAGTTTGTGGTTCCATGAGTCAGGAGTCCACTGTCTGTGAACACAAGGAAGGAGACTCTTAGCTATTATAATCTAGCAATTTTCCTACAGTAGAACTGGGTAGTATGCATAGGCCGGGTGGACCAGAGACCCGATGATAAGATTTGTAAGGTGCTACAAGGTCTCCTACTCCAATATATCTCACTGTGAACCTGCCTTAACTCAAGAAATTCCATCTCTACAGTGGAATTCCCCTTGGGTTAAAGTACCTTTCCCTGGCAAGACTCCTTTAATTATTCATGTTACCCAGGACAGGGTGACACATTACCGCATTAGTAGGTATTAATTCCTGATGGGATATTGAAAGAATAAGTTTTGGTAAGAGAGAAGAAGCAAGAAAAAGACCAGAGTACAGTGTTCTGCCCAGGGAGGACAGACTTGAATGGAATACCAGTTGAGGAACACCATATGGCCAAGAGAAGCGTGAGATCATGCTGTACCACGAGCAGGATGGAGAAGAAAAGAATTTCCTTTCCTCTTATAGGGGAGACATAATCCTAAATGTAAAAAGATTAGGGGTTCCCTTATGAATAAATTGAGGGTCACTAAGAGGTGTCCCTTCCCAAAAATATTCTCTCTGTCTTAGCCCTGTATGGGGCCTGGTGTTCATTCTGAGAGTCAATTCCAGTTAGTTTGTTTTTTCCATCTAAGAGGCATTTTATTGAGCCCTTACCAAGTATATGATTCTGTGCTGCGGGTTAAGACATTGCCTACAGAACTCCTTGTTAAAAGTTTGAGGTTGTTTGATTTCAAATATAGGCCATTCTGAATATAGCAAGGCCTTATAGTGAAAAGCATTCTGGACCTGGAGTCTGGAGAGAGCTGGGTTGAAATCCAATCTCTGATACTCCTTGATTAGAAGGAAAACCATAGGCAAGTCATTAGACTCTGTGCCTCATTTTCCACATCTGTAAAATAGAACTAAGAGCATGTAGCACTGTAGAAATGTGAGGTGTGATTACTATTACCTGAGCTGCCATGCCCAAGAAGAGATCTCTTCTTAAAAAAAAAATACCCACCTCCAAAACCAGAGGCATAGATCCACCCTGAAAGGAATGCTGGTTATTGTCTATACTTGGGTTTGATCCACTCAGGAGCATGGACTCTGCTGGGACCAATATGTGACGTTAACCTGTGTCAGAGCAACCAATGGACAGCTTGTACCTGAAACCCTTGGAAGGTTTTATTGCTGTGGTGATTTGTAGGAAGGAGGTGGGGAGGGGGGAGAGGAAAGGAAGGAAAGATGGCGCGCAGGGCAAAAGGCTTCCTGGCTATGCCTCCTGGCCTTTGTCTGTCTCTGTGCAATTCCTGCTCACTTCTAGACTTCCCTGTTAGGGGCATATGTTCTTGCTGGATGAGGTAACCAATGGGAAGCTGGGACTGAACCCCAGCACAATTGCCCTTTGAGGTCAGCCTATAACCTCACCCACTTTAAAAGGAGGAACTTCTCCAGACAGCCTTATTAAGAAGAAACTGGACAGCAAGATCAGAAAAATGTTTTTCCTTCCTTCCTTAACTTCTTCCCTCCTTTCTCCCACTCCCCTGGCTCCTCCCCAGATGCTTACTGCCTCCAGACCAGGGCTAGTATATGCATCTTCTGATCTTGAGGCTTGGTTAGAGACTCCCAGATGAAGTTTGTTGCATTATGTTGCCATACTTTCTGAGCCTTTTAGGACAGTCATATTTATAGCTAACATTTCTAGAATGCCTTAAGAATCATAGAGTACTTTCCTTACAACATCTCTGGGAGGTTCAGTGAAAGTGTGATCACCCCCATTTTACAGGTGAGGAAACTAAGGCCTTTGGGGCCCAGCTGGGATCCTTTATTAGCTTGTGACCCTGGCCAGATCATTTGACCTATCTGAATCCCAGCAATACCTTTACCTTTACCATACACCTTTACCATAGGTAAAGGTACTCTTTTACACACACACACACACACACACACACACACACACACACACACACACAACCACCCTTAAGAAATAGGCTTGGATTTTTCTCAGCAAGTATCTTTTCTAGGGGACACAGCAAATGCAGTGGGAAAAGCCAAGGTTCTGGGGTCAGTAGACTTGGGTTCAAATCCCACCCCTGCCATTTGTTCCTTGTGTAACCCTGAGCATGTTCTTCACCTCCACAGACCTCTGTTTCCCCAACTGTAAAATTAAGAAGTTGGTCTAGATGGCCTGTGACATCCTTTTCAGCTTTATACCTATGATCCAGTCTTTATTCACTTACCAAATATTTATGAAATGGCCCATTATGTACCAGAGAGGATCATTCTGGGGAAAGAAACTTATTGTAAAAAAAAAAAATTCCCCAGTTTTCTGCTTTTTTTTTTTTGAGCTTGGCTGCATTGATTTTATTTGTACAAAACTTTCTTAAAAAATAAGTGTAGTAAAAATTATTCATTTTATAGCCTAAAAAAGAAAAATGAATAGGGTTTAGATAAGACGTGATCCTTGTCCTTTGGGAGTTTTCAATCTCTTAGGCATTGATACCCAGTAACATATTATGTTAATTAATAATTAATTCATTATTCTTAATTTAATTAATGTTTAGAAAGATAACAGAGTACAAAATAAAGTTCATCATTAAGAGGATCCAAGGCCTACCTAACCAGCATTTATATAGCACTTTAAGGTTTGCAAAACACAAGTGTGATCTCCTTTGATTCTCACAGCAACCTGTTGAGGTAGGAGCTATTATGAGCCCCATTTTGCAGAGGCTAAGAGGTTAAATGGCAAGCCAAGTACTACTAAGCATCTGGGGTCAGATTTGAACATAGGCCTTCCTGACCTAGTCGTTTTCTAGATCCTGGGGTGAAAATTCAAGAGAAGGAAAAGATAGCCTAGATTTTGAGCCTGAAGGGACCTCCAAAGTTATCTAGTTCCACTTCGTCATTTTAAAGATACGGAAAATTTAAGCCTCAGGGAAGTGAAATGATTTGCCCATAGTCACACAGACAGCGAGTGAGAGAAGCTGGACGTGAAGCCATGTCCCCTGCTCCAGAGCTAGTACTTTTCCCACTCTCGGAGTGCTTGTAGTCAGGCTGCCTTGAGTAAACAGGATCATCAGTATAAAGCCAAGTAAAACAAGGTGGTAATTGTGTGATCCGTAGGCTAAATTTTGCAGGGAGAGGGGGAAGGGAGTTGGTTTTAGAGTCCCTTAAGGAGATTAAAATATAAGACTCCTCAAGTATCAGCAAATTGCTTCTGTGTCCGTTGTCTGGGCCAAAATGGTGAAGTCCAACCCCCAGAATCTCAGAGCTGGAAGGGATCGCCAGAGATCTTTTAGTCCAAATTGTACCTGAATAGAAATTCCCACCCACCTACCCACCCCATGGCATCCTTGACAAATAATCCTCCAGCCTCCATTTGATTACCTACAAGGATGGGGACCTCATTCCCTTATGAAGCAAAGCATTCTTCTTTTGGAAAACTCTGATCTTTAACAAGTTTTCTCCTTTTGAACTAAAATCTACTACTCTATAATTTTCCCTCATTTTTAGTTTTGCCTTCCAAGGTCATAAAAAAATGAATCTAATCCTTTGCCACGAAAACTCTTCAGATACTCTAAAACGCTGATTTTGTCCTCCCTAAATCCTCTCTTGTCCAGGCTAAATGCTCTAGTTTTTTCAGCTAACCTTCATATAGCATAATTTTTTATTCCTCCAACACTCTTTGGTTTGTTCTCTCCCTTCCCCAAAGGGTCTGGTTTTGGGAAGAAAAGCAAAGATGTGTCCACAGAGCGGGATTTCTTCATGAGGATGAAATGCACCGTCACCAACCGAGGCAGGACCGTCAACCTAAAATCTGCCACGTGGAAGGTAAGAGAAGAGCGTGTATGGATGGTGCTCCAAACATGGCACCCTTTGGGGAACTCCCTTGCCCACTTTTCCTCTACAGCAACGGTAATATTCTAGATCTCTTCTCCATCCCCAGGTCTTACACTGCACTGGTCAGGTGAAGGTCTACAATAGCTGTGCCCCCCACAGCCTCTGTGGGTATAAGGAGCCTTTACTCACCTGCCTCATCATCATGTGTGAGCCCATCCAGCATCCATCCACCATGGACATCCCTCTAGACAGCAAGACCTTCCTGAGCCGTCACAGCATGGACATGAAGTTCACCTATTGTGATGACAGGTGAGGGCGCCTGGGCTTGTGTGTCTCGGAGCAGTGTGCACATGGGTTTGAGTCTATGCACACATGTAAATATGTATATATATATATATGTGTATATATATGTATATATATACACACACATACATACATATATATGTATGCACAGAGACATAGGTTTATTTTTGAAACCATATATATATACACAAATTGGAACTTGCACATATGTATACATGTTAGGGGTGTTCTTCACAGGTTGATTATGTTTATTTTACATGCCTAATATTTTATATGTCAGGGAGACCTGAGTTCAAATCCTCTCTTAGACAATTACTAACTGATGATCCTGAATAAGTCACTTAATGCCTTGGCCTCAGTTTCCCCATATGTAAAGTGGAGATAATAATAGCACCTACCTCCCAGGGTTGTTGTGAGGATCAAACAAGGTTGCATATGTAAAGTGTCCTGCAAATCTTAAAGCATTATATAAATGCTAGCCAGTACAAGGTGCCTGTATCTTTGTGTATCTGGGCACATACACCTGCATTTCTGTAGACTCCTTGTTTGTTTGTTTTTTTGGAAAAGCTCTCCATCTATGCATTTCCAGTACCTGCCTCAGCTTCTCTCCAATTTGGAACCAAATCCAACCCATTTTTGTGTTATGTATTCTCAAATGTTGTGTTAGTATTTTTGAATTGTGTTAGTATTCTGGAATGAACCCAGCACCCCTCGGATACTCCAGTACACTCACTCTGCCCACCCAGTCCCCACCCTCTGCTCCAAGTGAAACACCAGCTGGTGGCGTTGGGTTCCAGCCTGGAAACTGTGACCTAAAGCTCCCTGGCGTTCTCTTGTTCTCTTCCTCCCCAGGTGGTTTTCCTCTTGGGCTTTGTTCTCTTCCTCAGACCCTCTGGGCCTTTTGCCCAAAAGCTTTTTAGTCCAGGGACTTCAACCTGCACTAATCTCTCCTAAGCAGGGCCCCATTTGGGATTTTTTTCTGACCCTGAATCTCCTCTTGAATTTAACCTTTGTTAGGACTAAGATTGAAAGTGAGGATCCCCTCATCTCTGGTGCCCAAGTCAGGATGAGAGCTTGGGTTTGGGGAGGGAAGCCACTGATGTCTCAGCAGAGATTCTTGAGAGATGCCCCCTGTGGGTCACTTCCCTCCTATTTTGTCACTCTCTATGCTCAGTTGACCAACTAAGACTTGGGGAATTAAGGGGAGGGTGGTGTGGAAGGTTAAACAATAAAATGTGCATATCTAGAGGCCTAGGAGGACCATGAAGACAAGTCCAGCTTACGTGCCAGGCTGGTTCTGGCCCTTCTAAATTATATTCAGTTACAGCTGTAGCTTGTTGCATTTTCCTGTGCAAAATGGCCCATCCCTGCCCCAACTCAAAAAGCATCTTCTGTTTCTGCTCAGCATGGGTTGGTGGAAAAGAGCAGCAAAAAGCTGGATTCTGGTCCTGACTCTACCACTGAGTAACTGTGAGATAGATCACAGAGACCTTCTGAGCCTCAGTTTCCTCACATGTAAAATGGAAGACCCATCGGCCAATCAGTCCACCAACCAGTGAGCAGCCGTTATGTGCCAGACATTGTGTAGATGCTGGGAAAACAGAGAGAAAAATGAAACAGTCCCTTTTCTTGGACTTACATTTTATCAGAGAGTGTACATAAATATGTGATATATAGTATCCATACAAAATAAATAGGAAGGAATTTTGGGAGAGATGGCATAGAAAATAGGGATTTCAGGAAAGGCTTCATGTAGAAGATGGTGCTTGACTCGAAGGAAGCAAAGGATCCTATGAGGTAGAAGAGAGGGAGGGCATTTTAGGCATGAGGAACTGCCAGTGCAAAAGCTCTGAAGTGGTAAATGAAGAATCATGTGTGAGGAAGAGCAAGGCCAGTTTGACTGAACTTCAGAGTATGGAAGCTACAAAGATAGGTGAAGACTATGTTGTTAAGGGCTTTGAAAGTCAAACAAAAGAGTTTGTATTTTATCCCAGAGGCAAATGGGAGCCACTAGGATTTATTGAGTAGGACAGTGATATGACCACTTACATGACCATCTTTAAGGTTTCCTCCAGAGCTAGCATTCTAGAATTTCCCAGCTTCCCACAGTGTCCAGGGGCATCAGTTCCTTAAGAACCTCTAGCTGTTACAGGAGTGTCTAGTCATATAGTTCCCACAAGAACACAAATGTATGCCTGTTAGTTTCCTGTCTCCTCACCTCAGGACTTCTCCTTAGGAAGTCATAAGATTTGTTTCATTAGTCATTAAAATGGACCCTCTGCCCTTGAGCCATAGGAGGGAGGCTTCATGAGTTGCTATGACCAAAAAAAATGGTGGCCAACTTTCTCTTAGTAAGTCTCTTTTAGAACTTAGTCTGATTCCTGGAGACAGATACTCGGTCTGTTACTTGAGTCCTTACTCTAAAACCTATCTACCTTGGATAAGCTTCATTAGGATAGCCTTTGAGAACCCAGGATCACTTCTTCACCACCACAAGGCCTCAGAGCACGGGCCGTCAATAGAGGGAGGTGATAGTTGTCATTATCAAAGCTGTAGTTTTATTTCTCTCTCATTCCAAGCAGAGTTAATGTCCCTCTCTGGACCTCTGTTTTCATCTTCTGTAAAAGGAAGGGGTTGGACCAGATGGTTTCTCAGGCCCCTTCTAGCTCTAAATCTATGATTCCTCAAGAAACCTGAAGCTAGCATTCCCTAGCTGAAGGCTGAATGAAGGGAGCACAAACCAAAATAATACCTTCCCCAACCAAAAAAGAAACCACTTAGGAAATAGCCTTTCTCCAGAGCCCATCAGCCCCTCCCTACTCAGCCAGGAGACACAGGCTGTGAGAACTAGTTTATGAGAAGTTTAGACTTCTCATTTCCTAATGGGGAAAACTTCATTTTCTTGGTCCAAATTAATCTCTTTCCTCCCTATTTCTAGCCTGGCCTGGGTACTGGTCAGATGACCCTTTGTCCCAGTTAGTCATTCTGCTACCCCTTTTCTGCAAAAGCTTCAACATCTTTGACCCTCCTGGTAGAAATCTACCAGGACCCCTTCCCTCAGCTCCAACCAGCTTAGACCCAATCTACAAGCCATTTATAGAACAAATGAAGCCCTCCAAACCTGGTAGGGAAAGCTAAATGCTGTTGCCCCAACCCTTTACTTTCCAACAGATAGGATATTTTTTTAAGCTTCTAGATCTATGAGCATGTATATGTTTGTAGTGTCATATCTTCAAAGGGTAGTTCCATTCTCAAGAGGCCTGGTGTCACACCCCTATAGTTCCTACTCCTGGGATGGCTGAGGCTGGTGGATTGCTTGAGCTCAGGAGTTCTGAGCTGCAGTAGGGGTAAAACACTATTCTTAGCTCAAGGGTGGCTCAAAAACAGGCAGCAGGCCAGATTTGACCCTAGGATCATAGTTGGCCCATCCAACTACTATAGCGATATAGATAGATAGGTAGATAGATAGATAGATAGATAGATAGATAAATAGATGTGTGTATGTATGTATTGTGTTTCTGTATATATATGTTACACACATACATACACATATGTGTATATACATGTATATATGTACGTACATAGATATATACTATATAGTGCCAAAGTGTACTTTCCACGTACACAGAATTGGGTGACAACCTTCATGGTATAACTCGAGGGACATTGGGATGGCCCTACTGCCCAAGCTAATATTACTGTTCTGAACTTAACTTTCCTTCTTCCTTGCCCTCCCCCTCTCCACCAATGAAATTCTACCGTGAATTTTTCATTCCTTTAGTGTGAGACTTTGATCCCTATTAAAGGATAATTACCCTTGGGAGCTAGCACATAGAGGTGATATTGGTCAGGAGAGAATAGCAGGCCTTGTAGGGGAATGGAGATGTCAAGAGAGAGGAAATAGGTGTGAAAAGAAGGGAAAATCTGAACACCAAGCCATGTTCCCTGAGTAGTAAAGAGCAGAGAGCAGATATCCAGACCTTCCATAGCACTTCTGTAACTCTCCAATGCACATATCACGCAGAATGGCTACTTGTGTCTTAGCCATGGTGGTAGAGGGCAAGCTTCATGAGAGCAAAGATCTAAACCTGACTTATCTAAACTTTCCTCCAGTGCCTTGTAAAGGGATCTGTACAACATTAATAGTAATTAATCATCAGCACTTAATAACTATTGTTGTCATCATACAAAGGCTTAAGGTTTTGTAATTCACAACAAGTGGAACTATTCTAAAAAGTCTACTGAGTGTTTTGCAATTTTTCCAGCAAGCTTTAGTCTTTCAAGAGACCTAATTATAGGAACTAAACTCTAAATTCAGTAATGCTGAAGTGGTGAGTGGAGAGAGGCATTTAATGTGCAGTGGGAGAGAAGTTGTATTGAAGTGATTAGCAGATTAGTTAATAAGGGCATGTGGGCAGCTTAGCCAATTCAGCCATAGCCCATGGCTATTTTAAGTCCTAATCCCTAGGTGTTGTTTTTACTTGCTTGAACTAGGTTTAGAATTTCTCTTTTTTTTTTTAATCATCTCTATTTGTTTTCTTGCCTTGCTTTTCCTCCCCATGCACTAAACACCCAGCTCCTTGATACCCAGCCAGAGATGAACACTTCAAAAACCATTGCTCACCTGTATTAGCTAATAAGGAAGGGGTTTGACTCTCCCCTCCTACTTTCGGTATTAATCTGGAATTATACCAGATAGAATGAAATTCGACACACATACGAGAACATGGAGCATTTTCCCATAAGGGAAATTAGAAGGAAAATGTGAGGCATTATAAAATGATCTTGGGGGCAGCCTGGGGCCATTTTCTTAGGCCCAAAGAAGTTGTAAATACAACAGGTTGAAGAAGTGGGGGGGAAATGGAGCAAGACATGGAGCCTCCAAATAAAGGATAAAATAAGATAAATATTTGTAAAGTGCATTGCATGCCTTAGAGTGCTGTATAAATGTTAGCTATGAAAGAAGCATTTTAAATCACAGGAAATCAAGAGCAAGGGACGCAGATGATTTGGAACCAAGCTTGTCTGAGGTTTACTCTTCTATAGCAAAACCCGCCAAGTTCACCATTAATTATCTCCATACAACAGACCTTCTTTAATTGATATGTTGTAGAAATCAATCATGTATCTGTTATATGTATGTATGTCAGACACATAGTGGGGAGGAAAAAGCCAAAGAGGTAGGGTGAAAAGTACTCATCATTGACCAGTATTGCAGTGAGAAGAAAGTGGAAGATGACATGGGCTGACCCCTTCTACCTAGATGACTGTACTCGGCTCTTAGATGTTTTCCCAAGTTGCTATTCAGTTCATCACTCAACAGCTATTTACTAACAATCTAATATGTACCTAACGTTGCAAGTAGTGTGATGTAGTAGCAAGGGCACTGGCTATGGAGTCAGCAAGACCTGGGTTCATATCGTGTCTCAGACATTTACTAGTCATGTGACCCTAGGAAAGTCATTTAATCACTCTGGGGCTTTTTCTCCCTCATCTGTAAAAAATGAGGGAATTGGACTTGATGGTCCCTTCCAGCCATGGATATATAATCCTATGAAGGAAGAAATATAAGATATACTCCTTGCCTTCTAAGAACTTATAGTTGAGTTGGGGAAATAAGAGAAAGAAACACAAAACCACAATGAATAATGTAAGACAGTGGTGCATTACTACCCAAAGGGAAGACAGTGTGTGTGGGTTTTCTGTTCAAGTAGTGTAACTTCAGTTTTCAGTTTAGATTCATGAACAAGAGTCACCTAGTGGAGAAAGAGGTTCTGTGGAGAGAAACATGCCTTCTATAAGGAATATTCCCTTCAAGAGGGAAGGGGGTTTGAGGAGCAAACTCTGATGACTGGTTTTCTTCATGCCCAAGACTGAAGGCTTGAGGACTGCTGTTGTTCAGAAAATCCTCCTCTCATTTTTAGTAATCTGATTTCTCCCCAATATCGTAAGTTATATGGGAAATGGCTCACCAAGTAGAAATAAAACCATTAAAAGAAACGACCAAAAGAGAAAAGAATTAAGGGATTAAGTTCACGCTGGCAGCGGATGCAGACATGCTAGGTCCATAGGTCTAGAGCTAGGAGGGACCTCAGAAGCCATGACAATCCAACCGCCTCATTTTACAGATGGGCAAACAGAGGCCTAAGAAGATTAAGAGACTTGCCTGAGGTCATATAGAAGTCAAATTTGAATCCAGGACCTCCGGACTCCAAAGTCAGTGTTCTTTCCACTATGCACCAACCTAGATGATGAATCTGTGTCTGTAGGCTCAGAGTCTATGTCGATGTGGCTCTTACATATTTGTATGCTTCATAAGAGCAGTGAGTGGCAATCTCAGCTCAGTTCCTTATAGTCTTCAGCTAATCTAAAGTCCTTCTATTCCTGAGTCTCAGAGCAGTTAAGTAGTTGACCCAGGGTCAAACACATACAACAAAGTGAGTGTCAGAAAGATCTGAAACCAGGTCTTTGTGACTCCAAGACCAGCACTCTATAAAAATAAAACTTATTGATTTGGAGTAAATGAAAAAAACTCATTAAAAAATAGTGAAAAGTATCAGGGACATTGAGGAAATACATTTTTACTATGACCCTTCACGATTATTGGAACTAGTCTAATAAAGTTCTGCCTAGTTCTGTCAAAGCCCCAGGATTGGGAGCTGCTTCAATGAATGTTTCAGAACTAGCCCCTAACTTAAATGCAAATAGCTAATTTACTTAGCACACTCTTTATTAATAGAACAAAGTTAAGAGCTATGCACTATAAAGAATTCTGAGTGTCACAGAATCCATGCTTCTGAATTCTGGTGCTGGAAAAGACTTTTTAAAAGTTCCTTAGACATGAAGGAGGTCAAATCAGTCAACTCTTAAAGAAATTAATTCAGACTATTCACTAGAAGGTCAAATACTGAAGTTTAAATATTTCGGCTGCATATTGGGAAGATGGGACTTACTGGAAATAATCCTGATGTTGGGAAAGATTGAAGGCCAAAGGAAAAGGGTACAGCAGAGGATGAGATGGCCAGATGGAGTCATGGAAGCAATGAACATGAGCTTGGACAGACATTGAGAGATCGTGGAGGATAAAAAGGCATGGGGTATTGTGGTGGATGGGGTCACAAAAAGTTAGAAACGACTGAACGACAGCAAACCCCCCAAAAAATTCATCATGGAAATTATTTTAATTCCAAAACAGCAGAGTCTGAATTCTGTGCCATTATCCCATCTCATGTGTCGAAAGATACCTGGGCTTGTCTATTAGCACAGAAACACAGAACTGAGGCCTCAGGCTCGATTTCATTTGGCTTTGGGAGTGTTCTGATCATTGTCATGGTAACACTGAGAATCATTTCCCTCATGGTGTTCTGCCTTAGCCCTCTCATTCAGGAAAACCTCTTTAAAATATGCCTTGTTTTGTTTTCTTAAGGATAAAGAGTAATTTAAAGAGTTGAGAATAGTGATTTCAAAAGCAATCTTGATTTTAAAGTCATCTTTACCAGGAAATAGAAAGTCATAGTTTCTTACTGTGTCTTCTCTATTTCTAAGTGCCATTTCATTCTCTTCCTCCTGTTGTTTCTCTCTTGAATTCCACTGTTATGTGTATGTCTCTTTCTTCCTCCCACCCCACCCCTTCTGTTTCTCTTACTTCCATCTTCCTTCTTCGTTTCCCAGTTTAGTCTTCCTTTCCAACCCTCTCCCCCTTCTGTCCATACCATTTAGTGAAAATAGACTTTTAAAAATTTATTATATCTGTTAAATAAATTTTGGTGTTCCCTGTTTAATTTTCAGTTAAATTGACTGAACCTTTTTACATTTATATTCCTTAAAAAGAAAGTGGGATAGAAATGAAATTGGATGGTTGGTTGTTTTTGAACTGATTTGTGGATCTCAATTGCTTTTTGAGTCTTCATAGAGTCAGACTCCTTTCCCAGGGTCTGGCATAGCCCACTTCTTAGAAGTATCCTGAAATGCTTGGAATGCCTTTTCTGGACTCCTGCAATCCCCTGTCCCTGTAAACTGGCGCCGAGTCATGGACATTGAGGGTAGCTACGTGCTAGCAGACAGAGGCCGAGAACCAGGAGCTTGAAGCTGGGGTTTCCTGGCTTTGTGAACTTTGACAACTCAAATGGTGGCTGATTGTGTATAAAAGCTTGTTGTATTTTCCAGGTTTTTTTTTTTATGGTAGTCTGTTTTAAAAAATGTAAGAAGAAACATTAAATGTTTATTTTAGTTGACAAGATAAATTGTGGCAGCTACTAGTTAATTCTCTGGCAATCTGAAGAATAAGCTTGTTTTTCTATTTTCAAAACATGCCATTGTACGTCTTTCATTAATTAGATAATGGATATTATATTATCAGCTTGGTTATTATAAACATTTACTTTGAGAGTTTTCTCTGGAGTATACGAACCTTGAAAGAGAATGTTTCAACTCTTCTGGGGGGGGGGGGGGGAGGGATGTCATTAACTCCTCAGTTCTCCAAATCTTCACTTTTAAGCTCTCTAAGAGAATGCTGTATTTATAAGAGTGCTAGATTAATAAGAGATGAATTTTTATTCTCCTAGCAAATGAGTCTGGCAAGTTACCTTGCTTGTATACTTCCCTCCCCCTTGCCCCCAAAAACCCCTCCTTCCAATCATCAACCCTTCTTCAAATCCAACTACCCCATATCCCTGGAAAAAATTTTTTTAAAAAATCAACTTTAAAAGAAGTTGGATGCATCGTAAAGAAATTGGGCTCTGGACAACATAAGGACCAGCACTGTCCTGTCCCCAGATGCTCCTTCCATTCCCCCTAGCTATGAGGTACACTAAGCTGATGACATTGGTGTGGGAGGCCAGAGAGCATGTGTGCAGGCTACTCTCTGTTCAAGGCCAAGGGAAGGAAACAAATCCTTCTTAGTCCATAGTTGGCAGCTCAGGGAAAGTGAGTCCCCTGTACTAAAGTTGGCTGGACCGGAATTTCACTTGAGAAACCTCTTTGCCTCAGCCAAATCAGCTGATGCTAAAGCCTTTTTTGACTTAGCTCTGCTGTGGTATAACTTGGCTTGAGCCCCAAGTACCACACAAGCAGAGACTTTACCCTTTCTTTGCTCAGTTCTTCTTTTCCAGTAGAAAATCAGAACCTCATTGTGATGATTATTGATGGTGGGTAGATGTGTCATGGTGGTGGTGCTGGTAATAGTAGTAGTAGTAATGGTTAACATTTATGTGACTCTTTAAGGTTGCAAAACACTTTACCAAATATGTTAACTCATTTGCTTTTTAAAGCAACCCTGGGAGGAAGGCGCTAAAATTATCCCCTTTTGACAGATAAGAAAACAAAGAGATTAAGTGACTTGTCCAGGGTCACACAGTTAATAAGCATCTGAGACAGAATTCAAATGAGCATCTTCCTGCATGTCCACTGTGCCCCTTAGCTGCCTCTATCAGCAAATGATAGCATGAGTTTTGCAAGTGAGTTAGGATTATGATTGTGATAGGTAGGTACCAGTGGATAATGGAAAGGACTCTCCCCAAATTTATTCTCCCCTACTAGCCTTGATAGCATACCCTTCCTGGAGCTAATGAATGAATTGGAGAAAAAGCAAAAGACCTTGGAAGGAAGAAAGCCAAAAGTTTCTTTTGTTTCTTCTTTGCTCTTTTCATTAGTGATGTATAACATAGAGAAGGTGCAATTTATCTAAGTCATCTTCAACCTCTGACACCTCCAGACTGTGGAGTCTGGGTCAAGTGACTTATTCTTTCAGTCCCTGAGGCAATAGCTTGTGCTCATCTATATTAGAAAAGGGAGTCTTCTCATTGCTTCTCTGCACTGATAAAACTGTTCCAGGACTCCCCCCTCCCCCCCCCAAAAAAAAGAATCTCAGATACTCTGCAATTAAAGAACCACTTTAAGGCTAAATTGGGATGTTTAGCCTCCCATGATCTACCCTTTTCTTGTGTCCTCACCCTTCAGATATCTAGTACTTTCCTATGTTTTTTCTTCTTTCTCTCTATCAAATGCCATTTTGATGAGCTTCAGGTGACTGCTAATAGTTTGAGATAAGGACTCCTTCCAGGGGGCTTTGTTCTATAACCTGGATCAAAGCTAAAGAGATGAATCTCTTAAGTAGAATTTCATACATTAGTCAGTGAGGAATGCAGGAGAATTTTAGGGATCAGGCAAATTTTAGGTATCTTGCCAATGACCCAGAGAGCACATCATGAAAGCATGTCTTTTCTGCCTACATATAAGGCCAACCTTGTCTCTCTTACATCCCACCCCAAGCATTTGTACCTGTGAGTGTTTGCATGGGAGCTCTCTGAAGAGGGAGCTAGTTTCTAGGAAATAATTTTTTCTACCTCCATGGGATGGTGTTGGAGCAGAGTAGGTTGGTTGATTTGGATCTTATTTTTAATAGAATGTTAGTACGATGACCCACCTGGCTAGCACTTGGGTGGGGGAGAGACAAGGCCTGGATGGAGAAGAGAAGAGAAGAGAACATGTGTGTTTGATTGACAGTGATTTGGGATACCCAAAGCTAACAATGGCCGCCTGGATATGCTTTCATTTTTGCTAAATCTGTTGGTCTTTTTGTTTGTGTTTTCCATAAACATTTGATTTTCAATGAAGAATTACTGAATTGATTGGCTACCATCCTGAAGAGTTGCTTGGACGCTCTGCCTATGAGTTCTACCATGCCCTGGATTCAGAGAGCATGACCAAGAGTCACCAGAATCGTAAGTGACTCAGTTTCTTCCCCAGTCTTCCTGGATATGGATTGGGTTGGGCACTAGATAATAAGGTGTGCACTTGTAAATTTCCCAAGGGGGGGCCCTCACCTGTTAGCCCTCCTCTGGGTTATAGGTTAGAAAAGGCCTGAGTATTGGGCCTTGTAATCTAGGAATAAGACAGCAGGTACTGAGGATACTGTTCCTTCAACTTAGGGAGAGAAGCCCTTGGATAGGAGAAGCTGTAATAAATGGTGATTTATAGTTTGGACCCGCAGAGAGAGTTGGTTGCGGAGAAAGTCTTTCCTAAGGGTCTAATGTATGACTATCCCAGGAAGCAGCAGTACGTTCTCCACCTCAAGTAGCTTCTTATAATCTTCTTAGAAAGACTGAACATATGGAAAAAAAAAAAGAAGGGGCAAGCCAGGGTATAGTGGGAAAAGAACACTGGATTTGGAGTCAAAAGGTCTAGGTTTAAATCCTGGTTCTGCTACTTACTAGCTGTGTGATCATGAGTAAGTCACTTCCCTTCTGATCCTGTTTCTTTATTTGTAAGATGGTACTAAGAATACTTAGACTATTTACCTCACAGGTCTGTTGGAAGAATTGAGGGAGGCAATTCCTCTAGGGTATGCTTTGGAAATGAAAGCATTATATTAATGTTAGCTATTAAGTATAGTAACAAAATGGACCCATGTGGACAAAAAACAGTGATGACTGGAAAAGCAGTGGCCCAGTTGTGTACTGAGTAGGAGAAATAACAGATGGATAGCTGAGTGCTGCTCTGGTATCAAAGGGAAAAAAATTTTTTTAACTGGAAGAAGTCCTTCAGGGCATGGCCCCAGTTCTCAGTCTGTGGGTCACGATCCCTTTGGGGGTCAAATGACCCTTTCACAGGGATCACAGGGGTTGCCTAAGACCATTGGAAAACACATATTTCTGATGGTCTTAGGAACTGAGACACCGCTCCTCTGTCCGTCTCCAGGCGGTCCACCCACATGTAGATACGCCCACATACAAGTATTAAAGGGTCATGGCATTAGGAAGGTTGAGAACCACTGGGTTAAGCTTTTTTGGAGGATTTATAGAAATATGTGAACAAGAATCACATAGGATGAGAATGTATGAGGGGTCGTGATCTATACCAATGGAGAAAGTACTTACAGCAATGAAATCATAGATCCATTGAATTATCATGAGTTATAATAATAATAATAATAGAACAATAGCATGATTTTCTATAATCATATGTTCATTATATGTCAGGAGAAGCTTAAAATTTATTGCCAAAAATGAAAACATTAATATATAAACAAAATCAGTGTAGCTCAAATTAGAAAGATTTAATTGAGGAAAAAGTCTTTGCACCGAGTATTTCTTATAAAGGTCTGACAGAAAATCTATGTATAAGGAACTGTTTCAAATATTTAAGACTGCCAGCCACTGTCTAGTTAATAAGGCTATTAATATTAAGGGGCAGTTCTCAAAGGAAAAATAAATCCCACCTATCAACAGGAATATGAAGAAATGCTCCAAATTACTAACTCAAAAGATAGGGGAATGGGGCATGGGTTGGAAGTTGGATCAATTTATCAACTCAAACTGAAGCTTCTGTTTTCTCTCCTTGCTCTCACATATGCATCTTTTGACTCTTTGTTTGTAAATAGTGGCAGATTTTGGTACCATTTTTCTTTTGCTCAGTGACACAATAAAAAATCTACTCTGGAAGTTTGTTCTCGTTTGCATAGAACTGTATATGAGAGACAGAGGAAGGAAGAGGATACCTTTCTAATGACTGAGGAAGCTCAGTATTTAAAAGAGACAGATAATTGAAAGCTGTCATTTCCAAATGGATTTGTAATTTGTCCCATGTTAATTCTCAAGAGAGGGCTCAGTTGCTCTTTGTTGTATGAGGACATTATGTGCTCTTGGGAAAAAAAAAAACAGAAAAAACCAGAATCAAGATTAAAGACAGTAAAAAGCCTGTCTGTGATGTAGCAGGCCCCCTCGTTGGTCATGCCTGCAATGATGAGCAAGTGATTAGAAGACTGATGTAATTATATTGCAGTGACAGAGCAGGCCTGTCTGATCACTAGAAATACAATTAAAACCTTCCCAAAATGCACTGTTTAATCAACATTAACAATACTAATCCTGTACCTCCTCCACACAAAGGCAGGTCTGCCTGAGTTAACAATGGGCTGCTGGAAGTTTGCTAGAATCACTGTCTGCAGCCTAAATTCTGCCAAATCCTGCTTCACAGACTGAGAGTAGAAAGGGAGTAATCATGGCCATGCCTGAACCGTGAGCGAGCAGATGGATCCTTGGATTTGGCCACGAGGAAAATGCTAGGATTTTTTTTTTTTGCAAGAGCAGTGACAAATTAGTCTTTTGGTGATCTATTCAGGTTCTAGTGACAGAGAATTCACTGTGCATATTAATATTGATGAAATTCAGGTTAAATTGAGTATCAGAAGTAACCTAGAAGTGGAAAAAAATTCACCAGAGAAAGAGTAAACTGAGGAGGGGGATATGATAGGAGGAAAGGGTGATCCTCCTCCTCCGCTTTGGCAGTATATCAGGATGTATGGGCTGTTTACATGTATGTGCAGGAGGTGAGCATCAACCCTTTTGGAGGACCATCTAACCTGGGCCACCTCCTAATTTGTGCACCTACTACCTTCTCAAGTCACTGCCCCAGCAGCATAGTTATGTGGTTATTATTTATACATGTATGTATATGCACACATATATGTGTGTATGTACACACATACATAAACACTTTTTCTCCATAACTGTCTTCTGTGGCAGGTATCATTATTCCCTTTTTTTACAGATATGAAACCTTGGAGAGGTGAACCCTGGAGACTTGCTCAGTCACACAGCTAATAAGGGACAAAGTCAGGATTCCAACCCAGGTCTCCTCATGGCAAGCCACAGGGCTCTTTCTACTCAACCACACTGCCCACAAAACACCCAAACCTATATTAAAAGCATAAGTTCATCCACCTGATCTGGCACCTAGGGAGGGCTGTGGGACTAAAATATTCCTAACTATTTCTGTCCCTTGTCCCTAGGGCCCTTCTGTACTCCACAGTATGATATAGGACCTGCAAGGGCTGAGAGATCAGTGGGTCTAGATATTTCTGTAATGAAATCCAGTGCAAAGACACTGTTGAGAGAATTGGGGAACAACAATGTACATTTTAAAAGAAGCTCATGACAAGACTGTTTGTACTTGGAAAGGAGCAGGTTTTATCAGGGAGACATCTCTGGGAGGTGAATTTGTTACTGCTTCTGGGGGAAAAAATTTCTAGGATGTGCCCCATAGCCAAACGAAATGGCCTTTGAATCATATGTTCTCTTACAGTTCAGAGACTCTCCCCACCCCACCCCATTCCTACCCAGCTCCCTTTCTGTCCATGCTCTGTGAATCAGAAATTGATATATTTTTATTATTAAGATTTTGTTAAGAGGAGCCATAAATTGTGCAGTTTATAGCCTGGTGCACTATTTCTTAGAAAACCACTTTAAATAGAGACTGCTTTTCTAAGGATTCTGATCTCATTTATTGCTATGAGGCAGATAGAGGTGATGCCACTATTTTTTTCTCAGCTATGAGTAAGTTAATTTCCCAGAAAAGTCAGTGTTAGGTACTTGAATTCAAAACAAAATGTCCTAGAAATACAGGATGAGTGATGTAGCACTAGAAGGGAATTTAAGAGAAAGTCTAGTCCTACCCCTCTATTTTGTAGATGAAGAATCTGAACCTTAAAGAGGTTCACTCAAGATCCCATTGTTGGTAAGTGATAGGTGTGGGATCTCTGTATGTACCCCTAGTCTCTCTCCTGAGCCCTAGTCCCACATCACCTAATAAATACCTCCTGGACTTTGTGGGTAGAACACCCACATCGTAAGCATCTTAGATTCAATGTCCAAAAAAAAAAAAAAAAAGAACTCGTCTTTCCTCTCAAACCCTCCCATCTTCTGAATTTCCCCAGTGCAGTCAAGGACACATCACTCTCCTCCCAGTCACCCAGGTCTGAAACCCAAGTATCATCCTTGATGCCTCATCTTCCCTTATGCCATGCATCCAGCGCATTGCCTGACTGTCATTTCTATCTTCACAATATTTCATATTTCATTTCTCTGCTTGAAAAGCTACCACCTCCTCCTCACCTCTCATTTGCCTCTTAGAATCTCTGGCTTCCTATAATACTCAACTCAAATACCATCTTCTGAAGGATACCTTTCCTGGTTCCCTTGGGTGCTAGATCTTTCCCCTCTGAATTACCTTCTAACTATTCTGCATGCGTCTTGTATGTACCCAATTATTGGAGTGTTGTCTCCCTCATTAAGTTCCTTGAGGACAGGGACCATTTTTGCCTTTTTTTTTTTGTATTACCAGCACTTAGCACAGTGCCTGGCTCACTGAAACCTCTTAATAAATGTTTGTTGTTGATTGAACAATCTGTAAAATGATGGTGTTGGACCAAGGTCCCTTCCAACTCTAATATTCTGTGTTCTTCCTATCAGACCAGGAGTTCTTCGCCTGTATTGCAAACTCTGCCTAGTCCACTGACCTCTGATTCTTGTTTTGTCTTCAGTGTGTACCAAAGGTCAGGTGATCAGTGGCCAATACCGGATGCTCGCCAAGCATGGTGGGTATGTGTGGCTGGAAACCCAGGGGACTGTCATTTACAACACTCGAAACCTGCAGCCCCAGTGCATCATCTGTGTTAACTATGTCCTGAGGTGAGATCTTCTAAAACTCCTCTGAGGGGGCCTAGGAACCTGAAGATGGACCCATAGCATTCTTAAGTCTTGAGAAACTTAGAATACTTAAAACACATGATGTCCCACACCAGGGGCGGACCTCTCTCATAGTTAGGACCTAAAAGCATTCATGGCAAATTAAGAATTCCAGACTTAATTTCTACACCCTCTTTTCCCATCCCCATCTTATTTTTGTTACAATGTGCATTGTCTGTGATACAGGGTGGAGAGGAAGTTGAGAGAGGGGAATGAGAGCTACTTTCTGGGAAAGGGAAGGTGGAAATTCTTTAGCTAGTATCTTTAGTAAATGAGGAGGCAGTACCAGGAAGACATTCTGTCCCCAAAAGCCATTTCAGAAAACCTGATGTCAAACAACTAGAGACTAAAGCCTGTGTATGGACAGTGATAAAAAGCAGCCTTCACAGTAGGCTTGTGTTTAGGGGATGTTATGATTGTAATCACCTCCGTGATGGGTAATAGAGTTGAATTACACAGTTCTTTGAAGAACCCAGATAAACAGGTTCTGTTATTCCCCTTTCTACCTGCTGAGAGTATCCTGAGGCAAAGCAGTCAGGAGCTCTGGGGTTCAGGGGTAGCCATACACTTGAACATTTCTTGTAAGAAAACATATTTGAAAGATCTGTGAGTTTGTGACTAAAGGAATTCCTGCAACTACCACAGATCCCAACCCATTATAACTTAGACAATAAGTCAGGGAGTCACCTGAGTCTCAGAGAGATTATGACTTGCAGATGGCCACACAGTAAATGTCCCAAGCAAGATTTGAGCCCAAGTCTTCCTGATATCCCCTCCGCCATGCTGCCTGTGTAAAAAGGGACTTGAAGTCTCTTTTTCATTTTATTAGTGAAATCGAGAAGAATGATGTGGTGTTCTCCATGGACCAGACTGAGTCCCTGTTCAAGCCCCACCTGATGGCCATGAACAGTCTCTTTGACACCAAAGTCCCTGTGTCGGAGAAGAGTAACTTCCTATTTACCAAGCTCAAGGAAGAGCCCGAAGAGCTGGCACAACTGGCGCCTACACCAGGAGATGCCATCATTTCTCTGGACTTTGGTCAGTACCTCCCACTTGCACAAGAAACCTAGAAGAGCCTGAGCAAGGGTAGCTTTCATTTTTCCTTGGCCACCTTGAGCATGCTTCTCTCTCTTTTTTTTTAATTGAAATTTTTATTGACATCTTTTGTTTTCATATCACCTTAATTTCCTAATGTAGTCTTCCACTTTCCCCCACCCAAAGAACTATCCATTATTTTTTTTAAAAGAGAGGAAATAAGGAAGCAGCTTCAGAAAATTAACCAATGCATCAGTCAAGCTTGATAGTGCCTTGTCTTCTGCTTCCACAGTCCTACAGCTCTGAAAAAAGAGAAGGAGGTACATTATCATAGCTCCTTGGGGGGCCAACCTTGGTCAATATAATTACAGTGTTCGGTTTTGGTTTCTGATGTTATTCTTTCAGTTTACATTGTTGTGCTTTTTGTGTATGTTGTTTTCCTGGTTGTGTTTTATTTTGTATCAGTTCATGTAAATCTTCCCATATTCATCATTTCTTACAGTGTAATCATATTCTACTACGTTCACATACCACTATTTACTCAACCATTCCCTAATCAACGGGCATCTCCCTCGTTTTCTATTCCTTACTTTTACAAAAAGTGCTGTTCTCAATATTTTGGCTTATATGGGTCGAGGGAATGGAAGGTTTCTTTCTCTCTTGAGTATCTGAGGAGCGTGTACTCAGCGCTGGGATCTCTGTGTAAAAAGTTCATCCTACACTAAGCTATACTCTTTGAATTTTAGGATTAAAAGGGACTTTGGAGACCATCTAGTCTGACCCTCTCATATTATTTAGGACCACAAATTTAGAGCTAATAGAACCCTTAAAGGGCATTGAGTCCCATCCTCTCTTTTCACAGATGTGGAAACTGAGGAAAAGAGAATTTAAGTGACATTTCCAGGGTCACACTGTTAGCAAGTCTTAGGTGGGATTTGAATTCAGTGTTCTAGCCACCATATTAAAGAGAGGAGGAAGCTAAGTAACTTTCCCAATACTCTTATATCTCTTCACCTTCAATTCTAATTCTTCTTTGAAAGAGAGATACTAATTCTATAGGTTCCTGACCTATATAATTATGTGTAGAAGAGAGATCTCCATTTAAAGGAATCCTATAGTAATGAAGAATCTTTCTTAAAACTAATCTTTTCTTTTTGTCTCTGTCTTCCTGTGTGTCTCTGTCTCTCTCTCACACTCATACAATTTAAATTCACAAATTTAAATTGTCAAAGGGAACCCCATGACCAACCCAAGACATATCCATAAGGCTTTTTACCTCCTTTCCTTTGTAGTTTGAGATTCCCCCTCACCCCATCCTGTGTACACTTATAACCAAGATGAGTTAAGTTAGAGCAAACCTACCCTGACTGTTGTCCCTTATCTCTCCAGGAAACCAGAGCTTTGAAGAATCATCTACTTATAACAAAGCCCTTCTGACCTCAAGCCAACCATGGCCTGGAGACATGAAGAGTTGCAGTTCCCAGAGTGAGGCCTCATTCACTGTACCTCAGATGGCCCCTCCTGGCAGCACCACCCCTAGTGCCAGCAGCAACAGTAGCTGTTCCACGGTAGGAGGCAAATCAAGCCAGAAATTATTGAGTAGACAGCAGGTCAACCAAGTACAAAGTGGAGAGTTAGGCTCCTCTCTATTCCATTATCTACTTCTTTCCTTGGACAGCTTCAGGTTGCTTGTTGAACAATTTAGCTTTATACACAAGAGCTAAGCTACTACTTTTTACAGGGGAGATTGCTAGGCTTCAGGAGAGAAATAAGGTTAAATAAGACCACCCCTGCCTTCATGGGACTTACAGTCTAATAAAAGAAGTAACTGTAATACAAATTAGAATATACCAAGTGAATGATGAGTACAAATAAAGATGAGGTCTGAAGCAGGAAAGATTACTTCTACTTAATGGGGAACTAGGGAGGTCCTCTTAGAAGGAGGGTCTGTTTTTAAGAGGGCTAATGATTTTATCAAAATTACTATCATTAATATCTTATGTTTAGTAAAAACTTTCGAGAGGCCTGCAGATTGCTCACACTTCATCATAAAACATTTTTAGTAAGAGCCACAAGTCCTACTTACTAAGCATGGCATTGTGTGAGGGGCACTTCCAGCTCACAGAAGTCCTTGTTCTCTCTTTGCTTTATGATGACACAGACAGAAAAAATGTAGACATGTGGACTAATTAGCAACCCCTACTCAGAACCCTACCTCGGTCTACAAGTATGGATTGAAGAGCCATTGCGTACCTACTCTATGTTAGAGATAAGAGGAGGTAGCTGACGTAGGCCCTTCCCCTCTCCACCTGCCCCATTACAATTTCATGGGAGGGACAGGGCTCATACACATGAAACAATGAGAAAACCATATAAATTTATGAAATACTAGGTGATATAAGCCAGACTAAACATACCATAAGAGATGATGTATGTAAACCAATAATGAGCCTGGCATTGATGTTTCCCAACAGCCGTGGTCTAAGACTCCTTGCCTAATAGAGAGAGAGCTGATCAACTGTCTAATAATTAATTTCCTGTTCTATCTAATTCTCCCACAGCCAAGCAGCCCAGGAGATTATTATAGCTCTCTGGATGAAAATCTGAAGATGGAAGTGATAGAGAAGCTTTTTGCTATGGATACTGAATCTAAGAACCAATGTAACACCCAGGTGAGTGACCAGAAAGAGAAATTCCTACCTTCACCTTCATCAGGGGCTTTCTGAATCCAGTAACACCCCACAGGGTCTTAAGCAGGAAAATGACTTAATGAAAAGGAATTGCATCATTTTTTGCCCTCTTATGACCACACACCCTGGTCAGGATGCTGATCACCTCTTGCCTGGGAACTATTATAATCATCTCCTAAATATTCTTCCAGTCTCCAGTCTCTCTTTTATCTAATCCACAGCTAGAGTAATCTTAGTGCATGGTCTGACATGTCAACACTTGAGCTTAAAGATCTGTGGGGGCTCCCTGTGGAGTAGAATACAAACTCTTTATCCTGATATTCAAAGTCACATATAAGTTGGCTTCAGCCTTCCTTTTCAGCTTATTTCATCTTACTGTCCTTCTTATATTCTACACTCCATTCTTTGTTCCCTGATCTGGTTCTGTTCAGTGTTGTCTCCATGCATTTGTACAAGCTATTCCCTATGCCTAGAAAGGATTCTCATCCCCATCCCTACCCTTCCCATCTCCCTGCTTTGAAATCTTTATCTTCCTCCAAGGTTCAGTTTAGGTACCATTTTCTCCATGAGGCCTTCCTTGATTCCCTGCTCCAACAAGAGGTTATAAAATCATAGGATCATAGATTTAGAACTTCCTTTAGGGAAGGAAGGGGAAGGGAATAAGCATTTTCATATATATACATATATGTATGTATATATGTATGTATGTATGTGTGTATGTATGTATACACACACACATATATCTAACCTACTATGTGCCAGCCACTATGATTAGTGCTTTTATAAACATTATCTTATTTGATCCTCTAAACAACTACATGAGGTAGGTGCTGTTATTATTCTCATTTTTCAATTGAGGAAACTGAGGCCAGTAGAGGTTAAATGACTTGCCTAGGGTCACACAGCTAGTTAAGTCCGTGAGGTAAGATTTAAGCTGAGATATTCCTGACTCCACACCCAAATAGTCTTTCCATTGAGCCACTCAGATACCTCTTTCCTTGAACTTCTCTAATCATTCTGTTCTACCCCTCTTAAGAAACTAATCATGTTCCAAATAGACTTCCATTGTTGTCATACTAGACTATAAGCTTCTTGAGGGCTGGTGTTATGCTGTTTTTCATCTTTGTCTCGTCTCTAGCCCTACCACACTGATGTGCATTTAGTAGGTGCCTGTCAGTCTGTTAACAAGTATTTATTAAGCACTTGCTACATACCTAGCACTGCGCCGGGTTCTGGGGATACAAATGGAAGCAGTAAGAAAAATAATCCTTGCCCTCAAGGAGCTGACATTCTAATGGGAAAAGACAAGACATAAGAGGAAACTGCATAGCTTAGGGTTAGGGCTGGGGGTGGTGCCTAAAATGTTTGCTGTCAAATTACATTTCAGGAAGATTACCTTGGTGATGGGATGTAGGATGGAATGGAGGGGGAGCCGAGGCAGAGAGGCAGAATCTGCCAGAGAGGCAGCTTATAGATGATGAGGAGAGCCTAGTCCAGGATGGTGGTTGTGAGAATGAACCAGTTTCTTCAGATTCTTGTTATCCTTGCTCCTTATTTCTATACAGACAGACTTCAATGAGCTGGACTTAGAGACACTGGCACCCTACATCCCCATGGATGGGGAAGATTTTCAACTGAGCCCCATCTGCCAAGAGGAACGTCCCCCACTGGAGAATGTTCAGCCCAGCCCTCAGGCCAATTTCAGTACCATGACCAGCATCTTCCAGCCCCTGGCCCCAACATCCTCCCATAACTCCTTTGTGCTGGACAAGTACCAACATCAGATGGAAAGCAAGAAGTCAGACCTGGACCCCCAGCCAATGTCATTCATATTCTTTGATGGCGGGAGCAAGATGACCCTACCTCCATGCTATGGGCCTGCCAATACCCCACTTTCCTCCATGGGAGGGAGGTCCAATACTCAGTGGCCCCCTGATCCACCGTTAGAGTATGGACCCATAAAGTGGACACTAACGGATCAATATGCCAAATCCTTAAGAAGATCTCCCTCGGGGCCCCCTCTGCCACCACCCAATATCTCAATGTATAAGAAAAGGTAACATGTCCAAATTGTTATTGCTATTCAAAGAAAATTGTTATTGCAAAGAAAACTAAAAGTATTAATCAGGGGTGGCTTTATGTGTAGGTAGACTAGGTGGCCACACTGGTAGGAAAGATTTAAGGGTCATGGTGAAAGTCACTTGGTCCTTCAAAAACATCTCTCCCATCTGTTCTGTGACTACTTCTCTGCACTTCTGTGCCCAAAGTCCCTTAAAACCTTTAGTCCACAGCCTGAGATCAGACTTATTATATTGAAAATCTCACAGAGAAAGAGGGAGCACAGTGATGTGCTCCAAAGCATCAGTAACTGATCTTTTCTGAGAGTAGAGGGAAGAGGCGGATAGGTGAGAACAAGAGAACCCTGCCTACCTAAAATGAAAAATATGGAAGGAATGCCAGGGAAGACTCATGGAAAGGAAAAGCTGGGTCCCCAGAAGATAAACTTTTTGCTTGACACCAGCTTGACCACTAATAACAATCTACACTTGTAGAGTAATTCATGATTTTCAAAGGTCTCTTTGTTTCTACTTGTATAGCAAAGCAGGCAAAGCTTGTCTTTGGTGACCCCAATCTCCACTTTCTGTGTCCTTCTCCCATCTTTTGGTACTCACCCTAGTACGCAGAGCTCCCATGCTATCCCCAAGCACTCAAGGTTCCCAATGCAGTGACATCTCCACAAGGTCCAGGTTCCAAAAGTCATCAACCTATCCATTATAACTCATTGCCTCAGTGGGATCACTCTCACTGCATTGCTGAAATCTCTGAGTTGATCAAACAATTGTTACTATGGGGTGAGTCATTGATAACTACTGAGTCTTGGATGTCGCCTTTTCAATCAAACGAGATAATATTTCTATCATTACACTTATGTAGCACCTGCAAATCTTATAGATATATATGTATGTATATGCATATATATGTATAAAACTCATCATCATTATCATCATTATTTTCAGAGGTGCTTGAGCTTTAAAAGGGCATTTAAACCCAGTTCTTAGTGGTGGAATTTCAAGCAGAAAGAAGAATGAGGAGAATATCATTGCCAGGCAGCATGAGGGAGGAGCTTCCCACCAACCCTCAGGTCTCACCAGCTCAATGGCTCTTGCCTATGCTTAGGCTGATTGTATAGTTTGCAGTTAGAAGGGCACTAGAAATGTAAAGGAAATGGATGGAAGGGGAAGTGGAATCAGTCATAGTGGGTTTTTTATTGTTTTTTTTTTTTAACATCTTACCAGAAGGAACCTGAGAGGCCTAGATAAGAGAGAAAAAAATATTTAAATAGTCAAGGTCCTACTTATTTCACTTCAAAGCTTAGTATTCCTGCTCTTTTTGTACTATGGAACATTTTAGAACTAGAGGGACCTTAGAGATAGATCCCCCAGTTCATTCTCTCCCGTCTTCCCCCCCATTTGATAGATATGTCAGCTGAAGCCGAAAGAAATTCAGTGAATTCGGGGCGGCTAGGTGGCACAGTGAATAGAGCACCAGCCCTGGAGTCAGGAGGACCTGAGTTCAAACCCGACCTTAGACACTTAACACACACACACACACACACACACACACACACACACACACACACACCCCTAGCCATGTGACCTTGGGCAAGTCACTTAACCCCAATTGCCCTACCTTCCCCCCTCCAAAAAAAAAAAGAGAAATTCAGTGAATTCCCCACCAGAGTTGGCTCTAGAACCCAAGCCTTTTGACTCTCAGGCCAGTGGTTTAACTCACTTGCTCAGCTAAAGGACTGCTCTATCCCTTTCTGTCCCTGACAGTTTGGTGAAGGGATTGGGGCCACGAGGCCCAGATAAAATGAACCCAGCCGTGATTGCCCTCTCCAACAAGCTGAAGATGAAGCGGCAGCTGGAGTATGAAGAACAAAACTTTCAGGACATGAGTGGGGTGAGTTTGCCTTAAGTTTGGTCACGGGAGGAGGTGTGTGTGTATGTGTATATACATGCATGCATGCATGGGTATGTGTGTCTGCTGTATCTGTGTGTATGTGTATCTATGTATCTCAGTATTTGTGTGTATGTCTGTATCCATGTCTGTGTATGTGTCTATATCTCTGTGGCTGTGGCTGTGGCTGTGTCTACATCTGGGCCTATGCCTGTGTTTAAGTAACTCCTAGAAGAAATGATGAAATTCCATCCTTTTGTTGGAGAGGTGGGGGACTTTGGTTGTAGAATGTTGCATGTGATGTTAAATGTGGTTAATGTGTCCATGATTTGGCTAGACCATTTTTTTTTCTCTCTCATAAGGAAAGACATTGCAGTGGGGCCGGGGTGTAGATGGACCACTGTGGTATATAGCCAGAAATGACTGTGAAGTAAAACCAAAAAAAGGAATTAATAAAACTTACAAAAGTAAAGGAAGCATCTCCTTCCTGACTTTGCGTTTTCTCCTCCCTTACCCAGCACAGGGTAAGGTGTTTGGTGAATGCTTGATTAATAAATACTCTGCTAGGAGAAGTTCTGATGCTTTTCTGGTGTTAGTTTCTGCTGAGATACCCATCAGTGATCACATTAGCACCATGGAGTACAGGAGAAAAGGAGGGAAGGAAGTAATGCTTGACTTCTCCCAGCTTGAGCTGGGGCTGTCTCATAATTACCTGCTGGGCAGAAGGGGAAAGAAAGGAACGATGGTGTGTGCAGATGGACTTCACTGCCTTCAAGCTACGAGTCTTCTGTGCTGGTGCAGTGCTATTTCTGCATGGGAAGTAGAGGGCAGGCTGCCCAACCCATCCCCTGACTTTGGTTGCCTCAGGGTTGATGGATCCCAGTGATAGCTAGAATGATCTGATGGAGCTGTGCCACTCCCTTGTCCTTGGCAAACTTCTCTGAGGTACCTTTCTTCTCCTCCCTTGGCTAAATCATGGGTTTTCTGCTCTCTGATCCTAAGGGAGATTTGCCTGGCAATAATGCTCCTCCCCTCATGTGGAAAAGAATGAAGAGTCTCAAAGGTGGAAACTGTTCCTTAATGCCGGAGAAATCCTTGAGTCTGAGTGTCCTCAATGGTAAGTGGTCCAACCTTAAGTCACCCCCAATGTTCTGGTTGAAAGAGAACTAGACTGAGAAAGGGCCCTGCTGTATATGCCTGATGAGGGCACCTCATCAGTCAAGTGTGAGGATTATTTACCTGCCCTGCCTCCGTCACCGGGGCACTGTGGGGCTCAGAAAAGGTCATAGATGCGGAAGGCTTGTGGGTTATTAAGAAGACTAACAAAATGTAAAAGCAGTACTTCTAGTCATAGTATTTATGACTTTTGAAAAGGCAGGCAGACCCGGTGAAATGTTCTGATGTCCTTCATGCTGACTTCCAAACAGTCTGCTTCACCCAACCCTGTCAAGGGTTACATCACTAACTTCTGCTATCCTGCTCCTCTCCCTTACCCCACAACTGTCATCTGCAAGTGTGGGATCCTAACTCAACCTCAACAGTCACTTCTGAAGAGTCGTAAATGTCCATTCCTGGCTTTTATCTGGTATACTTTAAAAGCCACAGATACGATGTCAAGTTCAAATCCTGCCTTTTCCAAGTGATCTTGGGCAAATGGTGTTACCTTTCATTTAATCTATAATACACTGACAAAATGGATAGAGTGCTGGACCTGCAGTCAGGAAGACCTGAGTTCAAATCCTGCCACTGACACCTACTGGGTGTATGAACTTGGGCAAGTCACTTAACCTCTCTTAAATTCAGTTCTCTTATCTGTAAAATGGGGATAATAATACACAACTCCTGAGACTGTAGCAAGGATAAAATGAGATAATATTTGTAAAATTCTTTGCAAGCCTTAAAGAACTACATAAATGCCAACTATCATTCCTGTTATTTTATCTCTACGTCCCCTCTGAGCTCTCAGTTCTATATAATTCCATCCCTGCACAAGGATTCTGAGCTTCTCCTTCCCAATCAAATTTAGGAAGACGAACCTGGCAGATGAGCCACATGTAAAAGCTAGGTAGAAGGAATGTGGCACCCTTTATGCTTTCAGGTTTAATGGATTCTTTTAGAAGTCTCTAAAGTGCAGAGAGTCCCCAGGGAGGTCAGAAATTGAAATGATACTCTCCTGCACATCCCCTCCTCTCATTAGACTATAATGCTTTGGTGACAAGTCTAAGAGGGAAAAGTCATTACAATGGGTTAACAGTCCTGTTCCCCTCCCCTCAGATTGGAACGATGCCTTCACTATGCCGGCGCCAGCATACTTATTCTCAAGCATTTTTCTTTCAGATGAGTTTATTCATAACCCAGCTCTGGGCCTGAGCCAGCCCCTAAGCCACCTGCCACCCCCACAACCACCGACTTCTGTGGGTCCTGGGGAAAATCCGAAAGTGATCTACCCTCCCCAGTTTTATGCTCCTCACTATCAGGATTACAACCCACCATTGGTTCACAAGTTATCCGGTGAGTGTTATCCAATCATCTCAGACCCATCTAGGGGGCTCAATCAAAGCAAAGGGGCCAGAGGGCTAGGAAAAGAACACAGTGCCTCATATTTTTAAGAAATGTTTGGAAAGGGCACTAGGCTTGGTCTCACAAGAGATATAGATTCAGATCTCACCTCTGAGACCTATTAGTGGTATGATCATAAGCATGTCACTCAGTTCTCTTTAGAGTTTCCTTATAGGGAGCCTGGAGATGATGAACATGTCTTCTCCTGTTCACTATGCGTTTGGAGGGCCAAATGAGCTAATAGACTTTATAAAGCACAGTGCAAGCCTTGCAGTTCTTTCTAAACATCAGCTATTATTGACTGAGTTGGGACCAAACACAAAATAAAAGTATGAAAATCACCCTTCACTTTGTTGCTATTGTCTTTAATGGCATGTACTGCAATAAACAAAGAAAGAAAGAAAGAAAGAAAGAAAGAAAATCCTTCAATGTCCAGCACAGAGCTGGGCACACAGGCAATATTTGAAAAACGTTCCTGGAATGAATGAAAAAGTGAATCAGTATTCCGAGTCTCTGCCATGGAGATGGTTTCATATGTAGCACTACCTTATAATAACAGCCTTCTGTGACTTCCTGTGGATGGGATCTGTTTGATGTAACTGCTCAAAAAATCAATGGGATCTGAGCTTACAGGAAGAGAAGTCTAGTATTCAGACCACAGAAAGTAAGAGCCCCTCTTGTTAAAGCATATCTGTGCAATGTTCTTTTCAACTAAGCACTGCATTTTAAGGGCATTGACAGCCTAGAGAGAAAATACACACAAAGACAAGCTAGGATGGTCAAGGTTTGGAAGCCATGTCATATGATCGATTGAAAACATAGAAGAAGCCTTGGATTAGGAGGCTTGGGTGAATCACTTTATATCTTTGGATCTCACCAGTAAAATGAGAGAGTTGAATAAGATGATCTCCAAGGTCAGGGGCCATCTTGCTTTTCCTCGAACATGTCTTTCCATTTCTTGACTCTGTACCTTTTCAATATGCTTATTCTCAAGCAAAATGGTGACTATTCTAAAATTCTTGTATGACATCCCTTCTCTCTAGAGTGTTCTGCCTTCTCACCTCCACCTCCTAGCTTCCCTGGCTCAACACTCAGCTCAAATCCCACCTTCTGCTGTTGGCCTTCCCCACTGCTGCTGTCTTCCCTCTAAATTTATCATTTGTCTGTCTTGTATTGACATAGATATGTGCCATATATTCAGCTTACAAACATAGCTGTTTACACATCGTCTCCCTTATTAAAACATGAGTTCCTCCAGAGCAGGGATACTATCTTTGCCTTTCTTTGTATTGCTAGAACTGAGCACCATGTCTGGTACATACGAAGTGCTTAATAAATGCTTTTTGATGTTCCTTCCAGTTCTAAAACCCTACGATTGCTTTGTTGAGTCTGCAGAAGAAAAAACAAAGGGGAGATGTAACTGCTGTTTTCAAGAACTTGAAGGTTGTCATGTCAAAGGAGGAACAGACTCCTGTGTTGCTCTGGAGGGCTAGGGTCAATGAGTGAGAAGTTACAGGGAGGATGGCTTGTGCTTGGTATTGGAAAGAATTTTCTAACAAAGCCACCCAGCAATTGAATAGGCTTCCTTGAAAAGCAGTGAGGCTCTAGTACCAGTGTCCTGTTAGTTCGGGTTTAATATTGGAACAAAATGAGGCATTGGGAGTGATTAAATGAAAGGGGAAGGGTTTTTTTGTTTTGTTTGCTTTTTGGAGGGCAGTTGGGGTTAAGCGACTTGCCCAAAGTCACACGGCTAGTAAGTGTGTCAAATGTCTGAGGCCAAATTTGAACTCAGGTCCTCCTGATTCCAGAGCCAGTGATCTATTCACTGTACCACCTAGCTGCCCTGTGGGGAGGTTTTCTTTACCCTAATCTAGCAAGGATGTAGATGCTCTGCACCTGGTCCTTTTTGGGCCCCTAATCTCCATCTTGAAATGTATCTGATCTGTAAGTCATCAAAGTGTTATAACTCACATGATGTCAAGCAGCCACCAAGTCTGAGAGTCCCAGATGACATGGGACTGGAGATTTGTATGCCTTTTGACCAGGAAGCTACATCAGGGAAGCTACTAGGAAAATTGTGGCTGAAGGAAGTCCTGTGGGTATTATGTGTGGGGAGGAATCTGAGTTAGGAAAGGTAGAGCCGTCAGAAGGAGGAAAACACTGGTCCTGTCCTTGGTGGCATGGTCCTAAGGATGTTCTAGAGAACCTTTCTCCATTTAAATGCTTATATGGCTTTTAATAGACAGTCCTTCCCTGACATTGGTAATACTAAGAGAGAGACAAGAGAAACAAGCAAAAACAGAACAAAACAAAATTTTGAAGAATAAGACTCAGAAATTCTAGGCCTTTCTTCCCCCTTTCAGAAGGTCTGAGTCTTAAGTCTTTTACTGGACAGTATTCCTAGCATGGGCAGTACTAAGGGAAAAAGGAAAAAAATGTGAAAGCCAGGAAAGCCAGGTCTTTCCTCCTACCCTACCCCTCCCCTGCAGAAGGAATAAATCACAGTCTCATAGTCTGGTCCATGTGATGAGTGATGTTTCATTTTGAAAGTTCACAGTGTCTTCTAATGCAAAGTGGTGAAGATGAATCAGAGTAACACTAAGAACATCAGTCACAGCAGGGGTGGTGTTGCCTGCAGTGCGATTGCAGATTTCTTCTCCTGATGTAGGTCGATGGTGATGAGCAGCTCCAGGAATATTAGGGCCTCCATACAGACACTCCCAGCACAGTCAGCAATTCTTTATACCATATCAGGATCATCTGTAGTAAAGTGGCTAATATATCATAAGCCTCCTGTGTGGAACCTGTCCTGGGCTCTAACTTGATACTGGCCTCTTCCCATATTGCCACCTACTAAATCTTTGCCCTCCTTAGAGACCTCTGGGAGCAAGGTCTGCAGAGTACTCTGCAGAGAGTTTCATTCTACCCAAGAGAAGTTCTGGATATCACATTTTCACTAGGACACTGATAAGGAGGAGAACATTCAGAGGAGGGTGGCCTTGAGTTCACAGCATGTAAAGATAAATTGAAAGAACTGGAGATATTTAGCCAGAAAAAAGAAGACTTAGCAGGGTGCATGATAGCTGTCTTCAAGTATTTGGAAGGCTGGCACATGGAAGAGGAAATATTAGATTGGTTCTATTTGGCCCTAGAGGGCAGGACTATAAGCCAGGGGTAGAAGTTGGAGAGAGACAAATTTAAGTTTGTTAGTAACAGTTACAGGTGTCCAAAGTCAAGCCATAGCAATAAGCATTTATTAAGCACTTACTGTATGCCAGACATTATTCAAAGTAATGGAGATACTAAGAAAAGCAAAAACAGTCCCTGTCCTCAAGAGTTCCCAGTCTAATGGAGGAGACAACATGCAAACTGCTATGCAGAAACAAGATATCGACAGAGTAACCTGGAGCTAATCTCAAGGAAGGCACTACCATTTTTTTGGGAGGGCAATTGGGGTTAAGTGACTTGCCCAAGGTCACATGGCTAGTTTTTTGTGTTAAGTGTTGGAGGCCGCATTTGAACTCAGGTCTTCCTGACTCCAGGGCCAGTGCTCTATCCATTGCGCCACCTAGCCACCCTGTAGAAGGCACTACCATTAAGGGATACTGGGAGAGACTCCCTGCAGCATGTGGCATTTTAGCTGAGATTTGAAGCAAGCTGGGAGGTGGAGATGAGGAGAGAGAGCATCCCAAGCATGGGAGACCAGCAGGGAAGAGGAAAGGAGCTGAGAGATATAGGGTACCATGTGAAAGTTATGGCAAAGAGGCTGGTGTTGGTGGAATGGGCTGCCTTGGGAGACAGTGTGTTCCCCATCATTGGAGGTCTTGAAGCAGAGGCTAGTTGATCATGTTCTCAGTATATTTTAAGAGATTTGATGGGGTGGTGGTGGTGGTGGTGGTGGTGGTGGTGGTGGTGGTGGTATGAATTGGACTATATAGCCAACAAGGCCCATTTCCATCCCAGAAATTCTGTGATTGTGTAAACAATGAGAAGGGCAGGGGAAAGGAATCAGCACTTATAGAGTGCCTACTCTATACCAGGCACTGGGCTAAGCACTTCACAAATACTATCTCATTTGATCTTCACGGCTACCCTGCGAGGTAGGCATTGTTAATTTTCTTCATTTTACAGTTGTGGAAACCAAGGCAAACAGTGGTCAGTTGATTTGCCCAGGATCCCATAAGTAATGAGTGTCTAGTCCCATAGTTAATAAAGCTGGATTTGAACTCAGGTCGTCCTGACTCCAGGCCCAGTTCTCTATTCACATGCAAGAAAAAAGAAAGGAAAAATGCATAATGGGTTTGTGTCATAGACTTAACAAGAACTTGGAACATGTGAGAGAGGCCTAGATATCTCACACACACATGAGCCACATTTGGTTTTTTTTGCCCTGAGAGCAGGCACTCAAAACTTGTTGGATTGCATTTTTTTACCCACTCAAAAGTGGAACATCCAACCAGATTCTCTCAACAGTGAAGATGGTTCCAAGGCTGGGTAGCCAGAGGACTATGTTATCAGGCTCCTGAAGAGTAGGAAAAGGAAATTCTGGAGTGAGGCTTACAGTGTAGGGGGCACAGGGTAGGATCAGCAACTGGTCTGCTCTCTTTCCCTGACAGTGAACAGGGAGAAAAAGCAAAGCTAGGGGCTCTGCAGAGCACTCTCCTCCTTCCCAGCCTGCCATCCTTCAGGGTGGGAGGGCAGAGCCTCCCTAGAGCACATAGCCAACAGCCTTGAGCTTTCTGTTTTCAGAGCTCCTGGCACTTAGTATCAACCTCAAATGGAAACAGGGCCCTAAGCCACACCTAAAGATCCCTGTTGGCTGACTTAGAAAAACTCTTATTAAAATTATCTATGTTCTATGGTACTTTTACTTATTTTGTTAAATATTTCCCAATTATATTTTAATTTATATTTTAATCAGTTTCCAGCAGTCCTAGGTAGTGTTTCCAACCCATTTGACATCTCTGGTCTGGACCACACATTATTTTTAGCCCTTACATATATTGTACCTTACACCACTTTCTGTTTCGTATGTTAGTTTTATCTCTATGTAGCCTCTGAGCTTCTTGCAACAGAAGAGACTGAGTTTTCTTCTCTCACATCTCACACAACCCCTAGGACAAAGCTAGGCAGATAGCCTAAGCTCTTTCAGCTGGGTCAAAAAAAAGACACTCTGACATCAAGAAAGGAGGAAGCTTCTACTGTAGAGAGTCTGGTCTGTGCCTCCATGGGACTTTGGGAGGGAAATGAGGCCCAGAAAAGAAGAGGACCACAAGAGCCCAAGGATGAATGAGAGAACAGAGTCTTGTCCTGTGGCACAGGCTTATTTCTTTTAGAGCTGGAGACCATGATGGCTGGGTATCTTAGGGAGGAAGCACACCATTCCCCCTCCCTAGTGCAAAACCCGTGTTGCTCCACCCTAATTACAACTCTGAGAGCAGGCGCTCAATGCTTGTTGAATCATATTTTTACCCACTCAAAAAATGATACAGTCAACAGAGCTCTTTTTATCAGAGGGGTTTGATTTCGTTCTTTTTGTCTTTTCCAGGCATGACAAGTCGGCTTCTTGGTCCTTCGTTTGAACCTTTTTTGCTGCCTGAATTGACCAGATATGACTGTGAGGTTAACGTCCCTGTCCCCGGCAGCTCCACGCTTCTGCAAGGCAGCGATCTGCTCAGAGCCCTGGACCAGGCCACTTGAACCAGGGCCAAGTGGTAGCAACCCCTCCCTCTGCCAACACTCTTTCAACAGCGTCGGTTTCTAAGTCTATTTTTGCAACTAGATTATATTTCTAACACCAAAACACTTTCTACGAGATGTACTTAACATGTCGAATTTGTCTACGTCACCAAGCAGTGGCCTTTCTGAATTTACTCACTTTATTACCCATGTTTAAAAAGAGAAATGTGTTTGTTTCAGCTACTGTATTTTTCTCTCTTTCAATGAAAATGTTTAAAAAGTTTATATGATCTTACTTCCCTGTTCCCTATTACTTCTAATTTATAGTCACCATGGGTTTTTCTGCAATTCCTATACTAACGAGCTGTGGTGTGTGTTTGTGCCTCGATAGAGAAAACACTTTGGCTCCATTTTATTGCAAAGAATTATTTTGTGTTGTTGTTGCCAAAGATAAGTGAATCAAAAACAAGTCTGCTTCCAAACTGTGGTTCATGGTTCCCTCGCCCCCTGTTATCTGGTCTCTTCTTCCTAGCACTAATGACCGTATTGTAAATGTGATGTCTTTTTTTTAAAGCTGACTGTTCTCATTATGATACCGTCTGTCGGAAACAGAAATGTGAAGAGTGAGCGGTAGTGTTTGTGGTTATCTGTGAAAGTGGCACGTCGTAGGTTTTCCTAAATTGTGTGGTCTTCTGTTTTGGGGGGCTTCTTCCATTTGGTGGGTGGGTGTTTTTATTATTATTATTGTTATTATTATAATACAAAAGCATACCTGAGGTTTGTGTTTTTTTTTAAGAGAATTGATATCTGGGTTAAGTGTTTATCATATATATTGGTACTTTGTTATATCTAAAAACTTCAAAACTGAAATGGAGTCCTGCTCAGAGATCACTTTCAGAGCTTTTTGGTTTTTTAAACTGTTCATTTTGTCTGTCCTGGTGTTGCCGATATTACAGGATTGTACATATCTTTCCCATAGGCTGGCACTAACATTGCTTGCTAATTGTCTCTCCTCTAATGTTAGCCCTTTGTGTGTCATTATCTGCTCTAGGCCTGACTACAAGTCAGTCAGAAGTCAGCAGAATCATTACACTGATGCATTAAAAGACATATTTCCCTTATATTTTAAGTATGTATTATGTATACATTATTATTATTAATTATTATTTACTGCTGGGCCTGATGTCATGGGGTGAGGGGTGGGGAGAGGGCTGGAGAAAGCTGAGGGTGGGGGTGGGGAGACACAACTTTTCGTAATCTCTGGGGTTTTGTTGTTGATAGCCCTTCAAGTTCCTGGAGTGATGTGACTCTAAGGGCATTCCACCTGAGGTATTAGGATGCTTTCAGGAGTGCCATTAAAAATGGCTTTGATGTGAATTGAGGAAAGGAAGCAAGATTCAGGAAGGAGGTTTGTTATATAGAGCATGGTAACAAGATTCAGAAACAAGGTTTGTTGTATAGAGCAGGACAGCTTCTTGGGGTGCCATCTTTGCATGGGCACAGGTGAGTTGAGGGTCTAGGTGAGGACCCAGGGAGCAGCTGGGGCCCACCGTGGCCCAAAAGAGCCTAGGCAGTCTGCAGTCAGGCTAAGCTGGAAGGGAGGACAAAGGGCAACCCTGTACCCAGCTAGGGAGAGGTAGAAAGGCTGAAATTCCTGCTGGTTTTCTCCCTGGAACTGCCCACTCACTGGTGACCGGCCTGCCTGGCAGCTTCCAAGCCTCCTCTGTGTTCTCTTCTCTAACTTGCACTGACTTGCTCAGAAAGGGAAGCACTGTAACTGAGTGAGTGTTCCAGAAATACTCGAATTCACTGTATATAGGTAAGCTTGCTTTTTTTGGTTTGAATACACTGAACATTTAGAACCTTTTCTGTCATGATGGGGGCATTGAAAAAACTATCAAAAACAGACACATGTATGAAAAAAAAACACAACGGGCCATAATTTGGTGAGCCTGGGAAGACTTGTTCAAAGCAAACATATTAAAGGAAATTAACTTTAAAGAGGAACCTAAGTGCAACATGAATTAATTTGTCTAGCATCCGTGTTGGATGAGTGTTACTTTGGACAAAGCAACTTTGACAAGCCTGCATATTCTGTGAGTACTTGAAGGGTTATTGACACATAAGCTCTTGTTTTATTTCTGTTTTTGTTGCTTCCTCATAAAAGGGCATTTTTTTACCCTTGCAGTTTTACTAAAAACACTCTGAGAACTATTCGAAGCTTCATATTAACCTGACCTGTTGGCATAGAGACTTCATAAACTATTATATTGTTGATTTCTTACTGATGACATTATAAGTGTATGGGAACTTTAACTTTATAAGGAACTGTATTTTGCCACTGACACCTTATTAAAGTATACTGATCCTACCACTGCGGGTGGCTCTTGCTTACTATGGATCTACCATTGGATGTACCATTGTAAAATGAAGTATTTATTAAATTATTTCTAGAAAACTAAGGTTTGCAATGATTCAACAGATTCAATTCAGGAAACATTTATTGAGCGCCTGCTGTGTGCAAGGTACTGTCCTAGGGCTTGGATACATAAAGATAATGAATGAAACTCGGTCCTCAAGGAGTTTAAGATGTTTTACTGAGGGTCAGCATTGTGTACATGAATTGGTAAATACCACGTATACATGAGGCCATGCAAAATAAGTTCAAAAGGAAGAAAGTGCAAAATGACTGAACAAATCAGGAAAAAACTCCAAGGGAGGCTTTGAAATAAGCTAGGGAGCCCACCAGGTAGCGTGAGGAGGGGACTGGACTTTAGGACGCCATACAACATATTCAACACCTAGCCTTCAGATGACCGGAAAGCAAAGCCGTCAATACTTCCAGGATATTCCAGTGATCACATGTTTATGGAGTCTCTCTCTGACCACGAAGGTCACAACCTCCAGCTTGGTAGGATCTGTTGGAACTTGTGTTCTGCTGGCATGAACTTCAAGAGCATAGGGTCATCTACACCACACAATGATGCATGGGAGAAAGACTGCAATGGAGGATTTGTACCTTCCAAAGATCTAAAACAGGAAAGTTTTCCCCACCCCAAACATCTTTGTGTTTTGTCAATCAATTAATTCAAGTTAATTCAGTAAGCATTTTGTTAAGTGCCTGCTGTTACCCATATAGTATATAGATAAAATATTAATACTTGAAACAACATGATGAACAGTCTCTCTGAACCTGTTTCCTCCTCTGCACAAGGAAGGAGTTGGAATAGATCCTTTTAGTTGAGCTTCCTATAATTTTATATAATCAAATGATCCTTCAGAGTGAGGACTTAAAAAAACTCTTGGTAGCTCTACCCTCCCCCCCCCCCCCCCAGCACAGTGCCTTGCATATAGTAACCACTTAATAAGTCTTTGTTGAATGGAATTGACTTGCTAAAGTGTGTTACAAACTCTAAATGTTATGAGAATTCAGAGGTGAGCTGGAGTGATTTGGAAGACTTCGTCAAGGAGGGATTTGAATTAGGCTCTGAAGGATGAATAGGATTTAGATAAGTGGAAAAGAGGAAAGAGGATATAAAGTTGGGAATAAATATGATGTGAGAGAGGGACAGTGAAGAGACTGACCTGGTTAGAGTGAAAGGGGACTTTAAGGTTGGTGAGGATTCCATTTCCAACTTATTAGCCCAAACCTCTTTCCACCTTTCTTTAATCATATATTTCTTCCCTTCTTCCTCAATATCCTGGACCATCGATTTAGAGCTGGGAATGGGTTTAGAGATATTTTAATTTCTATGTGTTTATTTTACAGAAGAGAAAAGTTTATGAGACCCAGAGAAGAGAATTAATTTGCCCCGTATCATACAGGTAGAAACTAACAGAGCTGGCATTCAAGCCAAAGATGTCCCATTTCAGACCCCACTGTTCCTTCTACTGTACCACTCTACCTCTTGCCCTTTGGGCTAACCTTTCTTATCCCTGTTCACCATTGTGTTCATCCTTCCCTTCCCACTAATACTGTCATTCCTGGCAACATAATTTAACCTGTATGCATCCTGTTAGTTACAGTTTTCATCTACCCTACAGATTTAGTTTTCTTAGGATCATCTACATATTTAAAGCTAGCAGTGCAGTTAGAGATCATTGGGTCTTCATTTTACATATAAGGAAGGTAAGGCTGAGAGGTTAAGAATCTTGGCCAGGATCATATAGCTAGAAAATATCTTAGGCAGGATCCAAGCTCAGGTGTTTCTGATTCCAAGCCTAGCACCTTGGGCCACCTCACAGAATTTAGAACTGTATTAGAATAGGTACAGGTCAGCATGGTCTGGCACAATTCTAGCCCCAACTTGTGGGATAGCCCTGCTTCAAACCTATTTGCAGAGTCATAGACACTTTGCTAACATCTTCATTTAATAAAATAATGAGAGACCAGAATCTCCCCATCCCACAGCGGTTCTCAACCTGTGGGTCAACGACCCCTTTGGGGGCCAAACGACCCTTTCACAGGGGTCACAGGGGTCGCCTAAGACCATCAGAAAACACATATTTCCAGTAGTCTTAGGAACTGAGACACCGCTCCTCTGTCTCCAGGCACGCCTGCCCACATGCAAATACACCCACATACGAATATTAAAGGTCGAGGCATTAGGAAGGTTGAGAACCACTGTTCTAGACATTGTGATGAAACGGGGAAGAACAAGGCAGGTCCCTCTTTCTACTAATATCCAAATTCTCTATAGCACCTATTGGGATGAAATTTTTAAAAAATAGGGGTGTGTGTGTGTGTGTGTGTGTGTGTGTGTGTGTGTGTACACACACGTGCACACATGCACAGGTATCTCAGTATTTTAATGCAAATGCCATGAGAATGGACAGCACTGCTCCCCACTTAGATGGAGAGACCTCCATTACAATTGAGAAAGAAAGCAATCTACATTCTGCCTTTGGCTAGTCCATCAGAAACAAACAGATTATTATGCAAACAGTTCTGGCCAACAGAATTCTCCTGCTAATCAAAAATTCTCCCTGACTCAAGCAATTTGCAATTCACATTTGATGATAATTATGAAACAGAAGATGAAGAAATTCTACAATAATGACAGAAAAATACAGTTACGGTTTTGAATTATTTCCTGCAGGGAACAAAAGTAATATTGGGCAAATCCTTAGGGAAGATCTGGCTTCTCCAAAAGCTAAGGAAATTCCCTTCCTTGATCTGTTCTGACTTCTCAAACATTAAAAATAGTTGCTCTCAAATTTTGTTGTAATCATTGATTCAAGGGAGACAAGAAAGACCAAAGATACATTAAAACATGAATTCCTAATTTTTGCAACATAGTGGTGGGGATTTTAGTGCCAGTACCAAGGGTAGGGGGGTGGCTTGGCCAATGGGGGAATGAGAGATGCTTTTGAAGTGATCTCTTTGCCAAGTGGTCCTCCTGGCTGTCTTTGCCACCTGTTGGGGGTGATGGTGGTGGTTTCCTACTTCACCCTTTATCATTACCAGAAGCCTAGGTAGGTGGGGACTACAGCAGCTAAAGAGAGAGGTGAGGCTGCTGAAAACATGGCTATAGTCCTGGTCCCTTATTGGAAGTGATAGCGTGAAGTGGCCAAATGCTGTCTTAGATCAGAGACTACCTTCATCACAGGCCACTCTTCACTGCCATTAAGTCCTCCTAGACCTAACATTGGACCCTCTCAAGGATGTAAAGAGTAAAGTAGCTTTTTAAAAGTCACTGTTTGGGAACTGCCTGGAATGAGTGACCTTTTCCCTATAACTTTCCCTTTCCCATTACTATAGATCATCTTTAATCAGATGCTTTTCAGTTGAGGTCTTAGGGTATAGAGAATAGAGTGTTATATTTGAAATCAAGAAGACCTTCATTTTAATCCTGTCTGAGACACCAGCTGTGTGACCTTGGACAAGTCACTCAATCTGTCTGCCTCAGTTTCCTCATCTATCAAATGAGAGAGTTGGATACAATGACATATATGTTACCTATTAGCTCTAAATCTGTGATCTTATGATCCTCTGTATTGGTATTTCCTGCTTTCTGCCCTCCTTACTGTTATGATCCAGAGGTACCATTGGCCGAGGCAAAAGCTTTCTCTTGCTACCTCTCCCTGGAATCTCATCCTTATGCTGTGCCCCTCTTTGCCTGCTGGTGAGTTTTCTGAAACCCTTATTCTACCGTTAATATTTACCTCTTTATCCTAGACAGTAGGATGTCCATTTCAATTTCCATTTCAAGGCACATCTAAATTTTCCTCAAAGAATCTCCTTTATCCCTGGTCACTTTCTTCTGCACTGGTTACCTGCCTCTCTCTCTGGCCACAACACATCCCCCCATACACCAGGCTAAAAGAATAGTCGATATATTCCTTACTCCCTACTTGCCCTCCCAGACCTTCTGTCATCATCCTTCATCAACTTTTGTGAGCTTATAGTGCATTTTCAGCTTTCACTTACTGACCTTCAGGGATGTCAACTACTAGATCACAGTCATCTCCACCTGTCATATCTGGGCACTTCAGTATTCACACTGATGCCCCTGGGAACACTCTTGCCTCAGTTCATTCACCCTCTCTACACTCATGACCACCACGCTGGTCCTCAGCCACCCACTGGAATGGTCACATTTTAGACCTTGCCATTCCTCTAAAAATGTCCCACCTCCCTAATCCTGAATTCTACACTTCTCCTCCTATCCTTCCATCTCTCCTTCTGCCACATTCTTCATCTTTCTCATCACCTCAAGTTCCTCTCTCACTTCTCATTCTCCTCCAATTCTGGCCTCCCATTATGCCCTTCATTGTCTTGACCTGCTCAGTTACATACTTTCTTCTACCTTTCAATCACTTACCTTCAGTTTCTACCAACCCTCCACCTGGGTTCACTCCCAAAACCTACCTTCTCTGCTCCTACTGCCAAATAGCTAAATAGAGTCCCAGGACAATTTATGTTATCTCATCTCAACTGATTCTTTGCCACTGCCAACCAATCCTTTTTCTCTTTCCTGTTTGATTCTATCATGTTTCCTCAGGTTTCTGTTCTAAACGTTCTCCTCTCTCCAACCCCCCAAAGCCATTCTCAGCTCCTTTGCTCATAGTTGATGACCTTGCCCACTACTTTATCAAGAAACTCAAGGCCATCCCTTTATGAACTTCCTTCTTTCCCTAGTACACAGACTAAATCTCTTCTGTTTCTTCCCCTACTCTCTCCTCTTTTGCTCCACTCTCCCAGAAATCCTTCTTGACAAGGAGGATGCCTCTATTTTAGCCCTTATCTCATCCTGTCCCCTTCTGGAAATTTTTCCTAGATCAGTCCTCTCTCCTCAAGACTCTAGCTACTTTACTACTGACTATAAAAATGTTCAAATCTCTTTCCTTCTTAAAAGCAAAACAAAACAAATCAAAATCTTTACTTGATCCCTCAAATTTCTATCAGTTCAACAAATTCCAACAACCTCTCTATTCAAAGAAAGCACTGTGCTAGGAATTAAGGAAATCTCTGCCCTCAAAACAAACAAACAAAAAAAACTAGCATATTACTGAGAGGTTATTACCCAAACTTAAGATGCCAAGAACTGGCACAAGCTAGTACAATTTACATAATGACACATAAAATGTCAGTAAGTGATGGGGTAATGGAGAGGAAAAAGTGCTTAGGAAATTTTAAGGAGAGAGTACCAACAACTGAGGAATTCAGGGTGACTTCACAGAGGATTTGGAACTTCAACTGACCCCTAAAGGAGGGAGAATATCTTTTAAAATAGCATTTTATTTTTTCTCAATTACACATAATGACAATTTTAACATCAATTTTTAAAAAATTTTGGGTTCAAAATTTTCTCTCTCCCTTCCTCACTTCCTCCTTCCCTGAGGCATTAAGCAATTTGATATAGGTATACACGTATAATCATGCAAAACATTTCCATATTAGTCATGTTGTGAAAGAAGACAAAGACAAAAAGGAAAAAGACACACACAAAAGTAAAAAAATAGCATGCTTCAATCTGCATTCATACTCCATCAGTTCTTTCTTTGGATGTGGATAGTGTATTTTCATCATAAGTCCTTTGGAATTGTCTTGGATCACTGTGTTGCTGAGCAGAGAGCTAAGTCATTCACAGTTGATCATACAGTTTCGCTGTTACTGTGTATTCAGGGCCATCTCCAGTCATCCTGATTTGTATTTTGCTACTGGACTCAGATGGCTCCTGAAGAGCAAATGAGACTGGTGACTTTGCAGAGCCCTCCCTCACTTAAATCCAATTCACTTGCATGTTGTGGCATCACATCCCTGATGGTATGGTCTTCTTAGAGAATGAAAGACAAACAACAATTACCACTACTGTAGACAATGTTCTCCTGGTTCTCCTCACTTTACTTTGCATCAGTTCAGTAAGTCTTTCCAGGCTTTTTGCAGAGCATCCTGCTTATCATTTCTTATAGCACAATAGTATCCCATCACAATCACATACCACAACTTATTCAGCCATTCCCCAGTTGATTCCCCAGATCAATTTCTAATTCTTTACCACCACAAAAAGTTGCTATAAATATTTTTGTACAAATAGGTCCTTTTCCTTTTTAAAAAATCTCTTTGGGATACAGACCTAATAGTGTTATTGTTGGATCAGAAGGTATACACAATTTTATAACTCTTTGGGCATAGTTCCAAATTGCTCCCCAGAATGGTTGAATCAATTCACAAGTCCACCAACAATGCTTTAGTGTGAAGGAGAAGATTCTGAAAAGGCAAGATAAAAAGGAAGCCCATTCTAATCAATCAGCTACCAAGTATTTATTAAGGGTTTGATTGGTCAGGCATTGTGCTTGGCAATAATAGGTGCAGAGAGACTAAAATGAGGCAGTGGTACCTGACCCCAAGGCATTTACAGTCCATTGGGGAAGACAACATGTCCATGAATACACACACACACACACACACACACACACACACACACACACACACAGTAACTATAAGTTAAACTTTTTTGTGTGAATGGCACTAGGAAGGAACTGTGGATGAATTCTGAGAAGGTTGCTTGTAGAAGGTGTTACTTAAACAGAGTTTTGAAAGAAATGAGGGATTCTAAGAGGCAGAGGTGAAATGGGAGCATATTCCAGATTGGAGGGAGTACAAATAAGTACAAAAGCAGGGAAATGGGAATGGAGTGTTGCATAGGGGCATGGTCCTATGACAGAAGGCTCAGGATGAGCTGAGACTGCAAGAGAAGCTCAGAAAAACAAAAAGAGTGTCTCCCCTGCTCCCCCCCACTTTGGTTGGTCTGTTTTGGTGTGTTTGGTTTTGAAGCTACATTGGGTAAAAGAGGAGGACCAAAGAAGAGGTGGAGCCTCTGCTCAGGATGGATGACACAGAAATAATGGGTGATAGGGAGAAGACTTTGCTGCTCAACTGTTACTTTACTTTTGTTTTCTCTGTCAAGGAGAGTGATCTCTGGACTGGAAAGGAGGACAAAAGTGGCAAACAGGGAGTCGATACCTAAAATAAGTGATAAGACAGTATTCGAGTATCTAGATGGCCTTGATACAGATGAGCTACAGTATAGGCCACTGGAGTGATTGGAAAATGAGCTTGGTGAGACATTGTTAATGGTGTTTGAAGAGCCAGGAAGAGCTGGTGAAGCCCTGAAGGATTAAAGAAGGGCAGATACTCTGATTTTCCAAAAGCAAACAAAACAAAAAGAGCGGAGAGGGTAGAAAAGAGTCTACAAGTAAAGGCCAATGAGCTTGACTGATTCCTGGCAAAAGTCAGCAATTATTAAAGAGATGGTTAGTGAACAGCTGGAAAAGGGAGCAGTGATTATAGAAAGATAACATGGCTTCATCAAGAACAGGTCATGTCAGACAAATCTCACTTCTTTTTTAATAGGGGGAAATACTATAAATGATCTACTTAACCACCTACTCATTGGTGAGTCCCACATTCACCTTGGTGGTTTCCACATCCTGCTCTGGAGCAGAAATACCAAGTAAGTGCTATTCTTAGAATTCTAAGAGGGTCTGAGCCCTCTACAGGGTGGCAATACTCAGAACCTAAGGGTGGGGAAGGGAGTGTGAATTTGTGGGTATGCCCAATCAGAACAAGCCCAAGCGCCAAGCTGCCAAGTGAATTTATATAAATATATACAAAATAGATAAATATGAGGTGATATAGGAGGGAGGGCACTCTCAGTTAAAGGGATGGGGAAAGGTTTCATTGCAGAAACTGGTACTTGAGGAAGAGATGGATGCTATGAGGCGGATGTTAAAAAGGAGTCCCATCCGAGTATGTAGGATCATCAGAGCAAAGAGATGGGAGATAGAGGGCCATATGTGAGAAATGCCTGGATCACAGAGTGTGGGAGGAGTAGAAAGGTTGGGAGCAGGGAATAAATGTAAGTATACACAAGGAAAAGGTGAAGACCATTAAATGCAAGACAGTGGAATTTCTATCTGATCTTAGAGGCAATAAAAGTTGGTTGGCCCTACGTGACAAAACTAGATGAATTAGGTAGAATTTTCAAAGAGGCAATTTTTGCCTCTGTCCAAGGAAAAACTTCCTAACAATTAGAGCTATCCAACAACAATATAGACTTTTTTGGGAAGGTCTCCCTCATTAAAGGACTTCAAAGAAAAATTGTGCAACCTCTAGGCAGGTGTGATGAAGAGGCAGTTCTCATTTAGGTAAGGCATTGGACCAGGTGACTGTGGAGGCCCTTCCAACTCTGAGGTTCAGTGCTTCTATGAATTTAGAAAAAATGGAGCTCATTGTGGGCTACCATTGTTCAGGGAAATCTCTGAACTTTGCTCTTCCCTCAGTACACAGTGCTGGAGTGAATACATGTTTATTGACTTTATTGTACTAAGGAGACTTGAACTGGGCTTCAAAGGATGAATCTGAATATCTGAATCCAAGGCCCATTCTTGGTTTTTATTCCCTCCCACCTGGGATCATAGGAATTGGAGCTGGGAATGACCTTCTCCAAACCTACATTCCAAACCCATATTTTTCTGATGAGGGAACCAAAGCCCCCAAAAGGTTAATTGATTTGTCCAAGGTCACAAAAGTAGTAAGTAGCAGAGTGAAGTTTTGAGCTCAGATCTTCTGAGTTAAAATCCACTGATCTTTCAATTAAATTAAATTCATCAAGCATCTATTAAGCACTTCCATACCTCTCTGCAAAAGAACAATTGACACTTTAATGAATGTTCATCCCTCCTCCCCTTGGCTTCTCTGACACTGTAATGTCCAGCCTTCAGCCCTGTACCTCTCAGCTTCCCTCCCCACATACACCCTTGGGACCATGCTGATTGGGGAGGACTCACTGCATCTAGCTAATCTCAAGTACCCTGCCAGACCACCCTCTTGCCACAGACTCACCATACTTATTACCTCTTGCTCTGGAAACAATATTCAAATCAATACTACCATTGCTTCTAGAAAGGAGGTATCATTGATTTCACTATAGATTCACTTACCGTCCCGGTAATCTTCCTTGGCCATCAATCTCTTATATGTGGTCTCTTCCCATTAAAATACATATTCACATCCCTTCCCTCAGTTTCAACTATCTCTTTTCTGCCTATGATTCCCCAAAAGCACTGTCTACTATGTTTAAAGCAACATACTAGACTCTGGATAGGACAATAGAATTGGGAGCTAGAAAAGATGGGGAGAGGTTCAGAGATCATTGAAATCCAGTGCCTTCATTTTATAGAAACTGAGGCTTGGTGGAAATGATTCACCCAGGGTCATATAATAAGCAGTGGAGTTAAACTTTGAACAGGCCCAATGACCTTATACATCTTACACTGTGCTGAGAAGATGAATTTTTTAATGCCACATTCTGTCCCCAAAGGCAACTCGATATAGTGGGTAGGTTTCTGACTCTTGCTCTGTGACCCTGGGCAAATCTTTTCATTTTCATATGCTTTAGACAACTCCCCAACACATCTACTACACTCATAGAGAATTGACCCTTTCCTATTTTTCTTTACTCATTAGTCTTAGCTATTTCTTAAATGATTCCTGAAGGAAAGAGGGAATGGAGTGAGGAGAAGAATTTGGCAGCTTCCAGAGTCCTAATCTCCTGTAATTTGTTGGTTTGGAGGAATTATGCATAGAGTCCTAGAATGTTTCAGTAGAAGGAACTTTGAAGGTCCTCTCATTCAAACTTTTCATCTTATTGGTGAGGAAACTGAGGTCTAATGAGGTCAGGTATGCCCAAAATACCACAGTTCTTCAGCAGATCCGGAGCTCCCATCTCTTAACTCCTACTATTATGGTCTCAGCTCAAATGTCACCTCCTCCATGAAGCTTTCCCTAGCCACTGCCAACCATATTGGTCCTTCTACCCCCATCCCCAGTGTATTTATCAGCCATACATACTCTAGCAGGCCTTGGTGTTCCATGAGGGAGTGGCTTCAATTCTCAAGTTAGACTATAAGTGTATTATGTTTTTCTTATATCTCCCAAAACTTATATAAATGTCTGCCCCCATAGCTCCATATTCATCATCTTCAAAGCCAGCAGTCACATCAGCCCAGGCCCAGATCTTGCAGATAGGGTAGGAATAAAATTCAGCAGCCCAGCACATCTGAACCACCCTCCAGTCTACTTACTGGTATCTTTTAACATCTGAACTGGTCTGTCGTTGGACAGGATGGACAGATACCATATCACTGTAGAGCTGAGATTGCATCAGGCAGTAGGACTGTGGCATGTAATTCCCAAAGAGTCTCAAACTGTGCCCAAATCCTTGCACAATCTGCAGCTTTCACTGGGGCCCCTGATCAATGAGGCATGAAAGGAGCTGTTCATTTGGGGACAGCACCATGCTGACAGCCAGCTAGAGAAGCACAGAAACCTCATTGTGCCCCCAACCCACTGCTGGGGGCTAGGGCCTCTGCCTGACTTCCCAGAGTGAGATGAAAAAAGCTAGGGGAGCAAAAAGAGACTGAATAAAAAGGAAAAAGGAAGGAAATGGACTAAAAAAGAGGAAGAAGGTTGAAAAAAGGGGAACTTATTGGTAGAGAATATGAAAAAGTCAACAAATTATAACCCCTAGTTGGGCAAGTGGTTTCCAGGAAAAGTGACCTCATTTTAAGCATCATAAAAAAGCTGTACATGAGTAGAATTTTTATAAGTGAAATCCTGATTTCTCTTCTCATTTCCCCTCCCTCACCAAAGATACTGCTTCTTCCTCACTACTTCACTATTTGTGGTACGGGGAGGTAAGAGCGAAGAGGAGATCTTAATATTTCAACGGTAAAAGTCTCTGAGCCCTTTACACCATTCTATTAACCACACCAAACTCATTCTTCTGTCAATGATTATTGACCTATAAACAAACTCCTAAATACAATAGAATTATTCATTCAAAGAAGACTGGTGAATCCTTTTATAAAGTGAAGAATTTTTCTATGTTATAAATAATGTTCACCATCCTACCACCACCCTTCTATTCCTATTTGAGCATATGGGACAAGGTAGAGTTGTCTTGAGTTTGGATTTTATGTCTAATTGCCAGCTGGCCCTGATGAGAAAGGCAGGTCAAGCTATAAACCTTAGAGCAGTGGTTCTCAACCTGTGGGTTATGTTCAATTTGTAACAATGAAAATACATCCTGCATATCAGATATTTATTCATAACAGTAGCAAAATTACAGTTATGAAGTAGCAACGAAAATAATTTTATGGTTGAGGGTCACCACAACATGAGGAACTGTATTAAAGGGTCGTAGCATTAGGAAGATTGAGAACCACTGCTAGAGTTTAGGGTGGGATTAGAAGTGGGACCATACTGATTGTGAACGTTTATAAGGACTTTTGTCTCTGTCCACTCTTCATGATTCCCCACACGTGATTCTTTCTTGCAAGTGATTGTGTTGCTATTCTCCTTTCCCCTAACCCCTTCCAATCTGACCTTGAGGTCACTTAGTCCACCACCTGGTCAAGTCCAAGACCACTAGAGCTTAAGGAATGCCAGGGGAAAAACTTCTACCAACACCCCTCTTTGCCCCCGCTCCATGCTTTTGTTGGCAGGGCTCCAAAGATAAGATGTCTCAGATCAGAAAATGAGTCTTAGATTTTCTTAACACAGAGTCAATAGAGAGAAGGTGGGAGTACCTAAAAACTTAGTCTACTCTGATATTTAAGTTTATCTTTTCGATTGGTGATATGGGTGACAGGCAGACATAGAGGGATAGAGACAGAGACAAAGATAGCAAGAAATTAAGGAAAATGATATAACAAAAATAAGGAGGGTACAGAAGTAAAAGAAAGAAAAGATGGAGAATTAGAGAAGAAAAGAAACAAATGAGAATGAGTGGTAGAGAAAGACAACCAGCAAGAGCATTAGGAAGAGAGAAGAAAATGAAGAAATAAGATGATGAGAGAGAAGAAAAGATGAGAAAGGAAAAACAAGGAGAAAGATGGTAGATACCAACAGAGATAGAAACAGGCAAAGAAATAGAAAAGGGACCAATGATTAAGACATGACAAAAATAGAGAATATTTCAATCACAGAATCTCAAAGTTGGAAGGGACCTCAGAGTTACCTAGTCCAACTCATGACAGAAGCAAGTGTCCCCTTATAAGCAACCATCTAATTGAATACCTCTCATGAAGGGGAATGGGCCATTCCAATTCTGGAAAGCTAAAATTATTGGGAATTTATTCTCCCCTCTGGTCAAATTTCTGTCCAGCAATCATACCCACTGACTGTTTTCTAAACAGCCTCAGTTCCTTCAATCAATTACACAGAGCTTGATTTCAGTACCACCATCTAGACACCCTCCATTTTGTTTGTCCATGCCCCTTCTCTGATGACATGGTCAATGCTGGGGTACAGGTGAGGAAAAGGAAAAAGAGAAACCCCAGAGATTTGGCTCTGTAATACTCTAGACCTGAGCTTTTCCACTACAACATTAGTTCCTCTGTTGACTCAATTCACTACTGGACTGATTACTGTTTTTATACAGTCAGAAAGCTTTTCTGATATTGAGTCTGATACGAAGAAAGGTGGCATCTTTGTAGCTTCCTCTGAGTACTCCTAGTCTTGCTTTCTGGGGCCAAACAAGTTTCATCTTTCTTACACATGACAGCCCCTAAAAATACTTGAAGACGGCAATCGTGTCTCTCCTAACTCTTAGTTTCTCCAGGATAAACATCTTCAGGTCCTTCTTATCGTAATCAATCAGCAAGAATTTATTAAGCAACCGTGATGTACCAGGCACTGCACTAGCAGCTGTGGATACAAATACCAAGAATGAAACAATACCTAATTTCCAGGAACTTGAACTCAAATGAGGAAGACAACAAGCAATGATGGGGGTTAAGCAAATGATTGCTAATATACTTCCCAGAGGACTTGAGGAGCTCAGAGCTATCAGCACATAGGAAGCTACCAGGAAGGAAAATCCAGTTAACCAAGACCTGAATTGTTATTATCTCTAGGTAATAAGAGAGCCCTTTCTGAGAAGGAAACTGATCTGATAAATCAGCCATCAGAAGTTGCCTATTTTCAAACCAGTCACTTTCCCTACACCATACCTGGAGCTTATGCCATCCAAATGATCATTGTCTTTTTTTCTTTATTTTTTGCTTTTTGGAGAGGGGAGGGAAGGGCAGTTGGGGTTAAGTGACTTGCCCAAGGTCACACAGCTAGTAAGTGTTAAGTGTCTGAGGCCAGATTTTAACTCAGGTCCTCCTGATTCCAGGACCAGTGTTCTATTCACTGAGCCACTTAGCCACCCCCCAAATGATCTTTTTTCTGTAGGTTACCAAAGAGTGATTTGCTAGAATGATTTAAGCTCTTGGTGTTCAGCATGTACAAAGGGAATACAGTTATACTTTTTAAAGCCTGAGCTTGCCAGTATTGGGAAGACATTTGGTTTTCTGGGGACACCAAATATTGAACTAGGGTTTGAGAATATAAGAGTCAGGGGATCTGGTTTCAACTCCAACTTGTCCAAATATCCAGAACATATTTCAAGCTCCTCAGTGTTGGGAAGGCATATTGACCTTAAAGAGAAATTCTTTGACCACAGATTGGACTTGATCATCATATGCCACTGACTGCCACAGAGAGGACATCTAGATGGCACAGTGGATAGAATGCTGGACCTGAAGTCAGGAAGATGAGTCTTTCTGAGTATAAATCTGGCCTCAGATACTAGCTGCCTGACCCTCAGCCTACTTAACCCTTTTGCCTCAGTGTCCTCATCTGTAAAATGAGCTGGAGAAGGAATGTCTTTAATATTTAATATTTAACACTTTAATATCTTTGCCAAGAAAACACCAAATGGGATCACAAAGAGTCACACATGACATATTATGATTAAAGTTGATGTAAGTTATCTTTGACTTAGAAATGAATCAATGAAACATACAGTGATATAGTGAAGATGGGGTAGGGGGAGTTTTTCTAATGGGTGTTGCTTAGGTTCTGTTGACTAGATGTTCCCAAGACATGTAGTCTAACCTCAGCCTACACTTTGGCACAGGTACCTTTGGGGTGTGTATACCTGTGTGTATACACACGTACTCTCACTCTCTCATCCACACAAATTCTCTCCTCTCTCTCTCTCTCTCTCTCTCTCTCTCTCTCTCTCTGTTTCTCTCTCTCTCTCCAATTTGTTACACAAGTTTAACAAACACATCGTTTAACAAAATTTCATACCCATCTTTCTCAGTGCTTTTGAAAACCTACAATAACACCCCAAAAATAAGGAAAAGAAATTTAATTTTCTCCCTTCAGAGGGAAATCTAGGTTCCTATCAAGTTCCCAGTAGGGATATAACAATATGGTACAAGTTGCAACATTGACTAGAAATCACTCCCTCACCTTCAGATGAGAACTTGTGCTAGGGAACATTTCTCTGATTCCCTGCAACACACAAAATGATGTAACTGGAGATTGGGAAAGAAAAATTCCTCTGGGTCTCTGAAACATAGAGCCCACCTGAAATTCCTCCACTGGACCCCTACAATATGTAGGGCAAGTTTCTATGAGGGAGGGAAAAAGAAGGGGTGGATATTTATCACTGAATATGTATAGGCTCAGTCTGAAACTCTAGGCAGTCGCCAAAGTCTACCTCCTTGCTAACTGGCTCCCTAGATTCCTCATGCCTATCAGGTCAAGTCAACGAACTCAGCAGAAGTTTATATTTTTCCTTTTCTGAGTCATTTCCTCCTTTCCAAGCCTCCCTTTTCCTCTCCCCATTGCTGACATATAGTAGGTGCTTGATAAGTATTTTTTAACTGACTCATTCTGTCTCTCTTCCACTAAGAGGGAGAGTGAGAGAATTCCAGGCAGTTCTGAACTCATCCCTCACTAGGACAGAAACCTGATATCTTCTTGTTTTAGGGAGCTCATGAGTCCTCATGAGTGTGCATCCTATTCATAGTCAGCCAGTAGAGTCAATCCAGTCAAAGCAAAGGCATTAATAAGATGGCATAACAAAAAACAGTAACCACAAAATATTCTCCCTAAAAACTTGAGGGACACTAAAGTAATATGAGAGACCATGGAAAGAGAACTATGTTTGGAATCCAAAGACCTTGGTTCAAAACTTGGCACACTATTTATGTGCCCTTAAGCAAGTCACTTCATTTGTCTGGACCCCAATTTTCTCCTCTGTAAAATGGTGTGATTGGACTACTTCACTCCTAAGGTACCTCCAGTGTTCCATGATTGTGCAACATACATGTTAACCCATAAATTCTGCCCTGATGGTTTTTCCTGTGGTGATCAGTGGCACATAGCAATCAAGTCCAATCTGTGGCCAAAGAATTTCTCTTTGGGGGAAGAATGCCTTCCCAGTACTGGGGAGGCTCCAAATGCCTTCCCAACAGTGTGGGACTCTGAATGCCTTCCCAATGCTGGGGGCTCAGGCTTTTAAAAAGTGAATCTGTATTCTCCATAAACACACTGAACACCGCGAACTTAAGTCAAACAAGCAAAATCATTCCTGGGTAACCTAGAACAAAAGATCACTTGTTGGCATGATGAGCTCGAGATACTGGGAAAGGAAGGTGTCTGGGTTGAAAATAGGCATCTTCTGGTGGCCAATTTGTCAGACCAGTACCTTCTCAGAAAGAGTTCTGGGATGGTACAGCAGTCCAGAGGTAAAATAACAATTCATGCCTTGGTAAGCTGGATTTTCTCTTTCATTATAGGTTTAAAAACTGGAGATCATCTTAACAAGCCTCATTATTACAATAATTGTGTAATTGAGCCCTAAAGAAGGAAGTGGCACACAGGTGCCAAGGACAGAATTTGAACCCTGGTCCTTTGATTCAGCATAGAAAAGGTACTAGCTTTAGAATCAATGGACCTGGGTTTAAATCTTGCCTCTGACACTTACCTGTGTGATCTTGGGCAAGTCCTTTCACTTTTGGGGGGCCTAAATTTCCTCATTTGTAAAAAGAGAAGGTTTGACCAGAAGACTTTGTAGGTCCCTTCAGCTCTAAATCATAGCCCTGTGAGCTATGATCCAAATCCAGTGTTGTTGATGTCCTATCAATTCATGCTGGGCTAGTTTTCCATTGGTTACCCACTGCATCCTGTGCCATAACCAGTCATCTTGACTTTCGTTTTGCCATTGTACTTGGATGACTCTAGAGGAGAGAGTGAGGCTGATGACTCTGTGCATCTCTGCCTCACTTAAATCCAATTCACACATAAGTCAAGACATCACCCTCACATCATTGGTCCTCTTCGAGAACAATGGATGAACAACAAGGAGTTTTCCATTGAGTCTACACCCTTTCATTGACATCAAATTCCTTTAGCACCTCCTACCACTTCTCTCTTTATAGATGAGGAAATGAAACAACTTGCTTGAAGCCATAGGGCTAAATGGTGGCTGAGGTTAATCAATCTGTTCTTCCCTCTAGAGAAGTGTGGAGAGAGGTAGTTTTCTTTCCCCAAACAGCCCATAGAAGAGGTCACTTCATTGGAGCCTTGCTCTCCAATGTCACCTAAATTCCTGTCTCTCTCATTTGAGAGGCGTTGCACATTGGCCCAGAAATTAAACAGAACAAATGAAGACAACTGCCAACAGACAAGTGCACATTGGTTTTGAAACAAAATGGTGTTTTCCTCTCAAGCCTCATTAGTGTGATTTGTCACTTGGGGGCAGAGTAGGGAAGTGAAGCATAAACTTTGACATGAACTCATTTTGCTAAGTTGGCCAAAACTACTCTCTAACCTAAGGATTTCAACTGGGTTGAGTGGGGGGGTAGGGAGTCAAGAGAACTTGGGGGGAGGGAGGGAGGGAGACATGAATAGAAAGGGCCATAGATTCTGTATGTCATAGGGGATGTCCACTGTCCTTTGTAAAACTATGGGGAAACTATACCAGCTCTAAAATCATAGAATAGAATTTTAGAGTTAGAAGGGGCCTTGGAGATTTTCTAGTCCAAGTCTCTCATCCTACAGATGCTAAAACTCAGAGACATACAGAGAGTTTGTAATAGACCAAAAACTGGACCAAGATCTCTGGTTCCCAGGCCAGGGCTCCTTCTATCCAGCCACACTGCCCACTTTTGAACCCTTGATGCTTGTTTAGTGAATGGGCAGGGGAAAGGGAGGAAGAAGGGGTTGTTAATTAATACTGAATATGTAAAGGATCATCCTCAAACTCCAGGCAGTGGTCAAAGCCTGCCACCCCTCCCTGCCGCCTAGCTCAATGAATACCTCATGCCTGTCTGGCCAAATCAATGAACTCAGCAGAAGTTTGTATTCCTCCTTTTCAGAGTCACTTCCTTCTTTCCAAGTCTCCCCCTTTCTCTCCCCATTATTGGCACATAGTAGGTGCTTAATAAATATTTTTGAGGGACTTATGTTGTCTTTCCTCCATTGAGGATGAGTGGGAGAATTTCAGGTAGCATGGCCTATCAGGATAGGAGACACTTTGGCGAAGAAGAAAGCCCTCAAATCACTTGATGCAGATGGGATGGAATGTGATCTCCAAGGCTTCTTGAGCCCATTGGGGCACTTCCTTCAACTGGGGCTCCCACCTATCTCTATGGACATGAGCTTAGATTTTTGGACCTTCCCTTCATTCCTCTCTCTGCTCTACCGCCCAATCAGTTAGTCAATCACAAACATCTAAATTTAGTGACTGCTATGACATTGACTTATTTATTTATTTAGTGAATATGATTATCAGACACACGGTTAGGATCTGGGGTTGACAGTATGAAAGGAAGATAGCCCCTCCCTGAAGGAGCTCCTTCTCCTAGGGGAAGACAACACACATGGGGAGCGGGGACCAGGGAAGGGAGCTTTGGTCTAGGCAGTCACAAGAACAGCAAGTGAGTCATAGAGCTGTAGATCATCCTTGCCATCCCATTTCCAGCGTCTACGGATCTATAATATTGATTTGATTATTTCTCTCTAAGCAAGAGGAAGAAAGGGATTGGGTAAAGGGGAGTTGTGCTAACAACAGTAAGGTAAAAGGAAAGATACTTGGGCAGTAAGGCCCTGGTGTCTCAGCAGACACAAGCATTGTCTAGGGAGCCAGGGCTGGCTAGCAATGGAGAACAGAGGTGAATATTGACTCACACTCTAATCCAGGCAGCTCTGCCTACCTATGCCCAGCTTTATGAATCTACCCTTTGTACTGCAAGAGAGTTTAATACTGGATTGCAATTTTTCTTTTTTCAGGTCCAGAATAGGCTCACTTTTCCCTTATCTTCCTACTCTGGGGGGAGTTATACTGACTATTCATGGAATTCAGTAAGCTCAGAGCCCCCAGACTAGAGAAGACGTCTTTTCTTTTCCCTACTCATCAGACAGAGACTGCTCTCTCTACTCTTTAGAGTACAATCTGACAAAAATCTCCACTCATCACTGTGTTTCCACTTCTAATACCCTCTATAGCAAACTTGTGCTCTAAATGAACATCTTTACCTGGAGACAAAACCCTTATGAAGGTACAGGCAGCAGATAAAAAGGTCCCGAATTAGCAAGAAACTCCAAAAGGTTAAGCAATGCTGGTTCACCAAGTAGCGAGGAGGTTGGGGGTGGGGCAAGGAAGTGGAGAACAGATAATTTACCAGGTCCGGGCAGCATTAGGAGGCAGGGACATCTAGGCCAACAGCAGGCTCTGAACAAGCAGATCAGCAAGCCAAACAGGGCTCCAACTGCCCACAATTACAGTCACTCCTATTTATAACTTCAGGATAGCTGTGCTCCTTATTTTCAATCAGCTCTTAACACCAACTTAGCATGAGCTACCTACCATTTCTACAATACTTTAATGGTTGCAAAGCACTTTACAAATATTAGCCCCTCAAACCCCGGGAGAGAGCTTCTATTATTATCTTCATTTTTAAAATAAGGAAACTGAGACACACCCAGGGTAGGTGACTTGTTCAGGGTTATACAGCTAGTAAGCGTCCAAGGCTGGATTGGAACTCAGGTCTTCCTGACTCCAGGGCCAGGGCTCTAGCAGACTGTTCCACCTAGTCACCACCTCTCTAGATTGGCTAATTTGGCTCTTTCCCTTGACCCCTTCCCCCTCTGTGTGACATTGTCCCAGTCATATAACCTCTCTACTTTTGTGCAGTGGGTTGTAGGGTCATGGAATATTAAGGCACACAAAGCCCCAAGAGATACTTCCCCATTTTACAGATGTGGAAACTAAGGCTCAGAGAAGAGAAATAAATTGCCCCAGATCCAGAGAACAAAGGCAGAATTCCAAGCCTAGGAGACACAGATGGGATGAAAGAGAGAGATGAAATGTGTCACATTTGCCAAAGATTTTAAAGATGAAGAGTGTTCTAGGGGCTCAGTGGTGACATCATAAATCCATCTACAATTCTCTTTCTGGGCAGCTGCAGGATCACTGCTCTATCTGCACCCACATAGAAATGCAGCTGAGGTTTTGTTGAGCAGTGGTTTCCAAGACATTTAGCCCAACCCCAGCCTACACTTTGACACAGGTCCCACTGGGGAGTGTTATTAGCCCGTGTGTATGCACAGACACTCTCACACTTTCATATATATTCTCTCTTCTCTCTCTTTCTCTCTCTCTCTCTCTCTCTCTCTCTCTCTCTCTCTCTCTCTCTCTCTCACACACACACACACACACACACACTCTCTCTCTCTCTCTCTCTCTCTCTCTCTCACACACACACATACACACATACATTCACTCTGTCATATGCATGTGCACATGTTCTTTCTCATATACACATACTCTCCTCTTTCTCTTTCTCTTACATACACACTCACACTCTCATATACATAATTCTCTCTCTCTGTCTCTGTCTCTCTCTCCCTGTCTCTCTCTCTGTCTCTCTCTGTCTCTGTCTCTCTCCTCTCTCTCTCTGTCTCTCTCTCTGTGTGTGTGTGTCTCTCTCTCTCTCTCACACACACACACACACACACACACACACACACACATTCACTCTGTCATATGCATGTGCACATGTTCTTTCTCATATACACATACTCTCCTCTTTCTCTTACACACTCACACTCTCATATACATACTTCTCTCTGTCTCTCTCTCTCTCACACACATGCGTACACAACACACACACACACACACACTTAGCTGAGTGAGTGCCACAGCCTTGGGTCATGGACCTTCAGCCAAATCCATTCTGAGCTAATTGAGTCTCTCTTGACAGAACAGCTTCACAACAGGTAATCTTCCCAAGAGCTACAGGTTTAGATGAGACTCTACTGGCTCAGTCACTTGCCTAATGAGCTTAAAATTGATCAAGCTCTACATAACGCCTAGGTGCGCCAGGGCTCAAGACCCAGAGCAACACTCTCACCTCAAAGACTAGGACAAAGAGGGAGTGGTCAGGGGAGAAAGAGGGAAACAAATAGAAAGTATGGAAAATCCCTCTCTCCTTTCTCTCTCTCTCTCTGTGTACATATATACGTATCATATATGTACATGTTTAAATATATAAATATATTTACACACACATCCTATACATTTGTATATATTTAGGTACAAGTATATTTAAATATGAATACACATTATGTTGATTTATTTAATCACAGAAGCAGATTCTCTGAGTTTGGCCATCTCTGTAAATATAGCTGAGGGATCCTCTTCATGGCAAAGAAATTGCTTCTCATCACTGAGGTGAAATGCAGATCATTGGCTCCTAAATCTATTAATCTGGAAGCAGGCTTCAAGACCATCTAGTGTAACATCCTAGTTTTACCACTAAGGATATCGAGACCCAGAGCAACTTAATGTCACGTACTATTTGAATACTAGCTTTGTCCTCCACACTCCCCACCCTCAGCCCAAATGCACTGGGTTCTAAGTCCCATGACTTCAGAAACTGTGTCTTGCTCATTTTACTCAAATCCAAAAGAGTGTAAGCTCCTTGACGGCAGGAACTATATTATTTTTTTTAAATGCTTTTAATTTCCCCCCAATTATATGTTAAAACAGTTTTAAACATTTTTTTTAGGTTTTGAGTTCCAAATCGTATCCTTCCATCTCTCTGTCCCCTCCCCCCTTCCTGAGATGATAAGCAATCAAATATAGGTTATACACGTGCAATCATGTAAAATATTTCCATACTAGTAATTTTGTACAAGAAAACTCACAAATGAAAGTAAGTAAAAAATAGCATGCTTCAGTCTCTCTTTAATCAATATCAGCTGTTTCTCTGGAGACAGATAGTATGCTTCATCTTTAGTCCTTTGAATTGCCTTGGCTCATAGCTAAGAGAAGAGCTAAGTCATTCACAGTTCTTCATCAAACAATGTTGCTCTTACCGTGTACAATGTTCTCCTGTTCTATTCACTTCAGTGTGCATCAGTTCATGTAAGTCTTTCCAGGTTTTTCTGAAATCATCCTGCTTGTCATTTCACAATAATAATCCATCACAATCATATACCACAATTTGTTTAGTCATTCCCCAATTGAAGAATATCCCTTCGATTTCCAATTCTTGGCCACCACAAAAAGAGCTGCTATAAATATTTTTGTACAAATAGGTCCTTTTCTCTTTTTTTATGTCTTTGAGATATAGACCTAATGGTGATAATGCTGGATCAAAGGTTTGCACAGTTTTATACACCTTTGCGCATGATGGCAGAAACAATATCATTTTAAAATAATTTGTCTCTAGTACCTAGTACAGTGCTTGGCATAATAGGTGTTAAGCAAACTCTTGTTGGTTGATTGTATTCATAGTGCCTTGCATATAGGATGTTTTCAATGATTGTCTCCCATACCTGGAATGCTCTTCCTCCTCATCTCTGCCTCTGGCTTCCCAGACTTCCTTCAAATTCCAGCTAAAGTATTACCTTCTACACAGGAAGATTTTCTCTATCCCCCTTAGTGCTAACTAGTACTTTCCTTCTCTTGATTAGCACTCATTCATCCTGTATGGTATATAGCTTGTTTGTACATAGCAGTTTGTGTGCTGTCCTGGCCATCAGACTGCAAGCTCATTGGGATCAGTCTTTTGCCTTTTTTAACCCTTATTGCCAGCAAATAGTACAGTACATGGCACATAGTGGCACTTAATAAATATTTTTTGATTAACATATTAATTCCCTCCATACTCTCTAAAAAGGCAGCAAAGTGGTTCAGTGGATAGAGTGTCAGGTCTGGAATCAGGAAGACCTGAGTTGAAATCTGGCCTCAGACCCTTATTAGCTGTGTGGCCCTGGGCAAGTCACTTAACCCTATATACCACAGTTTCCTCATCTGTAAAATGAACTGGAGAAGGAAATGGCAAACCACTCCAGTAGTTTGTAAAGAAAATCCCAAATGGGGTCACAGAGAATCTGAAACAACTGAACAAAAACCCTCTATACTCCAATCTGACTAGACAAATCTTTTATTATCCAGCACTCCTTTCTAACTTCTGCTAATGCAGTTCCCTATGTCTGGAATATTTATCTCCTTTTTCACTTGTAGAATTTTTTCTAAAGTTCAACTGAAATGGCACCTCTTCCATGAAGTCATCCCTGATCTCTGGACTTACTACAATTTTTAAAAACTTCTCTAATTTCGTGTATGAGACAATAGTGTTGTAGGAATAATCAGAGGCAGTGAGGAAGCTAACTCTCTTCAAGTTCCTACCTGGTAATAGCTGATAGAAATATGTAAAAATTCAGGAGCTTCCTCTACCCAAAGAAGATTGAAATCATCTGTGAGTTACCTGAAGAGTCACCTGATGCATATAGATAGAGGTTAAGTGACCTGCTTAGGGTTACCTACCTAGTAAATATTCAAGGTGGAATTTGATCCCAGGTCTTCCTTAGTCCAAGCCTACCACTCTATCCATTATGCCACATCACCTCTATATTGAATAATTTAGCATGAGAACAATGGAAGTTTTGAGTTAGAAGATTCTTTGAGATTATCTAATACAACTCCTCCAACAGGCAGATAAGGAAACTGGGACCCAGAGAAGTTCTATAACTTTTCTAATATCACATAACTGAAGCAGCACCATGGCCAAGACTAGAACCTAAATATCCTCATCCTCACTTCAGGGCTCTTCCCCACTTTTTTTTATCATGAACAAACAGTAGTCAACAAACATGAACACTTTAGTTTACAAAAATAAAAAGAACCAAAAGAAAGAGGATTATATATGAAACTGAGAATTTAGTTTATAGGCTTTGTTTTTTAAGTGTATAGTAAATTTAACACAATAGTAATAAAATTGCCCTGTTTGAGTCTCCTTGTGAACTTTTTTTCTCCTAAACATTTTAAAATAGTTTGTTGATACCTTTTTTTTTTCCTTCTGGGTTGTTTTTGTTTTGCATCTCTACCATTAACACTTGGGTAACTAGGTTATGCAACAGATAGAGTACCAGGCCTAGAATTAGGAAGACCTGAGTTCAAATCTGATCTCAGACTCATACTAGCTGTGTGATCTCAGGTGAAACCACTTGACTGTTTGCTTCAGTTTCCACATCTGCAAAATGAGCTGGTGAAGGAAATGGTAAGATGCTCCAGTATCTTTGCCAAGGAAATCTTAAATGGGGTCATGAAGAGTTGGACACAACTGAAAAGTTGAACAACAATACCACTACCACTACTTCAGACATCTCCAAAATAGAAGATCTCCCTTGTAACAAATAAGGACAATTAAATGAAACAAATCAATACACTGTCAATTTCTGAAAATAGGTGCCTCATTCTGCAACTCTTATCTTGCAACTCTGCCAAATAATGGGTGGCATGTTTTATTACCACCAGTCCTCTAAAATCACAATGGGTCACTGCATTTATCAGTATCTAAAAATCTTTCAAAATTGTTTTCTCCTACATTATTTTCATCACCATGTAAATTGTTTTCTTGGTTCTGCTCATTTCAGTCTACATCAGTCCATACAAATCTTCCCAGGTTTTTCTGAATCCATCATATTCATAATTTCTCATATTGATTATCCTGGCCTTCACTGCCTAGAAGACAAGGTCGAAGAGATCTCACCCCTGCCCCTGGGTTCTCTGATGCCCTTTAGGGAGTTGAAGGTTGTCTAGGTTCTCTGCAAATGGCTATAGTCCCCACCAATGTTGTTCTATTAAGTGTAGGGGGGGTCTCCTGAACCCCAGTTCCATCTAGCCACTAACTGTTGTACTAACTTTTACAAAGAAGTATATACTTCAAAGGTACAATCATAAATATATAAACTTACTTTCCAAACATGTGGAAGGCATAATCCCTCCCTTTTGTACCACCTTAGTCTATGGGAAGGAGAAAGTGGTCAGTTCTATAACTCAGCTCAGTTTCTATACATAGTCTCAGTTTCAATTCCAAAAACCCATGTTAGGCTTGAGCCCCAGACACCCCACTTTTCTCAGGGCTTCCTTGCCTGCCTGTCTGCACTATTCTGCCTGGAATCCTGGCTCCAAGGTCATTATGGTTTGAACTCCAGATGCAACACTTGAAGTAGAAAAGAACAACATAGAATAGAGATCCCATGACCATTTCTCTGAACCAGAATAAAAGAGGGAGAGAAGGAGAAGGAAGTCTTTCCCCTCTCACTATCTCAGTATCACTAATTTTAAAAATATAGTGCTAGGCAGCTATGTGGCACAATGGATAGAGCACTGACTATGGAGTCAGGAGGACCGGAGTTAAAATCTGGCCTCAGACACTTAACGCTAAACTGTGTGGCCCTGGGCAAGTCACTGAACCCCAGTTCCTATAAAAAGCATAGACTTTTCTGGTTTTATAGTAAATTGGTCTTTAGCATCCCTTCCTCGTCTTTTGATATTCTTTGCCTCCTCCATGGCAAAATGTTCTGAGTGGCACAGACTCTGTGGTCTTCTAACTCCCTCCATCTACCTTTCCACCCTTTCTGCTCCTCCAGATTCCCATGGCACTCTAGGCTCTCTGTTGCCTCTTCTCAGATGTTCTCAGGAGAGGTTCTGATTTTTCAATGACAATATGTGTCATGGAAAGTGCCTTGGATTTGGAATCAGATAACCTGGATTTCAATCCCATCTCTGTGACTTTGGGCAAGTCAGTTCATCTTTCAAAATCCCTTAGTGATTCCCTCAGGGCAAAACAGCTGAAGAATAACAGACATAGCACCATCTTCATGACCATAATGAGGTAGAGATTAGTTGGATTGACAGCAAGAGAAGCTAAAACTTCCTTAGAAAATGGTGCTGGGGTGGCTAGGTAGCACAGTGAATAGAGTACCAGCCCTGAAGTCACAAGGACCTGAGTTCAAATCCAGCCTCAGACACTTAATACTTTCGAGCCGTGTGACCTTGGGCAAGTCACTTAACCCCAATTGCACTTCCCTCCCCCCTCTAAAAAACAAAAAAAAAAAGAAAGAAAAGAAAATGGTGTAGTCTGTGTTAATATCTATTCTTTTATCCAGTTCTCATGTTTCAGGATCAATAGCTTACATAAGGAGGTCATTTTAAGAAGCCTCAATTGCTTGCCATATGGTCAAATTTTTATTCTTTCTTTCAGTCTATTATTTAATCACATCTTTGTTCCAACAATTCAGATGTCTGACTGTTGACTCGACCTCTGGATTTTCTGGCTTCTTCCAAATCTCACCTAAAACCCCACCTTCTATGAAAAGCTTTTCTTGTTCACTTTAATATTAGTGCCTTTCTTCTGAGGTTATTCCCAATTTATCCTCTATGGAGCTTGTTTGTACATAGTTGTTAGTATTAGATTGTGAACTCCTTCAGGACAGGAGTTCTTTTTGCCTTTATATCCCCAGAAGTTAATACTGTGCCTAGGATATGGTAGTTACTTAATACATGCATGCTGAATTGACTACATAGATAGCTAATTTGGAAATCATCCCCACATTAATAAGTAGTTGTTTTCTGTTTGCCAAAATAAAATCAATTTCATTTTTGTGATACAATTCAATGTTCACCACCCCCAGTGCTTGCTTTCTTCCTTAAAAAAATTAATTGGTAGAAGCAACAAGGTTCCTCAGCTCCCACATGGCCACCTTAAATACCCATAAAAGGTGACTCTAAACAAATTTTAGGGCTCCAAAATTCACAAAAATACAGAAAAACACATCTCCCACTGAAGGCAGCTTGGCAGGAAGGGCTCATTGCAGCACGCTGGGAGCCAAAACCAGCCCAGCCTGAAACCGTGGCTTGGCCCCAGGGTAGCCAAGATGAACTGCAGCTGGAGCCTTCAGGAGAGTGGATCAGCGGCAGCTACAGCAGTTTCGAGAATTATCAAGTCATAAGAAACAAGGTCAAAGTGAAAGGTCAGTGGAACTCAGCTAAATTTAAGGGAGAAAAGTAGTGTGACCAAACTGCCTCCTGAGCAACGAAGTAGCAGAAGTGGAGGCCCTGAAGCCGCCTCTATGTGGCTGCTTCAGAGCTCCCGGCCTGCAGACTGCAGGGGGGCCAAGCTATAGTTCAGAGGCTAAGTGCTCTTGCTTCGAGCGGCCTGAATCTGGATCGTGGTCTTGGGTGGTGGTCCGGGGGTACATTTTCAGTGAGTCAAAGCTAGTGGGGGCTGCAAAAAAATGGCAGCCTCCTAATAGCTCCAGCAGCTGCAAAAACCCCCACAGTTTGGGACAGAGCTTTCCCCTCTGGAAGCAAAGTTCCACAGAACTAAAAAATCAAGTAATTGACTGGCAACATGAGTAAGCAAAGGAAGCAAAGTAAGAACAGCAACCAAACTTTAGATTCCTTCTTTGAGGACAAAAAGGATCAAAGCATGAAATGGGAAGAAGACAATACAGCCAGAACTCCCACACCAAAAGCTTCCAAGAAACATGAAGACTTCCTAGAAGCCATAGAGCAGCTTAAGAAGGATTTTGAAAACCAAATAAGAGAAGTAGAGGAAAAATTGGGAAGAGAAATGAGAATGATGCAAGAAAATCATGGCAAAAGAGTCAACAACCTGGCTGAAGAAAATAACACCTTAAAAAATAGATTAAGTTGGGGGCGGAGCCAAGATGGCGGCGTAGCAGCAGCAACATATCGCAGCTCTCACATAGCCACCCCAAAATACCCATAAAATAGGACTCTAAACCAATCCTGGAACTCCAAAACGCACACAAAGATACTTCCCACTAAAGTCAGCTCGGCTATGAGGAACCATATCAGCACTGCGAACCGAAACCAGCCTGCCCTAAAGCCGCGGCTGTGCTCTGGGGGCAGCAGGATGGGAGGAGCTGAGGAGCCTCTCAGGTGAGTGGATTAGCAGCAGCTGCGAGTGGGGATTGCGAAAGAGGGACATA
>CM053581.1:76161097-76223169 GCA_028627135.1 Pseudochirops cupreus
GTGGGAAGTATCTTTGTGTGCGTTTTGGAGTTCCAGGATTGGTTTAGAGTCTTATTTTATGGGTATTTTGGGGTGGCTATGTGAGAGCTGCGATGTGTTGCTGCTTCTACGCCGCCATCTTGGCTCCGCCCCCGATAAAGAATATTTTTAAAGAAAAGAAAGAGGAAGAAAAAAATGAGCAAAACTGAACAATGCATTGAAAAATATTTGAAAATATTCACAATTTTCCATACCTGTGGATCTCCCACCTCTGCAAAGGAGTGGGCATATCTTCTCATATTTCTTCCATGGAGACATTTTTGTTTTTTGTAATCTTTCAATATTTACTTTCAATTGCTTTGTCATAGGTCTCTCCGTTGATATTGTTATAGTCATTATTTTTATTATTATATTATATTATTTTATTAGCTGTGCTTACTTCACTCTATATTAGTTCAGGCAAGTTTTTCCTTCTCTGTATTCATCATATTTCCTACTTCTCCTAGAGAAGTGATATTCTACAGGCAGCTAAGTGGTGCAGTGGAGTTGGGAAGACTCATCTTCCTGAATTAAAATCTAAACACAGGCACTTCCTAGCTGTGTGACCCTGGACAAGTCACTTAGCCCTGTTTGCCTCGGTTTTTCCATCTCTAAAATGAGTTGAAGAAGGAAATGCAAACCCCTCCAGTATCTTTGCCAAGAAAACCCCAAATGGGTTCATGAAGAGTTAGACACAAATGAACAATAAGTAATTTTCTATTACATTTGTGTCCCAAAATTTGTTTAGTCATACCCCAATTGGTGGGCATTTAATATGCTTCCATTTCTTTGCTATCACAAAAAGTGCACTCTAAATATTTTGTCATACATTGGATCTTTCTTCTTAGCAATCACCTCTTTGGTGTATGGAGCTAATGGTAGACTTGGAGTCAGAAAGACCTGAATGCAAATACTGCTTCAGATACTTTCTAGTTGTGTGATCTTGGACAAGTCACTTAACCTCTCTCAACTATTTTCTCACCTGTACAATTGGGATAATAATAGAACTTATTGCATCAGTTTATTGTGAGGATCAAATGAGTTAGCACATGTAAGGCATTTTGCAAACCTTAAAGTAACATGTGTATATGAGATATATATATATACACACATATATATACACACACACACACACACACACACACACACACACATATATATATATATGTGCGTGTATGTATGTACACACATATAATACATAACCTAGAAAATATTATGTAGTGAAATCTTTGGGTCAAGGGATATGAACATTTTAGTCACTTTATTTGAATAATTCCAGATTACTTTCCATGATAGTTGTACTAATTCTCAGCTCCACCAATAATACACAAGGATGCCTATCTTCCCACAATGCTCTAAACTAATTATTTCCATCTTTTGTCATCTTTGTCAATTTGCTGGATTTGAGGGGAACTCCTGATTTTCTTCTTGAACAAAATCTTCATTCTTTATGAGGATTTTACATTGTCTCCAACCCTTTGACCTCTTTCCTTTTTTACTACTAAACTATCTTTTCCAACATATTTTTCGACTAAATTTGGATAATCTTACTGAGTTCTCCATAGATTGCTTCTACCTCCTCAACCTCTGCCATAGATATTGGGGCATAAGCTGCAATTACTTTCATGGCAACCTTTTTGCAAATGCTTATCATGAGCATTGCAATATGAGATAGGCACATGTCCCATGAAACAACGATTCTTATTATATTGCCTTGATATCCACAATGAAACCAACTGCAGGACCTGTGAGCCATCTTTTTTTTTCTTTTTGGAGGGGGGAAGGCAGGGCAATTGGGGTTAAGTGACTTGCCCAAGGTCACACAGCACTAAGTGTCAAGTGTCTGAGGCTGGATTTGAACTCAGGTCCTCCTGACTCCAGGGCTGGTGCTCTCTTCACTGTACCACCTAGCTGCCCCTCTTTTTTTTTTTAAGCTGCAATTTCCTTTTTATTTTGGTTGGATTTGTAGAAAGAATGTCAAGATTAACATGAACCATAAAGATATGTACTGTGAAGACACATCAAGCATAGCAAGAAGGTAAAGTAAGACTTCTCCCCATAGCCCAGAGACTCACTGTCTCATAGTCTCATGTCCCCTTGATAATCACAAGATAAGGACCTCACATTTGGATTACTAACAACTACATTAGGCAGTTTAAAAACTGTGGTCTTTAGCACCTGCTGCTTTTCTGCCATCATTCCATCTCTGGAAAAGCAAGAGAGAATCGTCTAGGGCCATTGTGTATTTTCCTTTGTTTCGTGGCTTTCCATGGTCAAAGAATTCATCACCAAGTGAGCAGATTTCTGGTGATGAGCCTTCTGTACTTAACTAGGCCAACCCTAAGGGTTCTGTATGCAAAACCTTTCCAGAAACTGCCATAACTTATGCTACACTTGGATGGCATGGGTCACCTCCAAGCCATGATGAGGCACCAAAGTAGGATTGTATGGAGGGAATGAGATGTAAGCCTAAAGAATATTCCAATCCAGTTTTCTAGGGGTCACGTTAATGACATGGAATGGGGCCTGTCTATGATGGAGATGAGCTGCAGAGAAATGGGCATAGGCTGTTTATCATTTTAGAGTCAATAATGCTAATACTTCAGTGTTTCAGTGGATCCACATATGATCTCATCAACATGGGCAAGTCCTCCATCAGTCCATCTCCTTTATACCTTTTTCACCCCTCTACTCTTTTTGTTTTCAAATCAAGTTTCAAGTTGGATAGAGAGCTAATCCAACGTACAAGCAGTTTTCCTTTCATTTTTTTAAAAAGAGTTTTGTCCGTGCCAGCATGGCACTCTGGTTTTCTCACCAGCACTGCTAGTCCTTGCTAAATGACTGTGCCACACCCTTTTTTTTGGTTGTGTATGTCCCTGATGACTTTTCAGATGTGAGTCGTCATTGATAATATGATGCAGCCTGTTTATACCCACAATGAATTTCCTCTGATTCTTTGGACCAACGTGAAATTTTCAATTTTCTGAGGCCATGATTTATAGTCCAAATAGCACCTCATCATTTTAAAAATTCTTTGTTGTAACAGATGACTATCTGGAAGAGGAGAAGGGAAAGGATGTAAAAGGGATATAAAACAAAATAAAATTCAAAAAATATATATTTCACTACTCATTCTTCTACATCAAGGCCAGCTATAACCCTGCCCCCTCCCAACCCCACCAGGGTTCTATAGTGCCCCTGAGGAGTCAGGGGTGTCTTTCTCTAAAGCTATGGCCTTAGCACTGATTATGATGTATCTGCTCCACCTACCCCCATTGTTAGCCCCCAGTAATTGGGTCCCCAGTTCCATTTAAGCAATTAGCACGAAGTAGGTTTTTTACAAAAGGATATGTACTTTGAAGATATTCCAAGAATAACAAGAAGATATAGCAAGATTTCTTCCAATCCACCAGGGGCACGCTCTCTCCTTTACTACTTAGGTCTCAGGGGTGTAGACTCAGACTTAACACAGTTTCTATATGTCAGTCCCTCCAAGTTCACTTCTAAATGCAGCAAGACCAGTCCAGTGGGTGGATGAGTGGATGAGTCTGCATTTCTGCTACTGCTGGACTGGAAAGGTCACTGGAGACCTTGTTCTTCACTGTTAAGCTTCTGGCAATTCCCAGAATAGACTTCATTCCCAAAATTCTGATGGCTCATCCTTCCAACCTTTCAAAACTCACAAGGTCACACTATTTCCATTACTCCTTGCCCTATAAGCTGGATAGAAGAAAAAGGCAAAAAGCAGAGGCCTGTATTTATGGGCCACATGTAGGCCTTGGATGGGCATATCTCTCCCCTCACAGCTCTTACCAGAAAGCCAAGAGGAGGCCCAGACTGACTGGTTCCTTCTGAAAGTAGACTGCTCTCAGAATACACCACAGCCCATGTCTTCCTCAGGTAGTTACTGACTAGAACTAAATACAATATATCAGCACATGCTCCCAACCGGGAGTGGGGAAAGTTATACATCACCATGCCTTTCCAGAAGCAGTCTATCCATCCTCTTCCATGTGCAGGACTGCATCAGCCCCATCTTCCCTCATTTCAAAAGATTAAAAATATAAATGTATTTAAAAGAAAAAAAAAGAATACTGCTGTTTATAAAGATGGGTTTTTGTAGCAGGGAGCAGCTTGAATCATCAAATGCAAACCAGGTGCTGGGGATCCAAAGACAAAAATAAAATTGTCTCTGTCCTCAAGGAGTTTATGTTCCATTGGGAAGAGGCAGCATATACAACATAATGTGCATGTTGTCTTTGAGTTGAATTTTAAAGGAAGTTAGAGATTCTAAAAGATGGACATGAAGAAAAAGCAAATTCCAGGCATGGAGCTACATGGCAGGCAGCTAGGTGGCTCAGTAGATAGAGTGCCAGGCCTGGAGTCAGAAAGACCTGAGTTCAGATTTGACCTTAGATACTTCCTAGCTGTGTGAGCCTGGGCAATTCACTTAACCCTGTTTGCCTCAGTTTCCTCATCTGCAAAATAAGCTGGAGAAGGAAATGACAAGCCATTCTAGTATCTTTGCCAAGCAAACCCCTTATGAGGTCACCAAGGGCTATAAAACCATGCATGCCCTTTGATGCAGCAATATTGCTACTAGATCTATATCATGAAGAGATCAAAGAAAAGGGACTTGTATGTACAAATTATTTACAGCAGCTCCTTTTGTGATAGCAAAGAATTGGAAATTGAGGAGAAGCTCCTCTAATGGGGAATGGTAGAACAAGTTGTGGTATATGATTGTGATGCAATGTTATTATGCTATAAGAAATGACAAGCAGGCTGCTTTCAGAAAAGCCTAAAAAGGCTTACAAGGTAAGTGATACCAAGTGAAGTGAAAAGAACCAGGAGAACATTGTACACGATAATAGCAATATTGTACAATGATCAATTGTGAATGACTTAGCTAGTCTCAGCAATTCAAATATGTGAGACAATTCCAAAAGACTTGTGATGAAAAATGGTATTCACCTCCATAGAAGGAACTGATGGAATCTGAATGCAGATTGAAGGATACTTTTTAAAAACTTTTTTGGTTTTTTTTTTGGTTTTATTTTCTTTTACAACATGACTAAAATGGAAATATGTTTTGCATGACTGCACATGTAAAACCTACATAAAAATTCCTTGCTGTCTCAAGGAGGGGAAAGGAGCAGAAGGAAAGGAGAGAGTTTGGAACTCAAAATTTTAAAACAAGTATTAAAAATTATTTTTACATGTAATTGGGAAAATATTTTCTAAAAATGCCTGTTCACTGACTGTCTGACTGAGATCACCATGTTACACACTCCATAGGATCACTCTCATTTTCAGGTCCTGTTTGTAACTTGGCCAATGCACCTCTTGATGTTGGAACACCTCCCAAGCTCCTACACCTCCCTCTCCACATCATGTTGTGCTCCATTTTTTTCCCACAACCATCATGCCTCTCTTCCCCCAAAGTGGGCGCCATCGTCTAAAACTGGACTTCTTTTCCAAGGAGCTGCTTCCATCTTTGTAGCTATTTTTACCTTTTGAGTTTTTGTCAAAAAGAATATTATCACTCTTATGGCAGACATACCAAGAAGACTCACAAAAGAATCTTTCAGACAAATATCCTTTTTTTTCTTTTTTCTTTTTGAAGGGAAGGAAATTAGCATTTATTAAGAGTCTGTTATGTGCCAAGCACATACAGCTAATAAAACGAAAGACAGTACCTGCCCTCAAGGAGCTTACACTCTTTTTTTTGTATTTTAATACTTTTTCCCAATTAAAGGGTTTTTAAAAATATTTATTTATTTTATTTTACATCATTCATTTCCACGAGATTTTGAGTTACAAATTTTCTCCCCATCTTACCCTTTTTTTTTTCTTTTCACCAAAAAGGGGTGGAATTCTCTCAGGCTTCCTTGATTTTTAGAAATTTGGGTGAGGGGATTCCTTTCAACTCCCATAATGCCTGGGCACCAGAGCATCACCAAACTTCAAGGAGAAACTTGGCAGTACTTCAGGGGATGTGGCAGCCCCTTTGCACTACTTTTCTATCTGAGATCATACTCAGATCACTGCCTCCTCCCCATATAGTCCTTCTTGAATTGTCTCCTGTCTGGAGAATTTCAGAATTGTAATGACCCTGAGTCCTAGTCCAAAGTCTGATAACTTTATATGTATTAGTCCTGGCTCCCCAACCAGACCAAATTTCTTGAGAAAACAGAGCAAGTTTCATACTTCACGCATCCTATGTCAAGAGTGACACAGGACTATCTATCTACATAGTAGCTGATCCTCGGATTCCAGTTAAGGCTCTCACTCTGACTGTTCTTCTGTCTTTGAGTAAGTGGCTTCAGTTCCACACTTCTGTTTTCTCAAAATCAAAATAAATAATGATAATGATGATGATGATGGGGGTGGTGGTGGTGGTGATGCTGCTGCTGCTGGTGATAAGAGTGACGGTGATGATGGTGGTGGTGATGATGATGATGGTGATTGTGGTGGTGATGATGCAGCTGATGGTGATAATGGTGATGATGGTGATGATGATGATGATGATATATAATAATACTCATAATAGCTACTCTCCAGGACTGATTTGAAGAAAATGCTTTTTAAGCCGCAGGGCATTATGTAAATGAGGGTTGATCTTACTTGTGGTGAAGGGTTAACTAGAAGCTAATTTTCTCAAAGGCTCCTTTTGAAAACTTATTAAGTGAATGTCATGACTGAATGCTCTCCCTCCTTATTTCTGCCTCTTGGCTCCCTTGGCTTCCTTCAAGTCTCAAGTGAAGTGAAAGGAAGCCTCTCTTGATCTACTTTAATCTTTGTGTCTTCTCCCTGAAGCTCTCCCCCACTTATCCTATCTATATTTTGTTTGTCCATAGTTATTTCAGTGTCATCTCCCCCACCAGACTGGGAGCTCCTTGGGTTGTTTTTGCCTTACATTGTGTCCCAAGAGATTCGTGTAGAATTTGGCATGATAGACTTTTAATAAATGTCAGTCGACTGACTGACTGACTATTATGCTGTGGGTAACCATTGGCTTGGCTATATCGGACCATAGATTAGTTATATTTTTCTAGGTAGTATAGGCTAAAATAAATGTGGTCACAGCATATCACTAGACCTGATCTATCTTACATTTTTCAAATTTAAATTAACCTGTTTTTAGACTGTGCTTACTGTTATGGGAATCTGAAGATCTTCCCTGCCTCTAGGCCCTTTGAAAGGCTTAAGTGACTCTGAAAACCTTCCCTGATTTGAAAATATACTCTGCCCCCTAATAGGCTGAATGTGGTCAAATGGAACCTGTGGAAGGAAGCTTGGTTTTAAGGAATGCCTGCGCCTTATTACTTTGTGATTGGGCAGTTGGTCAAGAGGATTGTAACAGTCTCCAATCCAGGAGAAGGCTATATATACTCTGATGTGAGTTTTTGCTTTGGGGTTCACTTTGGAAAGAGTTTTGTGATTTGGCCAGATGAGACTCTGGGCAGTTGCTGAGCCCCCTACCTTTGAAAACCCAGATGTTGGTGCTTCCCTCTCTGGTAACTAACTAGGTTTAGATGTAATGGTCAGACGACTGGAAGCCCGTCTGCTGATCTGTTTCTTTGTCTGCTTGTAACTTCTGTTTGTATTCTCTGAAGTTCAGGGTGTTGATTTTTCCCCCTGAACCAGGTAAATGATATTTGTTTGATTGATTAAAGTGAGATTGTTAACCCATTTTGAGTTGCTTTCCTTTAGAAAAGCAGATCTGAGAACCTGTGCTAGCAGTTGCCTTGGGTATGCTAGGGTGCTTGCTGATACACTTGCTTTAGTTCTTATAGACAACTACCATTAGATATTTTCAGCTAGAGAACCCTTCATGTCATCTTTTATCCTGTCCTATGCACCTAGACAACTTAAGGGAGGACATGAGAGAGTCACTCAGCATGGACAGGATTAATGGCTTGTGACTTGTACTAATGGAGGGTACAACACATAAATGATGTCATGGATCTGTTGGAGTATAGGCAAGCTCTGCCTCTATAACATATTTTGAAAGCAATACAGTGCCTGACAGATAGACATTTTATTGATCATAGTTCATTTAGCTTTGAAAGGTGCATTTTTAAAATAGTGTTCTTACATAAATTCTTTCCCTAGTTCTATTCATTTATAAGAATCTTCAAAATTGTTCATTTTTATAATATTGATGATAGGGAATAAACTTTTTCTGGGTTCTGCTTAGTTCACTCTGCATTAGTTCAAGTAAGTCTTTCCACTGGGATACCCTCTGGAGGAAGTTTCCAAACAAGTGTCATGGTCATAGTTATGGTCATGTTCATGTTTTGGGGTTTCTTCAGTCTTATCTGATACTGGATCAACAGTCAGAATACTTTCATTCTTGGAGAAGAGGACAATGGAAAATGTAGGCTAGAGAGGCTCTGAAAAGAAGCTGATGAATAGATAGCTGAAGCATCTACTGTCTACATCATAAAACACTCTACCTCCTGCCTCATAATCCACAAAGATTCCCCACTTTTTAGAGTATCCCTTTTAAGGGAATTTTGGTCCTAGATGTGGTGCAGACTATATACTTATTTTGTCTTAGACTCAGAAATCAGTATCCAATAAAAGAAGATAGCAAAACCTCTCCAATTCTATTTACAGAGGTCTTACAAAGACCAATATACCAAGAAGAACTGTTTTCCACTGACAACTGCCAATCATGTCTCCCAGACACTTTGCTCTGAATTGCTAGAACAGGACCGTATAGATCAGATCTCTCCACTATACAATGCAATTTCTTCCATGAATCTCTTTCATTGTTTTCATATCTATGAATAAGATGATTCCAGGATGGGCAGTTTCAGGATCCAGACTGATTTCCTCATGGAATTTTGTCTTGATCATTTATCTGTGATTGAGGCTCCTCAAGAGACATTGGAGCAATTTGAAGGACCGTGCTACTATGCACAGTTGTTGATTGGGCCAGAGATCCTTCAAAACAGAAATTTTCCAGCATTTAGGATATTTGAAACTGTCCCCACATGTTGTATCAATGTGCTGGAGGATATAATCTTTGCAGAAATTGTGACAACGTTCTACAGATGTGTCTCATGTGAAGAAATCAAGACAGAAAGAGCACTTTAGCTGGAAATTCTAAAATGCTTAAAGTAAGATAGGAGACCATGATTCTTTCTGATGGCTCTGATTTGGGTCTTTCCTTATGTTCGGAGCTCCAGTCAGTTTCCATGAAGAAAGATTCTGCCCTGGTTCTTATTTAAGACCTTATGTAGCTCCACCCTAGATTCGCAAAAGAATATCTTGATTACATCTCTAAGCTGTGGGTGGTGTCTTCACTGATTCTGGCAAACCTGAAGACCTAGAAGACAGTTTTCTTTGAGACAATGAAGCCTATTTCATACAAGCTTGGCACTGAGTATGCTAAAGAGAAAAACCAAAGTCTCTGCTTTCAGGTGAATTTACGTTCCCTTGGGGCCAAACAACATGGACATCTGTAAGTGAATACAAAGTATATATACAAAGTTCTGCAAAGTAATTGAGAGACAGAGAGAGGGAGAGGAGAAGGAGAGGGAGAGAAAAAAACCCACTCATAACGAATGATAAGCCTCTTCTTCACCTGGCCATTTTCCACCCCCTGGCCCAAAGGCTAGTCCATCCCTCTGACCAACAACCTACTGTCACTCCGTTCTGCAATCCATATCTCCATGCCTAGGAGCCTCTTCTGAGCTGTCTGTAGTTATTTTAAATTGAATTTCTCTATCTCTTGCTGCTGGGCTTTGTTGGTAAAATATAGAAATGCTGATGATTTATGTGGGTTTATATTACATCCTGCAACTTTGCTAAAGTTGCTAATTATTTCAACTAGTTTTTTAGCTGATTCCCTAGGATTCTCCAAGTATATCATCATACCATCTGCAAAGCATGATAGTTTTTTTCCTCAACGCTTAGTCTAATTTCTTCTGTTTCTTTTTTCTTCTCTTATTGCTGTATTATTGCATTTCTAGTACAATATTAAATAATAGCAGTGATAATGGGCATCCTTGCTTCACCCCTGATCTTATTGGGAAGGCCTCTAGCTTAACCCCATTACAGATAATGGTTGCTGATACTTTTAAATGGATACTATTTAACATTTTAAGAAAAGCTCCATTTATTCCTATGCTTTCTTGTGTTTTTAATAGAAATGAGTGTTATATTTTGTCAAAAGCTTTTTCTGCATCTATTGAGAAAAATCGTATGATTTTCATTGGTTTTATTATTGATGTGGTCAATTATGCTGATATTTTTCCTAGCACTGAACCAACCCTGAATTCCTGGTATAAATCAGGAATAATGTTTCCATGGTCTTTTATTGAATATACTTTTTTTTTATTACATTATAGTCTGAAAAGGATACATTTCATCTTTCTGCTGTTCTGCATTTGGTTGTAAAGTTTTTATGCCCTAATACAGTGGTTCTCAGCCTTCCTAATGCCACGACCTTTTAATACAGTTCCTCATGTTGTGGTGACCCCCAACCATAAAATTTTTTTTGTTACTACTTCATAACTGTAATTTTGCTACTGTTATGAATTGTAATGTAAATATCTGATATGCAAGGTGTATTTTTATCGTTACAAATTGAACATAACCCACAGGTTGAGAACCGCTACTCTAAAACACAGTGAATTTTTCTGTAGGTGCCATGTACCACTGAGGAAAAGGTATGCTCCTCTTTATTCCCATTTGATTTTCTCCAGAGGTCTATCATATCTAACTTTTATAAAATTCTATCCATATCCTTAACTTCTTGTTTATTTTTTGGTTAGATTTATTTAGTTCTGAGAGGGGAAGTTAATGCCCCCCACTAGAATAGTTTTACTGAGGCAGCTAGTTTTACTAGGACAGTGAATAGAGCACCAGCCTTGGAGTCAGGAGGATCTGAGTTCAAATCTGGCCTCAGACACTTGACATTTACTAACTGTATGACCTTTGTCCTGCCTTCCCTCCTCAAAAAAAAAAGTCATCTAGAATAGTTTTACTGTCCATTTCCCCCAATAACTCACTTAACCTTTCCTTTAAGAATTAGGATGCTACGCCACCATGGGGGGGGGGGGGAAGGGAGGGGAGAAAATCTGAAACTCAAGTGATTGTGGAACTGAATCTTGTAAATTAAAAGTAAATGAGTAAATAAAAAAAATTAAAAAAAAAAAAAAAGAATTAGGATGCTACACCATTCTAAAGAACAACTTGGAACTATGCCCAAAGAGTTATAAAACTGTGCATACCCTTTGATCCAGTCATGCCACAACTAGGTCTATATCACAAAGAGACCAAAGGAAAAGGTAAATGACCTATCTGTATAAAAATATTTATAGCAGCTCTTTTTGTGGTGACAAGGAATTGGAAATTGAGATGTCTATCAATAGGGAAATGATTAAACAAGTTGTGGTATATGATGGAATACTATTGTGCTATAAGAAAGGATGAGCAGGATGTTTTCAGAGAAGCCCAGAAAGAATGATGTGAAGTCATGCAAAGTGAAGTGAGCAGAGCATTACACACTGTAACAGCAATATTGTAAGGATGATCGACTATAAACTGCTGAGCCCTTTTCAGCAATGCAATGATCAATATAATTCCAAAGAATCTATGAGAAAAATGCTATCTCTCTCTAGAGAGAGATCTGATGAACTCTGAGTGAAGTTTTTTCACTTTCTTTCTTCCTTATATTTATTTTCTTTTGCAACCTTGCTAGTATGGAAATAATATTTTGCATGACTTTATATATCTATCACATTGTTTGCCTTCTCAGTAGGTGGAGCAGGGGCAGGAGGAAGGGAGAGAATTTGGAATTCAAAATCTAAGAAAAGAATGAAGGGGGTGGGGATCCAAGGAGCAGGAACTCTGGAGCCTCAGTGAAGGTGGCAGGCATGTGGATCCTGACCTAACTCTAAGAATGAACTCAATGCCACAGGCAGGAGTGCAATAATTAGCTCAGGAGCACCCGAGGGTAAATCAAATGAAAACTTTCAGTTGGCAAAGACCTGCGTTTCAATCAGGTAGCAACTTGCCCTAGGCCTAGAGGAACCTCAGGTTACCTCTTTCTGTGACTTGTGAGAGCAACTTAGGAAGAAGAACATTTCAGATCATGAGGTAGAGGAAATACTCCCATGTGAGAAAAGAGAGACCCACGCAGGAAAAGAGAGATTTGCTCCTTCTCCTGGTCTCCCCCTACTCAGCCAATAAGAGAGAAACCCTGGAAGGCAGAGGTGATTATTATTGTCATTTTACAGTTGAGGAACCTGAGGAAAATAAAGGCTTAAGGGACTTGCCCTGGGTCACTTAATTAACTAATTAAATCAATGCTGCCTTCTTGGCAAGAGCACATCCATCGATTGTCCAGTCCCTGAGTTTCCTATCCCAATCACTCAACACTGATCACCACATCCATGTACATGTTGTCTTCCTCTCTTAGAATATAAGCTCTTTGAGGACAAGGATGCCGGTTTGCTTGTGTTTGTATCCCCAGCACTCGGCACAATTAGCTTAATGCTTGTTGTTGTTGTTTTTTTAATTCACTCACTCATTCACTCATTTATTCATACCAGCCTGGATCCTTTTATTCTGACATTATAGGAAGATCTTCCTCCTTCTGGCTCTTTATCCCATATGAAGGGCAACCCTCCACAAAAGCGAAATTAGCCTGGTTTACCTGCAATGCCTCCAACCTGAGCCTTCTTTCCACAATTTCAATGTTTCTTTCTGGGCAAGTTCAGAATTCTGTTGCTGCTCTAGTCTCTCCCACCCCTAAGAAAGTAATTTCACAGCATGGCACCCAGCACACAGAAGTCAAACATTTAATAGATGCTTGTTGATTGCTTGAGGCCATGTGTTTAGTGGAAAGAATGCTCCTTGTTAGGAGTCACAGGATCTAGGTTCAAATCCTGATTCTGCCACTACATTTGTGACCTTAAAAAAAAAATCACTTAATCCCTCTAGGCCTCAGTTTTCTCACATATAGGATGAGGAGATAGGGCTAGATGACAACTAGGGTCCTTTGTCACCCCATCTGTCATCCTGTCACTCACACTGACTAGCTCACTAATGACATCATTATCATCATCATCATAGGGTATATGTGTGTTGCCCATGCAGTGCGCGTGTATTCAAATGGATTTGTTTAGATGTGCCACACTGTGAGGCATCAGTAGATACCTCTAGAATCTCTTCCACCCAGCCTCCTCCCAGGGAGATTAAAATTCCTCCCAAGAGAGAAGCAGGAGTTAGGAGCCATGAGACTGTTAGTCTGCTCTCCTCAGAGAGGAGATACTGGGCTAGAATTATATTGGTCTGTCTTGGTCAATATTGTTAGTCTAGGGGAAATCATTATTAGGTTCAAGCAATGATCATAATCACTATTCCATAATGGGGAAGGAGTGTCCAAAACCATATATCCAAGGCTTGACTCCCTTGCTACCCAATGCCAGTTACACAAAAGCTATACACAGTGAATAGCAATAAACCCATTTATTGGCCAAGAGCCAATAGAAAATAGAGAAGTTTTGTAGATGAGAATATATAAGACAATACACAGGGTGAATGAGGCCTCTCAGTAAAAGTGACTTATCTCAGTTCAGCCAGGAAAACAGTCCCAGACCTTACTTTAAACGAAACTCCCCAAAGTCAATGGCAAGGTAAGCTGGGGACAGAGACATGATCAAAGCGCCAGCTCCTTTACATACTGGTTTCTCCCCATAGTCTTTATCTCCCTCAAGAGAATCTGGAACTCCACGGCCTCTTTCCAAGCTGGAAGTCAGAAAACCAAGACCTCTCTTCTCCTAAGCTCTCAACACCTCTGCCCCTCACACATGTGTGGAGCATTGAGTAATATATTTCTACCAATAAATAGAGTCCTATGCATGTGAGCTATGAGTATCTGGCTATATTATTAAAGAGACCAGAGTTAGATACAGATCAGGAAGTCATCTGCTCAGAGACGATAACTGAGTCTGCAGTGGTGGACGAGGTCCCCCAGTGAGGAGTATAGGAAGAAAAGAGTCAAAGGTCCAGGGCAGAGTGTCGGGGAGCACCGATCATATTCAGGGGCATGCTACAAGCGACAAATCAGCAAAGCAGACTAGGAAGGAATGGCCAGACAAGTACAATAAACAAAGACGTAATAGAAACTTCTCAGACTGCCATCCAAGGTCCTACAAAGTCTGAGTCCCACCTACCTTTCCAATCTCATTTCTTATTCCCTTCTTGCACTCCACGTTCCAGCCAAATGCACTACTGGCTGTTCTCTAAGACTGACATTCTGAGGGACCGAGAAGAACACAGTTTTTCCATATCCCTACATCAATACTGCCCCGCTCCAGGAACTCTTCAATCCAATGCCACTGGTTCTCTTTTGCTAGACCCTCCATCTCGTGACTCCTGGCAGTCACCCATGCTCCTGGCTCCCTTGGCCTCCTTCACCTCCTACGAGAAGTCTTTTCTGATCTCATCCCTTTAATTCTAGTGCCTTCCTTCTGTTGCTTATTTCTTAGTCATCTCCATATATATCTTGTATGTCCTTGGTTATCTGTGTGCTATCTCCCCCGTTGGACTATGAGTTCCTGAAGAGCAGAGGCTGTCTTCACCTTTTTTTTTCTTAATCCCAAGCACTTAGCATATAATAGGTACTTAATAAACACTTATTGACTAACTGATTGACTCTAGAACCTGCTCTAGAACTTCTCCCCATTTGTCCTAGCTCTGGTGTCCAGCCAGAAAAAGCTTAGTTCCCTCTTTCATGTTACAGCCATTCAAATTCTTTTTTGTTGTTGTGGGTTTTTTTGTTTTGGGGTTTTTTTTGGTGTTTGTTGAGGCAATCAGGGTTAAGTGACTTGCTTAGGGACACACAGCTAATAAGTGTCAAGTGTCTGAGGTTGGATTTGAATTCAGGTCCTCCCGATTCCAGGGACAATGTTCTGTCCACTGCACTACCTAGCTATGCAAACCCTTCAACTTCTTAAGTACCACTGTGATGTTCCACCCCCAACTCAATTCTTCTCATTTCCAGTCTAAACTTCCCCAATTCTTCCAAATGATTCTCTTATGGCATGAACTCAAGGTCTTCACCATCCAATGAAAAAGTATTTTGCGAACCTTAAAGTGCTACCCGAAGTGTGAACTATTGATGATGATGATGGTGGTGGTGATGATGATGATGGTGATGATTACTTGGCCTTCCTCCTTTGGACACTTTTCAACGTCCTTCCTAAAATGTGGTACCTAGACCAGCACACAATCCTCCAATTATAATCTGTCCAGGGCAGTTCACAGCAAGGCTCCCATCTCCCTCATTCTGGACATTGCCTTCTCTTCATGCAGCTTCACATAGCATTTGGATTTTTGGCTGTGTCTCAGCACATTCCTGACTCAATGTTGAGCTTGCAGGCCACTAAAACCCAGAGACCTTTTGCCGACTAAATGCTACTTGGCTTCAATTCCCTGATTTTTTTTTTAACCTGAGAAGTTGCTTTTAAAACCATATGTAAGACTTTATTTTTTTATGTACTGGATTTCATTGACATAGGAAACTCCCAGAAAAGAAACTCTATCTTATCAATGCAGATAACATAAATTTATAGCTTTTTGACTACTCTCTAACTGAATCTACCTAATTGTATAGTTGTCTAGCCTACAACTTTTTCAGAAGAAAAACATGATTTTGTCAAATGTTTCCCCAAAATCTAGGTAGACTATATCCACACAATCCCCCTCAATTATCAGTCTAGTAACTCTGCCCAAAACACTTAAATACTGTTGGTCCAGCATGTCTCATTCCTAATGAATCCATGTGATTCATTTTCGTGTTCACCACTTCCTTTGGTATACTCTATACCCTTCATAATACAGGGCATCCCAAAAGTCTTAGTGTTGTTTTCAGCATTAGGATTTTTGTGTCACTGTACTATAATGTTACTAGAAATCAAAGTCAAATGCATTCTATTATCGTCTACAGAATCCGTTCCTTTTCAAGATTGGGACATTTGCCTTTCTCCAATGCTTCAGTATATTTCTCATCTTCTAAGATGTTTTAAATCACTGGCAATAGCTCAGCAATCCCATTACCAGTTCCTTCGGTAACCTGCTGTGTAGTTCATCTGGCACTGATGACCTGAGCTCCTCCTAGGCAGCAGTGGGCTCTCACATCATCTACCGACTTCTCTTAGAGTATCAATTCCCTATCAATTTTGTCTTGTGGTTTTTTCTTTCAGCCTGTTTCACAGGATGACTAAAATGGAAATAAGTTTTATACAATTGCATATATACAACCTACATCAAATTGCTTACCATTTTAGGGAGAGGGAAGATGAGGAAGGGAACAAGAAAATTCGGAACTTAATTTTTTTTTAATGTTAAAAATTATCTTTACACCTAATTGGGAAAAATAAGACACTATCTAAAAAGAGAACTATAAACTAATGAGGTACCTTTGAGAAGAATAGTTGAACAAATTATGGTGAATGAATGTAGTGGAATATTAATTTGCTTTAAGAAATGACAAAAGAGGTGGTTTCAGAGAAGCCTGGGAAGACTGATATATGAACTGTATGAACTGATGCAAAGTGAAGGGAATAGAACCAGGAGAAAAAATTGTATTATAACAACATTTTAAAGGCAAACAATTTTGAAAGATTTAAGAATTTTTATGGACACAGTGACCAACCACAATTCCAAAGGCGAGGGGGTGAAATTTACATGACCTGGCTCCTGACTGATTGAGACATGTGCTTTTTGGACACAGTTAGTGATGAAATTTATTTTGTTTAGCTATGCATATTTATTACGTGTTTTTCTTTTTTTCAGTGGTGGGAGTGGGAAGGAGAGAAAATAGATTTTTGTTTATTATAAAAATTCAATTAAAAAAGAAAGAAAGATTGAACATACTGGTTTTCCTTACAGGCTCACTGCCTGGGTTCTCTGATATTGGGAACATGGATAGGTACATGGCTTTGCAGCATGTATAAGTGCTTTATGCCTATCACAAAAAATGTTCTCCTTGACCCTAGAGAGACCCTGTTCTCTGAGGTATTTGTTTCCATAGTGAGGATAAAAGTCTCCAGAGTTTTGCTGTTTCTAACACAGAACCACTTTATTTTAGACTTAGCCTCTAAAAAGTGGTTCTGAAATGGCTGAGTTTCAGAGAGCTGTGCATTCCTAAAGGCAGCACTTGATCCATGATGCAGCTCCAGAAGAGCCCACATTAGTTTCTCCTACTAAATGCAAACCCCCCCTGCCCCCCTCCCCCCCCTGCCAACTCCAGTTCACAAAGAATCTCTTCCTTCTCTGTACAACTCAGGGCTCTTACTGTTTGAATTCCCCATTTAGTACCGTTTAGTACATGGCATATCCTGGCCTGTGCCAGGATCATAGAAGGGAGACATAAGATCATCCATTTCAATTTTTTCATTTTATATGTAACCCAGTTCCAACCTACCTGTGCTACATGCTGCCTGCAGAACATGACTTCAGATTGCTGGAGAGAACGTAGACATGAGGCTATGGACCAGCATAAAGGATAGGATTGAGGTCTCTATAGGCAGCTAGGTGGCAAAGTGCATAGAGCACTGATCCTAAAGGCAGGAAGACCTGTGTTCAAATCTGGCCACAAATATTTACTGGCTGTGTGACCCTGAGAAAGTCACTTTACCTCTCTTTTCCTTAACTATAAAATAGGAGGAAATAACAGCATCTGTCTCTCAGGGTTATTGTGAGGACCAGGTGAGTTAATATTTTAAAAGTACTTGACTCATAGTAGGTACTATATAAATGTTTATCACCTTTTCTTCCTCTTTCTTTCCTTGGGCAGACAAACATGAATGGTACTAGAAACATTTTGGAACATATGTATGTATATGTATATGTGTGTGTATGTATGTGTATATATACATATTGTATATATGTATGTATACACACACATATATATACATATATGTATATATTAGTATGTATCACTTTCTGAGTTTCTGTTTACCTGAATAAATGGATTTACATCCTATTCACTATTTGTGATGGTCTTTTGTGTAATTAGCATTTGATAGGAAGGAGTTAAATTGGTGGGTGTAAGTATGGGACTTCTCTCCTCCATAAGTTAAGAGTTTAGCAACAAGAGTACTAGTACGCCTCAACCAGCAATTTTTGAGGGGGCAAATTGATATAATCTAGCCCTATGCCCCTCTTAGAGACAGTTAAGGGAAGAAGTAAGCGCACAGCCATGACATTTCTGTTACCCACACAGTGGAAATCACAGTTTCCTTTGGAGAAGAATGAGCTAGACCTCAAAGATATCTATTCACACCCCATGTGACCCATGTTTTAGACAGCCCATGTGGATGTACATATGGGACACATAAAGCTTACATATAATTGAAGAAACTGAGGCCCAAGGAAATGAATCCATTTGTTCAAAATCATACAGGCAGTAAGTATAGCAGAACAGGAATTTAAAAGTAGATCCTCAGACTTCAAATCTCATGATTTTTAGGAAGGAAGGGGGATATGGAATTAATGTTTATGTAGTACCTACTGCATGCCAAGCACTGTGGGAGCACTTTACAATTATTATCTCATCTATAAAAAGTAGGTGCTATTATTATCCCCATCTTACAGTTGAGGAAACTGAGGCAGACACTTTAAATGACTTTCCAAGGGTCCCGCAGCTAGGAAGTACCTGAGACCAGATCTGAACTCAGGTGCTCCTGATTTCTGGCCTAATGTTCTATCAGCTGTGCTGCATAGCTCCGCCCAAGAAGTCTGATGTGGTGGAAAGAGCATTGAAATTACAACTAGGAAGCCCATGTTCAAATCTCACCTTCAATATCCAGCTAACTGTATGCCATCAACCAGTCAGTGCATCTCTCTGATCCTCAGTCTCTCCATCTGCAAAATGGTGCTATTACTTGCCCCGACAACCTGACAATGTAGTGACAAAAACACTTCATGACCTTGAATGTGAATTATTATTTCTGCTACTATATGGCTTCTAATTACACTTCGATAGCTAAGTGGCTGCGTACGCTTGATGAGGTCACTCCCCTTCTCTACACCATGGTGGCCTCAACTACAAAGGGAAAATTATGGACTAGATGATCTTCAATGTCCCTGCTCTGAGGAGAACTTAGAGATCATTTAGTCTGGTTGTTTTCCACATTTGCTCCAATGATTCCCCATAGTCTAGAACCCCCTAGAAATCAAAACTCAATAATACTTATCACTATAATGTTATTCTTCAGTCCTTTCAGTCACGTCCAACTCTTCATGATCCCATTTAGTACTGGCATTTCCCATTGGCAAATACGCTGAAGAGGTTTGCCATTTCCTTCTCCGGCTCATTTTATAGATGAGGAAATTGAGGCAAACAGGGTTAAGTGACTTGCCCAGGGTCACACAGCTAGTAAGTGTCTGTTTGAACTCAGGTCTTCCTGACTCCAGGTCTGGCACTCTACCCACTGCACCTCTAAGTGCCCGATCATTATAACACATGTTTAATAATATATAATAATACATAAGTCTCAGTAATACCAAGATGTTTTCATTTTTAATATGGATAAAACCTACATAAACAAAAGTTCTTCAGGGATAATTCTTCTACTATGGATAAAACCGACATAAACAAAGTTCTTCAGTTCCTATTATTCTCCATAATTTTTATGAGTTCCAAGAGGTCCTGAGACCAAAAAGTTTGAGAACTGCTGAGTCTAACTATTTCATTTTGCAGATAAGGAAACTGAGAAATGAAGAGACTTATCCAAGATCATCTAGGGAGGCTCTAAAATTCTTTGATCCTGTGATTCTAACTCTGCTGTTCTTGTAAACGTTTCTGTGGTTTTGAGAAAGGCAAGACAAAACAAGCTGTGTGGTTGCCAAATAATGTACTATCTGGTGTTGATGGAAAAGATTAAGTATTTACTGGATTAGCGCAGAGGCCTACAGAGAGAACAAAGGGAGAACTAGAAAGGGGGAGGAGGACAAGGGTTAGAAGAAAAGAATAGAACAGGGAAGAAGGAACAAAAATAAGTAAGAAAGGTGCTCTCTGGGTACAGGAGAAGAGACACAGAGCTGGCGACCCTCCCAAAGCGAGAATGCCCTTTTGGGAGACGCCCAAACCTGTGGACAGAACTGAATGATGGAGAGGAAGGCAGCTGGGGAAAGGCGGAGGAAGACCGAAGGCTTGAGGGGGACTGAGAAAGCATGGAGGAGGGAAAACATGTGGTGGAGGAAGTTCTTGTGGACAAATATTTTTTGTTGCCTTGAAGAATCTTTCCAGCTTTGTAATTTGCCACCTGTATGACCTTGGTAAAGTAATTTCCGTTCCCAGAGAGTTGGTTTCTTCATTTGTAAAATAAAAGCATTGCAAGAGAGGGAAAGGAAGATATGTTCAGAAATTAAGATGACATGAAAATAAAAGATATCATTAAATTTTAAAATAAAAAAAGAGGAAATTGGAGCAGATGGGTTCCCAGGTTCTTTCCAGCTTTAAATTATATGATTCTGTTGGTTTAACATCTAAGAGTAAAGGGACCAAGGAATGGGACATATTCAAACATTTATGGATGCTTCCTATGCAACAAGCACAGAGAATTTTGAAAAATAAACTTTCAACACAGTAACAGCAATACTGTACAGCGATCTGTGAATGACTTAACTATTCTCAGCAATGCAATGGTACAAGACAATTGTGAAGGAATGATGATGGAAAATGCTATCCATCCCCAAAAAGAGAACTGATGGAGTCTGAATAAAGTTCGAAGCATACTTTTTTCATTATTTTTCTTGTTTGTTTGTTTTTTTCTCTTTTTTGGTCTGTGTTCTCTTCAGTAACAAGGCTAATAAGGGAAAGACGTTCTACCTGACTGCATAGATATAATTTATATCAAAGTGCTTGCCTTATCAAGAGGGAAAAGATGGAGGAAATTTGGAACTCACAAATTAAAAAAAAATGAATGTTGTACTGGTCCTGGAGTTCAAATCTAGCCTCAGATACTTACTAGCCATGTGACTCAGGATAAGTCACTTAACCCTTAGCCTTTAAGAAAAGAAGAATGATAAAAATTGTTTTTACATGTAATTGAAAAAAAATAAAAACATTCTTTAAAAACATAACTTTTGAGACATATCCTAGGCCATTAAGTAGAAAACCATTTACCCAAAATTTAATTTAGTTCAACAAATGCTTAAAACTTACCATATATAAGAAATACAAAGATGAAAAGTAACTCAGTCCCTGAATTCAAAGCACTTACAATTTTGAGAGATGGTAGGGTGGGACGTGGGGAACAGTCTGCACAAGTAACGATGATGTAAGTTACAATGAGATGGATGAATAGAACGGGACAAATAGAAAAGCATTTGAAATTGGGGAGGAGGAATTACCTCTAACTGGGAGTAAATCATAGAGAAGGGGATACCTAGGTTGGGCCTTGAAGGAAGGAAAAAATTTTACCAGGTAAAGATATCGAGTAGATACATTCTAAGAAGGGGAATGCTTGAACCAGCTCATAAAAATTGCTTATTAAATTTATTATTAATGATTATTTTTATTATTAATTTTAATATATTATTCTTAAATTATTAAATTTGTATCATGAGCTTTTATACCTTGGAATTGGGCAAACACTGCAAATCAGAACCTGATTGTTGTTTTTATTGCTTGCCTAGACCTAAGAAAGTGGTGAAGAAAATGTCACTAATGCGTTTAAAAGGGTACTGTGTATACAGTTGGGGTTTTTTTGGAGAGCTAGGTGTTAAACATTTACCAGCACACCATTGATTTTAGGCTTGGAGAATAGACTGCATTCATTCAGAAAGGTGAAAGAATACAGAATACTGGGTGGCTAGGAGGCACAGTGAATAGAGCACATGCCCTGGAGTCAGGAGGACCTGAGTTCAAATGCGACCTCAGACACTTAACACTTACTAGCCATGTGACCTTGGGCAAGTCACTTAACCCCAATCACTCTGCCTTCCCCCCTCCAAAAAGAAGCAAAAAAAAAAAAATAAGGAGCACAGAATAGAAACAGGAAACATATATATTCTAGTGTGACTTGATTGCAAAGTTCATGAAAGGCAAAAGGATGAATTAAGTTTGGAAAGGTAGAATGGAACCCAACTTTGGAGAGTTTTGACTATAAAATTAGGATCTTATATTTAATGTGATAGTCAGTTGGGGAGCTACTGAAGATTTTTTGAGCAGGGGAGTGATATGGTCACATCTCTACATTAAGAAGATTCTTTTGGGGGTGGCTAGGTGGTGCAATGAATAGAGCACCAGCCCTGTAGTTAGGAGGACCTGAGTTCAAATCCAGCCTCAGACACTTAACACTTACTAGCCATGTGACCTTGGGCAAGTCCCTTAACCCCAATTGCCCTACCTTCCCGCCTCCGAAAAAAAAAAGAAGATTCTTTTGACATTTTTGAAGGATGAATTGAAAAGAAGAGAGTCTAGAGGCAGGAAGACCAGTTAGGAGGCTTTTGAAATTATCATGGAAGTTGGCAATAAGGACAATTTCAGTTGGAATGGAAATGAGGGAAAAGATGCAAGAAACAGCAGATAGTCTACATTGACAGGACTTGGAAAGTGATAGAAAATCAGAAAGGGAGGGAGAGAGAAGAGTCAGTGACTGGGGATGGAATTTAGAAGATTCACTTCATCTAGAGATAAGCAATGAAGCCATGAATCAGAAGGATTAAGAGTGTAGAGAAAGAAAAGAAGAGGGCTGAGAACAGACTCTAGGGAGGCATCACACAGTTAGTGGGAGAAAGACTAGACATGAGTAAACAAAGGAGGTCATCATCCCTGGTGCTCACACCATGTCCATCTCAAACCTCAGGGATGTTTGTGGTCCTTCAGAAGAACAGACCAGACCTTTCTGCTTTCAGATAAGTGGAGACCCTATGATTGCCCTATGTCCTGGAGAAATGGAGGCTGCTATCCACCTATTGATTCTGATTTGGCAAAGCAGACTCACCAAAGCCCCAGGTGAAATTGTCTATGGCTCATCTGGCTGGCTTGGCTGATCTGGATGAATCATTGTGAAAAATCTCTGGGAGGTATTTTTTTTTCCATTCACACCTGGGCCTTCTGGACTCTGGAAGCCGAGAGCCCCATGCCTTGCTGATGGATGTCTGTCCCTATCAAATCCCAGTTGCCAGGGATAGGTTTATGTTCACCACACAACTTCATGGCACTCTTGCCTTTCTCAACATTCCCAAAGCAACATTTACTGTAATTCCCCACAGATACTGGCTCCAGCGGTTGCCAGAATTCCAATTCCTGATTATCTTAGGAGTGTTTAAGGATCCAGGTACATTTTGTAGTGAGTCCTCTGTAAGAAATGTAAGGACAGGGTTTTAAAAAGTAAACAATTTGGGCTATCTGAAAAATCCATTTTAAAAAATCATCCAGATGTTTTGTTTATATAATGCCAAACATCTCAATATTTGGAGATACCTTAAAGGCCTAGAGAGACAGAAATGAAATAGGGAGGAAGAAATTACAGAATTTCAGAGGTGGAAAAAGCCCAGAGGCTGACTAGTGCAATGTTTATCTTACATTTTTATTTCAGTTTCATCTTTTTTTCTATTCCAAATTCTCTTCCTCCCATACCATCTTCATTGCCTTGCAGGGGGAGGAAGGGTTGGAACTCCTAGGGGTAACTGGCAATTGGGAGAAGGAGAAGTCATGGACCCAGGGAGGACATTTTAGGCAAATGGATATAGAAGATGACCAGGAGAAGGGTGTAGATTAGTAGTGGGCAGCATAATCAGGGATGTGGAATAAGAAAACCCATCTTACCATGGGGCAATGTCCTCTCTGTCACCTGCAGGAATTGGCATTGTTCTAGGAGTGAGGTGCAATGGAAAAGGGGCATCTTCAGGACAAACTCTATAAGAAAGCAGCAAAAACTGCCTAGAGAGGAGAGCCCAGAATGGATACCTTGAAGGCTTTGATTCCATGAGGAATACAGAGAAGAGAAAGGGATTAGATAATTATAGGGATCATGAACCCTATGAGTTTAGAATAGAGAGAATGAGTTTAGAATAGAGAGAAAAATAGGATGAATAATGAAGAAAGCGAAAGAAATCCTCTCTGAAAAGGGGCACAAAAAAGTAAAATTTTAAAAAAACTAATGAATAGGATTAGTTGAAGAAGAGGTAGGGAAATCTAGTTGACTGCCTGAAAGGAAAAAAGAGGAGAAAAATCAAATAACCAATTATAAGCAGGAAAGAAAATGGAATTAAGCAAAACTCAAAAGCAAAAGGGGTAACAAACTAGAAGGGTAATCTTAGGTAAGTGGAAGAAAACCAGTGCACTGGACCAATAAGATCACCTCTTTAAAAAGATTAAGCTAAAGCAAATGAAGAGTCATAGTACTGTGTTTGCAATAGAACAAGAGCAAATAAAATTGTAAATTAAAAACTCCAATATTAGAGACAAATTGAAGAAAATACAAACTTAGCTTTCATAACTTTAAATGTGAATGGATTAAATAACCCAATAAAATGAAAAAGAGTAACAGATTGAATAAGAAAACAAAACCTTACAATCTGTTGCTTACAAGAAACATTTATAAAACAAAGACACACACAAAATAAAACTGAAATGATGGAGAAAATAATTTACTATGCATCAAGAGAATCCCAAAATACAGACATTTCCATCATTCTAGCTGACAGAGTAAAAACAAACATTCAAAAAATAAAAAGGTATAAGCAAGAAAACTTTATTACACTAACGGGAACCAATATAAATAATAAACGTATATGCTCCAAATGCCTTAGCATCAAATGCACAAAGGAAAAATTATCTGAGCTACAAGAAGATATAGATAGTAACCTGATAGTGATTGGAGACTTCAATATTTCTCTCTCAGTTTTGGATAAATCTAACAGAAAGATAAATAGAAGGGAAAATATAAAACTGAATAAATTGCTGGAGTAACTAGAGCTAAAAGACTTATGGTGTCTTCTAAATGGGAAAGAAGAAAGAGAAAAACAACAACAACAAAAAATCTATATAGTGCTTATTGCATTCCAAGCACTGTGTTAAGTGCTTTACAATTATTATCTCATTTGATCCTCAAAACAACACTGGGGAGATAGGTTCTATTATTATCCCCATTTTAGAGATGAGAAAACTGAGTCAAAGATTAAGCAAGTTGCCCAGAGTCACATAGCAAATAGGTGTCTGAAATAGAATTTGAACTCAGATCTTCTTGACTCCAGGCCCAGCACTCTATCCACTGTACCATCTAGGTGCCCCAAGAAACATATTTCTCATCACCACATGAAACTCTGACAAAAATTGACTGTATTTTAGGGCACAGAGATATTTCAAATACATTTAAAAAGGAAGAAATAATAAATACATATTTTATAGATTACAACACAAAAAAATATAAATTGTTTCATAGATCATAAAGGACACAGGCCCAATGCAGACTTAACAATAAAATCCTAAATAATGCATTTTGTTGTTATTTGGTTGTTTTCAGCCATAGTTGACCCTTTGTGACCCCTTTTGGGGCTTTCTTGGTAAAAATCCTGGAAGTATTTGCTATTTCCTTCTCTAGCTCACTTGGTTAAATGACTTGCCCAGAATCACACAGTTAATAAATGTCTGAGAGTGGATTTGATCTCCAGTCTTCTTAACTTCAGGCCTGGCACTCTATCTACTGTGCCATCTAGCTGTACAAAATAATGTGTAGGTCAAAGAAAAAAATCATAGAAACAATAATTAGAGGAAATAAAGTGATAATGATGAAACAACATACCAAAATTTCTGGGATGCAGCTAATTCCATCCTCAGGGGGAAAATCATATCCCTAAAAACACATCAACAAAATGGAAAAAAGAGGATTAATGAACTGAATACACATTTTAAGAAATTAGAAAGCCAACAAATGAGCAAACCTAAAAATAAACATAAGGGAAGAGATATTAAAAATTAGAGGTGAAATAAATTGGAAACAAAAATACATAGAAATGATAAATAAAACTAAAAGCTCGTTCTATGAGAAAACCAACAAAATTTACAAATCTTTTAGTTAATCTGATGAAAATAAAGAAGGCAGAAAATTAAATTTATAAGACAACAAATGAGAAAGGTGAAAACACAATAAAACCAGAAGAAATTAAAAGGATAATCAAGCTATATTATGCATAGTTGCATGCTAGCAAGATTAAGAACACACAAAAAACAAACTCCTAGAGGAATGGCTTCAAAAATATAAAATACCCAATCAGAAAACCGGATGGAGATCTTAAATTACCTGATCTAAGAAAAGTCAAAATATCTAGTTTAAAGCAACTCTCAAAGAAAAGAAATTTTGGGTCCTGATGGAGTCACAAGAAAATTCTCTCAAACTTTAAAAAAAATAATTAAGATCTGTATTTAACAGTTTATTTTTAAAAACCAAGAAAGAAGGAACCATGCCAGAATTATTTTTAGGAGACAAATATAATCCTAATGCCTAAACTTAATACCTAAACATAAAACACAGAAGGAAAATTATAGGCCAATATCTTTAATGAATATTAGCTCAAACATTTTAAACAAATCTTGTCAACCAGTACATAAAGATTTATCTAAGAAATAATTCATTATGACCAAGTGGGATTTATATCAGGGTAAGGAGGGTTCAACATTAAGGAAACCAATTAACATAATTAACCAGAGTAGAAATCAAAACATCCAAAATTCCATAATTATCTCAATAAACACAGAAAACATTTCTGACAAAGTTCAACACTCATTTATACCCCCTAAAGCCTCCAAAGTATAAATACAGAGGGACCTTTCTAACATCATAAAATACATCTACCTAAAATCAAAAACAAGCATCTTAGTCAATGAGGACACTAGAGCCTCTCCTAGTAAATATAGGAATAAAGTAAGAATGCCCATTCTCCCCACTTTTATTTGCTACAGTTCCGGAAATACTATCAGGAGCAAAAAGATAAGAAAAAGAAATTCAAAGCATAAAGGTAAAGAGAAGAAAAAATTATCCCCATTGGCTGATGATACAATGAAAAATTTTAAAGAATGAGCAAATATACTAATTGAGACAATTAATAGCTTCAGCAAAGCTTCAGCCTACAAAATAAATACTCAAAAGTAGACAGTATTTCTATATCATATTACAAAACCTAAGAAGCAACAACAGCAAAGGACATTCCATTCCAAATAACTATAAAATTCATACAATTTCAGGATTCAACCTACAAAAGCATACAAAATACTTGTATAGATTCAATTACAAAGTATTAAAGAAATTTTTAAAATAATTTAAATGGCTAAAGGAATATTCAATGTTCCTGGTTAGACTGTGCCAATAAAATTAAAATGACAATGCTTCCAAAATATAAAAAGAGGCACTGAAACTATGAATCCATCTACTAGGAAAAGGGGGTGAGGAGAAACTACCAGAAGAAAGGAATAATACCGTAGCTTTGCCTAGTAATATCTATTAATTACATATTATTAGGTAATTATATATTAATTACTGATTCATTATTTCAGGGTCTCTTTTTATTCACTCATTTCTTCAGTTTCCATGAGGTATTCTTTATACAGATTTCTTTCCTCTCCCCTATTTTGATTATTGTTCTTTTAGTTTTACTTTTACTATTTTTGCTCTTCTGAAGTGCTGGTTGGGAACTGAGCTTAGACATGATCATTTACTCTGTCATGTCAGAAGTTCCCTCTGGTCTAATATGTCCTTGATAATGCATTTTTATATTACTTTCAACGTCATCATTGTTGAGAACCTACTGTACACCAGGCATTGTCTGAATGCTCTTACAAATATTGTCTCATTTGAACTTCACAACTTAATATCAACATTTTGTGGCTAAGGAAACAGAGGTAGAAAGAGGTCAAGTGACTTATCCAAGGTCACACAGCTAGTAAGTGTCTGAGATCAGGTTTGAACTCAGTTCTTCCAGATTCTGGACCTAGTATTTTATCCACTACACCATCAAGCTGCCTAGCAATATGTTTCTATGGAGCCTATCTACACCAATGATTGGTGTCTCTATTGTCCTTTGAGTCACCTGCCATTTCAGGGGTCAACTCTGAAAAATTCAGATGCAAAGCCATTAGCCACTGAGAGTTGCCTTTAAAGTTTATAATAAAAAAATACAACTCCAAAAGATAATTGAAATACATATTAATTAAAACCATCGAATCTTATGCTAATCCTATTACCACTTATGGTGTCTCCATAGGAATCACTAAAACATGTCTGAAACCTATGAGATCAAACATTTCTCCCTAAAGTTTAACTGAAAACTGCCTCGGTTTCTATGCATTAAAAAAAAAATAGGAGCCGATGTATAATGTGGAAGCATATTTAAACCCTCTTTTAAATTTAAGAAGTCACTTTTTCTTTACTTGACAATCCTTTCCTGACTTTTCCTTATAAGAAGTATGTAAGGGGTCAAGAAAGAAATCTGGGGCCTCAGAAAAATCAGTGAAAAGCAGCAACCTTAGAATCTCTGTATAGGTTTGTCTCTATTTCAAGTCAAGTCAGGAAACATTTATAAAGTGCTTACTGTATGACAGGCATTGTGCTAAGCACCAAGGATACAAGAAAGGCCTAAATAGTCCTTGCCCTCAAGGAACTTAAATTCTGATGTGAGGGTCGACAGTAAATTAGAGGCCATCTCAGAGAATAGGTGCCATCCTTGAGGGAACCTGAAAAGGCCTTTCTAGGATTTGAGCTAAGAATTGGGGAAGCCAGAGAGTAAGTGTATATGAGCAGTATTACAGCTGGAAACGGGAATGAGAGAGAATGAAAAGTCAAAAATGAGACCTAGGTTGCAAGTTTAGCTTGATAGGGGTATGGTGGTGTCATATGATGGTGTCTTGAATGGTCCCAGGGAACTTTGGAAGAGAGGAGGTGCTGAGAGGGGAAACAGTTCAGTTTGGGGATTGTTGAGTTTAAGACACCTATTGGGACATTCTGCTCAAGGCATTCCATAGGCAGTTGGAGATGTGAGAATGGGAAAAAAATTAGGGTGGATAAGTAGATCTGAAAGCCATCTGTATAAAGATGATTGAATCCACAGGAGCTGATGAGACCACCAAATAAGACTATGTAAAGCAGAGGTGTCAGACACAAGTGCTGCCTGAACCAGATTAAAAGGTAACTGGAAAATATTTCATGAAATAAATAAAAATACAATAGAAGATAAATCACCTTAATATGTGGTTTTCTAAGTCAATATGAAGGCCATTGGGATCTTTATGTACAGTTTTCTATCAGAGTTTAATCGAGGGAGAAGAGGAGGGGACTCAGGACAGGGAGGATACCCACAGCTGGCAGCCATGACTTGAATGAAGGCCCAGCCAAGGATACTTAAGAGAAGTGGGCAGGGTCTTGTGTAAGGTCTTAAACCCTACAAAACTCAACCATGGAATCAGTGACCTTAAGAGCTAATTGAGAGCTAATTCACCTTGGGTATCTCTTCTGCCCAAGGCTCTTGTAAAAAAGGGGCTTGGGAGTAGAAAGGCAGAAAGTAAGAGCCAGGAGAAAGTCTGGCCATCTGGCTCTTTGTCTCACTCCACCTGGCAAAGATCACCCAAGCACTTGCTGTAGGACCAGAGGTCAGGCCCTTGCAATCTACTTCACAATGATCTTTGCTCTAGAGGTAAAAGGGCTCTCAGAGACCACCTAGTCTTCTGACCCCCTCATTTTATAGATGAAGAAAGTAAGACCAACAGAATTTAAGAATTTGTTCAGGTTCTCAAAGGTAGAAAGCCTTAGAGTCAGGATATTAACCCAGGCCCTCTGATCCCAAAGCCCTTCATCTTTCCCCTGTGCCCAACTATTTCTATCTATTGACCCAAGTCAGCTTTTGGTGTTGATCTGATTTGGGGGAGGAGGGAGAGACAATCATGCTCTCCTCTAAGCCCTTCTTCGTTGCTTTTATCAAAGATGGAGTTTGGGGGTAATGGGATCATGAGTGTGACTCAAGAGGACTTTGAATGAATATTCTATTCTATAGACTCCTGGTAATTAGTCTATGGCATCACAAAATCAGAATTTGAAGAAACCTAGTTGTCAGAATCAACCTCATTTTATAGATGAAGAAACTAAAGCCTGCAGGCGGGATTTGAACTCAGGTTCAATGCCTCCAACTTCAGTACTTTCTCCACCTCAATAACACCTCCACCCAACCCCTTTCCTGGGGGACCTCCATGAACTCTTTCTGATCACCATTGGTACTTTGAATTTCATCTTCCCCAGATCTTAACACATGGACAGACTCCTGCAAGAAGACATCTTGTGGTTTAACCAGAATGAGTTCAACACACATCTCCAAATCATAAAAGACAGCTCTGGTCTGAGAAAGAGGGGTGAAATACAAACCAACTTTTTTTTAAACCCACAAATCTTTTGTAATATCTGAGAACCATTATCTTTGAAGGTAACCTTGCTCTTGTGCCTTCAATTTTTTTCTGATAAGTGAAAAAAGAAAGTTCTCAGAAGGCACTGATGGGTCTGTATTTTTCTCAGCCTCCTCAGCAAGTGCCCATGGTTCTCTATCATTTTCCCCTTTCTCTATAAATCTCAGGTGGACATCAAATTTGATTGTAGTGACCTTGACATAACCCTGCTCCCAAAGGACTGTGAGCTAGATTGGGACATCAGTAGAGGCATCTTTCTCCTGGAGACCTAACTGGTCTGCCTGGCCCTATCCTACCATCAGCCTGTAAAGAGAAGATAGGTAGGCTGTTCCCGGAGACTAGATTTCTTTCAACCAGTAGGAAATAATCCAGGAATTTCTACCAAGGCTAAAATTAACTATTTTTATCATGGAGTCCTTGATTGTCTATACCATACTGTGGACCCTCTATAGAGCCTGTCAGAGACCTGGGCACCTACTAGATTCTCATTATGCATTTGATGGTTGGCGGGTTTCTTGTGTTAAATGCTTCCTGAAATACCTCTCAAGTACCTGTGACTTTATTGGTATGGATACTTCCTTCATCAACTGGACCCAAAGTCAAATCCTGATTCTGCAAATTAGTACCTGTGTGACCATGGGCAAGCCATTCAACCCTGTGGGCCTTAGTTTCTTCATCTATAAAATGAGAGGGTTGAACTAGCTCACTAATTTCTCACACATCTAAATTTAGAGTCCTACGAACTATGGGTCTTCACTTGTAAAATTAAAGGGTTGGACTAGGGAATTCTTCTAGTTCTAGGCAATTGGTGGTGAAGTGGATAGAGTAGTGGGCCTGGAGTTAGAAAGACCTGAATTTAAATCTAGCTTCAGACACTTACTAGCTGTGTGATCCTGGGCAAGTCACTTAACCTCTGTTTGCCTCAGTTTCCTTAACTGTAACATGGGGATAATAACAGCACCTACCCTCCCAGAGTTGTTGTGATGATCAAATGAGATAATATTGGTAAACTGCACGTAGTAGGTATTTAATAAATGCTTTTCTTCCCGGATCTATGAACTCCTCTATGTTGTAAGTTGCTGTGGCTAAAAAATTTCACCCTGGATAACTTTTGGGTGATCTTATCCAAACTTAGAAAGAGTGATTTTTCAGACAATAGGATTACAGTCCATCACCAGACTCAAAATTAAAGTTTTTCTATATTAGTTGGACCTGTCAGATCTTGACCTCCATTAGCATAACCTTCAAACTCAAGGGTCAACTCTATTCCATGATGAGATTATAAATAATAAAGGACCAAAGGACACAGATTCTGAGAAATACATAAATTTGAATTGCTATATTCCAAACGAATAACATTTCTCAATCACAGCTGTGTTCTTGTTACTATAGCAGGTAGAGTGATGAGTAAGACATGATCTTATAACCTATAACCTAATAGAGGAACCAAGACATAAACACATATAACTAGAAAGAACAAAGTAATAGGCAATAATAGGTAACATTTATATAGCCAGGCACTGTGCTAAGCACTTTTCCAATTCTTATTTCATTTGATCCTCATCACAACCCTGGGAATCAGGCATTATAATTATCCCCATTTTGCAGAAGAAGACACTGACAAATAGAGATTAACTGAATTGCCCAGGGTCATGAAGCAAGTAGGTATCTAAGGTCAGATTTGAACTCAGGTCTTCCTGACTTTAGGCCCAAAGTTCTAGCTACTGCTCCATCCAGCTGCCCCATTTAGGAGAGCTATATACAAAATGCTTTGGGACTTCAGAAGAGGGAGGAATCATTTTCAGGTAGGGACATGAGGGCAGGTTTCATGAAAGAAAAAGCATTTGAGTTAGGCCTTGAAGGATTTCAATAGGTAGAGATTGGTGTAGAGGATGAGTTTGTTCCAATAAATCAATGTTATTGTTGTTGTTCAGTCACTTTTCAGCCATGTCTAACTCTTTGTGGATCCCATTTGGGATTTTCTTGGAAAAGATACTAGAGTGTTTTTCCATTTCCTTCTCCAGCTCATTTTACCAATGAGGAAACTGAGGCAAATGCGGTTAAGGGACTTGCCCAAAGTTACATAGCTGGTAGTAAGTATGTGAGGTCAGATTTGAACTCCAAGCCCGGCACTTTATCCACTATGCCACCTAGCTGCCCAATCAATCAATAAACATTTATTAATCGTGTACGATGTTAGCCACTGTGCTAAGCACATAGAGAATGACATGAGTAAGCATACAGAGAAGGAAATGTACAAGACTAGTTTGAGGACAAGTAAGTAATTCAATCTGACCAAAGTGTAAGGAGTTAATGAAAATTAAAATTGGAATGGAAGTCTGAGGGCAGATCACAGAGGCAGATCACAATGCTGTGGAAAGGAGTTTGAACCTTATGCTATATCCAATGGGAAGCCAACGGAGTTTTTGAAAGTTGAAAGGTCAGTCTGGTAGCAGTATATAGTAAATACTTAAATGATGAACTTATATTTTCTTGGTTCTGGGACCCTGAGCTGATAGACTAAATTGAAATAATCATACTCTTGGTCTTTGAATAAGATGATTCATTTGAATAAGAAAGGAATTATGAGTAAAAACAGATTTTTAGGTGAAAACAGAATTATAGGTAAAAACAATTTTAGAACTAGGTCCCCACAACCTCTGATGCAGGCACATCTGTGAGAATAGGCAAGGACTTGGAAGACATTGTTAAAGAAATAGCCGTTGCTGACAGTCCAACAATTTGATAGTCTCTATGTCTAAGACCTCAGGCAAAATGCAGTATAGTCTAGCACATAAGACTTCCCAGAGGATGCTTACCACCAAGGAGAACATATAGACCCCAAAAGACTTAGCGCAGTCTCTCTTTGTCTGCATATCTCTATCTCCTTTTCTGTTTCTCCCTCATTCCTTCCTAGACAATCCATTCAGCTACTTTAGTACAATAGGCCATCACATAGCAAATAGCAGTACCAAGATATTGCTTATGGTCACAAAATTAGTAAATGTCATAGACAAGATTTGAAATTGCATCTGCTCTGGCTTCAAATTCAACTATCTTTGGACCACACCACAATTTGGATCTTTAAAGATGTTGAAATATTCAGATGAAAACTAATCTCTCATCAGATATCAGACAGAACTTCGACTAGCCTTAGAAGTTAATCCTGTTATGCCAGGCTTGCATTACATAGTCACTGTCTAACTCGAGAAGACTTTAAATGAATTTTCTTACTCTTTAGCCTTTTGACAGTGAGTTTCCAGGATTGTAGATTTGAGTTAGAAGATGTTTTAGTGGTAGATAACAGACATATGACCTGACAGTCAGATGGGTCCACATAATAGTTACACCTGGGAGACGCCACATGGGAGTAGACACTGAACTTTACCACCATGCCTCAACTGCCCTAATGCCCCATTCTTCCCTTGGTGAATTCCTCTCGAGTCCTCCAATTTGAGAAAGGGTCCAGGACAGCCGTCCTTCATTCCTCTCCCAGTTCTGCTCCTGTCTTTTCAGATGTTGCCACCATTCTCAGCTGCCTTCTCACCTAGAAGATTTCCTCATCTCCTGAGTACTTCTTTACCCAGGAACATCCCTCCACTCCATGGCCTCGTTCTCCCACTAGTGAGTTCATCATGGAATCTCCATTTAGAGCAAGGGCCAGGGCCAGCTGTCCTTTATTTTTTTCTCATCCCCAGACTTTGCCATTTTCACCTTCCCAATAACCCCTCCCCCAGCTTTTCTGTTCCCTTTTATGCACTAGGCCCTCATTGAAATGTAAGCTCCTTGAAGACAGGAATTATCTTTCTCTTGGCTTGTATTTGTGTCCTCAGAGCTTAGCACAGTGCCTTTGCTCATAGTAAGCACTTCATGAATGCTTGTTTACTTTACTTGACCTAGGAGGTTTTCTTTATACAACTATTCTAATTAGAACTTTGGGATTTTATTGGTCTAAAAGCTTCTCCCTCCTTGGTATTTCTCCTGCTCTGTGACTGAGAAAGTCCTATTTTCTATTCTGTTAATCTCTGTGATATGGACAATGGAGGAGATGAAAGGGATGAAGATGACTCTAAGGTTTGGTGATTAGAAAAATGGTGGCTATCTTAATAGAAATAAAGAAGTCAAGAGGAAGGGCAGTCTTAGGGAGAGAGAGGATGAGTTCAGTTTGAAGTGCTGGTAGGATGTAGAGGCTAATGTCCGGCAGGCAGTTGGATATATGAAAACAGAATCCAGGAAAGAAATTAGACTAGTATATGATAGAGGAAATGATTATTGAATCCATAGGAACATGGATTCAATCTACAAGCGTTTGTTAAGTACATGCTACATGCCAAGCATTGTGTAAGACAATGTCGAAGATCTGCCCCATCTACCATCTACCTAGGCAAAAACTTCTTTCTGCTGTCACCCCTCCTGATAAGATGGAACTCTCATCCCAATCCAATTTAGCATTGTGCCATTTGGAACTTTAATTCTATCCTTAACAAATTCCTTCATCCTATACCTTTTCTTCTCATACTCCCTCTTCTGGTACTCATGGAAATCGGTCTTTTATAAAGACTACATATCCCTTGCCCCCCTCTCCAATACTGGCCACTCCATCTTTCCAATTCTCCACACACAGGGGTAGGAAGAAAAGTCTGTATGTGCCAACATCTCCATTGTTTCTTTCTGACTCCTCCTCTGCCAATATCATTCAGCAATGGGTCTTCCTCTGAAGTGCGTACTGTTTGAAGATATTCTATCCAGATCTTCATTGCCATTATCTACCAGCCTTGTTAATCCTTCATTCTTCAGTGATTTCAGTACCTTGCTAGTGTTTCCCTCTCTACTCTATCTTTTTCCCTCATCTCTTGATGTCTTTAATATTCATAGTGATGACTCTTCAAATACTCTGGTCTCCAATAATTGACCATTTCAGTTCCACTCCCACTCTATAAGGCCACCCACAAAGATGACACCCTCAAGAGGAATAGGCAAGTAAGGAAAAGGGGTTGGGTTGAGGGTAAGGAAAATAAATTCTTTCTCAGTCATGCTGAATTTGAGAGCTCTATGTGATATTCATTTAGAGATTTTTAATAGGTAGTTGGTGATATGGGATTAAGCTCAGAAGAGAGACTAAAGCTATGTACTTATATATGGATCTGGTAGTCATCTGCATAGATATTTCAATTAAACCCCTGATGACCCTGATGGGGTCATCAGGATAAAATATTGAGAAAAGAGAAAGGAGCCCAAGACAGAGCCTTGAGGAATATTCACTGTTATAATCTGATGTGGATGATGATGTTTTATATCCACTGATATGAATTGTGATGAAATATCTCCAAGATAATGAATTCTGAGCATAATCCCTTTTCCACTGTCCAACTGCTCCTAAACTTGCTCTTTATCCTCACCTTGACCTCTGGTCCTTTACTCTTTTCATGTTCTCTCAATCTACCAATCTTGTCCTATTTTAACTTTCCTCCCTTTGCAGTTTTAAGTCTAGAGTTAGCCAGTTCAATTATGAATTTTTCTCTTTTTCCTTCTCCTGGCCATTCCCTAAAACTTTAACCTTGAATTAGCCACTCATTCTACTTTTCACACTTGAGGAGGTCAGGAAATCATGTTGGTTGAATATACTACAAATTCATATCAACTAATCTCAAGTGATCCCTCACTGCTACAGAGGAATCCTTTTATTCATCTCAGAAAGACTCCATATCACACTCCCACACAGTGTGCCTCCTTAATCCACCCCTAGGCAGATGGCAATGTTTCCTACTCTCTTGGGAAAATTAAAAACATCTAACTTTGAGTTCCCTTCATCTCCCATTTTTCACACCTCAAAACTCCTCTCTACTTCTTCCTCTGACCACTCCTCTTTTGCTCCAATCTCACTTATGAAATGGACTTTGGGGACACAGAATGATAATCAGAGATTTAACAGAAGTTGAAAGGAATACTCTAATTCCAAGTCAGATAGTTATCATCTTTGGTCAGGAATTTTGATTTGGCTCTGGGAGAAAAGCGTTCAATGGAATAGACAATCTTTAATCAATACATTCTATTGGCTCTTCTTGTATTCCTGTTTGTATGTGGCTGGTCATAGTCCTCAGCAATACATTTAAAGATCGTTGGCTACCCTTTGCCAAGTAGAGGCTTTCTAGCTAGTACATTCTAGCAAAAGATATCAAGGAGCTGTAGATGGCCCTGAAGAGGTGGAAAACCAGAAGATGGTGGTAAAAAGGAGAGAGACACTTATAATACCAACATAAGTGCTCAACAGAAAGGAAAGCTATCATACCCAAAAGAGATAATGAAATTGATTCATTAGAAAGCAGCAAAAGGCTCTGTGATAACATCAGCAGGAAACATTGGCAGTCTTGTAGCCTCAGAGGGGTGAGTTTCCTCAGATACATTCGTACCTTGACCACACATATCTCATATGCATATTCCTTCACACATGTTTACTGGCCATATGCATCCTCTGCCTTGTAAATGTGCTCCTTGGCCCCCACTGGTTGTATGGAAACTTATGGGGGAATGTACCCTATGTGTGCTTGGGGTGATCTTTTCTTGTCACTTAATTTGCCATGCTATTTGACTAAATGTCTTTTGTTTGAATTAATGTGCCATTTTGTTAAACTGATAAAAAAAAAACACATGTATTTGAGTGCTCTGATAGATGAATGTGTGACTTTATCTTCTTGCCTGGATCCAAGATTCCATGCCACTTTCCAGCCATCTGCACACCATGCCACTAATGCATGCATTCTACACCCTCTTTCTAGCTCTCCTTGATGAGTGATATTTACCCATTAGAATTTAAGTTCTTTCAAAGCAGGTACTATCTTATTAATTGAACAGCAGTGAACACAGCACTGAAGATAGTACCTAGAATATAATAAGCACTTAGCAAATGCTTTTTCTGTGTAACTAAATTATAATTTTGAATGCATACTGACCCATAGACTGCTTTGCAGCTGGGGTAGTTTTGGGGGAGGGACCCATTTATAAGGGGTTACCTTAAGCTATTACCCTTTGGGACTCATCCAGGATCCATATTTTTTTGAAAAATATCTTAGCATTATAGAGATACTGGAAAATATTTTTCTCTTCTTTTGATATTTTTTCTTTCCTAGGCTGTGATTGGATGGCAGGATTTCTGCTATGATTTTAGACCAACTGTTTTACTGTGACTATTATATTGTTGTGTGCCAAGGTGTGGGTGTATTGTTATAGTGTTGTTTGTTGACAGTGTAATTGCAATAAAATAATACCATGGCTAATCAATCTTTGGAAGCTGGAATGTCCCAATGGAAATGGATCCCCATTGAATAAAATTAATTTCAAAGATATCCTTAGAATATAGTGATAAAAGATTGAACCACCTTTATCAATGATTGGAGATTAAGAATAGCCTGCAAGTACAGGAACAGGGAACTCATCTGTTAAGTTAACATTGTTCTCAGGAAATCTCTGGGGAGGAACCATATGAGTGTTTGATAGGAAATGCCTCTCTGAAGTACTATAATTATAGAAAGGGACTATTTTATAAAAAAAAAAAATAAAGGAAACTAATGGAAAGCTTCAGGAAACCCACATTCTATTTCATATTTGCCCTGAAAATAGAATCTTGAGGTCATAGCATTGGAACACTTTAGGATAACAGAGAGTATTACATGAACCCTTGATTCATTTCCTCAATACCTCTCAACATGAGAATAAAAAGCTTTCTGATTGTATATTTCACGTGGAAAGACTATGACAGAGACTAGTGGTCAAAGGAACGATGGATAAAGTGAAGATGGATAGTACCAGACTGGTTCAAGTGGCCAGCATGTGAAGGATACAGACTCATGGAGCCACCAGTTGATGATTGAACAGCAAGCAGAGTTTCCTGTCTATGTAGACTGTAGACTGGTTCTATTGGTGAGGAGATTAAAAGCAAAAGCACCTAAAGAGCAAAGTGAGTGACGCATTGGAAGAACATGAATAAAGACTGGTACAAGTGTTGTGCCATTGGTTTGATGTTGGTTTGAAATTATCAGTTGATGAGTGATGGTCATTTAGCACCTAGCATAGTGCCCAATATGTAGTGAACACTTAATACATTGAATAACTTATTGTTGTTGAATAAATGAATGAACTAGGGAATAAACCAATGAATGAATGAAAATATGTGTGTAACAGTGTCTTACCAGGGATTGAATACTGACCCAAGAAGACAGAAACACAGGGCAGCTGGCCATGTCCAAAGAATATTTAAGAGCTAACGACATTTCTAGGGGTGGCTAGGTGGTGCTGTGAATAGAGCACTGGCCCTGGAGTCAGGAGGACCTGAGTTCAAATCTGGCCTCAGACACTTAATACTTTACTAGTCGTGTGACCTTGGGCAAGTCACTCAACCCCAATTGCCCAGGCTTCCCCCCTCCAAAAAGCAAAAAAAAAAAAAAAGACTTTTTTAATCTAAAGATTTGAAGTGTGATTCAATTATACTTCTGGGGTAAGGGTGCTGCTGGGAAATCTAGTTTAAAGACATAAAACACTGAAAGGGCAATGATGACTGCAGAATGAGAGGGGTGCCCCACTCTTCCTCCTTCCCAATCCCATCCCCTTTATGAGTGGTATCGTGCACACCACTATGTCTCCTAGTCCCTCTCCCACACCCACATCAATCTGTCACTCTATTAGCCATGTACTTAAAAATGCACTTTGAATACAAAAACAGAAGAAATAAAAAACAGTTTTTTTCTTCCCATGAGAACTTTCTGTATTGTGGTTTGTGTAGGAAGCTGACTATAACAATTTTGATCAAGTGGTGGTTATTTGGAGAAAACAGTGGCCGTTGAGATAAAATATGTGTCTAAATATGTCAGCAGGTGCAAGAGCTTTCTTATCACACTGTGGCTACAGGAAACCTATTAACCCAAATGTATAGGTCACAGATAGGTCAGAGAGATTCCGTACTACTTATTCACATAGAAACAAATGGAGAATGATCGACATTTTTCATATTCTTCAGATTCAAGGGTGCTATCTGTCTTTAAACTCTAGTTTCCTTATTGTCCATGGAGACTCTGTGTGTGCGTGTGTATGTGTGTGTGTGTGTGTGTGTGTGTGTGTGTGTGTGTGTGTCTTTTTTAGCATTTTGGCTGACATTGTTCCCCATTTCTGGATTTCTCTAGCCCTTCCCTCTACCTTTCCTAGCCTTACCTGTCCTTCTGGGCCCAATTCAGGCTCCACTTTCTCCATGAATTCCTTCCTCTTACCATTCCCCTCAACAGTGAGGCACAGTATGGTGCCATGATAAGGCCTAGTCTTGAATCCTGACATTATTACGTACCACAGACAAGTCATCTAACGTAGGTAGCTAGGTAGCACGGTGGATAAAGTGCTTGTCTTAAAATGAGGACATATCTGAGTTCATATCTGGCCTCAGACACTGACTAGCCATGTGACCTTGGTCAAGTCATTTAACTTCTGTTTGCCTCAGCTTCCTCCTCTGCAAAATGGGGATTGTAATAGCACCCACCTCTCAGGGTTGTTATGAAGATCAAATAAAATAATATTTGTAAAGTGCTTAGCACAATGCCTGGCACAGAGCAGCTAGGCACTATATAAATGTTGGGGCAGTAAAGGGGCACAGTGGATAGAATGTTGGGCCTGGAGTCAGGAAAATCTGGGTTCAAATCCCAGTCTCAGACACTTACTAGCCACATGATCCTGGGCAAGTCATTTAACCTTCTTTGCCTCAGTTTTCACATCTGTAAAATGAGCTGGAGAAGGAAATGGCAAACCATGCCAGTATCTTTGCTAAGAAAATCCCAAATAGCGTCACAGAGAATCAGACACGACTGAAATGAGAACAACAACATATAAATACTAGCTGTTGTTATTATTACTTAACCTTTCAGCCTTGATTTCCTAATCGATACATGAGAATAATAATTCCTGTAACATGCACCTCACCAGGGTGTTATGAGGTTCAAACAAGGAGGCTTATATTTAAAGCACTTTACACACCTAAAAATACTATGTAAACAAGAGTTATTATTATCATGATTATTGGTAACTCTTTCCTCTGAACTCTCCACTCTACTTGACAACATCGCACTGTGAAAAGAGTAATCAATCTGGCGTCAGAGGACCTGAGCTTGAATCTCAGGTTAGTCACTTGGCAGTTAGGTGACATCAAGTAGCCGCCTCCCCCTTGATCTCAGTTCCCTCACCTAAAAAGTGAAGGGGCTCCATCGATTGGTCCTTGAAGTCCCTCCTAGCTCTACTAAATTGTATTATCTTTTACTGTATGCCCCATCATTCAACTGCTGCTGTATTCTGCACTGTCTTGATGCTTAAACTTTTGAATTCAATCCAGAACACACTAATGTGTGCAAATTTTATCTTTCCAAGTAGTCTGGAAGCTTCTCGAGGGCAGGAACCAGTTCTTGTAATTCTGTATGATGCTACAGAATTATGCCATAGTAGGTAAGCAGATGCTTAAGTTGTCCTGGGTTCTCTTCTCTAGTTTGGTTGAGCTAAATGCAGGGGGTGGAAGTGTCATTTATTTGGAAACCACAACGAGAATAAGAAGAAAATGATGGCTTCATGTTATGACTCATTTTTTTTCCCTGCTCATTTGGGGCTTTATAGACAATTCATCTAATTTTTTTTCATGTGTTATTAATGCATCTTTTTATTTTTCAAAATTGCAATCACTTTCTATTAAACTGTTAATGTTAAATACAATTATTTGAGCACTTCTTTACTTTAAATGTTAATATAATTGTTGGGTAAAGCTAAGGTAGTTTAGTAAAGTTTAGTTTAGCAGATTAGTAAAAGATAATATTAGCAATAATTATATGTAACATAATACAATACAACATAACATAATATAGTATGATGTAATGTAACATAAAAATACCTAAATGCTAAAATGGTTTGGTGATCTCATCTACTTGGGAGCTCCATCCAGCTAAACAGATCTCAAACCATTTATGCCTTCCCATCTGATGTGACTCTTGCTCATGTCCTCCCTTTAGGGGACCATTGAGAGTCTACCAAACATGATGGAAGTCTTCCTGGATTTCTCCTGACAACTCCAGGCATCCAATTCTCATTGGAGACCTCTGACTGGTCACCTGAAACCCACTTGCCTTCGCCATGTGACTAGCCCATCTTTTCTTCCTACCATTATAATTTATGATGATGACATCTTTCACTCCTATTAATTTTCAGATCTCCTCCTTGGTTGTACATTGTAGACTGCTTGCACTCTTGGAATCTCTCTATTGCTATCTGATATTCATTTCTATCAATATTTTAAACCTAATACATGTATATATGTATGATGAGGATCTTGCCTTACTCTTCCAGAACAAGTCTGTCTACATTACCCCTTCAAAATTAGGATAATCATAATTATTTGTTATAATAATTATAATTATTTTTGTAATAAAACCCCTGAAGGTTTGGGGTATCTCCCTCTCTGAAGCTATTAACTTAAGCCCCCATTCTTATGTGCCTTATCTTAGCCAACAGTAATTAATTTACCCAATGAATTAAATTACCCACTTAACCAATTAATATCAATTAGTTTTTACAAAGGGATATTTACTGCAAAGGTGTAACAAGAAGAAACATTCCCTCTGATATTCAGGGGCACACTCTCCCCCACACCACCTCAGTGCCTAGGGAGGGTAGGTTTCTACCTACAGTTTCTACATAGCATTCTCCCTGACCTGGTTCGATTCTACATGTGGCTCAGTGACTGAATGAGTCCTCCTTTTAGGGGCCACAATGCTGTCTGGGTCCCACAGGCTACTGCACTGGGCTGACTGACTGGACACAAAACCAGACACAGAATGTTCTTGTTCTCCAGACCTATCAAAGCCCACAACCAGTGCTATTTCCTTCACCCAGTGTAGAAAAGATGAGACACAATTGAGGCAGAAATAAGTGCAGAACCATGCCTTCAGGCCTCTTCCCCATCAAGAGGCCCAGAGCATCCAATGCCAGCCCATCCAGAAAAAGTCAGAGCCCAAAGACTCACCTTCTGATTACACCTGGGCTATGGCCTGCAGCCAATCAGTCACTCATTTCCAGCTGTAGAACACCTGTGAATGCTCCAAATCAGGGATCACGGTACTTCCAATACATATCATGCTCCTCCAGAATCATTCCCCCAGCTCTCCCGCATCAGTCCCACCCATTACACACGTATGAATGTTTTAGGTTCACAAAGCTCTTTCCTTTAGAAGTGCGAGAGGAAAATCCAAGGAAGAAAACATTTTCAGTGGGAGTGGAGGTAAGGGAAATCTTCCTGGAGGAAATGGTTGAATGAGCCTTGAGAGAAGAGGAGGATTCCAAAAAGCTAAGATAAAGAGGGAGGGCATTTCAGGCAGGTCATTTTTATTTGTTTTTCAGCCACGTCCAACTCTTTGTGACCCCGTTTGGGGTTTTCTTGGAAAAGATACTGGAGTGGTTTGCTATTTCCTTCTCCAGCTAATTTTACCAATAAGGAAACTGAGGCAAACAGGATTAAGTGACATGTCCAGGGTCACACAGTTAGTAAGTGTTTGAGCTGTGTTTGAACTCTGGAAGAGGAGTCTGCTTAATTCCTGGGCCAGTGCTGCAGTCACCTCACCATCTAGCTGCCCTATTTCAGGCTTATGCACATACATGGCGGCAAGAAATAAAATGTTTCTTTCTCAGAAGTTCCTGTAGTCCATTTTGACTGGAATCTAGAATGAGAGTATCATAAAAGAGATTGGATAGGTTCATTGAATCTGGTGAAAGACCTTCAGGGCCAGTCTTAGGTTTGTGTTTTATTCTGGAGGAACTAGGGAGCCTCGGAAGAATTTTGAACACGGGAGTCAAGTGGTCAGACTTTTTCACTAAAAGAACTGTTTCTGCAGCTGAAAGAAGAAGGAAATGCAGGGCGAAGAGACAAGGTAGAGAGACCACCTAGGAGGCTTTTACAATAGGCCAGGAAAGAGATAATGAGGGCAGAAGGCTGAGTAGAGAGATAATGAGAGATATTACAGAGGTAGCATCCATAGGATTCTACAACTGATTAGATATGAGCATGAAGAAGAGGAAAAAGTCAAAGACGACATTGAGGTTTTGAGCCCAAGTGACTGGGAGGACAAAGTGCTCTTAATATGAAAAGGGAGGTGTGAGGAGGGAAGGGTTAAATGGGGAAGAAGATGAGTTCAGTCTTGGATCATACTTGCTTAGAGTTGCCAGTAAACTAACCAGGTGAATGTCCAGTAGGCAGTTGGTAAGTAAACACATGGGAATAGACAGGAAAGAGAAAAGAAAAGAGAGGCACGAGGAAACAGGAAAGGCAAGCAGACAGACACAGAAAGACAGATTTCTGTCTCATTTTAGTGGTTTCTTTGTGTCTTTCATTTCATTTTCTTTTTTGAGTTCTTTCCTGATAGTCAACAAGTATCTACTAGATGCTCACTATGCTAAGTGCTACACATTAAAAAAAAAAAAGGCAAAAAGTAGTCCCTGCCCTCAGGAGGTTCACCTTCTCATGGAGGAGGTATTCTCCAGAGAAATAAACAAGGTTCCGAAACAGTCCAATAGTCCCTGAGGAACACAACTCAGGGCTGTTCACCAGACACAATTAAGCCATCTCCAGCTTGCCTTGGGTGGGTTAATCACTTCGTGATTCCGGAACAGTGGGGGTTGACCACAGCTATTGTCCTTACCCCATGGGAATGTCAGAGGAGCTAACAGGAAAGGGAAACTGGTGTGTTGGGCTTTGAGATCTCTGCAAAAATAGGCCAAAGATCGGACGTGGTGGCCTGACCTGTAAGACCTGAAAGCCAATCTGCTGACGGTCTGCTTTGCAGCTCCCAAGGACACATCTTTCCCCTTAGACATCTGCGGAGTCGTTTGCATTCTCAGGCCGGAAGTTTATTTAGAAAACTAGTCTGGTGTTTCTTGACTAGAAGGAAAAATGTATAATATACATACAGACAGAATATGAAACTTCACACGTTTGGATTAATGAGGCATTGGGTTGGTCTGAATTAGGGACAAATGAATCACAAAAATATCCTTTAACATTTTAAAATAAATATTTTAATATGGTTATATCGTGTGTCAAGTACATGTAAGAGAATAAACACTAATTAGGTATTGATGAGGAACTGAGAGGTCATGGGATGCAGAGCACGGTCGACAAATCTCAGTTTGAATCTTCTCTGTCGCCAGCTACGTGCCCATGGGCAAATCACTTCACCTCTCTGAGATTCAGTTTCCTTATCTATAAAATGGAGTTGATAAGGCCAGTAATAACCTCATAAGATTGTTGTCAGCATCAAATAAGTTAATAAGGTTTGTAACTGCAAGTTCTCCTAGAACCTGCCTTAGTGATCAGATAAGAAAGGTGACTTGTGATAAGAGATTCTCAAATATTTGTTTAATATTGTCTTCCTCCTCCACTAAAGACCTAACCTGCCATTTCAAGTTTTTCTGACCTGGGAGCGTACTTGTGTCCTCAAAAGCTATGCTGGTTGAGGATGAGCCGAGCCTTCCAAGCAGAAAGACTTTCTCCATGAGGCCCAATGACCAACAATTTGGCTGTTGGCTGAGGACCATCCTAACAAATTTTGGGAAGACTTCTTACCAGAAGGTGGTCAATAGATGGCAATTAATTTTGTCTTCGAGAAATGGGCAACTATTCACTAATACGTGGAGTGGCTGTGATATTCACCGAAGGGATTGCCTACTGTGTGTCCAGTCTAGTGTTTGACACTATGGCAAACAGAAGTAGGAGAATCAATTAACCAGTCAATAAGCATGTATTTCCTAGGTGCCAAGCATTGTGCTATGTTCTAGGGATGTGTCTTACAGAGTTGGGGGACAGAGATAAGCGTAAGGAACATGAAGAAAGCCAATCTGGCTAACCCATCAAAGATGGGGAAAGAAGTAATGCATAATAAAGCTGGAAAGGTAGGTTGCAACCAAGTTGTAAAGGTCTTTAAATGTCAGAGGGTGTTTGTATTAAATTCTGGAGGCAATGGCTAGCCAGTGGAATATATTGAGTAGGAGAGTGAAACGGCAAGACCTGTGCTTAAAGAAAATCATTTGGGCAGCTATGTAGACTGGAAACAAGAAAGAGTTGAGACAAGAAGACTGATTAGGAGGCTATTGCAACAGTCCAATGAGGAGGTGTGGAAGGTCTGAAGTAGGATTGTGGCCACATGAGGAAAGCTAAGCGAATGGGTACAAGAGGTGTTGGGCGAGTAGAATCAATAAGAATTGGCAGCTAGTTGGATACGTGGGGTGAGACACAGTGAGGAGTGGGAGGATAGATCTGAGGTTATGACCCTGGGTAAAGGAAGGATGGTGCTTTGGGATCAAATACAAAACCCTCTGTTTGGCATTCAATGCCCTTCATAACTAGCCCCCTCTTACTTTTTAGTCTTCTTACACCCTATTCCCTGACATACACTCTTTGATCCAATGTGGCCTCCTGGCTGTTTCACGAACAAGACATTCCATCTCTTGATAAGTTCTCTGGCTGTTCCCCATTCCTGGAATGCTTTCCTTCCTCCACTGTGCCAACTGACCTACCTAGTTTCCTTGAAGTCCCAACTAAAATCCCTCCTTTTACCAAAAGCTTTCCTCAGTCCTCTTAATTTCAGCTCCCTCCCTTTGTTAATTGCTTCCAATTTATTCTGCATATAGTTTGCTTTGTATATATTTGTTTGAGTGCTCTCTTCCCCATTAGATCATAAGTTTCTTGAGGGCAGAGACTGTCTTTTGCCTCCTTTTACATCTTCCGCACCTAGCACAGTGCATAGTAGGTGCTTAATAAATATTTCTTGATTAGCTGACTTGTTGGCACCTTAAACAAAAACAAGGAAGCTAGGAAGCAAAGTGGATTTAGAGAGAAAAATTGCAAATTCTGTTTTAGACATACTGATGCCTATACGACATCTAGTTTGAAATGCCCAGTAGGCAGATGGTGTTATAGGACTATAACTCAGGAGAAAGACTAGACTCTAGAGCTAGATATATAAAAGACAAGTTCCCTGTCCTCTGGGGGCTTGTAGTATGATTGGGAAGACAGAAAAACAGGATCAGAGGTTCATAGATCTTGAACTGTAAGAATCTCAGAAGTCACAAGGCCAACCTCTCACTTTACAAATAAGGAAACTGAGGCCCAAGGAAATTCAAAGACTCACTTGACATCATACAGGTAGTATCAAAAATGGGATTTGAACTCATATCCTCTGTGCTTTTCCCACTGTACTACATTGTCTTTCCTAGTAATACATGAAATTTATTACAGAACAATTAAGTGGAAGGTGAAAGATAAAATGACAGAGGAAACAAAGGTTCAAGCTTCCAAGCATATTGATTTATTAAGCAATGCTAATTGTCTAACAAATCAGTACCAGGCCCTCCTCAGGTTTGGCACTGGACCCCAATCACAGGGGGAAGCAGACTTTTATGTATTAAAAACAATCAAATAAGATTAATTAATTAAAAGAAAATAATTAACCAGGATACAAAATTAGATAATCTGGTTTCTAACTGGAAGGAAGATTAGGGACTTTCCAAGTTGGGAGGGGAAGAGTGAGAGTGAATAGCTGCATTCCCCAAATTCAGAAAAAGAGGAGTCCCACTCCCTCCGAGTGTGAGTAAACAATCAAAAGGACATGGAAATAACTTTTTGACCAGTAGAGGTGAGTTTTCAGGTAAGACATATGGGTTGCTTGAGATGTGCAATCGTGGAAAAATAGAAAAACTCCTTGTATCAATCTTTGGATCTGAGTTTCTAGTCATCATAATGTAAGTCCTTAACTAAGGGTGTCTAAGCAGCAGGTAGAGGGTGGTCTAGCTTTCCAGCCACACAGGGCTAGATTCAGACAACACAATAAAGTTTTCTCACAATTTCTACAATTCAGTGAAGTATTTTCAAAAGATAAAAATTGTCCTAGACTTATAATTGAATAGAAAAGGAACTGAGCTAGCTCCAGAATTGAGTCACAAGATGGAGTCAGTGTGGTTCACCCATTTCCCATTACCATTTGCGGCTCTCGTTCCCTTGGCTTCCTCTATATTAGACCACTTGGTAATTAATGTAAGTGCTGCTGGAGTTCTGAGAAATTTTTGTTAGGCATTAAAATTTGACTTTTGTGATAAAAGGACATCAGTACCCAAAATGATCTGAAAAGGATATAGTCAAATTCATCTTATAAACAGTTTGACTTTTAAAAGCAACATGGCATAGGGGATGGAGAACAGGGCTTGAATATAGCAAGATATTCCTCCAACATTCCTAGGTTGTCCTTGAAGTTTCTTTAAGCCTTGGTGTAAATGGAAAACAGAAAGAGGTGTGACTGTTTTTTCTACAACTCCAAAAAGATTCAGTGGGAAATGCTGACCATGATGGGGAGAATCGGGAAGGAGGGGAAGGGAGCAAGAATTTGTTAAGCACCTACTATGTGCCAGGCACTTTATAAGTATTATTTCATTTGATCCTCACAACCACCCTTCAAGGTAGATGCTATCATCACCCTCATTCTACAGATGAGGAAACTGAGGCAGATAGCAATACAGTGACTTGCCTCGGGTCAGACAGGTAGTAAGTATTTGAGGTCAAATTGGAACTCAAGTCTTCTTGACTTCAGACCCAGTGTTCTATCCCCTGTGCCACCTAACATACTGCCTGAGCCCTAAAAACACTAAGAACCTCTGGTTGAGAAGGATCTTTTGTGTCCTCACTGGGTAGGGTCATATATCTAACAAACAACAGGGCTAAGAATATGCTGACTTGTCCCAAAGAAGGAGCCAAGGAAGTCTCATTCTAAAAGAACTCACTTTGACTGGGAAGCAACAGTGGTGAGGGCGGCAACAGAAGAAAAAAGGCAGCAGCTACAGAAGATCTGGAATGGCTAGGTGGCACAGAGAATAGAATGTCAGGCCTGGAGTCAGGAAGACCTGAGTTCAAATCTGGAACTAGCTGTATGACCCTGGGCAAGTCACTTAACCCTATTTTCCTTGGTTCCTCATTTATAAAATGAGCTGGAGAAAAAAATGGCAAATAACTCTAGTATCTTGGCCAGAAAAACCCCAAATGGGGCCATGAAGAGTCAGACACGACTGAAATAAATGAAAAACAACAACAAGCAAAAGATCTGGTGATCTATAGAGCTATTGGCCGTCTCCAGGCAAGGCAGAGAGACTCATAAATCAGGACATGTCAGGCACACAAGCTTGTGGCAGCAGACTAATGAAGTCCCTTGAATGATGGAAGAATTTCTGGACCTAAGTGTAGACCTCAAGCTGATGAGATTAGCTGATGCTTTCCTGGTGGCACTTTCCCTGGTGCCTCAAGTCATGTGTGTTGTGTAAACTTCCATAACAACTCAGAATTCTTTCTCCATTTAAGGGACCTCAAGTCCATGTTGATGCTATAAATCTGAAGCAATTACATAAGTCCCCAAGAAGGTGTGGCTCACTGAAGAGGAAAGTTGCTAGGCTCTTTAGGAAACCGGAGTTCTTTTCCTACATGTGGAGCCTCAAACTCTAGGGTTGCTTTCAGTCTAGAGCAACAAAATGGATCCCTGAGGAAGATGGAGCTCACAGAGGACAAAGTGTTCCGTGCTGTCTATGGGCTCAGGGACGAGTCCCTTCTATATTCTTTGCTCTGTATCCTACACTCATTTTGTATTTTCTACATCATCAGTTTGGTGTTTGCAAAAGACCTGAGGATATTTGAACAAGCACAAGAAATGAGCCAAATTCAGAGTATTGAAGAAGAACAGAAAAAAATTCTTTGGGTGTGACCAAGACACAGGTTGCAGATTTAGAGGTAGGAGGGATTTGGAGCCCACTTAGTCAAGTCTACTTATTTTGCAGATGAGGAAACTGAGGTTCCAGGAGTTTACTACTGTCACACAGATAGGAAATAACCAGGTCGGGAGTCAAACCCAGGTTTTCTGACTCCAAATCCAATGCTCTTATCATTGTAGTAGAGATGTATTTATTATCGATAACCTTACAAGACCCTTTCAATTGTGTCATCAATCAATAGAAGGCTTACCACAGCACAAATCAACATTATGATGCCTCTCCCCAGCATTTGGATTTCTTCCATGCTTTAGAGTGCAAGTAGTTCCTTCAATTTGTTTACAAGCCCTGAAGAACATTTCACAGACAGGACCCTGGTCCTTCCTTGAAGTCACCAGATGCTTAAAACATTGATATCCTTTCTTTAATCTACTTGGGCCATCAAAGAGAAACCATGTATTCGTTGTGCCATGGTCTGAGCAAACCCAATTACATACAGTTGACAGAAAAGTTAGTAATTCAATTTCTTCAATCTAATTATACCCCCCACACACCTGAACCCCCTTACCCAACCTATTCTTCTGTTTGCTATTTCCCAATACAGGGGGGAAAAAAACACTGTTTACAAAGGACGCTAGGAGATTGAATAGTTTCCTTGGAGTCTTTGAGTGGCTTATAATTGCACTTATAATTATAATTTAATGTAATTAACTTGTTATTAGAGGCAGAGACTTTGATTCAAGGTCTATGCTAGTAGGACACATGGAAAATAGGGCCTTGCCTCAAATTAAATATTTGTGCTTGCAAGGAGTTGGCTGTCAAATTGTACTATTGATCTTCCATTTAGATCTTAAGCTTTCAATGGCTGAATAGATGTGAATTAGTGAGGGGTGGGTATTGAGTCTGTTTGTTTTCTTGGCTCCAGAGTGATGGTAGTCACTGGGAGTATAAGCAAACTCAGGCTTCAGGGACGCTTTAAGATCCTGGAGTCCCTTGATCAAATATATTTAAGAACAGAGTCAGACCTTCTCAGTCGCCGAACCTACGGAAGACTCAAATTTAAGATCAGAAAAAAGGCGTCATTCACACTATCAGGATGGGTGCCTGAGGAATCTCCCACTGAAGATTCAAAGGGATTGAAGCAAGGATAAAACAGCTTTAACCCATTTGTTAAAGAGGAAAATCTCAGAAGATCAAAATCTACACATTTGATTAGCCTCGTTGATGTCCATTGAAAGAACTAACACAAGGCAAAATGTGTAAAGCCTGTGAAATGTGCCTTTCATACTTTGTGCAGTCAGGCTTTTCAATTAGCAACGTTATTTCCCCATCCATTTATTCATTTCCTCACAATATACTGGTGAAGTAAAGTCAGAGTTGTGATTTCCTGGTCCCATTTCATGGTGAGAGGACTGAGGTTCGTAGAAGTGAATTAACTTGCCCAAGATCACACAGATAGAATGTTAACTCAGATCTAGAATGTTAACTCAGATCTCCTAATTCTTAGGCTAGTACCTTATTTTTTTTTACTATGACTTTAATAAACATTAACATTTCAATTTACAAAGAGAACAAAAAAGGAGATTGAATATGAAACTATTAACTTATGTAATATACTTTTTTCTATACTATACATCTTAGATTTTTTTTCCCAATTTAATTCAAGTTTAATAGTATAGTTCTAACACTTTTCTGATTGTATTCCCTTCTGAATTTCATTCTTCTCTCTTCTTTTATTAGTTTTTTAAATGATTCATTTCTTTCTTTCTTTTCTTCCTTTTTTGTTACTATTACTAGCCCCACAACTCTTCCCACTTTGCTGGTGATTACTTGTTTCAGTTGTGTCAGACTCTGAGTGACCCCATTTGGGGTTTTCTTGGCAAAGATGCGGGAGTGGTTTTCATTTCCTTCTCCTGCTCATTTTACAGATGAGGAAACTAAAGCAAACAGGCTTAAATGACTTGCCCAGGGTCTCATAGCTAAGAAGTGTCTGAAGTCAAATTTGAGCTCAAGAAGATGGGTCTTCCTGATTCTAAACCCAGCGCACTATCCACTATGCCATCTACCTGCCCAACCTCCAAAAGAAAAAAAAAATAAAGTTTCTACCTTGTAATAAATAATTATAAATATACAAAACAAATTCGAACATTGGTTGCATACAGAAATGTCTGCCTCATGATATACTTCTGGTCTATCATCTCTTTACCAAGATGGAAGAAGCATGGCATACCATTAGTCTTTTGGAGTTGTGATTAGTCATTACATTGATTATAGTTCTTACATCTTACATCTTTCACAGTTGTTTTCTCTCACAATCTTATAGTAATTGTATAAATTGTTATCCTGTTTCCTCTTGTCCCATTCTGTCCAGTACTCTTTCCGCTGTCAAAGTTCTCCCCCACTGGTACCCTTCTTCCTGTTCCAGCTTCATTTACCCAAGAGCCTTTTAATGCTACCCTAGAAACCATATTGCAGAATCTCTAGTCAGGTAAACCCTCCCTAGTTTCTGTAACACCCTCTAGACCAGAGATTCTCAACCTGTGGGTTATGTCCAATTTGTAACAATGAAAATCCATCCTACATATCAGATATTTACATTATGATTCATAACAGTAGCAAAATTACAGTTATGAAGTAGCAATGAAAATAATTTTATGGTTGGGGATCACCACAACATGAGGAACTGTACTAAAGGGTCGCAGCATTAGGAAGGTTGAGAACTACTGCTCTAGACCTTTTCTCTTCACCTAGGGCCTCTATCCCTAAAGTTAGCTGTCTGATCTCCAATCTACTATGTATGATTAGTAAATCTAAATTAAATTATATTAATGTATTGCCCATACACAATGTCTTTCTGTAGACATTATGCCTTAACCCAAATGAGAGATACCTGTTGAAATGCAGCAGGGACAATGTGTAAAATTTCATGCCCTGTAGCAGATCAGGGGGGAAGACACTGTGGGAGTGGAGAAAGGGTGAGCTGGTAAATGTTTGACAATTGGCTCTCCAGAAAGAAAAAAAAGTATACACAATGACATTTTAGAATTTTAATCTGCATTATTCACAGTTTCCTCTTTACTTTCTTAAGTCTAGACAATCAATAAAACAAATCAAGCCCCGATTTGTAGCAATCTCCAGATCCCAGGGTGTGAATGCTCACACTGAAAATTTAACATATGACTCTCCTGAGCCAGTATGACCCAGCTCTGTTTCATCATTGGCATGGAGACATTTTTTGTAGCCTCTCAAAGACATGGGGATGTCTATGCTTAGGGCTGGTATTTTCCATGAACACATTTTTTTTGTTCTTACGAGAATCTGGAAATACTTTTGGCCAAATCATGGGGTCTAAAACATACCCACTCCCTATTGTAATAAGGAAATAATATAAAGAGCATTTGTGTGTGTGATAACACACACACAAATGTGTGATAATAAAAAAAGTATTTGACTATGAGTCAGGAGTCTTGGGTTCTAGTCCTAACTTTGCCTGCAAATACAGAAGACTCAACAGTGCCACTGGATTGAAAAAGATCTGTTTATATCCCAGTCCCAAAGAAGGGCAATGCCAAAGAATGTTCAAATTATTGAATAATTATACTCATTTCACATACCAGCAAAGTTATGCTTAAGATTGTGCAAGCTAGGCTTCAGTAATATGTGAACCAAGAATTAGCAGAAGAGCTGGCCAGTTTTTAAAGAGGCAGAGGAACTAGAGACCAAATTGCCAAGATTCACTGGATTATGGAGGAAGCGAGAGGATTCTAGAAAAATACTTCTGCTTCATTAACTACACAAAAGCCTTTGACTGCATGAATTACAACAAAATCTGGCAAGTCCTGAAAGGGATGGGAGTAACAGTTCATCTTACTTGTCTCTTGAGGCACCTGTATATGAGTGAAAAAGCAATGGTTAGAACTGAACATGAAACAACTGATTGGTTTAAGATTGGAAAAGGAATACTAAAAGGCTGTATATTGTCACCTTATTTATTTAACTTATATGCAAGGTACAGCATGCAAAATGCCAGGCTAGACAAATCAAAAGCTGGAGTTAAAGTTGCTGGGAGAAATGCCAACAATATGCAGACAATAGCACTCTGATGGCAAAATGTGAAGAGGAAAATTAAGGAGCCTCTTGGTGAGGGTGAAAGGGGAGAGGGTGAAAGCTGGCTTAAAACTTAACATCAAAAAAAAAACTAAAACAAAACTAAGATCTTGGTAGCTGGTCCCATCACTTTCGGGCAAATAGAGGGAGAAGAAATGGAAGCAGTGCCAGATTTTATAGTCTTGGCTCAAAGATGGCAACTGCAGCTATGAAATTAAAAGGAAGGAAATTCTGGCAAATCTGGACAGCACACTAAAAAGCAAAACATCACCTTACTGACAAAGATCTATACAGTCAAAAGTATGGTTTTTCCAGTGGCAATGTATGACTGTGAGTGTTGGACTATAAGAAAAGTTGAGCACCACAGACACTTGACATTTTCAAATAGCGATGCTAGAGAAGACTTTTGAGAGTGCCTAGGCCAGCAAGGAGATCATATCAGGCAATACTGAAAGAAATTAATTCAGATTATATGCTAGAAGGTCAAATACTGAAGCTGAAGCTTAGATACTTAGGCTACATAATAAGATGGGACTTATTGGAAAAGACAGTGATATTGGGAAAGATTGAAGGCAAAAGGAGAAGAGGATGGCAGAGGAAAAGATGGGTAAATAGTGTCATGGGAGATAAATATAATGGAACATAAGCTTGGACAGACTTTGGGAGATAGTGAAAGACAGAAGGGCCTGGTATGCTACGGTCTATGGGGTCACAAAGAATCAGATGTGACTGAATGACAAAATGACAACAGTAATAGCAAGAGACCTTAAACAAGTCACTTACCTCTGTGTACCTTAGTTTCCTCATTGGCAAAGTTAGAGTTAAGCTAGACAACCTCTAAAACTTCCTACAAGCTCAAATTCTGTGATCCAGTTATTCTATTCTTAGTTTAGCATAGAAGACAAGTGTTTGTCTTGACCCTTGATACCATGCCCCAGGCTGTTTATGGAATTTAGCCAAATTTTTCACAAGATAGACTAATAACACATAAAGCAATGGGCTCTTATAATGGCACATTTTAATTCATACAAAGGAAAACCCAAGGCGAAAAGCAAGCACCCAAGTGCAGGGGCAGCAAAGAAAGGATACAATCAGGATGTCAGAACCAGGGGCATGATAGTCTTCAGGTCACAGCAGAAAGAGTAGAGGAATAACTTATGTCTTGGTTGTTCTTTGAAGAGGTTGTAACTCGGTTAGAACACTCCATTTTTGCTAAGCTTCTGTCACTGCTGGTTGATCTAAGGGATATTCGGGTTTTTGTCTCCTCTACCCCAGGGCTGTTGGATGAGGCTGTCAAAGCTCATTTTAGGAGGGGTAGGGAAGGTATTGCTAGGGTACACCTCATCATTTTCTCGTCTCTGATGTCTTGAGCAGAAAGATTCAGTTCAAGCTTGGGATATGAAAGTTTCCAGAAAGGGGAAGAATGGTTCATTGTCCACAGTAGAGACAGCCTGATGCAAGTGAGATTCATGGGTCTCAGACAACTATCTACCCCAGTACTCACCTGCCCAAGAATGCATGCATGCGCATACACATACACATATACACACACATACAAACACATGCATATACCTATTTTTTTGGAAAATTTATGTTAAAAAATGTTCCATTGTATTAAAGAAACTTTTTTCTTTGAACTCATAGCGATTGCCGTCCACACCACTCCTGTGACTGCTTTACATTGTTAAATATGTGTTCATGAGTTGGTGTGGTGTCCGTAGCTAGAGTGTAAGCTTCCTGAGGGCTGAAGTGAAGTGGGTCTTTTGAGATCTAGCACAGGAGGAGATACACAGTGGACATCCATTAAATGTTTGGGCGTTTTTTCCTGTTCACCTTTGAATCTTTGTAGACCTGTTATTTTTGTACTTAATGTCTTATCTGTATCTCTCTAATTAAAGTCCATACTACACAGTTCTTTAAGGTGAGTTGTATCATGATGTGATGAGATGAGCTCTGACTTTAAGTCAAGAGGGACCTGTCACCAACATTTACCTACATAGAAGTTACACTCTGTGAGACTCAGTTTCCTCAAATGAATGTCAGTTAACACTATTAAATCCTATAATCCTGTACCAAGTAGGGCACCCTAGAAGGCTGTTCTAGAGCATAAGGGGTACTGCCTTCAGTCCAGGGCAAGGCCAAGGTCAAGTCCTTACAATGAACTAGACTGAAGCCTGGAACCCAGGACCACAGTTCTTTAGCCAAGTAGAGAAAGTTTACAGTGAGCCATGAACCACTGTGTGTGAAAAAAGAGACGTACATGGAGACAAGAGGTGTGGAGCTCTGAACAGTCACCTGGAAGGGGCAGCAGAAAACTGCTAGCTAGGTTGCACAGTGGATAGAGCACTGAACTTAGAGTCAGGAAGACCTGAGTTCAAATCCTCCCTCAGATGCAGGTAGGTAATGCACACAGTCCTGGGCTTGGAATAGGGAAGAGTTTGAGTTCAAATCTGGCCTCAGACACTTACAAGTTGTGTGTCCCTGAACCTCTGAATGCCTCAGTTTCTTCATCTGTAAAATGGCTGCTCTCAGGGTTGTTGTGAGGATAAAATGAGGTAATATTTATAAAGCATTTTACAAACTTTAAAACACTATGTAGGGGCAGCTAGGTGGTGCAATGAATAGAGCACCAGCACTGGAGTCAGGAGGACCTGAATTCAAATTCGACCTCAGACACTTGACACTTACTAGTTGTGTGACCTTGGGCAAGTCACTTAACACCAATTGCCTTGCCTTTCCCCGTTATCCCCCCCCCCGAAAAAACCTACTATGTAAATGCTAGCTATTAACTTGATGATGATATTTCCTTGCCTTTTTCTAGATGTCACCTCCACTCAGATATTTCATTGCCCCCTGGAAATTCAACATATCTGAGATCAAATTCACCAACTTTTGAGTCTTTCCTGTTTTTGTCAATGGCACCATAGTTTTCCCAGGCACACAGGCTTAAAAGCTTCAGGTCCTTCTGGGCTCCTTTAGCTCCCTCCTGTCCCCCAAACCACATAGGTTTTTCTTTCCCCTTCCACATTATCTCCAGCATCTGTCTGTCTCATTGTTACCATCTCGGTTCCAACCTCCATCCCCTCATGCTAAGGAACAGAGTTTTAGAACTGAAAAGGACCTTAGGGATGAGGTAGCCCCACTTCTCATTTTATAGATGAAGAAATAGAGACTGGTCAGTCTAGACTTCGGTCAAGCACATCCCTGGTCCCTTCTTCATTGATGTCCTGTCTCCTCTCTTCCCTTGTCCAAGTCATCCTACATAATGCTACCAGGTTAATCTTCCTACCACACTTTGCACACGTGACTTTCGTGCTTATCAACCTTCCATGATTTCCCATTGGCTATACAATTAGTCCAAACCTGGTCCAAGCCCTCCACACCTGCCTCTGAACCACCTTTTTAACCTGTTTTTAAGTTTTCCTTAAATGAACCATGTGCTCTTGGTCAGCCAGGTCACTTTATCTGATAAATAGCATAGATAGATGTATACATACATGTGTATATAGGTGGGCGTGTATTTACTTATAAATATATACCATATAAAAACACCTGTATACATATATGCACACATACGTACATAGATACACACATAGATAGACACACACATACATGAGCTACTTAACTGCTGTCCTTCATTCTCGAAGAGGATCAAAACGACCTCACTATTCTCGAGTCAAGTTACGAAGTGTCTGATGGTAGCTGATCAGACCAATACAAGCTTGGAAGGCTCAGCCACAGGTTGAGCACAAATAGTCTGTGTGAACATTGAGAGTGGATTCTCTAAATCTGCACATCTCCCATTTCTTTTGAGCTACTTCAGTCTGCTTTGCTCATAGAGCATAGCACCTTCTCTGCTTTGGGCATGCCATGCTGAGTGGTCCTATGCCAGTGTCTTCCATGTCACACAAACAGTTCCAAAGTTCTTGAAAGAGATCTTGAGAGTGTCCTTGTATCATTCTTTTTTACCACATGTACATGTATACATATATACATGCATGCATACATACATACATATATAATATATACTTATTCTTCAGACCCTTTATCTCATACTAGAATGTTCTTCTCCCTTTTTTTATCATCTATCCAAATTGTACCCATCATTCAGAATCTAGCTCCAAGATCTTCCTGCATCCTGAAGCCTCCATCCACCCCCCCACCCTCCCTGCAGTGAGTTCTGTTGCTCTCCTCTGAAAAGCTACAAGCCTCCCTGTCTCTACTGGCATTTAGTAAACATGATCAGGTATTGGTTATAATAATTTTTTGCACATTCTATCTCCCAGTCTAATGACTGGCCATATTCCATTTAATTCAATAAGCTTTCATCTAGTATCTACTGCGTACCAAGGCATCATATTAGAACCTGAGATCAAAAGTAAAAATGAAACCAGTCTCTACCCTCAAAGAGCTTGTATTTGGTTTTTCTTTATCCTCAGTAAAGTGTATCAAACTCTGCAAATATCTGTTGATGATACCAACTGAGACAGTTTTCTACTTTTCTAAGAATGTTCACATATCGGCATGCCCCTGAGAGCATTGCTCAGATCGACAGTGTTTGACAATAACATTCTTAACTCACTCTAACTAAACCGAACTATGAGATCAGAAAATCCTACTGTAACATCATTTGGCTAACTCCCATTTACTGCATTTAAAACATTGTCTTCCTCAAATTGACCATCCTCTTCTCCATCTCTACCACTACCTGTAAGGTCTTTTTACTGAATGTCCCATTTTCATGGTGGTGTGGTAGATAGAATGGGTCCTCAAGTGTGGCCCTTTGACTGAGCCCAAGTTTTACAGAATAAATCCTTTTATTGAGGGGATTTTTTTCTGTGAAGTTTAGATTCTGTCAAAGGGCCATGCTTGAGGACCTAGAGGGCCACTGGTGGCCACAGGTTCCCTACCCCTGGACTGTGGGAAGACATAAAGCCTAATCTTGCTTCAGACTCTAGCTATGGGATCTTAGACAAGTAACCTAACCTTGCTCATGCTCAGTTTCCTCCTCTGTAAACTGGGAATAATGACAGCACTTGCTTCCCGGGGTTGTTGTGAGGATTGAGTGAGGTAATATAAATAAAGATGCTTGGCAAAAACTTCAAATTGCTGTATGAATGTGAGCCATTATTGCTATTACATGATACTAGTTAAACACAACATTAGGTAGAACATGACTGCACATTGTCTCATGTGAACCTTACAGCAGTACTGTTGGATAAAAACATCAGAATCCAGATCAATGCACTGACCAACTTTGACTTCAAATGGCTAACTGTGAAACAGTCTCTCCCCCTCTCAGGAGAAAGGCAATAGGCTATGGTGCCGAATAAGGCATATTCTACCAGATGTGGCCAACAAGTCAGTTTGTTTTTCTTAACTGTACTTGGTTACAAGGGCAGGTCCCATTGAGATGCCAAAGTCATTGGAAAATGATAGTGATGTTCAAAAAAAGAAACATCAATAAGGTCTTTATTATGAGGCAGATAGGTCAAATATCTTTGTCTTCATTTTATGGATGAGAAAACCAAGACAGACAGAAACTACATTACATAGATTCTGAACTGGAAGGGATTCCAGAGGTCATGCCAGACAACCCCTGTACTTTAAAGATGAGCATGATGAAACCCAGAGAAGTTAGGAAACTTGACCAAGGACATACAGGTGGTATCCAGGGACCCACCTCCTCCAATCAACCCAATGTGCTTTTGTCCCTTTGCCCATCTCCAAACAGCAAATCAATGGTGATGCCAGGACCCGGTTCCCCTGACTTTCAAGTCCAGTGTCCTTCCTTCTGCATATAGGTTAAGAATAAGGAAAAAAGGTGAATAGAGCAGTGAATAGAGCACTGGTCCTGGAGTCAGAAGGACCTAAGTTCAAATCCAGCCTCAGACACTTAGCACAAAAACTAGCCTTGTGACCTTGGGCAAGTCAATTAACCCCGATTGCCCTACCTTCCCCCCTCCAAAAAGAAATGTGGAGAGGAGAGGGTGAAATAGTTGCCTTTGTCATGGTATGACAGAATGTTGGGGCTGGAAGGGTCTTTAAATATCATTTAGTCCAATCCACTCATTTTTCAGATTAGGAAACTGAGGTCTAGAGGAATTAAGCTATTTGCCCAAGGTCACGGGACACATATGGTAAGAAGCAGAGCATAAATCCTGGTGGAAAAGAACAGAGTATCACTGTAGACCTGATGCTCCTTGAGAAGAGACACTCAGTAAAGGTTTGCTTCCCAATCAGCTGTGGGAATTAGATCAAGCCTCAACTTAAAAAAATAATTTAATATTTTATTTTTCCCCAATTTCATTTTAGGACTATATGCAATAAAGTGATTTATTCAGTCATTTTTCAGTTGTATCCAACTCTTCTTGATCCCATTTGAGGTTTTCTTAGCAAAGATACCAGAGTGTTTTATCATTTCCTTCTCTGGCTCATTTTACAGATAAGGAAACTGAGGCAAACAGGGTTAAATTACTTGCCCAGGGTCACACAGCTAGTAAGAGTTTGAGGCCAGATTTGAACTCAGGTAGATGAGCCTTCCTGACTCTAGGCCCAGCATTCTACTTGCCCCATATCCTGCTTTAACTCACACTCAAAGTTAAGGAAAAAGAGGAATAATTTTTTAAAAAATTCCTTCTGCTGTGTAGTAGAATATATTACGGGGGAAATGACTCTGGTTTCCAAGAAGATGGTATTCCAGGAAAGGTTGTTGTGTTTTCTATATCATCATGTTCACTCAGGAGAAATTTAATCCTTTGTCAGCTGATAGAAGAAAACCCAGTAGCTCCGCCTTTGAAACAGGGCCTCATTGTGAACTAGCAGCCATTGGCTGGAAGCCCAATTTTATAGCAAAGGGAAGATTTTGATTGGGAGAAAAAGAGGTCTCGGCTGCATCTTTAAAGACACTTTGGGTGTAAGACCTGTAGTACCCTTGAGTCAGCTTTTCTTATCCTAACAAACACACCTGTGACTCAAGGGAAAATGGCTAGCTTTCGAGGTAATTGTCATCTCTGATAAGAGTTGAGAAAATGCTCTTTCCTCTCTCTCTCTCTCTCTCTCTCTCTCTCTCTCTCTCTCTCTCTCTCTCTCTCCTTTTTTTTTTTTTGCTTTTTGGAGGGGGGAAGGGAGGGCAATTGGGGTTAAGTGACTTGCCCAAGGTCACATGGCTAGTAAGTATTGAGTGTCTGGGTTTGGATTTGAACTCAGGTCCTCCTGATTCCAGGACCAAGGCTCTGTTTACTGCACCACCTAGCCACCATTTCCTCTCCTTTTTGCAATGGTGAAGGATTACAAGGATGGAATATTGCATTCATTATCAGACATGGTTGGTGTGTTGATTGATTTTGCTAAGCTGCTTTTTTTTCCCCCCTTTCTTTTTAAATCTTTGTCTTAAGAGGTGGTTCACCAGCTAGTCAAGGACAGAGAGATTAAAAACAATGTAAAAACAAAAGAAAGAATAAGAAAAAAAATTTAAAACAAGAAAATAAACTTTAAAAAAATTAGTCATGGTCATGGGATCATATGTCTGGAATTGGAAGGAACTCAGATCCCATCTAGTCCAACCCAATCGCTTTACAAATGAGGAAATTGTAAGGCCCTGAGATAGTAATGACTTTCCCAAAGTCACACAAGTAGTATATGGCAGAGCTGGGATGATGAATCTAAGATCAGTATTCTTTCCACTGCACCAATATGGCATCCCATTGGAAATCTCTTGGGTAATTCTTAGGGACTCTTCAAGAACACTCACATTATTTCATTTATTTTTAGTCTACAAGTCTTAACTAACACCTACTGTGGACTATCCTGCCCTTTGTTAAGCCTCATGGCAAGTGCAACGAGGACCAAGCATTTCAACCACATGTTTTCTAAAGAAAAATCATATGTGGTCTGCAGGATTTTTCTTATGCAAAGTCTTATTCAAAGTGCACTTTCTTTTCTTAAAATCAAAACTATGATGAAAAGCTAGGGGCATTTGATAGCTCTTCCCCATTGCTGTGTGATTCTGGTGCCTCTGTGTGTGAAGGTGACTTTTGGTTTCTTGAAAACCACCCAAACTCTAGGACCTGTCACCAAAACAGAAGCTACCAACTGTCAAGTACCATGTAAATCATGCAAAGATCAACCTAGCTGGGTTATTTTATTGCAGAAGGTTGGCCACGAGCAGATTTGTTCTATTTAAGTCACGGAAGATTGTCTACTAAGGCGTGGAGGGCTTGAGATATGTGTCAGTGGAGGAAGCAACCATTTGGATGAAACCATAAGCTTGGGTAGGCTTTGGTTCTTCAACTGTAAAATGAGGGGGTCAGGACATTCTACATGTTCCCCCCCATCTTTAAATCAATGATCTCATGAAAGTATTGAAGGATAGTTCCTATGGACATGATTTCTACCTCTTAGAAGTTTCCAGGTCAGCCAAAGAGAAAAAACACAAACAAGAAATGGAGAACAATTTCCAAAGTCATTCTTACTCTATTCTTTTGTTGTTGTTGTTGTTGTTGTTGTTTAACATTTTTTATTAAATTCTTTATTAAATTTTTTTGAGTTACATCTTTTCTCCCCGTCTTTCCCCCGCCCACCACCCCAAAACAGCCATCCCAGTATTTCCCCCCTCCCCCAGTCTATTCTCTCCTATGTCACTTTTTGGTAGGGCAGGATGGATCTCCCAACTGCAGTGCCTGTGTATCTCAAGTTCCAGTTGGATGTAGTC
>CM053581.1:76223669-76262378 GCA_028627135.1 Pseudochirops cupreus
GACTTTAGTGGGAAGTATCTTTGTGTGCGTTTTGGAGTTCCAGGATTGGTTTAGAGTCCTATTTTATGGGTATTTTGGGGTGGCTATGTGAGAGCTGCGATGTGTTGCTGCTTCTACGCCGCCATTTTGGCTCCCTCTTACTCTATTCTTTAAGAACTTCAGTCATGTCCAACTCTTTGTGACCCCGTTTGGGGTTTTCTTGGCCAAAATACTGGAGTGTTTTGCCATTTCCTCCTCTAGTTTATGAGTAAAGTGAAGCAAACAGGATTAAGTAACTTGCCCAGGGGTCCCACAACTAGTAAATATCTGAGACCGGATTTGAACTCAGATTTTCCTGACACCAGACCCAGCACTCCATCCACAGCATCACCTAGCTCCCCCACATACAGCGGAACACAAACAGTTAAACGGAAGTGAGGGAGGTTTTGCCTGTGTTGGATTTATAAGACAGCTAGATGGATACAGTGGATGGGGTCTTGGAAGTCAGGAAGAGCTGAATTCAAATGCTTGATAGCTGCATAACTCTGGGCCAGGCACTTAATCCCTCAGAATGTCAATTTCCCTCATCTGTAAGATGGGGATGATATTAGCACCTCTCACAAAGATCAAATGCCCTATAAACCTTAAAGCTCTACATCAGTGCTAGTGATGATGATGACGATCGTGACGACAGTGTGTTTTCACTCCTCCCCTCCCAACTATTTGAGGAGATGCTACAAAGAGGATATGAAGTTTGAGTGGAAAAGATGCAATTTTCTCAGCATCTGCTGTAATTTCTTCTGTTTAAACAAGCTTTCCAAAGGAGTCTCCTTTCTAAGCTACTATGGGGTGGAACCAACTGAAGTTTTGACTCCAGGGTCACAGCCTAAAATCTATACCCACGTATAGAAATAGCAAATATTTGTCTGACACCCGGTTTTCATGTTTTCCTTTATCTTTTAAAGGTTAGCAGAAAAAATATATATAAACTGCGGGAGTCTAAAAGTAAACCAGATGCTAGACCAAAATGAAAAGACTTTCTCTTAGTAGAAACTGCCATCTCGTGGAGGAAAAGGGAAGAGCTGGACCAGGAAACATTTTTCTTTACTAAGCCACACAGCCTCTTCGGACTTTTACTTTTAGTACAATGCTGGGAATTAACAGAGGTCCCCATTAGTGGTTTGGAGGAATAAAGGAATAAGGGGGTGAAGACAAGTAGGAAGAACATTGCTATTATTGGAGTTCATTCCAAATTATTGGAATGAAAAATAGTCAGCATTAAAAAATGAAAAATTTGTAATTACAAGAAAATGGTATTTAATCATTAACTATATCATTATTTTACTATTTCGTGGCACTGTAATATAGCAGGAAAAAAGTCTCATGTCTCTCAGATTAGCTAAAAAGACAGAAGGGGAAAAGGACAGATGACAAAGGAAAAATGACCAAAAATGAAAATGATCTATATGTTCTAAGATACGAATCACATCTTTCTTTGTGGTGGCAGAGAACTGGAAACTGCAAAGATTCCTGTCAATAGGGGAATGGCTAAACAAGTTGTGGTGTATGATTGTGGTGATGGAATACTACTACTCTGTAAGAAATGGTAAGCAGACTGATTTGAGGAAAACATGGAAAGACTTATATGAAATAATGAAAAGCAAAATGAGCAGAACCAAGAGAATGTTGTCTACAGTAACAGCAACAGTGTTGGAAGAATAACTGTGAATGTCTAAGCTATTCTGAGTACTATAAATATTCAAATTAGCTACAAAGGACCTATGAAGGAAGATGCTGGCCACCTCCAGAGGAAAAAACTGATAAATAGAAGTATGTATTGTATGGTTGTATATACATGTGTGTGTGTGTGTGTGTGTGTGTGTGTGTGTGTGTAAGTATATATACATATATATGGAGAGAAAAAGAGAAAGAGAGAGAGAGAGTGTTTTGCCAAATGGTTGCCTTCTCTAGTGCAAGGTGGGGAGGGAAGGAACAGTTCAGAACTTAAAATGTAACAAAAAATTAAATTAAATTTTTTAAAAAGAAGAAAAACACTAGTAGTTTCCAGAGTAGAAAACCTAGTGTCAAATCCGATTTTTGACACCTACTTTTGTGGGTCTAAGTTTCCCCATCTGTGAAATGAGAAGTCTTGAACAGATGGTCTCGAAGGTCACTTCTCATGCTAAATCCTATGATACTAATTGTATCTTGCTTCTCTTGCTGATATTACAAACAATTTGGAATCAGAGACTTTTCTATGCACATATTAGGCACTCAGTTAAAGAAATGTATTGAATTGAACTAACATGCTAAATTGGGAATTACTCTAATTATATATAGTCATTTCAAGTTCATGGCCATCAGTAACACTGATACTAGGGCACAGGTCCATGTGGGCATTTTTCTTTTCAAGAGTTAGTTTAGAATTGTAAGACTATTTGATTCTATGTGCAGTAGATCTGGGTAAGTTTGCTCAGTGGTCACAGCCTTATGGCCTTGAGTTAATCACTTCATCAACGTGAATTTTTTCTCATCTGAAGGAGGCTCTGATTGACAGCACTTTCCCAGACACAGACTACACTGATGACCTCAGTCAGGCATCTCTAGATCATAAAGCAAGAGCTATTGGCAGTCACAAAGGTTCCAGCTGGTCACAGAAACAAATTGAACACAAGGTGAATGAAAAGAGTATGGCCCTATGGATGGTTCATTACAACCTTTCCCCATAACTGTAGAAAAAATTCAAAGTATAGAACCAGAAAGGACTGTAGAGATTACCTAGTCCAACTCTTTTTACAGGGGAGCAAACCTTGTTTCAGAGAAGGGGAGAGACTTGATCAAGGTCACACAAGTAGTTGAGTGTCAGAGCTAGGACCTGAGGCCCTGGTTCTAAAGCCAATGTTTTTTTTTCTAATTGCTCTGGTGGTTCCTAACCTTTTCTGGTTATGAGAACTTCCTAACATTAAAACATTTACAGATTTCCCTCAACACACACACACACACACACACACACACACACACACACACACACACATACGCACGTAATCATGCTACTAGTATCTATTAATTGAGAAGATGTATAATGACAAAAGGCTGCTATGAATTTGGTAACCCTTTCAAAAATAAGTTTTTGTCTTTTGTTTTGTACATCATCAGTCTTCCCCAGTATCCTTCTTCTTCTCTTTCCCAAAGAGCCATTCTATATAACAAAGAGTATTTTTTTTAAAAAAAGGTGGGTGGGGAATCAGCACCACTGATCAACACCTTGAAAAGTCTGAAAATATGTGATGTGTAACATCTGTGGACCTCCCACCAAGCTACTGTGTCTTTTTCATATGAGCAGGAAAAAAGGCTCATTGGGGCTGTCCTCTCTTATCTCTCATTTGAGTCATTCTTGGTCTTTATAATTTTGTTTCATTTACTTTGTGTGTATATAGTTCTTTCCATTTACCTTGTTATAGTTACTATGTATCATGTTGTCTTAGCTCTGCTTACTTCACTCTGTGTCAGTTCATATAGATCTTCCCACGCTTCTCTATATTCATTACACACATCATTTCTTAGAGCACAATAATATTCCATTACATTCACATACCACAATTTGTTTATCCATTCCCCAGTCTAGGGGCATCTATTTTGTTTGTAATTTTTTGCTTACACATACACACAAGAAAATGCTGTTATAAATATTTTGGTGTATATGGGAGCTTTTTCCTTATTGATGGTTTCATGGGGGCTTAAGTCCAGGTGTAAGGGTCACAAATAGGTGCCAGATTGCAAGTGGTAATGTTGAGGCACAGGGATGTGTTTGAGGCCCAGGAATTAGTTGGGTCACATGGAAGTCAGAGCATATTGCACCGTCCCTGGCCAGGGGATATTGCATTGCTCAAGACTTTCTTACAGTTGTGATATCTGAGGTTCCCAACTGGTGTCTCCACACCCTGGGGTCTTCATGCCCTTGTGATTGCAATTTCCCTTTCACAATTCACCTCCCCTCTCTCAATCCCACCCAGCTGGGCTGTGTCAAGTGTGGTGTGTGGATCTGGGGTAGATAAAAGGATCCAAGCCTTGGAGGGGCAGGCAGCCTTAGAGTCCTGCTGTAAGGCTTCGCAGGTGTAACATCAATAAACCCTCTTAACATATACCCTCCAGCGTTACTTTCTTTAAAGAGAAAACGCCAGCATCTTCTCCTTTGTAAAGGTAAGTACCTGCTGCCCCTTAGGGTAGGGCTGCAAACCCTGACATCCAGGAATGGAGTCTCTGGGTCAAAAGGTCATAGACATTTTAATCACCTTTTTTGCATAATTCCAAATTGCTTTGCAAAAAACGATTGTACCATTTCGCAACTCCACCAACAATGTAATAGTGTGTCTGTCTCTTTCCATTAGATCTAGGACAGCCGGCTGAGTTAAACTAATTCAGGGAAGGAGAGACAGAGAAACAGAGAGAGACAGAGACAGAGACAGAGACCCCCTCCCCACCTTTCCCTTCTTGTGACTGATACAGAACAACCTATTTCAATTTTCTTTATAGAGAGAGAAATTCACAATAATAACAGCTCACATTTCTATAGTTTTGCACATTGTCTCAATTGATACTCAAAATAACACAGTGAAATTGGTTCTATTATTACTTCCATTTTACAGATGAGAAAGCTGAGAAGCTAACAGAAATCAAGTGATTTGCCCAGGGTGTTACACAGCTAGAAAGTCTATCTAATACAGATTTGAACTAAGATCTTCTTGACTCCAAGTCTAAAAATCTATTCACTACACCACCTAGCTAACCTTCATAAATGGCCCACTTTCCAGGGAAGGCAGGCAGCAAGAGAATGTGTATGTACACATGGGGTGATAAAAAGTGGGAGGCAGGAATACTAAAGATATAAATGGTTTCTTCCCAGCTCTGCCAAGTGCCAGGCTCATACACATATAGGTACATACAACAGTTAAATATATACATAGCTAAGATGCACAATGTATAGAGTGAAGGACTTAGAATCAGCAAGACCTGAGTTCAAATCCTGCCTCAGACACTTATTAGCCATATGACTCTAGGCAAGGTTTAACTTCTGTCTGGGTGATAATAATAGCACCTGCCTCACAGCATTGTAGTGAGAATCAAATAAGTTAACATATGCAAATCTCTTTGAAAATCTTAAAGCAAAGGTTGGGAACTGGTTGGTTCCCTGCCCCTTTGCTCCTCTATACTTCAAAACTAGCATCATTTAACCCCCACCTATAGTTTCAGCCCTTCTTCAGATTCTCTGACCAACCCTGGTAGTAGCCAGGGGAGTTTTAGGGACCCTCATACCAATAGCTCACCGGCTCTGCATTAATTCAGGGTAGCTGTTCCTTCCACTCTCATGTGGGTCTAACCTGTGTCTTACCCAAGTCACCAAACCCCACATCACAGCTAATAATAATAGCAACATTCATAGCACTTACTATGTGCCAGGCACTCATTTGATCCTCACGACAACCCTGAGAGGAAGGTGCTATAATGATCCCTATTTTATAGATAGGGAAACTGAGGCAAACAGAATTTAAGTGATTTTCCAAGGGTCATATAATCAGTAAGTATCTGAGTTTGACCAAACTTCCAACTGAAGAAGTTTGGAACGCCATTAGGCTTCTCTCCTGTGTCAAAGTGCCTGATGCTAATTCTATCCGAGCAGAAATTTATAAGGCAGGAGATCCACTGCTCATACAAAAGCTGAAATCTTCTAGGTTATATATAGAAAGAGGAGGTTATCACCCAGGAGTTCAAGGATGCCTCCCATGTCCATTTCTATAAAGGAAAGGGAAATAGGTTGTTCTGTGACAATCACAAGGTAGAGGAGGCTCTCTGTTTCTGTCTCTCTGTCTGTTTCTCTGGTTCTGGCTCTGGCTCTGGCTCTGGCTGGTCTGTGTGTCTGTCTGTCTGTGTGTCTGTCTCTGTCTCTCTGTCTGTCTCTGTCTCTGTCTCTGTATCTGTGTCTCTGTCTCTGTCTCTGTCTGTCTGTCTGTCTCTCTATCTCTCTCTGTCTCTGTCTCTGTCTCTGTCTCTGTCTCTGTCTCTGTCTCTCTCTCTCTCTCTCTCTCTCTCTCTCTCTCTCTCTCTCTTTCTATCATTGCTGGCAAGATTCATGCCAGAATCCTCCTTAATTGGCTGATCCTTCACCTGGAAGATGGTCATCTACCCAAGAACCAATGTGGCTTTAGAAAGGGTCAAGGAACAGTTGTTATGTGTTTGCTGCCTGACGACTCCAGGAGAAATGTCAGGAGCAGAACAGAGGTTTGTGCACAACAGTCATCTATCTGACCAATGCCTTTGATACTATCAGTCAAAAGGGCTTGTGCAAGATCATGGCAAAATTTGGTTGCCCAGGGAAGTTCATCAGTATTGTAAGCCAGCTTCACAAAAGGCATGCTTGCGCAGGTGCTGCATGATGGACAATGCTCTCACTCTTTCCCAGTCATCAGTGGAATGAAGCAGGGCTGTATGCTTGCTCCCATGCTTTTTTAGCATGATGCTTTCGGCGATGTTATTGGACACCTTCAAGGAGGATAAAAGGTCAGCTACTGCATGGATCATAAACCATTTAACTTGAAAAGGCTATAAGCCAAGACTAAAGTGGAGGGAGAGTTGGTGAACAACTTTTTGTTCACAGATAATTGTGCACTCAATGTAGCCTTTGAGGTTAAGATATATCCTGGCATGGATTGATTCTCTGCTGCTTACATTAATTTTGGCCTTAAAATTGTTGTTGTTCAGTCACATTTCAGTCATGTTCTACCCTTCTTGAGACCATTCGGGGTTTCCTTGACAAAGATACTGGAGTGGTTTGTCATTTCCTTTTCCAGCTCATCTTACAGATGAAGAAACTGAGGCAAACAGGGCTGATTTGCCTAGGGTCACAGCTATTGAGTATCTGAGGCCAGATTTAAACTCATGAAGATGAGTCTTCCTGGCTCCATTGCACCACCTAGCTGCTTATGGCTTGACAACACCAAGAAAACTGAGGTTCTCCATCATCCAAGTGAAGCCATTGGTTATAGCAAATGGAGATATTTTGAATGCTGTGGATGTTTACTTTCCAGGGTAGGGATGTATACATAGATGATGAGGTTGACACATGTATTGTCAGAACTAGTTCAGTGTTTTGGAGGTTCCAAAAGAAAGTGTGGGAGAGAAGAGGTATTAGAATGCCTTACCAAACTGAAGTTCTACAAAGTCGTGCTGACCTCACTGTTGTATGTCTGTGAAACCTGGACAGTACACCAGCACCATGCCAGGAAACTGAATTGCTTCCATTTCAATTGTCTTAGGAAGATTCTGAATATCACCTGGCAGTCCAAGGTGCTGGACACTGAGATCCTTTCTCAAATTAAACTGCCAAGAATTCAGCACAACTCTGAAGGGCTAGCCATGTTCAAATACAAAAAGAACATTTACCCTAAAAGATTATTTTAGGGAGAACTCACAGTGGGCAAACACTCACATGGAAATCAGAAAAAGTGAAACAAAGACACTCTCAAGGTCTCATTGAAGAACTTTGGAACTGATTGTGAGACATGAAAGACACTGGTACAGGACCACCTAGCCTAGTGTGCCCACATCAAGGAAGGCATCATGGTCTATATGAGCAAAGCAGAATTGTAGTAGCTCAAAAGAAATGTGAGATACATAAATTTAGAGACATTTCTACCCCAAATGTTCATTTGGACTCTGGAGCAACTTCTGAGCTTGTATTGGTTTGATCAGCCAAAGGTGCACACACTGTTCCTTGACGCCAACAAGCGATCTCATTTTGGTCTTCTTTGATCATGAAAGAGCAGTCAACCAACCAGCATGGCTGGATTTGAACTCAGGTGTTTCTGACAGTGTGCATACTATTTACTATACCATCTGGATGTCTAGGTCTGTGTCCTCTTTCATTCCCCACTATACTCCCTCCATGCCTCAGTCTCAACCATGGCTCCTTAACTGATAACTTGATATTTTTCCAAGCTCCAGGTCTTGTCCTATGTCCTAGACTTCCAACACTTAATATCTGAGCCTTGGGTCCTATAAGCTGGACCCCAACTAGTTGCTGCTATTCCTGCTTGATTCTGGCTACCCACATGCCTGGATTCTAGACTTGGCTTTCTTCCTAAAGCCTGCCAGTCTGGCTCAAGGTCCATCTTGTTGCCCAAAGGGCGCAGATATGAAGCCCGACCTCAGTCCTTTTGCAGGGGGAAGGGGGACAATATGGAACTTTAAAAATAAACTCTATTCTAGAAGTAGAAACTGTCTCCTGTATGTCCAGGGAACAGTTTTCCAACTGACAGAGGGAGAACATCCCATTGATGTCCACTCCCTTTCCACAAGGGGCTAAGCTAGGGAGTGGCCACCATCTCCACCCATACCAAATACCTTCCTACCGCTAACCGCTACCCTTCTTCTTCTGCCCTCTGACCGACCAACACAGACATTGAAGAAATGAGACATGCATGACCACAAGGGGGTGCCCTTAGCCAACACAAGATACTATATGTCCGTATCTTAGGGTGCTCAATTCCTCCCTGCAGAAGAAAAAAAATTCTATCCCAAGAACAGAAGATATATATATATATATATTTAATTTTTAAAGTAAACCACAACAAATGAGAAAATGTCTAATAAAATGTTTCTTCATTTGAGCGAGATAGATTGACTAACCTCTAGAGTAGCAGTTCTCAACCTGTGCGTTATGTTCAGTTTGTAACAATGAAAACACATCCTGCATATCAGATATTTACATTACGATTCATAACAGTAGCAAAATTACAGTTATGAAGTAGCAACAAAAATAATTTTATGGTTGGGGGTCACCACAACATGAGGAACTGTATTAAAGGGTCGCAGCATTAGGAAGGTTGAGAACCACTGCTCTAGAGTATCTTCCAGGAAGCAGCTAGGTGACTCAGTGGAGAGCACTGGGTCTGGAGTCAGGAAGACCTGAGTTCAAATTATCCCCAGACACTTACTGGGAAGTCATTTGATCTCTTTGCCCTAATCCACCAAAGGAAAAGGAAATGGTGAAATACTCCAGTACCTTTGCCAAGCAAACCCCACAGACAGCATTAGCATGCTATGGTCATAAAGAATTGGACATGACTGAATGACAACAACACAAAGGTCTCTTCCAACTCTAAATCCTCAATGTTTGATTCAATAGTCCTCCATTATTCTACAATGAAAAGGTAGTTAGGAGAATGAGGGCCATGAGCCCCTTTGATAGACCTGTTATAGGTAGAGATCTCTTCTCAAGTTCTCCTCCAATACCTACCTTATCACCATTTGGAGAGGACCATGGGTGGATCCTTATGCTGCTGCTGCTGTTTGTCCTTCATTCTGGAAGAGGTCCGATGACATCAGGGAGGTGATGCCGTAACATGCAAGTGAAATGGATTCAAGTGAGGCAGAGCTGTGCAAAGTCACCAGCCTCACTTTCTCCTCTAAAGCCCTCTGGGTCCAATGGCCAGATACAGATAAGAATGACAAGATGGCTCAGGACACATTGGGGGACCTTGGTCTTTTTAAGCTAAGGTCTTCAACAGGTCCTAGTTTGAATTCAGTAATTAAGGCTAGGTAAGAAAGAAGGCAGAAAATGGACTCTTTACCTCTTTCAAAAAAAAATCAATCTGTGAATGGAACACAAGTTCTGACAGGTCTTATATAACAAGATAGAAAGGCTTCAGGTGCAGACTCGGTGATACCATGGGAACCAAGCTAGGTAGGTTTGAAGATGTCCATGATGAGAAAGTTGATCACTGAATGATGAATTTTTCAATTGGGCAACAGAGAGATCTTTCTGCAGATGGAGAAACTGAGGTCTGGAGAAGTAAAATGACCTTGGGTGCTTGGTAAATCAAAGTTAGTACGAGGCAGAGGTGGGGAGTCTGTCTTCTAACTCCTAGTCCAATGCTCCCTTCCATCACACAATACAATACCATGCTTTTCTGTCTCTCACTTAATCAGTCAGGAGGTACCCACTGAACTGTATGCTCAACTCTAAGTTAGGCACTAGGAAAGAGACAAGTAATGGGACATCTTCAAGGAGAAGAGGCTTAACAAATATAAGCCCTGCTCAAAGCCTATTTGCATATGATTCTCCTCCTTGGTGGTGATTGATTACTCAATTCTCTATGCCTACATGAGGAGTAGAGTTGACTAGGGCTGGAGAGAAGTTCTAACTTCAAGATTTGAGAGAGAGGTCCCATTATCCCAGATTCACTTCAGCAAAAGGCCCCTGAAAGGAAAGAAAGACTCTGGGAAAGGTCTACCTGCATCATGTCTTCTTCCTTTTTCTCCCTTCAGGAGCCTCTCTAACCTTCTCCCTCAAAGTCAAAAAATCAGGCTCCCTCTTTTCCCAAGCTCTCACCAACTCTTGCCAGATTCACCTCTCCAGGTCCCAGTATTGAATAATCAATCTCCAGCAATGAGGATAGTTTTATGCAAATGAACTTGAAACCTCAGGCTACCCAGACATGAAGCAACTAGAAGGCATTATCCAGAATAATAAGAGACGAGTTGGGTAGCCCAGACTCTTAAGTACTGGAGGGGATGTGCATGAGGGCTAGAATAATTATAGAAAGCTTCATAAAGAAATGAAAGGTTTGACATAGGCCTTGAAGGATGGTGGGATTTGGACAGTTCATCGGGGGCAGGAATTGGTCTTTGGCAAAAATTGTTAAAACTGGTACATTTATCTTCATTGTCCCCCTTCCCCTAACCACTACCACCATACATATACCCTTTACGTTCCTTTCTAAGAGCAGGTTGACAGACTCATCTATACTGAGCAGGGGCTGAATGTATTCACCATTCCAGGAGGATTTGCAATTTCAAAAAGGAATTTGGGAAGGGCACTACTTAACCCAAAGGAATGGAGTTCTAACAGTAGAGTTCTAAGTTCCCTAGTAGGTCAATGGGAGAGAGAGAAAGACTTTGGAGGTAAGAAACATTTCTAGTGACTCTTACACTACACCAAGTCAGCAGCTACCTTCTCTGTTCCTGAGTGAAGAAATCTCTAGTCCAGGCCCTAGCAACTGGTGGAATGTAGGATATTATGAGGGCAGAGGATTGTGATGGCAACTGAGGGTGGAATCTGGTGAGGCCAAACCAGTGCTCTGAAAGTGTTCCTTTGGTTTAAATAAGATCCATTTTGGTTGTTCAGATGACAGCAGAGGTCAGAGAGATTCTGACGGCTAAGTATGATGAGAGTGAAGGTTGTCTGGCTGATCCAGTGTGTACTATTGACCCTCCAGTCCTGGCAGAGCTAAGGGTTTCCACGGTAAGAGTAAGACTCTGGGGCTTGTCTGCCCCTCCCCTCATTATTCTCAGTGGTCCGATTTGGGGTATCATTAAATAGGGGTAATCAGGGACAGGGGTTATCTAAACACATTTCATCTCCTAAAGACCACCAATGATACTGGATAGGGTGGCATGCACTTCACTCAGAAGGGAAACTTGGCACTGAAACATCATCCCTTGACCTACATGCTACTACTGTCTCTATACCTCACTACATACCTCATTGAGCAACTAGGTAATGCACTGGATAGAACATTCAGCCTGGAATCAGAAAGATTCATCCTCTTGAGTTCAAACTCAGCCTCAGACACTTACTAGCTATGTGACCCTGGGCAAGTCACTTAACTCTGTTTGATTCAGTTTCCTCGTGTGTAAAATGATCTGGAGAAGGAAATGACAAACTGCTCCATTAGTCTTGCTGAGAAGACCCCAAATGGGGTTACAAAAGAGTCAGAGGTGACCGAAAATACCAATGGAACAACAACATGCCTCATTGATCTCTTTGGAGCTTTATTGACACTGCCCTCTCCTGGTTCTCCTCCTACCTATCTGCTCAGTCTGTGATGGGTCTTCATTCAGGTCATGCTCATTAATCATAAGGGTCCCCAGAGACCCCATCCTTGAGCTCTCCTCTCTCTCTACACCATTTCCCTTGGTGATCTCATCATTTCCTCTCTCTGGCTCCTCAAGTCCCCTGGATTCCTTCCAGGCTCAGCTAAAGTTCCATCTTCAACAAAATCCGAGACCTCAATCTTAGTTCCTTTCCTCTGAGATTATCTCCATCATACCTCTGTATGTATCCTATTTGTACAAAGCGGTTTACATGTTGTCTCCCCCTTTAGACTGTGAGCTCCTTGAGGGCAGGAACTGTGCCTTATTTTCCTCTCCCCAGGGCTTAGCACAGTGACTTAGCACATAGTAGGCACCTAATAAATAAATGCTTGTTGACTGACTTATTGGGAGCCTGGCATCTTTCACAGTTTCCTGGGCTTAGGATCAGCTCTCAAAAACAAAATGAAACATGGTGAAACCAGCAAAGTTGTTCCCCAATACCTGCTGCCCTACTTTTCTGTGCTCATCTGCCCTCTCTCTCCATGGGTTTCTTGGAACCACCTCTCACTCTGTTCTGCTCACTACTCCTACTAAGTGACGACCATGGGATTCAGAACTCGAAAGTACCCCAGCGACCATCTAGAAAAGGGGTGTTTACCCTGAGGTCCATGAAATCCATTTTATATATAAACACACGTGTACACACACATATACATGCATATGTGTGTGTTGTGTGTATGTATACATGTGTGTACATGTAGTGTGTGTGTTATCCCTTCCACATCATGGAGTCTAGTGGCTCAGCATCCCCACCATCTGGAAAATCCATGTAAAATTTGTTGGCCCTTCCTTTCATACTGGAGAAGTCTGAGTTATTATGGTATTACAAGATAAAGTATACTGATATTATATAATACTATACATATATTTTATGCATTTCTGAGTTTCTAAACTTTTTCTGTGTCATCTACTAGCCTTCATGGGTTGTCTGTAGCTTCTACAAAACTCCCCCAAATTTCCCATTTCATTTCTTATGCTGACCTGCAATATATCGAAACTGTGGTGAGGAAAGTCATTGATGTGGAAGGGGCACCTGTATATGTATATATGCCTATACATGTGTGTACATATGTGCATTGTGTACATGTGTGTTCATACATGTGTGTGTGCTTGCATGTGTGACTATTTCAATATACTTGTTTTTCTTAGTAATCCTGAGAAGGGATGCAAAGGCTTCACCAGATTACCAAAAGGGTCCATGATACCAAAAAGGTAAAGGGCTCCTGCTTTAGAACGGGGCCCTCACTTCACAGATTCAAAAAAAATGAACAAAAAGCAAAACCTGAGGCTCAAAGAGGGACCAGGCAGGTAGTAACAATGATCGGGATTTGAAAACGGGCCTTCACCTCCAAATCCAGGGTGTTCTTTCCCATCAGTGAAGTGAAAGTACCTACTGCAAAGATGGGAGGGACTCGTGTCTGTCTCCTCCCAACAGCAGGGTGGGGGCCATTTGTCTTCCCTCCTCACAACAGGTGGGCGGGACCGTGTGGCTGCCCCTCATAAAAGAAGGGTGGGGACCATAGGTTGGCCTCCTCCCAACTAAGAGGGTGTGGACCTTGTACCTGCCTCTTCACACCAGAAGATCCCTCATGGAGGGGCATGGCTCTTCCTTCCTCTCTACCCCCCATGGCACACAATGTAGGGCTGACCTCATGTTGGTAGAGGTCATAGAATCACAGAATTTTAGAGCTGGAAAGAGGCCTTAGAGATCACTTTAAGCCAACTCTCTCATTTTATAGATGAGGAAATCGGAGAAGTAAAAGAGACTTCTTTAAGGCCATGTGGTGACAGAGCAGGGAGGAACTAGAACCCAGGGCTCCTTACTTGCCTGCTCCAGTGCTTATAGTTTAAGAGACACTAAGAAAGCCCAACCTTCCAGTCACCATTGCCCCACCCCCAACCACTTCTTCACCATCACCACCCCACCCTACCCCACCCCAGTCTGTTTCCAGGTCTGAAACTCCAAGGCTGGGAACTTTGCTCCTTAACCTGCCCCCTTTTTACAATCACAAATCTCCCTGAGAGGGACAACACTTTTGTTGTCAATGAGTTCATTAGAGATTTTTTTCTTCCAGATAGATGGGTGCGAAATCATGGCCAAGGGGCTAGGCGCAAGGGAGGAAGGAGGCCCTATGGTATTTCTTTAAAACTGTGCCCAGCTCATCAGATCTCTCTGTGTGTCTCTTTCTTTGTGTCTCTGTCTCTCTGTCACTCTCTCTGTCTCTATCTCTCTCTCTCTTTATCTCTCTATCTCTGTCTGTCTCTGTCTCTGTCTCTGTCTCTCTCCCTCTCCTTCTCTCTTTCCCTCACTCCCTCCCCACCTTCTCTCCTTCTCTCTCTCCCCTCCTCCTTCCCTGTCCGCTCTTGCAGAACGTGCCATATGTGACCCAAGACTCCTCCTATGACTTCCTAGAGGACAGTGGGGCCAATGTGGAGAGCAGCCTCCAGGAGGAAGTGAAGCAGATGAAGGTCCAGGTCTCGGAGCCTCCCCCGTCAAAGCCGGCTCCAGGCAAAGGCCCCGCAGGCGATGAGCCGGAGCCTGCAGGCGTGCTCCGGAAGGGAGCGGCTGAGCGCAGCACTGAGATGGAGCTGGAGAAGGTGCGGATGGAGTTTGAGCTGACCAGGCTGAAGTTCTTGCATGAGGAGAACGAGCGGCAGCGGCAGCACGAGGAGACGATGGAGCAGCTGCACCAGCAGGCCCAGCCGCGGCTGGTAGGTGGCCAGAGGGGATGGCGGGGGCCTGCGGCAGCATCTCCACCCAATGCATCCAGCCGTGCTGTGCTGCTCCAGGGTCAGGCCTCATGTTTCCCGCAGATCACAGGTGAAGTGATCACAGGGTTGAGAACGGCAAGGGAGCCTTGGAGGTCTTCTAATTCACGACCCCTTATTTTACAGATGGGCAAACTGAGGGCCAGAGAGCTAAGGGACTTCCCTAAAGTCATACAGGTTGGTGATAAATCCAGAATTTGAACCCGGGTCCTCTTACCCCTAATCTAGGGACAGTAAGTCAACAAGCTTTCCTTGTTCTTGTCCTTGTGCTGGCTCTTTAGTACTGTACTGATGCTGGGAATACAAAGAAAGGCAAAGACATGGTTCCTACCCTCAAGGAGCTTACATTGATTCGAATTGGGGAGACAACATGTAAATAATTTGATGTACAAGATACACACAGTGCAAATAGAAGGTAGTATCAGAGTTCTTTCCGGTGTGACCTTAGACAAGTCACTCCCCTCCCTGGGCCTTGGTTTCCATACCTGTGAAAGACATACTAATTCTAGACCCGAATAACTCACATGGAGTTTGTTAGCATCCTAAGAGTCTTAAAGATTGGTGGGGCCTCGTTGGACTTCTTCCTCCCATTCAATGCAGCCATTTTATCTATAAATCACTTTTGACAAATGGTCACCCAGTTGTTTTTTTTTAAACTTTTCCAGTCATGGGGAGTTCATCCTTTCTGAGTGCCACCCATTGTTGGACTGTTGGACAGTTCTGTTACAAAGTTCTTCCTTTTATTGGGCTAAAACTTGTCTCTAATTAGTCCTAATTCCAGCCTTTGGAAATAAAGAATAAGTTGATTGATGAAATTCCCATGTGATTAATCTTTTAAATATCATGCCCCCCCCAATCCTCTTCAAGTTAAAAAAAAAAAAAACAATTCCCTCAATAGTTTTTTTTTGTCTAGACATACTCTAGTTTATCAATGTAATTCAAGCATTTTTTAACCAATATCTTTCATAAAATGGGATGTCCAAAGCTGTAAATAACTCTTCAGACAGATGGAATATCTGAGACTCCTCCCTACCCCTTGGATCTGGAACACTACATTACTTTCTGTAGAACCTACAATCACATTAGCTTTTTCAAAAGTCGATCATAATGCTGGCCCACATTGACCTGGTAGGCTTCTGAATTGCTAGCATGCCAGATCTCCTACTTTCTTTTCTTAGGCGATTGATTTTGTGGCATAAAAATGCCAGCTTTTCTGTCCTATACTTCAAGGAGCTATGATTTCAACAACGTAGATACTCCTTCCACATACAAAAATCACAACCCCTCTAAAATTGAGTGGACGGAGGTTAAGAACAACTTTGACCAAATAAGCCTCTCCAAACTAGGCTAGACTCACCTCGGACCACAGACTTTCACCCTGCCCATACTCAGACTTATTCACCTTGGTGGTGATACCCGCCGGTATTTGTGTTCTGCTGACATAGACTCTGAGGCTGTATTAACCCTCTTAACCCATCACAATTCTGCTACTCTCCCTCATCTTGGAATAGAGGTGGCTCTAAGTTCTAGAAAGCTAATGCCAGGGTTTCACAAGTTCTGACAGGGCTTACCATTTTGAAAATATTTCAAACAAGGGTCACATTGAAGAACAGCCTCCTAAGGAGGTTCAGTGCCAGGTTGGTCACCCATTGAGGAGGAGTTGTTTTTTTTCCAACCACAACAACCCACAAAAACCATCTACTAAGGTGCAGAGGCTATTGCGATCAGTGCGGTTGTTGGAATAGCCATACCAAGGAAATTATGGGTCTTTGAAAATATTGAAGTTTACTACTTACTAATATTATTAATTTTGACCAATTGTAGCTCATCAAAACCTTTTGTATTCTGATTCTATTAGGTATGTGAACTACAACCCCAGTTTTATGTCGTCCATATATTTGATAAATATGCCTCTTATGTGCTTTCAAGTTATTCATACGAAAGTTGAATGGGGCAGGGGAGGGTGGAGCTAAAATGACAGAGTAAAAATTGAATGAGGCAAGATGAATTCAGAGTTCTGGGGCATACTATTTAGAGATCTTCCTCCAATCTGATATGGATCCTCTAATGACACTATTTGGGTACAGTTTAATTTTCTCCCAAATCATTCCTTAGTGATTCTATCACTGACAGATTTCTGGGCTTATAGGAACCATGGGACTAACATAGGATTCTTATAGGTCTTTACAGGAGGAAAAAAGAGACAGAAACAATAAGGCTCCCCAAGGTACCCACAAAACAACCCATGTTCATTCTTGTCCTACAATTCTCCCAAAAGTTGATTAAGTATGAAGTTGAGTATTGTCGCAGATAGAGATCATTGTACAAAGAGTTCCAACCCCATTAGCTTTTTCAACATCCATTCCTGGGTCATATTGAATTAGTGGTCTTCTGAACTGATGCCAAACCAGACTTCTCCCATTGTGTTCTTATGCTATTGATTTTGGTCCACCCTCTGGAAGATTAGAGTCAGATGGTCAGAGTCAGTGACCCTGATGCCTGAAGGTAGGACACAGAGATAGCTGGCTGGGTCTGAGGAAGGTCAGTGGAGAGGAAGTGGCCCCACCCTCCCAGATTCAAGGTGAAGGCAGAGTGGGTGGGGGTGGTTGTCTGAGCCCTAGCCTCAGGAGTCCTGTGTCCAGAGCAGGCAGAATCCTTCAGCTATCCCAATGCCCTGAGTCTGGGTTACGTTTCAGTTTCTTTTTTTTTTCTCCTACAGTTCCCAGGAGAATTCCAAGACCTCCTGCTTCCCCAGAATCAGTTTGCCATGTTCCTGTATTGCTTCGTCTTCATTCATGTCATTTACGTCACCAAGGAGATGATTTTCTTTCTCTTCACCAAGCATTACCTCTTCTGCATTGCTGCCATTCTGCTTTGTTTGATTAAAACCTTGTGGTCTTATGTCCCTGTGCCCCCTGCTCTACCCACCTGATGGTCCACCATGGAAACTTAACTTTCAATTAGGCAAAGGTGTCCTCCCTTTTCCTATCCTGACTCCTACCTCTCTGGTATTCTCTCTCATTCTCAGGCATCAGATGATTCCATCACTCCCAAATATGTTCTGAAGAAAGAGATAAATCTTTGTTCCTATGCTCCCTCTCACATGCTTTTTTCAGGCTTCCCTCATTTTGAAAGGGAAAGCATTTTGTTCCTCGATAAAGGAATTTCATACACCAACTAACAGGTGGGAAAGCTGTTTGGGAGGGGGGGGTGCCTTTCAAAAATCAGTATCACCTCCAAGATCAGTATCGCCTGGTTTGGAGAGTAAGTGGCCTCCTGAGATCAATCAGCTCCAAGCGGGGAGATGTGGGCAATGATTTGTGGCCCACCCCATGACCCTAACCTAGAGGGTCTTTCTATGAGATTTGTGGAGTCAGAATATGCAGGATTCTTTTTTGACCATTACCTGGTAGTAGATGCATTATTATCAGAAAGCTTCTCTCAAAGATCCTGTTAACCTAGGACCCTGTGTAAAAACAATGACAATCACAGACCATGGCAGCCAGATTGACAAGAACATAACAGATGGACAGGCAATCATAGAATATAGACCTGTGAGTGATCTCAGAAGCCAACTTGCCCCAGGTGATCTCATCAGTGCTCATATTTCTGAGCTAGAAGGGAGAGGCCTGAGCATCTATGCCTGTGGTTTCCAAACTTTATGTAGCAACAACCCTTCCTTTTTTATACTTTTCGTAAAATGATCTATGCAAATAACTTTCTTAGCTTGTATTTTATTTAAATAAAATTAAGAATTTTTAAACTGTTTATGGCACAAAAATCTTAAATATACAATAAAATCAAGTAGCAAAACATACACAGGAATTTATTGATGTATTAAATTCTTCACAGTTTCCTTAATTATCAAAAATAGCCACAATAATAATACTATGGTAGCATGGCACAATAGAGAAGCAGGGTTCAAGTTTAAGAAGACTTGAGTTCAAGTCCCAGGCATGACACTGGATTGTGAGACCCTGGCCAAGTCTCTTCACTTCTCTGTGCCCCAGGCAACTCCCTGGAAGTTGCAGGTATAGATTTGCATAATAGAAGGGGTTTCCTCCATGGAAGTTCTTATGCCAATGGAATCACAAATCTAGTCTAATAGCAGTATACAGTTACCCTTAGGGGTGCAGCACTCCTGCAATCTAGAAAATCCAAGTAAAATTTTTTGCCTTCCCTTAGTACCAGAGAAGAAGTCTGAATTATTTTTTTTTTACTTTTATGGGCTATAAAATCTAAAGTATTTAGTCATAGGCCTCTGTGTCATCTGCTGGCCTTCACATGTCATCTGTGGCTTCCACAAAACTCCCATTCCCATTTAATTTCTTCTGCCAACCCACAATATATGGAAACCGCAATGGGAAAAGTCATGATGTGAAAAGGAAAACTGTATTAGTAATACGATGAGTAGGCTTATCTTTTGGTGTAATTTCTCAAAACCTAGTGTCACTGACAACATTGCTACTCCTAATTCTTTTCCAATCACAATTCAAGACCCATTTTGTCTTTATAACATATATTGTATTATATATGCATCAGGAAACTTTCATACAAATAAGACATTGTGAATGGTAGTGAAATTTGTATCATTTAGTTGGACAATCCCAAGAACTCTTTACATGTAGCCAAAACATAACTACTTTTCAGGTGGAAATTCTCATTTCAAACCACGTGTCTATTGACTGTTTCTACTCACAGAGATGGCTAGCTGAATTAGAGAGAGGGAAGCACTTGAAATAAGGAAGACCTGAGTTCAAATCTTTCCTCAGACACTTAAGAGCTGTGTGCCCTTGGGCAAGTTGCTAACCCTTTGCGTGTCTGCTTCTTCCTCAGTAGAACAGAGATAATAATTGCACTGACTTCACAGGGTCTTGGTGAAGATAAATGACTTAGCATATGTAAAGCGCTTTGAAAATCTTAAAGCACTATGTAGTATATAGGTATATAGCCAGATAAAAATTGTGTGTTATATTTGTCCATAGCAAATGGATTCTTTGTTCATTCTTACAATCTAGATCTTTAAAATCAAATTAGAATTGTTTTTATGGATTAATCAATTGACTAAGAAGCAAATCTTTACTTTCTTCTGCGTACTTAAAAAATTAGGAAATATTTTTAAATTGTAAATTCATAGCTCTTTTTCCATAAATATGTAGCTACTTTTTCTTTCTGAATCAGTATATGATTTGAGGACCTTTCATTAATTTATTTGGAGTCCTTGGATATTTTGGATCTGATGAACAGCAAGATGCAAGGGTAATCCCTTTGTAAAGACTTTTTCAATCCCAGTCTCAAAAAGAAAGGGATCATGAATCAGATCTAGAGAAATTACTACTGATTCAATAAGATTAGATGGCAGAACCATTCCCTCTTAAACCTACACACAAGGTTAAACACCCCATAAATTAACACCAGAGAACCCTGATGGTTAGAACTGCCATTCAGTGCCCTTTCCCCGCCCCTGCCACAGCAAACTCCTATTTTCAAGCTTTTGACTGGGTACCTGGCCATAGGGTAGGGATACCCCCATTACTGTAGTGGAGCTGATCAAACATGCGACCCCTACCAAGAAGGATGACCTTAGTCACTTAATTTCTCTTGGTTTCATTTTCCTCATGTCTCAAATGAGGGAGTTGTAATCAAATGCCTCTAAGATTCCCTTCCAACTCTAAATCCATTACCTTATCACCCTATGATATGTAAGGGGAAAGAAGAATCAAGTCGGCTGAAAAAAAGGGGAATGGAAGCAGTTTGACTCAGAGTCAGAGCACACAAGAAGATAAACAACAGGAAAGGCTTTTAAAATGGGATAAGTAAAATCCCAAAGAGAAACCAAAGCATATTAAGAAAATATAATAACACAAATAAACCAATAGTGTCTGTTGAAAAAATCTTATTACTTCCCCAGAGATTATGAAACCACAGAAACTTCAGAATGGTTCGAAAGAGAAAATTCATGAAAGAGATAACTAGTGAATTTGAGGAAGAAATTATAGCTCATATTGAATGCAGGATTACAAAACGATCAGAGTTGGGGAAACTGAATATATAGAGAATTTCTCCAAAGAAATTGAAACTATGTGAGAGAGAATGACATATTTGAAACACAAAAGTACTAAAGTGGAAGAAAATTCAGCAGAAGAGAGGTGAATGGCAAGTTTTTTTAATGGCAATTTTGAGTACCTTTGTTGTTTTGGTCATTTTTCTTGTATCTGATTTTCGTGTCCCTCTTTGGAGTTTTCTTGTTAAGATACTGGAATAGTTTGCCACTTCCTTGTCCATCTCATTTTATAGATGAAGAATTAACGCAAAAAGGGTTAAGTGACTTGCCCAGAGTCATAAAGGTAGTATCTGAGGCCAGATTTTAACTCAGTAAGAAGTCTTCCCGACTCCAGGCCCAGCACTCCATCCACTGCACCTAACTGTCAATTTAGAGTGCTCAGTTTTAAAAATCTACAAATATGGACGATTCTGGTAAGATGGTAGAATAAGATAAGAAATACCAGACTCTCCAAATTTCTCACACAAACAAGACCGTACACCATCTCAAAGTGAACTTTGAGTGCCACAAATAATTAAAAATCGAGGTAAAGCAGCTGTCCTTCTAAGACAACTTGGGAGCACTTGAGGAAAGACCCTACCTCCAGAGGCAGAAGTATGTACCCAATTAAAGTACAAACATCTCTAGGCAGACTCTGCTGAATCAATAAACATCAAACCCTGGGGGAGTGGGGTGGGGGACAGGAGAGTGGAAGCCTTTGCTTCAGACACTTTTCATGGACAGTGAAGGGCAGGCCACGGAGTGGGGGAAGATTGAAGGACCCTCTGCTGTCTTGGGATGCCAGGGACAGTTATACTGACCAGACATGGTACCACGCTGTGACTGGAAGATGATGAGTTAAGCACACACCCGGTGAATGCAGTAGCAGAAAGGTGGGACCCTGCCAGCTATGGGCACTTTCAGAAGAGTGAAGTCCCTAGTTTCATTTCTAGGATAGACAGATGAGCTGTAGTTTGCATCCTCAGGAGAGACCACAGGGAACAGAAGCGTTTGTAGTAGTGTTGCTGGGGGGCTCCAGCTGTAGCTCAGGGGTGGAGAGGAGTGCCCAATGTCAGACTGCCAGATAGAGCTTAGAAAACAATGTTAAAACAAAAAAAAGAAAAACAACCCTGAAGCTTGAGGCATTATCCTTCCATACCTCAAGTGTAGAACCTGACTATAATAATAAATTGTTAAAAAAAAATAAGCAAAGGAGAAAGAACCCAACCATAGATATCTACTACAGGGATAGAGAAAATCTGAGTCCATACTCAGAAGAAGATAGTGAAGTTTTAAAAAGCCACAGACGAAAAATGTCAAATGGTCACAAGCCCAAAAAGAGTTCTTGGAAGAGCTTAAACAGGACTTTTAAAAATCAAATAAGAGAGGCTGAGGAAAAATTAGGGAAAAAATAAGAGCAACCTAAGAAAATCAGAAAAATTATGAAAAGAAAGTCAATCAATTGGAAAAAGATTTAAAATTTTAAGGAAGAAAATAACTTTAAAAGCTAGAATTGGACAAGGGGAACCTAGTGACATTATAAGACACCAAAAATAAAAAACAAAATCAAAAGAATGAAAAAATGGAAGACGATGTGAAGCATCTTGTTAGAAAAACAACTGGAGAATAGATCAAGGAGAGACAGTATGAGCATTGTTGGACTACCTGAAAATCACGATCAAAAAAAGACTCTCAAGATTACAAGAAATTTTTAAGGAAAATTGGCCTGAAATTCTAGAATGAGAGAGCAAAATAGAAATAGGAAAAAAATCCATTGATCACCACCTGAAAGAGACCTCCAAGATAAAAACTCACAAAAACATTATCACCAAGTTTCAAAGCATCCTGGTCAAAGAGAAAATACTGCAAACAATAAGAAAAAAAAACCAATTTAAATACTGTGGAGCCACAGTCAGTATAACACAAGATCCAGCGGCTTCTAAATTAAAAGACTGAAGGGCTTGAACCATTATATTTAGAAGAGCAAAGCAGCTGGGTTTGCAACCAAAAATAACTTATCCAACAATGTTGAGTATAATCCTGAATGAAAAAGGGATGTGGAGCATTTAGTTAATTGAAAGATTTTCGGGTTATTTATGACAAAGAAGATCAAAACTCAGTGGAAAATTTGACATATAAGATCCAGGAGAAACATAAGGTAAACATTAAAGACCAATAAAGTCAAATTGTTTACATCTTATATGGGAAAGTGTTATCTCTACTCTTAAGAAGGTTATCGTTACTTAGGTAGTTTGAAAGAGCATACATAGAGCTTTGAGTTAAGTGTGATGAGATGATTCTAAAAAATAAAATTGGGTTGGGAAAGGTCAAATGAAGTAATCATCTCATACAAATGAGGCATCAAAGGAACAACTAAATCATAGCAACAATCAATAATTTCATTAAAGAGAATGATAATAATGAGATGGCATATCAAAATCTATGGGATATAGCAGAAGCAGTAATCAGAGGAGAATATATCCCTCTAAATGCTTGTATCAATAAAATATAAGAAGAGTAAATCAATGAATTGGTTATGCAATTAAAAAACACTAGAAAAAGAACATATTAAAAATCGCCAATTAAACACCAAATTGGAAATCCTAAAAATTAAAGGTGAGAGTAATAAAATTTAGTATAAGAAAACTATTGAATTAATTAATAAAGCTAGGCTTTAGTTTTGTGAGGAAAAACAGTAAAATAGATAAACCATTGGTTAATATGTTTTAAAAAGTGAAAAAAGAAAACCAAATCACTAGTATTAAAAATAAAAGAGTGAATCTACCACTAATGAAGATGAGATCAAAGCAATTATAAAGAGTTATTTTGTCCAATTATATGTCAATAAATTTAATAATTTAAGTGAAATGGAAGAATATTAAAAAAAATAAACTGCCTAGATAAACAGAAGAAGAAATAGAATATTTAAATAACCCTATTTTAGAAAAGGAAATTGAACAGGCTATAAATGAACTTCCTAAGAAAAAGCATCAAAACCAGATAGATTTACAAGTGAATTCTACCAAATATTTAAAGATCAACTAATGCAAATATTAAACAAATTATTTAGAAAAAGAGGCAAAAAAGAAGTCCTACCAAGGTACGTTGATAAAATAGATATTTAAAGCAGGAAGGGCAAAAACACAGAAAGAAAATTATAGACCAATTTCATCAATGACTATGAGTGTGAAAATCCCAAATGAAAAACTAGTTAGGTGACTACAACAATATATTACAAAGCTTTTGCATTGTGTCCAAGTGGGATTTATACTAGGAATGTAGGGATGGTTTAACATGAGGAACACTATTAATATATTTGATTATATAAATTATAAACATAACAAAAATCATTTAGTTATATCAATAGATGCAGAAAAACTTTTTTTAAAATACAATACTCATGCATATTAAAAACACTTTAAAGAATAGTTATAAATGGGTTTTTCCTTAAAATGATAAGAAGCATCTACCTAAAATCATCAGCAAGCATTATTTATAAGGTAATAAGCTAGAAGCCTTCTCAGTAAGATCAAGAGGGAAACAAGGACACCACTTGTCACCAATATTATTTAATATTGTATTAGAAATCTTAGCAATAGAAATAAGGGAAGAAAAAGAAATTGAAGAAATCAGAATGCTGACTGAGAAAATGAGACACTTCTTTGCATATATATATATGATGATGTACTTGGAAAATCCAAAAGATTCAACTAAAAATTGAAAGAATAATTTTGGCAAAGTAGCAGGATATAAAATAAACCCACATAAAGCCTCAGCATTTCTATATATCCCTAACAAAACCCTACAAGAAGAGATAGTAAGAGAGATCCCATTTAAAATAACTTTAGACAGTATAAAATATCTGGGAATACACCTGCTGAAACAAACCCAGAAACCACATGAACATAATTATAAAATACTTTTTATGCAAATAAAGTCAGATTTAAATAATTGGAGAAATATTGATTGTTCATGGGTAGGCAGAGCCAATATAATAAAAACGACAATTTTATCTGTTATTTATTTAATGCTATCTCAATTAAATTACCAGAAAAAATTTTACTGAGTTAGAAAAAATAATAACAAAATTCATTTGGAAGAATAAAAGGTCAAGCATATCAAAGGAAATAATGAAAAATATAAAGGAAGAAAATTCAGCAATACGATGTCTTAAACTATATTATAAAGCAGTGATTATTAAATCTATCTGGTACTGGCTAAGAAATAGAAAGGCAGATCAGTGGGACAGAGTAGACATACAATATACCATAGCAAACAACTGTAATAACCTTGTGTTTGACAAATGTAAAGATTTAAGCTTTGGGGACAATAATTCATTATTTGGTAAAAAAAAAAAAAAAACTGCTGGGAAATCTGAAAAGCATTTGGGCAGAAATTGGGAATAGAGCAATATCTTACACCATTTGCCAAGATGACGTCGAAATGGATGCATGACCTAGATATAAAGGGAAACATCACAAGAAAATTGGAAGAACATGGAACATATTACCTATCAGACTTATGGATAGGAGAACAATTTATAAATAAACATGAAACAGACAGCATTGTGAGGTATAAAATGGTGGATTTCGATTACATGAAGTTAAAAAAGATTGCGTACAAATAAAACTAATGTAGCCTAGATCAGAAGGAAAGCAGAAAATTGGGATTCCCCCGACTGATAAATGATCAAAGGATATGAACTGGCAGTTTTTCCATGAAGAAATCAAAACTATATGTAGTCATATGAAAAAATGCTCTAAATCATCATTGACTAGAGAAATGCAAATTAAAACGACTGAGATATCTTTTATATCTATCAGATTGCCCAAAGTGATAGAAAGGGAAAGTGACAAAGGTAGAAGTGGATATGAAAAAATTGGGATACTAATTCCCTGTTGGAGGAACTATAAACTGATGTAATCATTTTAAAGAGCAATGTGAAATTATGCCCAAGGAGTTATAAAACTGTGTATACCCTTTGACCTAACAATACCCTATAGGATCTAATACAATTCCCCAGACGATCGGAGAGAAAGGAAAAGAACTTATGTATTCTAAAATATTTATGGCATTTCTCTTTGTGGTGGCAAAGAACTGGAAATTGAGAGGAATGCCTGTTAACTGGGGCATGACTGAGTATGTTATGGCATACGATTGTGATGGGAACTGTGCTATGAGAAATTATGAGCTGGTTGATTTTAGAAAACTATGGAAAAACTTGCTAAAGAGTGAAATGAGTACAACCAAGAGAATATTATACACAGTAACAGCAATGTTGTTCTTGGAACAATTTTGAGTGACCAAGTCATTTTGAGTTTTATAAATCCTCAAACCAACTACAAAGGACTTGTGAAGGAAGATAGTATCCACTTCCAGAGAAAGAACTGATAAATAAAAGTATGTATAGCCTGGTTTTACATATATGGATGTATATATATATATATATATATATATATATATATATATATATATATGCACACATACATACATATTTGTATCTAATGGTGGTCTTCTCTAAGGTGGGGTGACGAGGGAGGGAGAAAAAAAATTTTAAACACACAGCAGAAAACTAAGGAAAACTTAAAAGGAAACACAGGAAAGCAGGGTAGCTTTGAAAATAATATAGAGTATTTATGACATTATTTTTTTAAAAAAAGTAAACAGTATGACATGGAAATTCATGGTTTTATATTGAATCCTCTTTTTACCTTCTGCTGTGTACACGGAAATGTTCTTTCTTTGTGCTTATGTATTTAAGTTCAAAATGAACAAAAAATTTTCAAAAGGAAAAGAAATCCACCGAATATCCATGAAAGTTACATTGATATAAAATGAATTTATTTCATTTTAATTATCAGTAAGAAAAAATTGAAATTGCCTCCTTTAGCTTTAACATCAGAGTGCTTTGGCAGCAATAATAATGTAGAAGTGAATTGTACTCTTACTTAATATCACAGTAAGTGAAAGAGGCAAGATCACAGGATAAGAGAATTTGAGAATTGAAAGAGGACCCTTCCCAGGGCCACCTGAGATTTGAACCTGGGTCTAACTCCAAACTCTAACTCCAGACCTAGTGGGGGGGGTTTTGTTTGTTTATTTATTTTCCATTATTCCTCTCTCTTCCCAACTCACACTCATATTCTTCCATGCCTCTAAACCAGCCTCTGCCCTCATGTCTCTTATTCAAGGGCATTATTTTTGCTTCCAGGAATACCTCTCCAAAGAGTCCAAATCAAATGTATACATTCTTCCCTCCAGAGCTCTCTCCCCAGGACTCTTCTCTGGGCTCTCCCACAAAGGTTTATGTTTTCCTCCTATCTTTAGACTCTCTTTTCCGCCTGCCTCCTGGATCCTCAGTTTCTTTCCTGTCTGCCAACATTCGCCATCTTCTGAATCATCCCTCTAGCTCTAGACTCTCTCTCTTTTTTTTTCCTGGAGGCAAGGGGGAGAAGGCAATTGGGTTAAGTGACTTACCCAGGGTCACACAGCTAGTAAGCATCTGAGGTCAAATTTGAACTTGGGTCCTCCTGGCTTCAGGAGTGTTCTATCCACCACATCACCTAGCTGCCTCTAGTATTAGGTGCCTCCCTGCTCTAATTCTCCCATGACCAACCCAGTGACTCACTGGGTGGTCCATTGGTACAGCCCATACCCTGAAGGGCCAGGTATCCTTATACCTGCAGGAGAACTGCCTGCCCTTGGTCATCTCAGAGATACCACCATTAATGGTCACAAGGATACAGGCTTCCACCTGCTGATGAAGTATGCAGTTTGGGACTAGGTGAAGTCTTGTCTCTTGAAGTTTGCACAGATAGAGGGGGCTCCTCATCTTCCTCTGGACCAGCTAAAGGCTGCTCCTGCCCACCATCTTTCAGAGCAGGAAGACACAGAGACCTGGCAGGTAAGTTCAGCTTCCACTTAAAGACTTTGCGGCCCTGGCCTCAGCACCCACCCCTTCAGGGTCTCTGGTCACCACTTTCTTGGCAGCTATGGTCACATGGCAGAAAATATCCAATAATTTTGGTCATCACTTTATGCCATGCCTCCCAGATTTTGGAGAACTCAAATCTAGTTGCAACCCCTTGTTTTAAGAGTTGGGGAAAAACTGAAGTCCATACACGTTAAGTAACTTGCCTAAGGTAGCAGCGAATGAAGCCAGAATTGGAACCCAAGTCTTTTGATTCCAGATTCTCTACTCATTTGAAGGCACCCCACTGAGATTCTTCCTTGAATTTGTGACATAGGTAATAAGCATCAAAGGTTGTATTTGAAACTGATTTCTCTAAACCCAGGTCCACTTCCCTTTCCACACTATTCCTCTGCTCCAAATGGGCCAGTCATGTTCTTTCAAGTTTTAAGCGCTTACTATAATATGTATAACAAGGCAGCGGGGTGGCCCACGCTGGTTCTAGAGTCCAGAAGACCAGAGTCCAAATCTGACGTCAGATAGTTAATAGCTGTATGATCTTGGACAAGTCACTTGACTCAGTTTGTGTTAGTTCCCTCATCTGTAAAATGAGCTGCAGAAGGAAATGGCAAACCATTCCACCACTCTAGAATCTCTGCCAAGAAAATGGGGTCAAAACAACTAAAACTAAAATAACTGAACAATGAAAAATTATATTTGTAAGGTACTGAGTAGGTTCTAAGAATAAAAAGGCAAGGGGCAACTAAGTCTAGCAGCAAATAGAGTACCAGCTCTGGAGTCAGGAGCACCTGAGTTCAAATCTGGCCTCAGACACTTGACACATTTACTAGCTGTGTGACCTTGGGCAAGTCACTTAACCCCAATTGCCTTGCCTTCTCCCCTCCAAAAAAAAAATTTAAAAAAGAATAAAAAGACAAGAAAAAGGAAACGTTCGCTACCCTCAAAGAAGTTGACCTTCTACTTAAAACTGGATATATTAAACTCTGGATTACTATGATCATTTACTACTGTGTATTGTGTGTCTAATCTGTTCCACTGATTTGCCACTCTATTTCTTAGCCAGTACCAGATTACTTGGATAATTACTACTTTGTAATACAGCTTGAAATCTGGTACAGCTAAGCCATCTATTTTTTTTATTTTTTTTTTATTGATTCCTGTGGTGTTCTTGACCTTTTGTTCTTCTAAATAAATATTGTTATTTTTTTCTATCTCTAGAAAATAATTTTTGGCACTTTTCTTGTTGTCACCAAATAAATAAATTAAAGTAGAATTGTCATTTTTATTATATTGGCTCAGCCTACCCATGAGCAGTTAATATTTTTCCAATTTGAGTGAAGTGTTTTATAATTGTGTTCTCATAGTTCCTGGGTTTGTCTTGATAGGTAGACTCCCAAGTATTTTATATTGTCTGAAGGTATTTTAAATGGAATTTCTCTATCTCTTCCCGCTCATCTTTATTGCTGATATGTAGAAATGCTGATGATTTATTTATGTGGACTTATTTTATATCCTACAACTTTGCTAAAGCTGTTAATTATTTCAACTAGTTTTGTAGTTAATTCTCTGGGAATCTCCAAGTATCCCACCGTATCTTCTGCAAAGAGTGATAGTTTTGTTTCCTCATTGTCAATTCTAATTCCTTCCATTTCTTTTTCTTCTCCTGTTGCTATAATTAGCATCTCTACTATAATATTGAATAATAGTGGCGATAATAAGCATCCTTGTTTCACTTCTGATCTTATTGGAAAGGCTTCTGGCTTATCCCCATTACAGATAATGCTTGTTGATGGTTTAAGATATATACTAGTTATCATTTTAAGAAAAGCTCTGTGTGTTCCTATGCTTTCTAATGTTTTGAGTTTTTAGTAGGAAGGAGTGTTGTATTTTGTCAAAAGCTTTTTCTGCATCTATTGAGATAATAATGTGATTTCTGCTGATTTTGTTATTGATATGGTCAATTATACTAATAGTTTTCTTAATATTGAACCGGCCCTGTATTCTTGTTATAAATCTCACCTGGTTATAATGCATAATCTTTGTGATATACTGCTGTAATCTCCTTAGTAATATTTTATTTAAAAATCTTTGTGTAATATTCATTAGGGAAATTGGTCTATAGTTTTCTTTCTCTGTTTTTGCTCTTCCTGGCTTAGGTATCAGCACCATATTTGTGTTATTTTAAAAATGTGGGAGGACTCCTTCTTCACCTATTTTTCCAAATATTTTAAATATTTTTGGAATTCATTCTTTTTTAAATGTTTGGTAAAGTTCACTTGTGAATCTGTCTGGGCCTGGGAAGTTTTTCTTAGTAAGCTCACTTAAGCTTATTCAGTTTCTTTTTCTAAGATAAGGTTATCTAAGTTTTCTATTTCCTCTTCTCTTAATCTGAGCAATTCATATATTTGTAAATATTCATCCATTACATTTTGATTGTTAGGTTTATTGGCATGTAATCAGGCAAAATAGTTCCCAATTATTGCTTTAATTTCCTCTTCATTGGTGGTGAAGTCACCTTTTTCATCTTTGATATTGGTAATGTGGTTTTCTTCTTTCTTTTTCTAGATCAAATTAAACAATGGTTTATCTATTGTATTATGTGGTGGATTTGTTTTGGGGTTTAGTTTTTTGGGGTTTTTTTGGTAAAACTAGCTCCTAGTTTATTAGTTCAATGTGTTTTTTTTCTTTCAATTTTATTAATTTCTCCTTTGATTTTCAGGATTTCTAATTTGGTGTTCAGCTAAAGATTTTTAATTTGTTCTTTTTCTACTTTTCTGAATTGCATGCCCAATTCATTGACCAGCTCTTTCTCTATTTTATTGACATGTGTTTAGAGAGATAAATTTTCCCCTAAGTATTGGTTTGGCTTCATCCCATAAATTTTGGTATGTTATCTCATTGTTACCATTCTCTTTAATGAAATTATTGATTGTTTCTATGATTAGTTCTTTGACAAGAATGAGTGGTGATTCCTTAAATTAGATTATTTAGATTCCAATTAATAGTAAATCTATGCTTCCATAACTTTTTATTGAATATACTTTTGTTGCATTATGATCTGAAAAGGTTGCATTTAATATTTCTGTTTTTCTGCATTTGGTTGTAAGGTTTTTATGGTGAATTTTTGTGTATGTGCCATATACCACTGAGAAAAAGGTATATTTCTTTCTATTCCCATTCAATTTCCTATTCATTTCCTTAACTTCTTTTTTGTTAATTTTTTTTGATGGATTTAACTAGTTCTGAGAGGGGAAAGTTGAGGTCCTCCACTAGTATAGTTTTATTGCCCATTTCCTCCTGTAACTCATTTAACTTTACCTTTAAGAATATAGAAGCTATGTCCTGTGGTACATATATTTAGTATTGATAATACTTCATTGTTATAATAGTAGTGCTTCTTTTTTTTTAATTGATTTGTTTATTAACTTTTAGTTTACAAGATTCAGTTCCACAATCCCTTGAGTTTTGTTGTTCAGTCACATCCAACTCTTCATGGATGTCTTGGCAAAGATACTGGAATGGTCTGCTATTTCCTTCTCCAGTGTGTTCCCATTTTACAGATGAGGAACTGAGGCAAATAATAATTAAGTGACTTGCCTAGGGTCACACAGCTGGTGAGTATCTGAGGCTAGATTTGAACTCAGATCTTCCTGGCTCCAGTCCCAATGCTCTATCCACTGCACCGCTTAGCTGTCTCTTTGCTACATGCCTTTGATCCACTCACCTCAGATGTCTACAAAACCTGGTATCGACTCCAGTCCCCAGACCTCTGTTGGCTCTTCTGACTTTTTGAAGTTCATAAGGTTGAAGCCTAATCCAATTATAACTTCTCCCAAGAGCAGGAAAGAACACATACAAAGAAGCAAAGGACAGAGGCACATATTCATAGGCCACATGTCAGCCTGGGTGGGACTATGAAGATCCAAGGCCTTTGTCTCTTACAGAATATCTTCCTCACTTGAACCAATCAGCCAAGAAAGAGGGACTGAATCATCCAGTTACTGACGTTTGTAGCCATTCTCAGTTCTGGCTGAACAATCAATGAGAAGCTTCTTCTTCACATGGTTAGCAGAGCAAAAGCAATGCATGTATAGGCTCTAATATAGACAACATTTCCAGAAGAGGTTGCCCAAACCTCCCCACTTAGTTTGGTGCTACGCAGAGCATACTACACCTGCTCTGAAGATACAGTTCTGATTGACCAGTGCTTTGTTACACCAGAACAGAAGCTACACTGACATGTGTGTGTGTGTGCACACACACGCATGATGTTGTTCCTATAGGGTAGGGGTGAAGGGGGAACTCTCTTAATTTTATTTTTGTTTCTTTTTCTTTTATTTTTTTGCTAGCCTGTCCTTATCCCTATTAGCCTTCTCACCAACCTACCTCTCACTAGAAAAAAAAGACCCTACAACAAACATGCACAGTGAAGCAAAGTCTCACTTTGACTGTGTTCAAAAATATATGTTCCACATCCTTAATCCATCACCTTTCTGTCAAGATGTTGGCAGTATACTTCATTATCATTCCTCTGGGATCATAATTGGCCATTGCATTGATCAAAGTTCTCCAGGCTTACCCTACTTCTTTTTCTTTATATGTTTTTGTCATTGCATAACTTCTTTTCCTAGTTCTTTTCATTTAGTTCATACAAGGTCTTCTCAGTTTTCTCTAAACCCATCCATTTTATCATTTCTTATGGTACAATAATGTTCCATTACTCACATATACCATGTTTCATAAAGCCATGTCCCTATTAATGAGTAACTCCATAGCTTCTAGTTCTTCGATACCACAAAAACAATTACTATAAATATTTTTGTACATAAGAATCCTCTTCTTTCTTTGAGCTCTTAGGTATACAAAGGCTCATTTTTAAGGAACAATATTCTTGCAACAATTCTATATGTCTATGAGCCACGGAAGGCAAACCTGCAAAGAATTTAAGTTGAGATTCATCTAAAAGGCAATTTAGCAATATATGGTGGATGTGGGGGTTTCAACACATTAAATTCTAAGAGTTATGCAAGAGAACAGGGGCAAAGTAAGTAATCAGAGATGCACCGAAAAGAAAAGTAAGTGGGTAAATTCTGTGGCAAAGAGCATAAGATGGTGAACTGCCTACATGTTCCATGGCAATCACTTAATATCAGAATTGGAATGAGAATTAGAAGGCCCCAGGCACCCCCATGTATGTATGTGCATATGTGTATATATATATATATATATATATATATATATATATATATATATATGTGTGTGTGTGTGTGTGTGTGCATATGTGTACATAAATGCGTGTATGCATATGTTACTGTGTGTGCATGCATGCCTACATGTGTGTGCACATATTGTGTAAGATTGACAAGAGGACATGGGCAAGAATCACACAGTGATCAGCACCACTAGAGGGAGTAGCAGTATTGGTTAGAACACTAGTCCATCAAATCATGGAAGAACCATTGAAGGTTTTTGAGTAGAGGAATGAAACAACTCATTAGATAACAGATAAGCAGTCTTTTGCAAAGCCCATACTTGAAGCCATCCCAGCTTGGTTGAACCTGTCAGAACTTATATTCCAATGGTATGACTATTGAGAGCCCCCTGCAGAGTCAGTTCCCCAATACAGCAACTCATTGGAGTAAGACTTCAGTGAAGGAAACAAGACACATACCAACATGAAAGCATGCATACACAAACACACAGGAAAGTGCACAAAAGAAAATTTCCAAATATACATGCATCCCCAGAGGCAGACATTATAATTTCTGTACTCCAAGGCTCTATAATTTAGCTGGTGTTAGTAGCTCCTTCAAAAATGTGCAGCTTCCAAGCCCTTCTTTAACTTCACAAGAAACCTCTAAAAGTCGTGGGTCTGGCTGGATATTTCATCATGCTGCATTCAACCTGGCATTGAGCATCCCTGGAATTAGCCAGGCTAGTGCTCAGAAAACAGACATACAATCCATTACCAACTCCATATTCAAAGCCTCTCCAGTTTATTGGAATCTTCTAAGGCGTTTTCCTTATGTATTCTTAAGAAACAAATCACCACATTACAGTGAAATACTGGATTGGGATTTCAGGGATTTCAATTCCATTCATGCATACTTTAAGCACCTACTATGCGCTAAGCATTTTGCTGGGCACTCAGGGAATAAAGGCAAAAAAATGAAACAGCATCTGTTCTGAAAAATGTTTCCTTCTATTAGAGGAAACAATATGCTTATAGATAAGAAAATGCCCCAAACAGGCAAGTTAAAACATGAATAATTTTGGAGGAAAGAGAAAAGCACTAACAATGAGAGGATTATGAAAAATTTGGGGTAAGAAGGTAGGACTTGAACTGCCTGGGAATGAAAGAAGGAAACACATTTATTAAACAACTACCATGTGCCAAGCATCTTACAAAAATTATCTCATTTGATGCTCACAACAACCCTGGGAGCTGGGTGCTATTATGATCTCCATTTTACTCTTGAGATAATTGAGGCAGACAGATGGTAGGTGACTTACCCAAGGTCACACAGTGTCTGAGGCCAGATTTGAATTTAGGGCTTCTTAACTCCAGGGTTAGTGCTCTATCCACTGAACCATGTAGTTGCCTAGGGATCCCTTGAGATGGAGATGAGGAGGGAAAGCATTCCATCAGTGGGGGACAGCTTGTGCAAAGACATGGAGTCAGGAGATAGAATATCATATTTGGGTAATGGCAAGTAATCCTGTTAGGTTTGAACAGAGTACCTAAGGAATAATGCAAAATGTAGCTGTGGAAAGAGAGATTGGAGCCAGATTATGAAGCACTTCCAGTGCCAAAAAGAAAAGTTTGTATTTAATCCTAAAGGCAACATGAAATCACTAAAGCTTCTTGAGCAAGAAAATAATGAGTCAGACTCACATTTTAGGAAAATCAATTTGGCAATCATGAGGAGGATGGATGGGAGAGAAGAGAGCTGTAGGCAGAAAGATGGATTAGAAGGCTTTTGCAATAGCCCAATTAAGAGGGGACATGGGTGATCTAGGGTTGGAGTTTGAAAAGAAAAGAGCAGCAATAGGTTAAGAGACCAAAGGATAAACACATAGAAGACAGTGTCAAAATGAACAGGTTAACTCTAGCATCAAGATTCCTTGGCCAGACTTTCAATGGTACCTTTGAAGAGACACATGGCCCAGGGTAGAACATGTGCATACCCACATGGCCTGAAAGAGGAAACCTCCCTGGGGCCTTGACTGTAGCCTCCTAGTTAAATGACAATGGAATTTTTGGGGGGGTAGGGAGTAGGGGGGATGCCCCATGGGTATAAAGTAAAGAATTTTAGAATTTGGATTTTTAGGTAAAGAAGAGTAGTTTCCTAGTCAATGTGATCATGGAATCTCAATCTTCTATCTAGATAAGAGAGATTTTGGGAGGCAGTGCCAGTCTTAAGAGTTGCCTCAAAAATATCCCCAAAGACTAGAAAAAAGGGGTCTGGCCTTCTATGCAGAGAAGAGAAATTTCCTGAGCACCATGACTCTAGGAGAGAGAAAAGGACCAAACACTTGATCTCAGTGCTGGACGGAATAATGGCAAGGGACCAAAAGTCCCAATACGGAAGAATTACAGATTTGGACTTTGCTCTCCACTATTACCATGAGATAGTGGATAATGTCAGTCCAATGGAAAACGGGTTGCCCATTTAGAAGCCCCATGTGTGTTTCATTTCTGAGGGAATCCAAGGCCTTGGGGTATTCCCATAGAATGAGAAAGACAGACTAGAATGTGGGAGAATTGCCCCCAGCAGAGACCACAAGTTCAGTCCAAGCTACAGTAGGGTATTGTCTGGAGTATTTCAGGACCCTGTAGAAAAGTAGCACTCACCAGAGAGAGGAGATCATTTGACTGAGTTTTATGGGCTGTTATGAATCCATTTATGTATTTTCTATATTTTTTCATGGGCTCCTATGAGTCTTTGTACTTTGAAAAGATTCTTCTAGGGGAGGCTAGGTGGCTCAGTGAATAGAGCACCAGCCCTGGGGTCAGGAGGATCTGAGTTCAAATTTGACCTCAGACACTTAACACTTACTAGCCATGTGAGCTTGGGCAAGTCACTTAACCCCAATTGCCCTGCGTTCCCCCCTCCAAAAAAAAAAAGCAAAAAAGAAAGATTCTTCTAAAAGTGAAATAAAGACTATACTATACTAAATAAATGCATTTGTTACCTAGAGTGCTTGTCCAGGTTATGAGAACCCTGCTTCCTATAGCTTTGGGAAACCAGACCCAAACTATATTTAGCAATTTTCCTAGAGGAAACTCTGGGATAAAATGAGTCAGAGAAAGGATGATCTTTTAAGGGCCACCCGCAAGACTGGACCAAGTCCATATATGCCCAGAGCTTGGAATGCTTGGCTGTGGGTTACATATCATCATAAAGCAAAAGAAACTAAGGAATCCAAAAAATAAACCAACAAAATCTACCCTGTCAGTTATAGGGGCTTCAGAGAAAATGAGGATTGGTCAGCAATGAGGTAATGATATACAAGTAAATAATAGGAAAAACAATTTTCTCAAGTGAAAGAAGTCACATAGTGTCTCATTTCCGGTTAGTCCTCAAGACTAACCCTCAAGATACCGACTTATCAGGTTTTTCCCCTTTAAAGATAAAACATTTCATAAGTTCCAGAAAAAGGGGAGAGGAATAATATTTTCAGATTTTAAACATTGGATGATTTCAGATCAGTCCCTCAGACACTGAAAAAAAAAAAACAAGAGTTTGAGGCAAAATCTACAAAAACAAAGAGAAATGATGCCATCGAGAGTATAACACCTTTACTATATTTTCTATCCTTATTTTTAAAAATTCTTTATCATAAGGGATGGCTTGCTGGGAAGTGATATGGAAGAAATCTAAGCAACGTAAAATGAAAGCTAGCAATAAGAGGAATGCATTCTCTGGCCAATTTAAGATAGCACCAAAGTTGACCTTTAAAGAATGGATAGAAAGATAAGGCAGATTTTGGTAGCAGAAATCATAGGATGAGAGAAACAAGGTCACTGTATATTAGTGTTCCAATTATACCTCACATTTATATAGTCCTTTACTATTTATTGTGGCAAAAGATTCATTGACCAATAAAAACTTAATAATGTTGAATTTTTATGTCCTGAATCCCATCATAGCAATACATTAGAGAAAAGCTGGCAGGAATGCAAGAAAAAATAAGCTAGGAATATTATAGAATATTATATAACTAGAAATCTCCACACTACTGTCAGTGATAGGTCAAATAGACAAAGTATCATAGGATTTAGAGCCAGAAGGGAATGTGGATATTATCCTTTCCAATCCCCTCATTTTGCAGATGAAGCAACTAAGTCCCAGAGAAGGAAAGTAATTTGACCAAGATCATATAGCTAGCAGAATTAACGAAGAAAAAAATAGAACTAAAACATATAACAGTATAGAATTAACTGACATACCACAAAACTTAACTGGAGGACAAGAAAACACATATTTTTTTCAATTGCGTGTCAGTTGATGGGAAAGGGGAAAAAAAACATCTTTTGGAACATGAAGATATATTTGATTGATACAAAAAGGCTGAAAATATATATATATAGATACACATACACACACATATCCCATTCTCAGAGCACAGTATACAATACAATTAGAAATAAGGAACATCTCCAAACACGTAAGGTTCAAAAAATATTATCATGAGCAGCTCCAAGATCAGAGAGATCAGCCAGAGCACAAGAGAATTTCCTTTGAGCAGTGAAAACATAAAAAACAACAACATATCAAGATGCAAAGCAAAGGAGAACCCAGAGTGAGCTTTATTGTTCTGAATGTAACTCTAGCACAGACCCCGAAGGCACCGATATGTGGCCTTTACCTAGCCGTTGTGGTTTGCCCAGGTTCGGGTATGCGGAAGTCTAATTTTTTAATAGGTGAGTTAGGCTCCCCATTCTCAAAACTCATTTGCATATTTGTACACTGCTCCCCTTCCCCAGAATCCTGGGGAAAGTTGCTGATCGTATGCATAGGCCTGGAAGACTATGGCACTACCTAGCAAGGAAGAAAATAAGGAAAATACCCAATGTATAAACATGAATTAGGTATATAAATTGTCATTTATCCCACACACAGAGAAAGGAATGCTAAACATAAAAGAATCATAGGAAGCATTACAGAATGTTTTGAACAGAATTCACTAACTTACTTATAACTACCGCTGTGATCTAATGGAAGGTTGTTAGTTAGACCTCATTAAGACATAACAAAATTTGGCAATTCTGCTAATTAGTCTTTTCACATTCACCTCTGCATTGGATATTGTCCAATCACACTGCTCATCTTAATTTTCTTTCTGGTGGCCTTTTGCCCGGCGCTGACTGAGCCCTCCAAATGTAGATCTTTCTTCTGGTGCCATCAGCCACTGCTTCTCTAGAGGGGGTAGAAGATTTGTCACTGCCACCAGATTGCTGGTAGAAGATGCCACTGATAAAATTTCTTCAGACCTTTCAGTGTTTATAAGTACAATGCTGGAGGAAGAAAACACACAGGAGAAGTAAAGGCAGACAGGTGTCCCAGAATAAGCACAAATAGTGGAGTATCTGCTCCATGTGGTGAATTGTGGCCCAAATTGCCATTATGTTGGAATAGAGGACTGTCCTTCACCCCTCCTTGCCATCACATCTAGTCACTTGAAAGCTTACATCCAAGAGGAACCACTAGCTAGAAACTACCTCTTCTTCTACCAGATGTGGCATTAGCTCTTGCAGCTCAGCAAACAATAAGGGGATTCTTGGCAATAAGTCATACATGTCCAGAAGCCAACCCCCAGAATTCCATCAAGATTGACTGACATGTCAGCTGTACATCTCCAGTGGAGAGTGAGGAGATAGAAAAGGAAAAAAAATAGGAAGAAAAGATTTTTTTAAATTTTATTTTAGTTTGCATCATTCATTTCCACGAGATTTTGAGTTACATATTTTCTCCCCATCTTTCCCCTACCCACTGCCCCAAAACAGCCATCCCAGTGTATCGCCCCTCCCCCAATCTATTCTCTCCTATGT
>CM053581.1:76262878-76326053 GCA_028627135.1 Pseudochirops cupreus
CCAGGACACAGGGTGATATGTGTGCAGGGCTTTAGGTCTCCATCGATCTCTCCCTCCTAGAAAAGAAAAGTCCCATGGGCAGATCCCCAGATGACCCATAGTTGCTCTCAAGAAGAAATGACCTTTATCCAAGAACATGCCATCTCTTATAAAGAGGAGCTCTGGCAGCTACAAAAAGAGTACGTAACCCCAACCCATTGTCTTTGTCATTCCCCTTTGCACTACAAAATATTCTGTGGTCAGTGGGGCAAAAGCTTGTTACAGAATCCTAGAGTCTCAGAGTTGGATAGAACCTCAAGTAGGATGTCACCTAAATCATCCCAAAATAAAGGGAACACAGTCAGGGAGGGAGGGAGAGATAAATAAGGAAGAGGCACAAATTGCGGATTGGTTGTGAGAAGGTCACTACAGACCAGTAAGCTTGACTTAAGTATTTGATGCAGTTCTAGAACATATTATTAACTAGGATTTATGAAGCAAAAAAAAAAAAGTGGGCATCATTAAGAACTTTAATAGCTCCATCCAGAATAGGTCAAGTTATAACGGAGGTTTCAGCTCCTCTGCTGGCCAGTGTTACCAGACAGGTCAATCAGGGGAATGCCATAGAAAAAGTTTGCCTAGATTTTAGAAAAGCATTTGATGAAATCTCTCATGCTCTCCTTGGCATGGACATTATGGAGAGATCTGCAGTAAATTATAGTACAGTAGGTGAATTCAGCACTCAAATGACCAAATGGGGAAATAAAACAACAATATCACATGCGAAAAAGATACTGGCTCTGCTGTCAGAGGGCAATGGGTTCAAATGTCACCTCTGATGATTATTCTCTGTGTGATCTTGAGCAAATCATTTGACCTCTTTGAGGTCTGACATCCTCACCTGTAAAATGAAGGATTTGACTAAAAGGTCTCTGCTGTCTCTTCCAGCTCTAAATCTGTGATCTTATAAGTAGCCATTAATGACTTGGTGTCTGTTTGGAGAGAACTATCTAGTGAAGTACTCCAAAGATCTATCCTTGACCCTGAGCTATTTGACATTTTCATCTAGGATTTGGATAACAACATAGATGGAATACATCTCATTTGGCAAATTACACACACATCTCAGAGTAAGAGTCAACACATTGATTGGACAGCAGTCATGATTCAAAACTTTCTCCACAGAATGATTGGGATGAATCTAATATGATGAAATTTAATAGAGATAAATGTAAAGACTTACACTTAGGTTCAAAAAGTCTACCTTACAAGTACAAGATTGGGGAGAAATAGGTAGAAACACAGCTGTAAGTAACTCCCAATAAGCAGGGTATTGATGTCAGGTTGGTCAAGTGTAGAGAGTGCCCCCATTATTGGTAGCTATGTCTATATCTCACCTCCTGCCCTGTTACCATGTGTGCATCATGGGTCACTACCACCGTGTTTTCCACCTTTTGCTCTGAGGACTATAATCAGACCAATATTATTACCCTTACTTTTGGAAAGTTCTGTTCACTGTCCCTGTAACTCTGGAAACCAAAACTCTCTTTCCTGGACAGCACTCTTCTGTGTGTAATCTCCCCATATTAGAATGTTCTGCGAATTGTCCCACCCTTCTGGGAGTCAATTAGAAATTATGTATGCAATGAAAGTGACTGAAATGACCACAGACTTTATTAAAGAGATCACACTTCTAGGCATATACCCAAAGGATAGAAGGAAACAAGCATTTATTAAGCACCTACTTTGTGCTGGGCATTGTGGTAAACACTTTACAAATATTATCTCATCCCATCCTTACAACAGCCCTAAGAGGCAGGTGCTATTATTATATTCTAGGAAATTAAAGGAAAATGAGGCAAATAGCAGTAAAGTGACTTGCCAAGGGTCACAAAGCTAGTAAGTGTCTGTGGCCAAATTTGAACTCAAATCTTCCTGACTCTAAGTCCAGAACAATCACATTTCCATCACCTAATGGAATGGTATTAAGAAATTACAAATATGATGAATACAGAGATGTATAGGAGGGCACATATAAACTGAGACAAAGTGAAGTAATCTGAACCAGAAAAACGATACGTACAATGACTACAATAATGGAAATGGAAAGGAAAGTAACAAAACAATGGAGACAGAATGCTGCAAAAGTATAATAATAAGCTTGACACCAAGGAAGAAACATGCAAATGCAGCTCCTCCCTTCTTTGCAGAGGCAGGGAACTTTGGGTGCAGAACACTGCATATAATGTCAGCTTTGGTTCACAGATTAATTAGTCTGGTTTAACTGTGTTTTTATTTTCTCTCTCTTTTTATTCATTATTACAAGAAAGGGCTCTTGGGGTGGAAGGATACATTGGGAAATGGAAGTGATGTAAAAACAAAATATATCAACAAACTTTTTAAAGTGTACGTAAACTCCTTCAGCAGAGAGATTCCCACTTTTGTATTTGTATCCCTAGTGACTAACAAAGTGCTTGACCCATAGCAGGTGTTTAAAGGATGCTCATTCATTCATTCCTAGAGAGCTACTCATCAGCTTTTCACGGTTGGCCAATGAAAGTCAAGTTGAGTCAGGGATTAAGAAAGGAACAATACACCACATAAATGAAGTATACTAATTCTCCAGACTATGATAAGCAATTGGATGGAGCTTATCTGTCACTACAGTTAACCTTTTCACATCTTGGGGGCTAAGGGCATGGTGCCCCCTCGATCTGGAAAATCTTGGTAAAAATTTTTGGCTTTCCCTTCATACCAGAGAAATCTGAATTATAATGATATTAAATGATAAAATACATTGATATTATACAATACTATACTTATATTTTATACATTTCCAAACTTTTTCTGTGTCATCTAATGGCCTTTATGTATTGTCTGTGGCTTCTACAAAACTCCCCCAAAATTCCCATTTAATTTCTTATGCTGACCCATGATACATCAAAACCAAGATGGGCAAGTCGTGATGTGGAAGGGATAACTCATCTGTGTGTGTGTGTGTGTGTGTGTGTGTGTGTGTGTACAAATATATACATATATATGGGGGAGGGTGTATGTATGTACATATGCTAGGTGGACACTGCAAATAGATAATTAGTTGGGTCTAGAATTAAGCAGGAGTCTTGCTGCTCCCCTTCCTTTCCTCACAGAACCAAAGCAGTATTAAAAGCAAAGCTTCATTTCAATCATTTCTGAGAAATCATCCCTGACCATTCCATAAGTCAGTGAGCAATTTGTCTTTTGAATCACAGAATTTCAGAGTTAGAGGGGACCATAAAAATCATCGAGTATAACCCATACTTGAAAAGAATCTCCCCTGTAACATCTAAGTGGTCATCCAATTTTTAACATGAGGGGGGAAAAAACTACTTCCTGCAGTATCTCCTTTTTTTTCTTTTGTTTTTTTCTTTTTGGAACAGGGAGGGCAGGGCAATTGGATTTAAGTGACTTGCCCAAGGTCACACAGCTAGTAAGTGTTAAGTGTCTGAAGACAAATTTGAATTCAGGTCCTCCTGACTTCAAGGCTGGTGCTCTATTCATTGTGCCACCTAGCCACCCCTGCAGTATCTTCTAATGGGTCTCCCTGCCACAAGTCTCTCCTCATTCCAATCTGTCCTCCACACAGCCACCAACGGAATTTCTTAAAGCACAGATCTGACCATGTCACCTCTGTCCACCCAACCCTGCCTTCACTCCATAAACTCCAATGGCTTACCTCTAAGATAAAATATAAATTCTTTGCCATTTCAAGCTCTTCACAACCTCAGCCTATCCTACAGTGACTTTCCAGGCTTATTACACATTATTCCCCTCCACAAACTCTCTAGTCAGGCTATACTGGCTTTCCTGTTGTCAGTCTCTCAGCCACAATACTTTATCTCTCTTCTTTGTGGACTGTCCTCCATGGCCATGGACTGTCTTCCATGACTGGAACATATTCTCTCCTTGTTTCCCCTTCTTGGAATCTAATTTTCTTCCAAACAGCCCAAACACCACCTTCTACAAGAAGTCTTTTCCAGACCTCCCCACCACCCCACCTTTTGTAACTGTTAGTGACCCCCATTTTCTTGTATCTGTTGTGTAACTATTTGTATGTACATCTTGTCCCTACTCCCAGTTTCCTCAAAATGTAAGCTCTTTGAGGGCAGGGATTATTTCAATTCTGTCTTTGTATTCCCAGCACAGTGCCTGGTGTATGGTAGATCCTTAATAAATATGGATTGATTGACCGATGAATGGATGCATAGATGGACTGATGGATGGATGGATGAATGGATGGATGATCTTCAGGCCTTTCACTATACTGGTCACCTCACTCTGGTCATCTCCCCTCCCCCTGCAGATTAGCAGCATCCTTGCTAAAATCTGGAGCTCAGAAAGGAAAGTCTGTAGCCCTTAGAGTCTGAATCACAAATTAAACCCTTAATTGCTCCCTGTCCTGTACTTTTGACTGTTTTTTTTTCCATAACTGAGTTTTATCTCTCCAATTAGACTATACAATCTGGTAGGGCAGATTCAGATTCCCAAAAGGAGTCTGCTGGAGGTGCTCAATGAAGACTTGTTGAACGATGGATTCACTTTGGAGTGGGACAGAAACATCTCTACCTACTCCTGTCCTCTGCCAGGGTCCCCCACCCCACCCTACCCCACCCTACCCCACCCCGAAAAAGCAGCTAAGCAGTTAGTTATGGATGCTTTGCCTGTCTCTCCTCTCAGGGAGCATCTGTGAGTTCCCAAATTCCCACATCTCCTTTAAATAACTTGCCAACTTGTACAGTGGAAATGCCTTCCACGCCTACTCTTCCCTCCGCGGAGGGGAGCGGGAGGCAGCCAGAGAGCGAGGGAAGGAGGCTAGGGAGCTATGAGGTCATGTTCTGGTCACATGACCGCTGCAGCATCTGTCAACTGTGATACAATTACTAAGACAGAATGGTGCGTTTATGACATTCAAACTTGCTCTCTCCGCCTCCAGTACACTGGCCCCCTTTCACACCTAGGGACCGTCTCAAAAGTCTCAGGACTCAAGCTATGGTACAACATTTTACAGGGAGAATTAAATAGAGCATGAAAAAGAAAGGAATAATTTTTTAAAATACAGGTTATGCTTTGTACTGCATTAAGTTGAAATCACATGCTAAGCTCTGTCATTTAAAATCATTTCCATCAAGTTGCTTTGACCATAAGCTCTGTCTCTGCCAAAGTTAACCCAGAACATATGGGTCCTGTTTTGCATTTGAAGAGATAACTTCTTATTTCTTCCTCCTCTTCTTTTTTTTCCTTCAAAATCCTTTCATAGCAATTAACTCATTTCATTTTATAACACCCCTTCAGGACAAGAATTCTTATCCCCATTATACAGATCAGAAAACCAAGTCAGAGAGAGATAAAGCAACTTACTTAACTGGCCTTGCCAGTAACCAGGATGGAGTGATTGGTTGGAGCTTTGTGACAGGGCACCAAAACTTAACAGTTCTCAAAAACTTAAGGGATGCATTGTTCCAGCAATGAAGAAAACACCATAGTAATTCCTACTTCCTCCTCTCTTTGGCTGAACTTGTCTTAATTGTTCCTCTTCATATTTTCAAGAAAGGCAATGTGGTAAAATGGATAAAGTGACAGTCTTGGAATAAGGAAGACCTTGGTTCAAGTTCTGCTCCTGACACATAATAGCTTTGTAACTATGGGTGAGTAAGAGCACCTCATTGCCTTGAGAAATTCCATAGAGGCAGCTAGCTGGGGCAGTGAACTGCCACTCAGTCAATCAATAAACATTTATTAAGCACCTACCAGGTGCTTAAACAGATAAAAGATAATCCCTGATCTGGAGGGGTTCACAGTCAAATGGGGGAGACGATATGCAAATAACTGTGTGCAAACAAGCTATAGGACCAATGGGAGTCTGGGGGAATCAACAAGGGGAAGAATTAAAAAGGATTGGAAAAGACTTCCTGTTGAAGGAGAACCTGGAGTCAGGAAGATCTGCATTCAAATCCAGTTTTACACACATAGTAGCTGTATGACCCTAGAGAAGTCACTTGACTCCTGCTTGCCTCAGTTTATCCTCAGGGATAATAATAGGACCTACCTCCTGGGTTAAACGTAAAAAATGAGAAAAAGTTTGTAAGGTGCTTTGCAAACCTTAGAGAACTATATAAATCCTATCTATTATTGTTATATGAAATATTCCCAGTGCTGTTGAAATTACAGGTCAGTCAGGATCAAATGTATTTTCACATTATGAACTATAAAGTTGATTTGAAAAAGTATTTCCTGCTCAGGACCTATATCCCAGGGTTAAATTTTTAAAAAAAATGTATCTGTACTTTTGTATAAATATTTGTAAAGTGTTTTGTAAGCCTTAAGGTGATATATAAATACTAGGTGTTATTATAGAGAGTACCCCATCCTGCTGAAATTACAGGTTGGGACAGCTAGGTGGTGCAGTGGAAAGAACACTGGCCCTGGAGTCAGGAGGACCTGAAATTCAAAGCCAGCCTCAGATACTTACTAGCTGTGTGACCCTGGGTAAACCACTTGACCCCTGTTGCTTCCTAAATAAATAAATTACAGGTCAGTCATGGCCAAATATAGTATCACATGATGAATCGCAAAGTTGATTAGAGTAGTTATTTCCTGCTGATTGCCCTGGATCATATTTTTCGTTTCTTGCCTTGAATGCTAAAATTACCAATTACTTCAAAACTCACAAAATGAGTTAGTTATAGAGTCAGGACTTCACCCAAGTTCAGGGTTCCCGGCTCAAGGCTCTTACCACTAAAGCTTTCAAAACAGTGTTATTTACTTCTTTTGTGACTTTGACCAAGTCATGTAATGTCTCTGGATCTCAGTTTCCTAATCTAGAAAATGAAGGCATTGGACTAGATGACCTCTGAGCGCCCTTCCAGCTCTAGATTTATGATACTATGAAGTCTTACCTATATGTATGTATTGCACGTACCAAGGGTGTGCTGAAACTGACCCACTTAAGTTTGTGAGAGCCAGTTGTTAAGTTTTCATGTAAACATTAATTATTGCCTCCTGTACTCCCAATTGACAAACCCTATAAATTAGGGTTTGGCTTATTGTTTTGTTTATTGTCTAGACTTAAGAGAGTGATGGCTAAAAGATTAATAATGTGGATTTCACTGCACCCCAGACCATCTATAGTCGTCTTGACTTCTGTGCCACTGGACTTTCATGACTCTGGAGGAGAGAGTGAAGCTGACTTTGCACAGCTCTGCCTCACTTAAATCCAATTCACGAGCAAGTCAAGACCTCATCCTCATGATATTATTGGTCCTTTTTGAGAATGAAGGATGACCAACAATAATGCAAATGAAACTTAAAAGTGTGGTGTCCCTCTAGAGAGCTGGTTGTTAAACATTTGTAAGTACAACCTTGCTTATAACATAATTCAAAAAGTATATTGATGCCACAAGACAGCAGGCTCTAAATCTGACTTTTTTTAGAGAACTGGCAGAGGCCTGTTGAAATGTGTCCCTGTGTCCCTTCCCCAGAGAAGGAGTAGCAATGACCTAAGTCATTGGGTAGTCCAGCTTCTTTCTCACTCCAGCCTTTTGGGGAGGAGTCTGTCCTATTCTGAGGAGGTATTCATTCTCCTTCCTTTCCTCTCTCACCCTCCCCAGGCTGTTCAGTCATGTCCAACTCTTTGTGACCCCATGGACCATCACCTGATAATACTGCCCTTGGGGTTTTCTTGGCAAAGATACTGGAGTGCTTTGCCATTTCCTTCTCCAGTGGATTATGGTAAACAGAGGTTAAGTGACCTGCCCAAGGTCACACAGCTAATAAGTATCTGAGGCCAGATTTGAACAGGTATTCCTGACCTCAAGCCCAGAACTCTATCCACTGTGTCACCTAGCTGCCTTTTGGAGTCAGTAATACTGGTCACTATTTCCTCCTCTACTTACTCTAAATGCTTCATCAACTAACAACAGAAGGGCCTATTCTTTAAACAACTGGATGTTTTCAGCTGGCTAACCTTGCTGCCCGAGGAAATAGTGCAGGGTCTGCTTTTATTCTCTGGCTGATTTTGTCTCCATCTTCAGACAGTACCTGGAGTGGAGGGGTATTACAAGGGTGAGGCACAAGGACTGAGAGGCCTGGCTCAGCCTCTACTAGCTGTGGTCAAATGACGAGAGAGAAAGAGGTTCCCAGAGCTGATGTGGCAGCGTCTTGTCCACATGCACACAGGGCAGGGAGGACTGGAGGCAGACATGGCGTGGTGAGGCAGCAGCCAAGTTTTCTTCCAGACATTGTTTACCAGCGCCATGTCCTTAGAGAAGTCTAGACTTTTTTTTCCTCTGGAAAAGGAGGATGTTGGATCAGATCATCTCCAGAGTCACCAGTTGGATGACCTCCAGTGCCTTCTTGCTCTACATATTATAATTTGTTATCTATGCATCCTCTTCTTGTACCCTGCAGGTCATACACAGCTCTTTTGAGAGGATACAGGCTAACACAGAGTAAGGTACAAATGTTTTCAGTATTCCCTAATGCTTCCATGTCAAACAGTCTCCAATGTGGGCACCAAAGTCAGTTGAATCAACAAATATTTGCTAAAGACTGTGTTTTAGGTGTTATGGGAGTGACAAGAAAAGAATATCCCATTAAAAAAAAAGTTTACAATCCATTCGGGAAAAGAGAAGTGCTAACTGGTTATGTGACCAGGGATATAGCACATCCCCTTAGTTTCCTCCTATATAAAATGAGGGAGTTGAAAAAGACTAACTGATCTCAAGTCTCTTCCATCTCTAAAACTGCATGACCCTGTGAAGTCACAGAGTGGGTAGTTAGGAGTCATTGGTCAGAGCCAGAAGAGACCAGTGTTTATACTAAAGTTCGGCAGTGGTTCAGACAAGCAGTCTGGGAGAGAAGCAGGAAGTCACCGGAGGCCAAGAGTCAGCAGCAAAGGAGAGAAAGCAGGCAGCAGATCGAAAGTCACTAGATTGCAAACTCCTTGAAGGCAGGAATAATCAATCCAGAGCTAGAAGAGACCTTAGAGGCCATCTAGTTGAACCCTCTCATTTGATGAAACTAAGACATTGTCCAAGGTTACACAGGTAGCAAATATCCTAGGTGGGATTTGAACCTATATCCTTTGACTCCAGAGTTAATGTCTTTTCCACCATATCATGCTGCTTCTGTTCATCATTTGTTATATGGTTGATGCCTAATTTTGGAAATGATAATAATAGCTAGATATAATGCTTTAAGATTTATAAAGAACATCACAAATATTATTTTATCCTTATTACAACCCTGGAAGGTAGGTGCTAGTATTATCTCCATTTTATAGATAAGGCAACTGAGGTAAGCAGAAACAAATAAATAACTAGTAAGGAACCAAGGCTAGATGTTAGAGCTCTAAGGGACTCTAAGAAACCATCTAGTCCAGAGGCTCCCAAACTTATTTGACATACCACCTCCTTTTCAAAAAAAATTACTCAGTGTCCCCCTGAAAATCTACTTTCTTTAACTCTTTAACTTTTTAAAAATTTGTGTTATTTCAAAAAAAATATAAAATATATATTTTTAAAAATGATACATCTTAAATTTAAAAATTTATTGTAAATTTGTGGGGTTTTTCCTGCACTGAAATTTTGATATTACATCATGTAACCATAGAGTAACTTGTTGTAAACAAGTCATTACATGCACATATTCCTGCTGATACATGCTGAACTTCCTGCAACAGACTCTCCTGCCAACACTTGCTTGTTAAGACCTGTTGGTGAACTTGACCACAGAGCAGTTATTACTTGCATTTTGTATGTTTATTTGGAAAATAATGTAGTCATTAAGACTTTAACTTTGTTACACAACAGACGAAACATGTATGAACAGTTTTTCAAAATTTTTTTATCTTCTTTCCTTATGCTTCCATACACCTCCCATTTTCATTCAACACCTCCCCCCAGTTGTCCCCAAGGCTTATACCATGCCTCTGGATCTTTGGGGGGAGGGGGGCCGGGGGCAGTATCACTCACTTTGGGAACCTATGTCCCACCCCTTCATTTTGGCCAGGTGAATTAACTTGTCTAAGGTCACACAAAAAGTGACAAAATCAATACTAGAACTTGGGGTTCCTAACTTCCAATACATTGGTCTTTCCATGTGGGAATTGAAAGGTAATAAAACAAGAAGGAGTTAGGAGGAGGGCTAACAACTTCCTGCCCTTGCTTCTAAGCTATAGGGCAGAAGCTAATCTTTATGGAAATGGATTAAGTCTTCCTGGTTGCTCAGATAACTGACTTTACCTAGATAGAGTAGGGAGAAGGGACTGATCAGGGGAAAGGAATCAGCTGCGACTGTCAAAAAAAATCTGGCACTTAATATATATTTGTTGATTGATTGGCAGCCACAAACCTGATCCAGAGAACAAGTACACTGTACTATTAACTAGAGGAGTTCAGAGAAGAGTGGGTTCAATGGGAAATTAACAGGGTAACTTTTTTTTTTTTAGTTTACCCTAGTCTATGTCTCTAGTCAATTCAAGTTGATTGTAATGCCGCTCAATATATTGGTTTTGAGGCTCTTACTGTATGGAGATCATTTTGTCAGTAGTGATGTATGTAAATGTAAAGGATGTCACTGGTCAGGGGAGTTACAAATCAAATTGATGAATCCTTCCCAATCAAAGTGGTGAGATTATGGGATGTGGCTCTTTGGAGGCATCTAAGGGACACCCTCTCCTGGAATGTGAGTAGTTCTACTGGCACTTTGCTGACAAGACACAAGGTATGCAAGATGATTGGTTGACTGAAGTTCTAGGGGATCAAACTTCATTGGAGAAGCGACCCCTCCCTTGATATATAACAGTAAGCTGTGACACCAACTTGACCTTTTTCTGTGCTCTGCCCTTTCGGGTCTCCCTTTTTCCCTTTTTCTATATACCTTCTTCTGAAATGTTGCAAAGGGAGAGGGGGGGCAGTGCAGAGGAAGAAGGGAGTATGAAATAAAGGCCTCTCCATACATCATATCATGTTTTTGATACCTTCAATAGTAGGTACCTTGGGGAAAACTAGGCATAAATTATATACCCTGAGAATAGAAGATTTCCCTAGAACAACTCCAGGTGAGGGCAATGAGCCAAAGAGAGATAATGACCCTCTTGGGATCAGACCCCAGATTCGACCTAATTTACGTGAACCCCAAGTCTTAGATGATGGTCTGGGCCATGGATTATAGAAACAAAAACTTAAATGCACCAGAGGGAGTTCACTACTTAAGGGAACCCTTCATTATTAACCCTGTAAAGTAAATCATCCATAACTCCTTTTAAAAAATATTTTAAAATAATATTTTATTTTCTCCCCAATTACATGCAAAAATAATTTATAACATTCATTTTTCTTAAGCTTTGAGTTCCAAATTCTATCCTCTCTCCTTCCCCCTTCCCTGAGATGGTAAGCAATCTGATACAGATTACACATGTATAATCATGTAAAACACTTCCGTATCCGTCATTTTGTACAAGAAAATTAGAAAAAGAGAGAGAAAAAGGAAGAGAGATAAAGAGAGAGAGAGAGAAGAAAAGAAACAGAGAGAGAAGGAAGGAAAGAAAGAAGGAAAGAAAAAAGAAAGAGTGAAAAACAGTGTGTTTCATTCTGTATTCAGATGACATCAGTTCTTTCTCTGGAGACAGATAGCATTTTTCATCATGAGTCCTTTGGTATTGTCTTGGATCATTTTATTGCTGAGAATAGCTAATTCATTCACAGATGTTTATTGTAGAATATTGTTACTGTGTACAATGTTCTCCTGGTTCTGCTCACTTCACTTTGCATCAGTTCATGTAAGTCTTTCCAGGTCTTTCTGAAATCATCCTGGCTGCCATTTCTTATAGCACCATAATATTCCATTACAATATTTATCACAACTTGCATTTCTCTAATTGATGGACATCCCCTCAATTTCTAATTCTTAGTCACCAAAAAAAGAGCTGCTATAAATGTTCTTGTACAAATAGATTCTTCCCCCACCACCACCTTTTTTTAATCTCTTTGGGATACAGACCTAGTAGTGGAATTGCTAGACCAAAGCATATGCGAGGTTTGATACCCCTTTGGGCATAATTCCAATTACTTTCCAGAATGGTCATCTACAACTTCTTGAGGCAGCCCTGGGTTAGAAAATAGAGTTATGTTTGAACTCAGAGAGATCTGGGTTCAAACTCTGCCTTAGGCACTTATATCAATATACTTTCTTTCTTCTTCTATTCATCTGTTTTCTCATCTGTAAAATCAGGAGGTTGTGCATGATAACCTACAACAGCCCTTCCAGCTGTAAATCTTTATGATTCTCTCCTCTGCCTTTCTAGAGAAGATTGCTGATTCTATTTTTCTGGGCAGGCTCTCTACTGCCTCAGGTCTCCCTAGCTAATCTAATTTCCTATCATTGCTCAGGATCTAGCTAAAGTTCCACTTATTCCTTGATCACAATGACCTTTCCCTTCTTTGAAATTTAAGGCATTTGTTGTAAATAACACCTACTGGATTTAAGAAGGGGAAAAAAGAGAGTTAATTTACTTCTAGAATGGTTGAGAGGGCAGGCATAATCCTCAACAAAATTGTGAAGTCAGAACAGTTTGACTCTAGCATCCCCTTATTTCCCTTCCTGGACCCCCTTTCATCTCTTGGTACCCCTATGAATCCTAGAAATCTATCAAATGCCTCAGTCTAAAAGAATTTTACTCTCACCTACTTCTCACAGTTGACCAGTAGCAGCATCCCTAATCATTGATAACCAGTTGAGATGTCCTTAAGAACCAAAGGACTTAATCTCTAATTTCAGGATGTTAGTATATTACTAGTATATTACTAGTATAGTGTGTATATATATATATATATATATATATATATAGTATGGTATAGTTAATATAGTATATATATAGTATAGTATAGTGTATATATAGTTTAGTATATTAAGTAAGTGGAGGTTCTTCTGAGTGATCCTCAAAACCTGCCAAGCATAGCAAAGAACTGGAAACAAAGTAGATGTTTATTGATTGGGGAATGGTTAAATAAATGGTGGCACACAAAAGTAATAAACTATAACTATACTGTAAGAAATTATAAATATGACGGATATAGAAAAGCACAGAAAGACATGAACTGATGCAAAGTGAAGTAAGGAGAACCAGGAAAAACTACATATCCAGTAACTACAACAATAAACAAAAAACCACCACAAAATAAATTGAGAAATTATGAACAAGTTTGGTCTTAAAGAAGAGATATGAGAAGATAATTACCTCTGTTCCTTTGCAGAAGTATGAGAATTAGTCCATAACTGTGGGATGTTGCTAATAATGTCAGATTTTTAAAATGTATTGATTAGCTTTGCTAAATCTTTTTTTTAAAATCTTCCTCTTCTCTTTTAAAAAAATCTTTGTTAAAAGGGCTGACTCTGGGAGAGTCAGTCAGTCAACAAGAATGTATAAATCTATTACTATGTGCCAGGCCCTGTGCAAAGCACTGGGGATACAAAGAAAGCCAAGAATCCAGGGACTGAGAGAGAATCAAACAAAATATGGTAATAAAAATCTATTTTTAAAAAGAGAGCATGTAAATCTCTGTCTTCCCAAAATGCTTGGCCTGCCTGACATAAGGACACCCTGATTTCCATATATACTAGGATGGGGAATAACGCTCTCCAGTTAGAAGGAGGTGGGGAGGAGAGGGCGAAATGTACTGGATTCTACCTCAATAGTAGAGATTTAGGACTTTTCCTTACGGCCATGGCTGAGGTCTTCCTTAAAATAAGTGAATAAAATAAAGGCTTATCTATGGTTTTTCCATTTGCTCAGGGAATTTTTGTGTGAAATGTACTCTGGGCTTAGACCAAACAATCTCCTCCTAGCTTTAAAGGCATGTTCCTTACCAGTGGAATTTGCTCTGATTTTCAAGAGAAATGTCAGCAGAGCCACACTCTCTCTCCATAAAGCTGTTTTTTTTTTCTTCCCTGCATAGTAAAGGAAGAAAATTCCCACTCTTGGCCTTCTTCTTCCATTACTCCCCCTAGTAGCAGGTGCTGGGAGAATTACCTACTGCATCTTCTTTTGTCTGTGTCTCTGACCATGTGCTGAAACACCTGCTTTCACTGTTGTATCTGCTTCAAGTACCCATAGATTTAGAGTTTCCTGGTGTGGAGGGTGGCAAGTGGTACCACCTTGAAGTTTAAGCCCTGACGCCCTCAATCTTCTTCCACATTTTCCTCCCCAGCAGTAAGAGATCTGTAAGGACGTATTGTCAGCTCTCCCCATTGCTCAAAAGTGGCTTTATTCTGAGTAAGAAATAATCAGATAACATTGTCCACACATTTTGTCACATGGAAATTTCATGGTATTTTAGATGAATTCTTAATACTGAGTTAAAAATGCAAATGGAATTTTTCTGTTGTCCACCACTACTAAGTAATAAGTGAATTTTCATATAAATTTTGCAATATGAGATGGTAATAAAGTGATTAAGCAGTATGAGCATGGGGAAGGGGAAAGGGGAGGAAAAATCTCCTTCTCCTTCCCTCACCTTACTGTATTCTAGAAGAATGGAAAAAGGAAAAAGAAAAGAGGGAGTCCTGAAGGGGAAGGAAGAAGAAAAAGATCCTGTTGGTGTCACAGCTGATGCTTATATACTAAGGGAGGGGCTGGTCCTCTGATGAAGGTCTGAGGAAAGGAAGGACAGGGGAGAATAGTGAGAAGTCATCAGAAGGTTCCTTCTTATGTGCTGCGTCAGGGCCCAGCTTACGCCACCCTTGTATGGCAGGGAGGGAGAGGCCAATATTTATGCTTGTTGGAATCATATAAACTCTCAATACACAGGGTCCTCATGTAACAGACATCTTTGCCTATTGTATGTTGGATATCATTTGGTAAACATCACTATCATATCTCATTCGACTTTCTCAAGTATTTTATACTTTATAAATCTTGGTTTTATTTAAGTTCTCATGATGTGTTGTAAGTGTGGCTGAATCTTCAAGCTAACTTTTCAATATCACAGATGAAGCATTCAGAAAACATATAAATTCAATTTTTGCCATAAATATAAATAGTCAGGAGAAGGCTTGGTCCCCTCACTCGTGCTGTATTACTTGCCTTAGATTACAGTAACTGACGGTACAAACAGTACTGACAGGCTACGTGAATCTCATCACATGCTACTTGTGGTTCCTGTGATTTGGAAAGAGAGAAAAACCAATACAAAACAGCCATGCAGCAGATTGCTATTTATATATAACAACTCTATCAGGGCTCATCTCCAAGTCTAAACATATTGTATAACATCTAAAACTAACATCAGCTCTAAAACCTCTTTTACACAAAGAAATACCTCTGCAATGCACAATACATTGTATGCACTTAATAAATAGCAGTTGAAAAGACTTACACGAACTGATGCATAGCGAAGTGAACAGAAGCAGGAGAACATTGTACACAGTAACAGCAGTTTGATGAAAAATTGTGAATGACTTAGCTATTCTCAGCAGTACAAGGATCCAAGACAATCCTGAAGGACTAAGGATGAAGCGTCCTATCCACCTCCAGGGCAAGAACTAATTTTGATTGACTACAGACTTGAAGCCTGCTATTTTTTACTTTCTTTCATTTTTCTTTCATTCTAGTCTTCTTGTACAAAATGACTAACATGGAAATGTTTTACATAATTGCACACGTATGAATTTTATCTGATTGCTTACCATTTTAGGGAGGGGGCAGGGAAGGGAGGAATAGAATTTGGAACCCCAAACTTTAAATTAAAATGTTTTTAAAATTTGGGAAAAAATTAAATACCAGTTGACTGTCAGAAAACATCGGAAACTTGGAATTTAAATGAAGATGAAGAAGTGATTCTGATTGATAACCATAAGACTTATTTTGATAAGGCAGAAAGGCAGCAACGTGCTGAGTGCATTATTTTAAACAAGCCTCTAAGTTTACCTTGCACTGACTCTGTATTTAACTTTTATGTTCTGATGTATCCATGTAACCTTCTCCCATTAGAATGTAAGCTTTTGGAAAGAAATGACTGATTTTGCTTTGTGTTTGTCTCTCTAGCACTTAGCACCGTGCCTGGCACGTATTTAATAGTTACCATTAATATAACACCACAGGGTTTGCAAAGTGCTTGGTAAATATTCTCTCGTTTGATCCTCACCACTCTGAAAGATGCTCTTATTATCCCCATTTTATAAATGAGAAGCCTGAGGCAGCCAAAGGTTCAGTGATTTGTCCATGGTCAAACAACGAATAAGTGTCTAAAATCACATTTGAACTCGCTACTTCTACGCTTGTTGATTATTTGTGATGTTAATATCTAAAAATCAAGCTAGACTTTTCATTTCTAGACTGAAATAATGGAATTTCTTAGAAGGCATCAAAACATGTTCAAAACATGACATCCTGGTTGAAAAACATTAAAGATGAAAAGCAATTTCTCTTTTACCAGGATTATAACTTGGGTATATGAACTACTACTGCTTTTTTTATGAATGACCCAGCAGAGACAGAAAAGAAAAAAAAAAACCTAACACATCAGAAAACACGAGCTTCAAAGGAAGGAACTGATTCCAGGAAAGAAAAGTGTAAAAAGCCAACCACCGCTTAGTTCTTAAAAAACAAACTGGTACGTAGTGGGCCCTCGGTAAATGTTTATTGATTGAGCCATCTTACCACAGTCGTATACATAAATTCAGTCTAATGAAGATTTTTGTGAAGGCAATGGTTTGGTATGATATGGACTTTCTTTACCTAAAAATAGATTTTCCATAAATAGTTAAGGTTAAAACTGAAGAGGAGATATTGTGGGTGCTCAAATCATAGGATTAATGAAAGATGAATATTTTGAAGAATGGTTGGGTGCCGTTAAAGGAGCTGCATGGAAATCACATTTTAAATTTTTTTTTTTTTACTTTTTGGAGTGGGGAAGGGAGGGCAATTGGAGTTAAGTAACTTGCCCAAGGTCGAACGGCTAGTTTTGTGTTAAGTGACTGAGGCCGGATTTGAATTTAGATCCTCCTGACTCCAAGGCCGGTGCTCTATTCACAGCACCACCTAGCCACCCCCGAAATTATATTTTTAAGAGATCAAAAACTTTGGGCAATACTACAAGACAGGAAATTACTGCAAAAATTTCAATAATGTCAAAGTTTACAAAGAAATGTGAAATGTAATGGGTCACTCAGGATCTATTTCTTGGGCTCACGTTTGGACTTATTCCTGCAAAATGGAGATGCTATCAGTGATAAGAACAGGGAACACTTCAATCCAGAAATCTCCACAATGGAAAAGCTATTTTAGGGCAATTGGAGTCCAAGCCTGCTGGCTAAAAGCTTTTGGATGCTGAAGAGGGATATTTCACAGGTGAAATACAATAAGAAGTCATTTTAGTTGAGTTAAACAATCACTGTTTCATTTAGTTTTTAAAAAAAAAAAAGATTTAAAATACATAAAACTGTTTCCCTAAAAATAATAGATGATGGACAAAATCTAAATTCACATTTGCAATTGGTATCCTAAAAAATCATGGTTTCACCTATTGGAGAGGGTATGACAGAAAATAGACTTCTATTGTCATTGTCCTACTACTTATTGTCATTGTCCTCTTATTTATTGTCATTGTCTCTATTATGACATATAGATGCAACTTCAAAACTATACTCAGAGCCACAAGTCTACACAGACACAAAATTCTTCTCCATAGCTGCTGCCCCAATGAACTGGAGTTATTCCCAAATCCTTCCTGCCTCCCATAGATGCACACCAGAGATCTCATATTGTTCCAGGGATTACAAAGGACTAGATACATCTCCCCTGGACCAGTACCCAGATCCAGATACTAAGAAAAAAAGACATGCTCATAACGCAAAAGAAGGACAGGGCCAGCCACAGGACAAAAGGCACTCTCTCCACAATGCTCTACATTGGATATATATAGCTCCCCAGTGGAGCTGGGAAGTGGCCAGGTCTGGAGTAAATGAAAGAGGAAATCCCCTGCAATGGAGGCTTTAGTCACATCAGTATGACTTTTTCCAATGGCAGAGATAGCTCCTCTGTACCTATGGCTTCAACTCTGGGCCATGGGTAGCTATTCACAAGTTCCACAGTCCTCTCGGGAGTGTAGGAGTCTCTTTGCTGCTAAGCAACAGACTCTCTCCCCATCTCCCCCTCTTCCCTCCACCCCAATAGCTATGACAGCTCCAAGTTGCTATCAGCTGGGCACAAAGCAGCCGCCCAATAAATTGTTGCTGAGTAATTGAAATGCAGGACAAAGAATTATTTCAGAGTCTATCTTGTCCAGCTTCAGATTCATTTTTTAAAATCAAATTTTATTTTTTTCAGTGAACAAAAATCTATCCCCCCATTAGAAAAGAAAAACAAAATCCTTTTAAACAAAAATGCAAATATGTGTAGTTGAGTAAAACAAATACCCACATTGATCATTGTAGGGCCTGGAGAAACAGTAAGAGCACATACTTGCCCTTCAAGCTAACAGACCCAAACTACATCCCAGGGTACTGAGAAGCAACAGCTAAGACTGCTAAGTCACTGCCATTGATCTTTGAAAGAATATGGAAAGATGTTGGAGGACAACAGAAGGGCAAATGTCCCGATTTTTTAAAAAATGGAAGAGATGGAAGAGAGTGATGACTTTAAACCACAGGCCAGGTGGCTTGGATTCCAGACACAGTTCTAAAATAAACTATTACAGGTCCTTGAGGAAAGGGATTTCATGTCACCTCTCATTAAAAATCTGTAGAAGAGGGAAATGAGGATTAACCACGAGCTTCCCCCTTGGGTTTTCTCCTTGATGTGTCTTTGTGATCATTCATTTAAAAAGAGTTTTGTGTGAGAGTCGCAAAGCAATATATGGAGAGAAACAAAGTAGGTTGTCACCAAGGAAGGTAGGTTGAATAGCAATGTGGTTTGTACTAAGTATCGCTACCCTACCCATCACGCTTTACATAAAGAGTATGCTGTGTGAGTGTGCGAGGACTGACTTTGATAGACTTAGCTCTTCTCAGCAATGCAAGGACTTAAAACAACTCTAAAAGATTCATGTTAGGGACGGCTAGGTGGTGAAGTGAATAGAGCACTGGCCCTGGAATCAGGAAGACCTGAGTTCAAATTTGACCTCGAACACTTAACACCAGCCTTGTGACCTTGCGCAAGTCACTTATCCCTAATTGCCCTGCTTTCCCCCCTCCGAAAAGGAAAAAAACAAAAACAACCTAATGATGGAAAATGCCGTCCACATCCAGAAAAAGAAGTACGGAGTCTGAATGCAGAATGAAGCAGACTATTTTCTTTTTTTGTTTTGTTTTATCTTTTTCTTTCTCATAGTTACTCTCATTCATTCTAATTTCTCTATGTAACACGACTAATGTGAAAATGTATGTGTAGAACTACATCCAGTTCCATGCTGCCTCAGGGAGGGAGAGGGAAAATTTAAAACTTATGGAAGTGAATGTTGAAAACTAAAAATAAATAACTTAAAAAAAAAAGAATATGCTGTGTGATGGAAGCCAAGGGAGAAGAGACCACAAACAATGTAGTGTTCACAGCACAGATTTCACCCCTGACTTCTCACTGTGTCTTACCCCTTCCCCCACCCCATTCAGTCTGTTGCCAAGGCCTGTCAATTTGCCTTCGTAACATCTCCTGCAAACGCTGCTCCCTTCTGTCTTCTGACAGTGCCACCACCCCAGTGCAAGCCCTTATCACTTTGTGCCTGGATTTTTACAATAGCCTACTGGTTGTTCTGCCTGCTACCAGTCTCTCCCCACTCCAGTCCGTCATCCATTCAGAGATCTTCTGTAGGAATAGGTCTGATCATGTCAAAACCCTCTGCCTCCTCACCCCAACTCAACTCAATAAATTCCAGTGGCTCCCTATCACCTCCAAGATCAAATATAAAATCCCGTGTTTGATATTCAAAACCCTTCATAATCTACTCCCTCTACCCCCCTCCCCCATTTTTGGTTTTCTTACAACTTATTCCCCATCTGGTACTCTGTGATCCAATGACGTGGGCCTTCCTGTTGTTCCTCTAACAAGATATTCCATCTCCAGAATCTGGGTATTTTCTCCAGTTACTCTCCATACTTTCACTCTCATCTCTGTCTCCCAGCTTTCCTGGCCTCTTTCACGTCCCTGCTAAAATCCCACCGTGTACAGGAAGCCTTTCCTGAGTCCCTTTCATTCTGTACGGGATGAGTGAAAACTTCTCAATTTGGGGCGGTTAACTTTTCAAATTGCTTCTGTCAATCACTTTTATGTTCCTTTGTCTGTTTTCCCACCTTGGTGGGACCCTCCCCTTATCTTTCCTTGCTGTCCCAGTTGGGGAAGTATTTGGTGAAGTATGCCTCTCCACCAATGAGAGGGGAAACAGTAGGGGAGGGGTCTTGACTAAGTTAGGTTATAAATTCCAGCACTATCTTTTGTGACTTGCCTCTTCTCCATGATGAGTCATGGGGAAGACCACCCTCTTCTCCCGGGGAAGAGAATAAAGTCTTGTTCTTTTCCTAAGAGATCTCTGTGTTTATTTCTTTTCACTAAATTAAGGATGAGGGTTATTTTTCATCCCAAATAATTCTAATGTCTGTCCTCTGTTGGTTATTTCCAATTTATCATGTATATAGCTTGTTGGGGCACAGTTCTTCTCATGTTATCTCCACCATTAGACTGTGAGCTCCTTGAGGGCAAGAAGTGTCTTCTGCCTTTTCTTTGTCTCCTCAACACTCAGTGCCTGACATATATTAGGCAATTAATAAATGTTTCTTGACTTGCTGAATATAGTCAGAGATCCATGACTTGAATCCTGTCTCTGCCCATTGCTACCTATATGATCTTGGTCAAATCTCTGAGTCTGTTTCCTCATCAATCTATAAGGGTGGGGTTGACTGAACTAAGCAATCAATCACCCTAACCCACTTAAAGTAACTAGCTCTGATATCTTGATCAGATGAAAACCATCTCTTTTGACTCAATCAAATATGTTAAACTAATGTATACTCTATAAACTAAATTAATGTGTGCCCTGGTGGTCTTCTATAAAATAGCAGAGAGATAAGTGGCTTGCTTGGTATCATACAGCTAATAAGTTGACAAGCCAAGTCTTCTTGACTCCAAGGATAGCACCATATCCACTATGCCATACCTCTCTATAGAGGAAATTTAAAAGAAAATTTACATTTTTTCCTTCTTTGTCCCCAGCACTTAGCACAGTGCCTGGTACATAGTAGGTGCTTAATAAATGTTTATTAAATTGAATAGGTGCTTAATAAATGCTTACTGACTAACTTAAGTTTAAGAAAATCAATTTTCCAAAATAAGAGAGTTGTGGTTTTGGAAGCATTTCAATCTGAAAATTATCTGAACACTTTATTGGATGTAAGAGTGTGTTGTGGCTGTCAAAAAAATGAATGCAATCTTTGACTGCATTAAGAGAGGTATGGTGGGGAGACTTCCCTGGGTAGAGGCAAGATGTCAGAACAAAGAAGCATTTAGCTGAGTTATCCCAACATTCCCCTCCAAAGAATTTTAAAATAACACCTCCAGTTGAATTCTGCAGTGGCTGAGCTAACAAAAGGTCAGACTGAGATATCCTTAGGGCCCAAGACAACAAAGAGAGAGAATGACACAGGGGAGGAGGTTATCCCAGAGCCCACATGGATGAAACAACACTGGTAGGACTAAGTGGTGCTGACAGAAGCAGCAGCAGCTTCAGGAACTCTCAAGCCAGAGATAGTAAGGGGACCCGACAAATGATCAGAAAGAAATTACAGGGTACTCCTGTGCTAACTAGCATTGCATGCAGGATCAGATGCTATTTGGCAATCTCATTACCAGTACCCACTTCTGGGTCACAGTTCACAGATGAAGAGGAGCACTTTCAGTCAAAAGGGAATGGAAACCCTGAGAAGCGGTAACATTTCTGATCCCAAGGCAAGAGGAGCCCTGAGTAGCAGTAACAATTGCAATCCCAAGGTATCAGAGGCCCTTCCTGGGTAAGGACCAGAGTGAAGACCAAGAGAGAAATAACCATACCTTTCCCCTGATCACATGACTTTGGAAGCACTGAAAATTCCAAACCCCCAGAACTAACCCTGAAAACAGCAGTGAGAAAAAGTCTTAAACTTGTAACTGCACATGCTGGGAACAGAATCTAACATTAACATAAAGTTCCAAATCAAGAAATAAGGTGGGAAAATGAGCAAACAACAACAATAGGAGAATCTGAGCACAAAAATTTACTATGGTGACAGGAAAGATCAAAATACAAACTCAAAAGAAGACAATGAAATCAAAACAGCTACAGACAAAGCCTACAAGGGAAAAAAAAGTTAACTGGACATGAGCCCAACAAGAACTCTGCTAGAGCTAAAAAAAAAAAAAAAAATAGAATTATTTTCAAAATGAAATAAGAGTAGAAGAGGGAAAAATAGGTAAAGAAATGAAAGCAAGGGAAGAAAATTATGAAAAGACAATTTACAGTTTGGTTAAAAAAAGGCACAAAAAATACTGAAGAAAATAACACATTAGAAACAGAAGTGACCTAATGGAAAAAGAAATACATAAATTCACCAATGAAAATAACTCCTTAGAAAGCAGAATTGGTCAAATGAACAAAAGAAGTATAAAAATTCACTGAAGAAAAGAATTCCTTTTTTTGTTTGGCCTTTTGGAGGGGGGAAAGTAGGGCAATTAGGGTTAAGTGACTTGCCCAAGGTCACACAGCTAGATTGGTTTTTTTGTGTGCTAAGTGTCTAAGGCTAGATTTGAACTCAGGTCCTCCTGACTCCAGGGCTGGTGTTCTATTCACTGCACCACTAGCCACCCAGAAAAGAATTCCTTAAAAATTAGAATTGTGCAAGTGGAAGCTAATGACTCCATCAAACACCAAGAAATAATAAAACAATGTTAAAGGAATGAAAAAAAAACAAAAGAAAATGTGAAATATCTCATCAGAAAAACAACTGACCTGTAAAATCAATCAAGGAGAGATAATTTAAGAATTATTGGATTACCTGACAGCCATAATCAAAAAAAGAGCCTAGCCATTATATTTAAAGAAATTATCAAGGAAAACTGCCTTGATATCCTGGAACCAGAGGGTAAAATAGAATTTAAAAAATTCATTGATCACTACTTGAAAGAGATCCCAAAACGAAAGCTCCAAGGAATATTATAGACAAATTCCAGAGTTCCCAAGTTAAAGAGAAAATTAAGCAGCAAGACAGAAACCATTAAAGTACAGTAGAGCCACAGTTAGGTTAATACAAGATTTAGCAGCTACCACATTAAAGGAGCAGAGGGCTTGGAATATGATATTTTGGAGGGCAAAAGAGCTGGGATTACAATCAAGAATAACCTACTCAGCAAAACTGAGTATAATCCTTCAAAGGAAAAAAAAATACTTGATGAAATAGACGACTTCCAAGCATTTCTAATTAAAAGACCAGAACTAAATAGAAAAATCTGACTTTCAAATATAACACTCAAGAGAAGCATAAAAAGTTAGACATGAAAGATAAATCAAAAGGAGCTCAATAAGGCTAAACTATTTACCTTTCTATATGGGAAGATTATATGTGTATCTTCTAAGAACTTCATCCTTATTCGAGTAGTTAGAAGGTTTCTACATAAAGAATGTAGGAGTAAATCGATTATATTGGGATGATGGGGAGGGAAATGGATAGGTGAGAAAGGGGGATGCCCTTGGAGAAAAAGGAAGGGAGAGAAAGAATGGGGCAAATCATCTCACATAAAAGAGATGTGCAAGAAAGAGCTTTTACAGTAGAGGGGAAATGAGGGTGGGGTAGGCAACACTCGAACCTCAATCACATCCAAATTGGTTCAAAAGGGGGAATGTGTATGTATACTTACATACATACAACTGGTAATAGAAATCTGTCTTACCCAACAGGGAAGCAAGAGAAGAAAAGGAGAAGAAGAACTTGTGGGGGGTGGGGGTTGTGTGTATGATAAAAGGTAGGGCAGGTAAAAGAAAGGAGTGGTCAGAAGCAAAGACTTTAGAGGAGGGATGAAAGAGAGAGAGAGTGTGTAGGATGGAGGAAGATATATAGTCAGTAATAACTGTGATTATGAATGGAATGAACTCACCCATAAAATGGAAATGGATTGCAGATTGGATTAGAAACCAGAATCCAACAATATGTTGGTTACAAGAAACACATGTGAAACAGAGAGAGAAACACAGAGTTAAAATAAGTTAAAATAATAAAAATAAAATAAGTTAAAATAGCGCAGAATGTATTATGCTTCAGTTGAAGTACCAAAGACAGGGATGGCAATCATGATCTCAGACAAAGCAAAAACAAAAACTGTCCTAATTAAAAGGAATAAACAGAGAAACTATATTTTGCCAAAAGGAACCATAAACAATGAAGTAATATCATTACTAAAAATATATGCATCCAATGCCATAACATCAAAATTCTCAAAGGAAAAGTTAAATGAATTATAGGTGGAAACAGACAGTAAAACTATACCAATGGGGCATTTCAACTTTCCTCTCTTTGAGCTAGATAAATCTAACCATAAAATAAATATAGAAGAAGTCAAGTTTATGAATAGAATCTTATAAAAGTGAGATATGATAGACTTCTGGAGAAAACTGAATGGAAATAGAAAGGAGTATACCTTTTTCTCAGCTCAGTTGTACATGGCACCTTCACAAAACCTGACCATGTATTAGGGCATAAAAATATCAAAATCAAGTGCAGAAAGGCAGAAATATTAAATGCGCCCTTTTCATATTGCACGGATATAGCGCAATTGCATGTGCAAAGGCAACTTGCAACTCTGAAACCAGTAAGCCTGGAAGTCTTTCCTTTCTTCGTGTAGTCCTTTCTGCAGTCTTACTTTCAGTCTTCAATGCTATGCTGGCTTTCTTTTCTGCTGCCAGGGGGTATACTTCTTGAAGCTGCTTCCTCCCCCAGGTTACTGCTTCTCTGCATCTATTTCTGTCTGAAATATATATGTCTACTCCTTCAATTGAACCTCAAACTCTCTTGAACTAACTCTCCAATTAGGGGATGCTGTGTCTCTTCCACATGAGTAAATCTACTAGATGGCAAGGCTGATGGGGGCAGGGAGGTGTGGGGAGCAAGGAGGGGAGAAGCAGAGAGTGAGGAGAAAGAACTCCACCCCCTTTCTCCCTATAAAGTCACACTACATAAATGCTCTAAAGCTAGAGTGACTCTCACTCTCTAGGGCTTAGTTATTTAAAGCCCCAAGCATGACTAATTTATAATTTCAGCCAATCAAGTTATTCCTTCTGACTCAATCAGAGAAGTGACCATATTTTGTAAATTTGCCACAGGAAACTCCTTAACAACTCTTTTACATACCTATCTGTATATGAAAATGTCGTTTCCCCCATTAGACCGTGAGTTCCTTAAAAATAGGAATTGTGTTTTTACCTGTCTTTGTAGCTCCGGTTTTTAGCACACTATCAGGAAAATAGCATTTACTAATTCTTAATAACATGTGTTTTGACTGACTGACTGACTGACTGATTGGTTGATTACAGATTATTCTATAGAGGTTATGTGGGTACAGGTTAGACCTCTGTGGTTCCTTCTAACTCTGAGATTGTTTGATTCCAAGTCCACATCAGTGATGGGCTTGTCATCAGAAGTTTGGTAGGACTGGCCCAGAATGATGATTGGGACAGGAGAAAGAGAGGATAAGGGCAGGAGAAAATAGAAGACCAAAATGGGGAGGCAGGATATGTTGGAAGTACCAACAGGGGTGTGGAGAATAGAGAGCATTTCAGCCCTCTGATCCATTTAGTAAATAACCTAGAATTCCTGGGAGACAATTCTGAAGGGGATTTTAATTCTCAGGGTGTTCTCAGACTTTGACTCCCACAACTCCTTTTAAGAAGCTCACCATATGCACAAAATTGCCCAACCTGCTTTACAGAGGTCAGATGACCCTGGGGAAGTGAGGAAAGGGTAGTGAGAGCAGTTTCGGTTCTCCTCATTCTTGATTTTTCTCAATCCCCTCTCTTTTTGTCAGGTCTTTTCCTTTCGTTGGAAGGTCTTGATGATCGTTGAGACTCCGGGTGGCTCTAAATCTGGCTTAACTTTCTCTTCCCCATGCCCCAGCCCCAGGGCAAACAGGATTTACTCAACATCACGTCTTCAGATCTACCAGGGGACCCCTCAAGGCGAAAGAAATCAGTCAAACCAAGACTGCAGAGCCACCAGCTGCTGATTCTCCCAAACAGTTTTACTTACACCTTCTAAGTAAGTGTTAATGAGGCTGTTGTGGAGAAGTGTGATAGGGCTGGGTTTCGTTCTGTGGTGCCAGGCTAACAGTTTGTTCAGGCTGGCCCCTTCTCTGAGGCTAGAGAGCATCACACCAACAAACACACTTACTAGCAAAAGAAAAATTCTGACAAGTAATTCATACTCTTTTATTCAAATTGTTTAACAAAAATTAGATTGTTGCAATAATTTCTAAACAATGTCCAATAAATAACTGTAATGCATAGATTCACACCTGAAAGAAACTTTAGGATAATCTAATCCCTCCATTTGACAGATGAGAAAACTGAAGCTTAGAAAAATTAACGAACTTGTCCAGGGTCACACAGCTAATAGTAGTTGTAATTGACAATTACAGGCATTTTGAAGTTTATAGAATACTTTATGTAATGTATATTATCTCCTTTGAGGCTCACAACTCATTTAGGCATATATTACTCCCTGTTTTACAGATGAGGAAACCAAGTTTCAGAAAAGTTGAGTGACTTGCCCAATGTATCCCAGCTGGTTAATGTGGGAGATAGAATTCTAAACTCATGCTCTCCTGATCCCGCTAATGTGGACTTTTCAACGAATGTAAACTGCCTCTGTTTTCTCAACTGTAAATTGAGGATAATAATAGTACCTACTCGTTGGGGTTATAGTGATGTTCAAATGACATAATATTCATAAAAGGCACTTAGTACAGCGTCTGACACCCTGCAGGTACTAAATAAATACTTGTTTCTTTACTTCTTGCTCTAATTTTAAGTAGTCAGTAGGATAAATGAGTCCAAAAAATATCTATTCTCTATAGAATCTACAGTGTACTTCAAGAAATGCTTGAGTCTGCTATGTGCATTATATTACCATTTCTAGCATCTCCTTGATCAACAAAAACCTCAACAGATCAGAGATGCAAATATGTGAGGTGATAGCTTGGTGTAGTAGAAAGATGGTACCTGGGAGACTAGAAGAAAGGTTATTCCCTCAGCAGAAAGAAACAAGTTTGGAAGAAGGTGGTCAGGGGCGAAGATCATGAATTTCATTTTGGACAGGTTAGGTGTGAGATGTCTCCTTAATATTCAGTTTGAAATGTTCAACAGACAATTGGTGATATGAAACAGAGTTCAGGAGAGAGGCTAGGGCTGGGTTAGAGCTCTTGGCCATCTGCATAGAGATGATATTTAAACCATGGAAATTGATGAGCTCACCAAGAGAGAGTGCAGAGAGAGAAGTGGACCTTCTTCTACAATGACTATAGCATCTGTCTCTTCTTCTATGCAACGTGTTATAGTGGCTGTAGTACTGGATTTGAGTCAGGAAGACATGAATTCGAATGCAGCTTCAGATGCTTAATAGCTGAGTGATATTGGGTGAGTCTTTTAACTTCTTTCAGCTGTTTTCTCACTTATAAATTATGGATAATGATACCATCTACCTCACTGGGCTGATGTGGGAATCAAATGAGATAACATTTGTAAAGTAATTCACAAACCTTAAAGTGTATTATTATTATAATAATTATATTCCTATTGTCATAACCCTTGTTTCATCCTCCCCCCCACTAAATTACTTTGTATTCATTTGATTTATACTTTATGCATTTATTTAACTGCAACTTTCTTATTTCTTTTGCTTTTACTTATAGCAAGAATATCAAGATTGATATAATGAAGTTCCTCCAGCAACATGTCCTCTCATCAGTCAGTCATTGGATAAGGATCTCACATTTACAGTATCAACAGAAAAATTAAAATTTTTGGATGGTTTCAAAATTGTGGGATTCCTAGCACCACTCTCTGGCCCCTTTCCCATCTCTTTGCCACCATTACTGCAGAAACAGCTTCGCAGGACTAAGTTTTTCTTTATTTTGTGGGGTGCTGTTAGCAAAAGAAATTCATCACCTACCGGTGATGTTTCTCTCTCTATAATTAGCTAGTTTGGTCCTTGGAAAAGAAAGTCAGTCTTTTAATAGACTTATTCTACATGATGAAATGGACCCTCAGGGACTCCCATGAGAGGCAAAGAGAAGAATGGGTTTTATTATACACTCAGAGGCAGCAAGAAACATTATTCTCTGGAACATTTGGTTATCCTGTACCATAGATATGCTAGTGATAAATATTTGGGGCAGGAGAGACCATCCTGAAAATAATTGCAGCTCATATCCCAACATTAGCTTCTGAGGATGAAGTGGTACAGAAACTCTATGGAAACCTTGATAAGACCTTTCAAATCAAATGAATATACACTCTGATATATGGTGTCTACAATGGAGAGGGTAAAGGGAGGAGAAAGTAAGGAGAAAACAGATTTATAGTTTGGGAGAAAAGAAATGAAAAGAGAGCAAAGACCTATAGGTTTTAATAGAAGCTTCACATCTCTATATCATGAATATATTCTTCAAAAAAAGAATTGGTAGGCACTGGAGATGACAGTGCACATGCGCATGAAATGAAACCGGCTACATTGTAACTGAAAGGAAGAGATTTGTTATTGACCTAGGATTTATCCTTGAATCTGTCTGTGCACAGTTAGATATCAGCTCATCGGAGAAAAGATCAAAATCTGTACAAAATAAGAAAGAATAATGAAAAAAAAAGATAAGAAATACAGTTACAATGATCTCACCTTGAATTATTTACGCAAGTTGGTGAAAGTTTTAAAAATGGAAATAGAGAACAGAAATGACCTCAGGACTGACTACAATAATTTCGCTGTCATCCCTTTCCAGGATGCATGGCTGATTCATCTCCACAGGACTTTTCTCTAACATTCCCAAAGAACCATCTTCACCCAGGAAGCTCACTCCACTCTCGGACTATTTCTCACATTGGAAGTCCCCTCCCACCCCTGCGGACTCTCCTTCTGAGTGGCTGATTTCTCCCAGACCCTCTGTTTTAATTAAGCCGGAGGCCCAGGCCAACCGTGCCTTCATCTATCTCCAAGCTGCACTGCTGACTCATGTCTATAGGACTTTTTCTACCATGCCCTGTCACCGAGTGCTTTCACAACCCTTCCCCACCCCACCCCACTCTTTTCTGCTCTCTTTCCTCATTAAAATAAAAGTTCTCTGAGGACAGAGACCGTTTCTTTTTTTTTTTTTTTTGCTTTTTTTTGGTAGGGCAATTGGGGTTAAGTGACCTGCCCAAGGTCACACGGCTAGTAAGTGTTAAGTGTGTGAGGCCGGATTTGAACCCAGGTCATCCTGATTCCAGGACCGGTGCTCTAGCCACCCCGAGACTGTTTCTTATTGCTTGCATTTGCATTCCTAACAGTTAGAATAGTGCCTGGAACATAGTAAGGGCTTAATAAAAAAAAAAATGCTAGTTGACGACATCTAGAAGTGAACTAGTGTGAATTAATTATTACAACAAAAAGACCAAAACAGCCCAGAAAGCCAGCAAATATCTGGTCTATTTGCCAGATGGAGAGATCTGGGGACCAAAAGCGATGCCAGGTTAGAATATAAACTTGTATACAAAATCTTAAGAAGAACGATGGATAATCATCGGCAGTGTTGTCTCATAAAACAAAAAGAAATAGCGTAGGGTAAAACTATTTTAGTTGAAAGATATGCAACTAAGCAAAATCATCCCAAGTGCATTCAAGAATGAAAACAGGAGGAACCTAAAAGCCGAAGAAAATGGAAAAAATTTACAAAAATTCACTTTAACAAACTCTTCTCTAACAGAGAGAATGAACATCACAGTCCTACAGATGCTTGCCACATAACAAAGACAGGAAAAAGCATTCTGATTGGGCTCAGAAGATTCATGCTGGAGACAAAACAAATGTGAAAGCCTTCGGGTCTGACATAAAAACTATCTGAGGGAAGAGAGGAGAGCAAAGATGTGGCAAAACTCTTGACACTTATTAATAAGAAAAAAGGTGACTGAGAACATCAATAACTAGCAACCTTGATGCCTACTCTCACATTTATGCAAAATCTTGATGAGAGCCATTCATCCTCAATGAGGGCATTAAGAGGGAACAAGGAGGCTTTCTCAAACGATATTCAACAATGGACCACATCTTTACCATCTCACAATTGACTGAAAGATGTAGAGAATATAAGATACCATTGTGCTTATTGTTTGTTGGTTACAGAAAAGCATTTGATTTAGCAGAACAAAATACCACTTGACTGACTCTTAATAATAACAGTGAGCTGTTTTAAGTCTCGCAAACCATTTTACAAATATGTCATTCAAAGCTCGAAATAATCCTGGAAAGGTAGGTGCTATTATTATCCCCATTTTTCAGATGAGGAAACTGAAGCAAAACCTAGTTACATGACTTGCCCAAGGTCACAAAGCCAGTAAGTGTCTGAGGCTAGATTTGAACTCACATCTCCCTGACTCCAGATCCAGTGCTCTATCTGCCTAACTGCCCACATATGTAAGGTAAGCAAGAGAGAAGAACCTAATGGGTTTTGTTTTGGACACATCAAATCTAAAATGCCTATAGGGCAATCGATTTGAAAAGTTCATGGGGTAGGGGAAGGGGAAAGCATTTATTAAGTACCTACTGTGTGCTAGATGCATAGTGCCTAAGTATACTAAGCACTTTATAAATATTATCTCATTTGATGCTAACAACAGCCCTGAGAGATAAATGATATTATTATTCCCATTTTACAGTTGAATCAACTGAAATATACAGAAGTTAAATGACTTCCCCAGGGTCTCAAGGCTAGTAAAGAAGCTGGATTTGAAATCAGGTCTTCCTGAGGCTGTTGATGATGCAAGACTGAAGCTCAGGGTGTCAAGTCTTCTTCCCAGCTCTCTATCCCTCCCCTTTCTTAGCCCACCTGGTGGTGCTGTTGTTGTGTGTCCTTTGCCTTTCAGACAAAAACTGAGGCACCTCCCAGGGCATGTGCTCCAAGATCTTTGTGTACAGCAATCTTATCAACTCAGATTAGATTGTAAATCTGTAGGCTGGGATGGGGGTGGGCAGTGCTCAGAGGGAAGGTGGAAATGAGATGACCTTGATGTCGATCCAAAACTATTGAAGCTCACTGCTTTATTTTGATCCACCTCCCTCTTTAGGCTGTGGTCTCCTTGAGGCTAGAGACCATCTCCTTTCTTTGTGTCCTCTCTGCTTAGCACAGACCTGGCACACACTAAGAGCTTAATAAGTGTTCATTGACATGCTAGGGATTGAATCCTAAAACGGGGGTTTATTGTTGTTCAGTCATGACCCCATTGGCAAAGGTACTGGGGTAGTTTGCCATTTCCTTCTCCAGTGTGTCCCCATGTTACAGATGAGGTTAAATGACTTGCCCTGGGTCATATAGCTAGTAAGTGAGGTCACATTTGAATTCAGATCATCCTGATTCCAAGTCCAGTGCCCCATCCATTGACCCACTTAGTTGAATAGAAATGATAATTTTGTTATTGTTCACTTGTGTCTGACTCTTTGTGATCCCATCTGGAGTTTTCTTGGCTTAGTGGTTTGCTATTTCCTTCTCCAGCTCATTTTTACAGATGAGGAGACTGAGGCTAACAGGGTGAAGTGACTTGCCCAAGGTCACACAGCTAGTAAATATCAGAAGCTGTATTTGTGCTCCGGTCTTCCTGACTCCAGGCCCATGGCTCTAACCCCTGTGCCACCTAACTGCTTGTAGGAATTCAATAAAGAGTTGCTGACATTGATTTGAGAACTTGAAAGTAGAAGAGGCGTCAGAACTAACATTTGGGTTAGGAGAGATGATTACAACTCTGTGAGGGCAGGCAAACCCCTGCCTCTCAGCTTGACACCTCCTTCCTACACAGTTTCCTCATTCTAACTTGTGTTACACCCATATGCACGTCCTCCCTCCAGCCTCCTCGTTAAACCGTAAGCATCTTGAAGGCAGATTTTGTACACCCAGCACCTCTACCTTGCCCATCACAGGAGCTCAATTAAGACTTGTTTAATTCATGGAAACACAGAACACATGATGTAATCATAGTGAGGAGGAGGAAAAGCTTGCTGGGCAGAATGGGATTAGCTCTCCTGGCGTTGTCCCAATAGCAGAGGAGCAACAGCCTTTCATCAAAGCTCATCCTGGGTATTTTTAGGCGAGCCTGAGGTCAGCGATGTCTGAGGGTGGGCCTCCATGTCCCTCACCAAAAGGGAAGATACATTCATTTGGGGCAATTAGCTAGCTTGAATCTTGGCTCCCTTGGGGGGAGGCCGGGAGGGGAGGGTGGCTGCCCAGAGCCACGAGCACACAAAAGGTTCCTCCTAACCTGGAAAATTTGGGCAGACTGGAGAGTAGCAATGGTCTGCTTCTCCAGGTTCCACTCATATGAAACCTGGAAAAGGGAGTAATATTTTCTACTGAATTTGATATTTTCAATGAAAGAAGTTAAAGAGAGGAGAAGATATTGTAGCGCTGTCCACTTTCACCCTGCCCCCAATCTCCACCACTGTCGCTGTTTATTTGTAGGCTCTATACCTACTTGTTTCAGTCATGACCAAGTTATAACATGGAGCTTCAGGGCTTAGATAGGCCAATATTAACAGTGAAGGCCAGGATACATATACTATGAGAGGTGTAATGAAATGAATGATCAGAAAAGTATAGGAGATGAATGGATTGAAATTATAGGGAAGCCAGAAATGATACACCACAGGATATCACTTAGTTTGGTCAGTTCAGTCGTGTCTGACTCTTCGTGACTCCATTTGGGTTGTTTTGGGAGGTTTGGGGTTTTTTTTAATTTTTTTTATTTTTGCAAAAGTATTGGAGTGGTTTGCCATTTCATTCTTCAGCTCATTTCACAGAGGAAGAAACTGAGGCAAACAGGGTTAAGTGACTTGCCCAGGGTCTTGGAGCTAGTTGGTGACTAAGGTTGGATTTGAACTCAGATCTCCCTGACTCCAGGCCTAGCTCTCTATACACTGAGCCATCTAGCTGCCTAGAAAATTTGCCTAGGTTAATTTGTCCAAACTGTAATCAGATGACAAGTGACAGTTTTGTACTAGACACTGTCCTGCTGATTTGACCCTTCCATTTGCTGGGTCTTCTTACTTTTCAAGTCCACTAACCATGGGAAGCCTCTAAGACTCCATCCTGGGCCTATTTTCTCTTTTCTCTCTGCTTTTTCACTTGATGATCCCAACTCCCGTGAATTTAATTATCTCTATGCAGATGATCCCTCCATCTACACAGCCAAGCTTAATCTCTTTCCTGAGCTGCAATAGCGTACCACCAACTGCCAATTGTATATTACTAACTGGTTAGGGTGTGTGTGTGTGTGTGTGTGTGTGTGTGTGTGTGTGTGTGTGTGTGTGTGTGTGCATTTTCAGTTGTTTCAGTTGTGTCCAACTCTTTGTGACCCCATCTAATGTTTTCTTGGCAAAGTTACTGGGTTTGCCATTTCCTTTTCCAGCTCATTTTACAAATGAGGAAACTGAGGCAAATAGGGTTAAAGGACTTGCCTAGGGTCACACAGTTAGTAAGTGTGTGAGACCAGATTTGAACCCAGAAGATGAGTTTTCCTGCATAGGGTAGTCTGGTGTCATCATGGATAGAACTGGTCCTGAAGTCAGAAAGATCTGACGCTCAGCATGTGACTCTTGGAAAGTCATTTTTTAGTTTTGTTTTGTTTTTTCTTTTTGGAGGAGGGAAAGCAGGGCAATTGGGGTTAAGTGACTTGCCCGAGGTCACATGACTAGTAAGTGTGTCAAGTGTCTGAGGCCAGATTTGAACTCAGGTCCTCCTGATTCCAGGGCCGGTGCTCTATTCACTGTGCCACCTAGCTGCCCCTTTTCTTAGCTTTTCTGTGCCTCATGTTTAAAGAGAATAAGCCTCATGTTTAAAGAGAATAAGCCAGCACCTACCCTCAGAAGGTCCTTGTAAGGATCATATGAGACCAAATTTATAAGGCAATCCACAAACCTTAAAACACTATATAAAAATGAAGGGCTGCCACTTTAAGACACAGTGCCTGTCCTTAAAGATGTCCCAGTCTAACAGGGAAACTAGACACAGACTTATGAAAAGACAGCTAAAGCCATAGGACAGCATGGGCCTAGCACTAAGGAAGTCCAATGAAGACTAAAGGCTGTCTCATCACAGCAGTGGTGTGAGGTCTGAAGATTTCACAGCAACGATCAGAAAGGAGCTGATGCTTGATTTCAATAAGGAAATAGGAGAGAAGAGAGTATTCTATGTGTGGGGATGATGAATGTTGCAATCAAAAGTGTGGAAGTTGGGAGAATGAGAAACTCATTCAGGAGTCCCAGAAAGTAGACTAGTTTGGCTGGGGCAGAGGGTCTGTATAGGGGAATAGAAAGAGGTAAGCCTTGAGAGGCAGGTTGGAACCAGACTGTGGAGGACATTGTGTGGGGTTGGGGATGTGATTCCTATAGATACTATGAAACCATTGAAGATTTCTGAGGAGTGGAGTAATATGATCGAAGCAGTGTTATAAGATAAGAAGCCTAGCAGTGACGTGGAGGGCGGATTAAAGGGGAGAAGAAATGAAGCCTGGGCTACTATTTAGAAGACTATGACTGTAATCTAGAGATGATGGCCTAGAACATGAGAATGACAAATAGGAATGGGAGAGTAGGGGCAAGTACAAGAAATATTGCAGAGAAAAACATAGGAAAAAAAAAGAGAACCTGGCTCAGGGAGATTTTCCTTTATTAGGACCAGCAGAATATTAGAGTATTACATAGAGTTCATTCCAGCTTGAACTCATCCCTGAAATCCTGGGGAAACCAGATGGAAAGGAATTTGCTCTTTCATTACTTGGAGGGTGAGAGAGAGAGAGAGAGAGAGAGAGGGAAAAGCATGAGGAAGAGGAGGAGGAGGAGGAGAAGGAGAAGAAGAAGAAGAAGAAGAAGAAGAAGAGATGGGATAAGAGAATGGGGAAAGAAGGACAGGGAAGGAGAGAGAAGAAGAAGGGAGAGAGAGGGAAGAAAGAATGGGAGAGGAGAGAGGGAATAAGAGAGAACAAAAGAGAGAGGGAGAGAGGGAAAGAGGAAGGGGGGAGAGAGAGGAAGAGGGAGAGAGGGAAGAGAGTTCTAACTTGGACTGAGGGGCAAAATTAAGGTTGGGAACTGGGAGGGGGATTTGAAAGTAAATGTCAAAGCTTCCTTATTGTGTTAAAACAAATCAAATGAAATCAAGTAATGAGATTGTGTACCCTGAGGTCTCTACACACTGTAATAAAATAGATTTTTTTACCCTAAGAGCAGGCTGAGCATGTGTTGTGCTGGATAATAGTTATACAGAACAGAGAGCAAAGAGCAGAACAAAGCCTAGCTTTTGGAGGAGAGACACTAGCAGCCATATCATTGGCTTGGATATCATCCTCACTATCTCTCCTCCTCCCCCCTCTCCATATCCAATTTGTTGCCAAGACCTATTCGTTTTACCATTACAATATTTCTCTTCTACTCTTCCTTCTCTCCTTTGACCCTGCCACCACCTTAGTACAAGCCCTCAGCATGTCATTCCTGGACTATTGCCACAGTCTGCTGGTTGGCCTCCCAAACTCAAGTCTCTCCCTACTCCAGCCCATCCTCCATTCAACAATCACTTTGATCTTCCTAACGTACAGGTCTGACTATACCACCCCACCCCACCCCCTTTCAATAAATACTAGTAGTTTCCTATCACCCTCCAGGATCAAAGGTTTTTTCAAATATAAAATATTTTTCTTTGGTTCTTCACCCTTCATAACTTTCCTACTTTCCAGTCTTCTTATACCTTACTCATTACCTGGGGGAGGAGGGAAAGAGAGAGAGAGAGGTAGAAAGAGACAGAGAGAAGGAAGGGGAAAGAGAGAGAGACAGAATCTTCTAGTCATTTTATGCCCTCCTCACCTTCACAATCTCATGACATTGACCTCTTTCCTGTTCCTCTCGCCACACTTCCTCTCCCAACTCTTGATGTTTTCACTGGCCATCCTTCATGGCTGTAATTCTCTCCTTCCTTATCTCCATCTCCTGGCTTCCCTGGGTTCCTCCATGCCTCAGCTGAAATCCCACCTTCTATAAAGACCCTTTCCTAGTTTCTGTTAGTGCTAGAGCCTTCGTTTTTGGTTATCTCCAATGTAGCCTCTACATGTCACATTTGTCCTTGTTGTTAGCATGTTGTCTTCCCCTTTAATCAGTAAGCCCCCCATGGACAGGGACTGTTTTTGCCTTTCTTTGGATCCCCTGTGCCTAGCACAGGGCCTGGTACTTGTTGGCTTGACTTGGCAGAACCCTAAGGAGTCTTGGGTTTGGGAGTTGCCTGGCGTCACTTTATCACAAACGTCCAAGTAGACATTTAAAGATATGTACCAAACTATATTGAATTACTTATTATCTCAGGGTTGGGGAGAGGAGGGGAGGGAGGGATAGAATTTGGAACTCAAAACTTTTTTAAAAAATGTTTTAAAAGGTTGTTTTAACTTGTAATTGGGGAAAAAGTGAAATATTATATAATATTAAAAAAATAAAGATAAGTACTAAAGTTAGTTGTCTGAGTATGGTTTGCCTTTAAAAATAGAAAAGAAATGGGGAAGTGGATTTCAAAGCACTTACGATGAAATGAGCTGTTGGAAAGTGACTCTCCGCTCCAGATAGTGGTGGGTTGAACCTTTTGGCATTGGATTGATTACACTCTGTCTAGTACTGCTTTCACTGCTACAAATTAAGTTCAATTCAGCAAGCATATATTAAGTGTCTACCAATACACAAGGCACTGTTCTAGGCACTGAGGCTAGTGTCCTTGCCTGCCTTCAAGGAGCTTACAGTTTTTTTTTATTATTTTACTTTGTTAAAGTCTTATCTTCCCAACTAGATTGATCACAAGCCCCTTCAAGACATAGGCAATGTAGACTGTTGTTTCCTCCATCAAATTGGTTTTTCCTCATGAGTAGGAATCATTTCTCTCTCATGCTGCACAAAGGCAAGAATCAAATCTTGCCCATCTGATGGGTTGGCCCATCCCATGGTCAATAGACCAAGACCTTATTTACTTACTGAATGAGTCTGGGAACAACTCAGTTTGGATTATGGCCTGGAGTCCCTCCCTTTGCACATTGTCCCCTTCCCCTTTAATCATATCAGTCTTAGTGTCTGTGCTATTTATTTCTCTCCTGAAATCTATCCTTTCCAAGGTAGCCTGGGATGTTAGTAGTTAGAAAGGACAGGGCCTGGGATATCAGGAAGACAACAACCTAGTTTCTCAGAGTGAGGATATTTCTCCAGCTCTGTAACTTTGTGGGGGAGCAGAGTTTCTTTCAAATAAAAAGGGGAAAACCTCAGAAGCTTTTTATCATTCTACCAGGCATTGATTGGGGTACTTAAAAATCAAAGTGTGTGTGGGGAATATGAAAGAGAAATAAGAGTGGGAAGTAGAAGAAAGAAGGGGGAAAGGATGAATGAGAAAGAAGGATTTGAGTATCATAAACAAGAGAGGGAGAAAAGGAAGATAGAAAGAAAAGGAAGGGAGAAAGGAAGATAAAGGAGGGAAGAAGGGAGAAGCAGAGAGCAGAGGAAGGAGGAAGCAGAAGGATGATGGAGAGAAAAGAGGAAAAGTAGGATGAATGGGAAGAAAAGAAGGGTTAAGGAAGGAGAAAGAATAAGAAAGAGAGGAAAAAAGGAGAAATTCCTCTTCTATAGATCAACAAGTGTACACTGAGCAGTTGGTAAGTGCTAGGCCCTCAGGATACAAACCAGATGAATGAAATAAACCCTACTTGAAAGAAGATTATGTTCCAGAGAGGGAGACAACCAGGACAGGGTTAAATACATACAGAATAAATGTAAAGAGAAAAAATGCAAAGTAGGAATTGCATAGCAGTTGAGAGGACCAGGCAAGACTTGGTGTAGAAGGGACTGCTTGAGCTGCATCTTGAAGGACAACATGAGTTCAAACCAGTCTTCCATATTTGCTGTGGATTAGCTAGTGATTCTGAGTGCTTCATTTGAACCCTGTCTGTCAGTTTCTTCATCTGTAAGATGAGGACTCGGTGGGCTCTAAGGTTCTTTCAAGCTCTGAATCAGTGGTCCTACAAGTGCCCTCTAGGCATGGGGGACAATCAGCAAAGAGTCACACATAGGACTGAATGCTACTGTGAAGAGGAGTGAGAAGGTCAATTTGGCTGGATGGACGAATATAGTTGTTGTTACTGTTGAATTATTTTCAGTGGTATCTGACTCTTCGTGACCCAATTTGGGATTTTCTTGGCAAAGACACAGGAACAGTTCATCATTTCCTTCTCCATCTCATTTTACAGATGAGGACACTGGGGCAAACAGGGTTAAGTGACTTGCCTAAGGTCACACAGCTGGTAAGCATCTGAGGACAGATTTGAACTCAGGAAGATAAGTCTTCCTGATTCCAGGCCCAACACTTTATCTTCTTTACCACCTGGTTGTCCGTAGGAGGACAGTAGTATACAATAACCTGGAAAAACAGATTGAAGTCAGTTTGGAAGGAAGGAGGAAGGACACAAGCATTTATTAAATACTTAGTATGTGCCAGGCACTGTGCTAAGTACTTCACAAACATTGTGTCATTTAATCTTCACAACAACCCTGGGAGGCAGGTATTATTATTATCATTATTATTATTATTATCCCTATTTTAGAGAAGGAAACTCAGGCAGGCAGAAGTAAAATGACTTGCCCAGGGCCACACAGTCAATAAATGTTTGAGGCTGGATTTGGACTCAGGTCTATCCTGTCTAGACCCAGCACTTTATACACAGTACTATCTAGCTGCCTCTAGGAATTTATATTTGATTTAAGGGGCAACAAAGAAGCCACAGAAGTTTACTGAGTAAGGGTCAAATCTGCCTGTATGGAAAATTACTTTGATAGTTTGGTTTCAAACTAGATAGAGTACTGGGTCTACAGTCAGGAAGATCTGAGTTAAAAAAAACAGCTTCAGACACTTACTTAGCTGTGTGACCCTGGGCAAGTCCCTTAACCTCTGCCTGCCTCCATTTCCTCATCTGTAAAACAGGGATAATAATTTCACCTATCCTCAGGACTGCTGTATTAAATGAGATAATATTTCCAAAGTGCTTAGTACCATGCCTAGTATGCAGCAGGTGCTACACAAATGATTGTTTCTTTCTCTTCCTTCCCCCCCCCCCCCCCCGCCCTAACTGGAGTGTGAAGATGCCTGATGCAGGAAGACCAGCTAGGGGGCTGTTACAAGAGTTTAGATGAGAGTTGATGGGGGCCTGAACCAAGGTGGCAGCTGAGTAAACAGTAAAGAAAGGGTCAAGATGGGAGAAGTGCTGTGGGGGTGAAAATGGCAAGATTTGGCAACTGATGAGACAGGTGAGTTGAGAGAGCATAAAGGGTGGCACAGTGACTAGAGTACCAGCCCTGGAGTCAGGAGGATCTGAGTCAAATCTGGTCTCAGATACTTGACCCATGCACTAGCTGTGTGACCTTGGTCAAGTCACTTAACTCCAATTGCCTCACCTTCCCCCCTCCAAAATTTAAAAAAAAAAGAGTCAAGGATAATGCTAAGAATCATGGCAATTTTAGCAGAAATAGGGAAGCCTGGAAGAAAACTGGATTTGGAGGAAAAAAATAATAATTCCGTTTTGGACAGGTTGAGTTTGAGACGTCTTCAAGACATCTAGTATGAGATACCTGATAGACAATTGGCAACGAGGGACTGAAGCTCAAGGAAGACTGGACTTGGAGAGATGCATACACATGCATACACACACATATACACGTATGTGTATATACAAGGTGTCCCAGAAATCTCAGTGCAGTTTAAAGTTTTAGGTGTAATGTATGCTATGTGACCCTGGGCAAGTCACTTAACCTGTTTGTCTCAGTTTTCTCATCTACAAAATGGGGATAATAATAGTACTTCTCTCCCAGGGTTGTGAGAATCAAATGAGATAATAATTATAAAGCACTTAGCACAGTACCTCGGGTATAGTAAGCACCATATGAATGTTAGCTATTATTATTATTAGCTATTATGTATGTATATATGTACGTGTTTATATATGTGTGTGTATAAACATACATCTCTCTCTCTCTCTGTCTCTCTCTGTCTCTGTCTCTCTCTATGTCACCTGCATGGAGATGTTCATTAAACCTGTGGAAACAAATGAAGACATCAAGAGAGTATAAATTGAGGAGTAGGGGGTTTAGGACAGTGCTTTGGGGACCATCCATACTTGGGGGTGGGGTCTAATGTGGATTATGAACAGACTATGAACCAGAGAAGGACGGAAGAGGAGAAAGAGAGAGAGTAGTATCAAGAAAACCCAGAGAGGAGAGAGTATCCAGGAGAGGTCGATCACTAGGTAGGTAGAGAAGGATGGAGACTTGGGGGGGTGGGGAGAAACGATCCCAGTTATTCTGGTAATTAAAACATTTTTTTCTTATCTCACTTGTTATTGGAGTGAAGTACTTGCAGGGGTGGGGGATGGGCAGTGGTAGACTGGCAAAAATCCTGCTAGGTCCTCGGAAACAAAGTTTTCTCTCACAGAAACAAAGTTATTTCTCATTCCTCATATTGGAGAACTACGTTCTCCATAGGACAGTTCGGAGCTAGAGACTGACAGATCAAGCTGCTGTGTAGCTAATTTTCTGTATGCTACTACATTTGCATGGTTCCCAGAGGCAAGTGGGATCTAACTTTGTAGGCCCTGGGGTTCTACGTACCAAGAGATTAACCCCTCACTGTGTAAGATGGATCCCCAAACCCTATGTATTCCTGGCAATCAATCCAGGCATTTATTTCCATGAGTCAAAGCAATGAGGTCATCTTTACCAGTGAAATCATCAGCTGCATCATTCATCTGACATTAGTTCCTTGCTTGAATTCTCTGACATTACCAGAACCTTTCCTGGGTGCATTCTTCACTCCAGAATTACAAGGCTGCTCTTTGTCAGAGAACAAGGAACTATAGACCTCAGTACCTCTCCCCAACCCCTTGTTTCTGATGGGAAAATGTCATGTAGGGGATATATCTCTTCTTTAGAAAAAAAAAATGAGCTTGGGAAATGGGATCACAGACCCCTTAGAGAGACCTCAAGAAGCCATGTCATCCATCTCTGGCTCTTAGTCAGGTCTCTATCACTAGTATTTGTGGTAACAGTTTCAAGTCTTTTCTGTTCTTCCTAAAGATCTCCCCTTATCTCTGGTAACTCCTTCAGCCACTTTCTCTGTTTTAAGAAGCTTTACTGCTCCCTTTTCCCAGCACTTATTTCTCCTTGGCCCCTCCTGATGGCCTTTCCTCTCCCTTATCTCTCCTCCACACTCTCCCCTCCCCTGTTCGCTTTCCTCTATTTTGTTCCTGTATTCCAACCCTGAATATCCACCTCAGATCCAACCTCCCCAGGGAACCTACCTGGATTAATTATATCTTCTTGGATTTATTCACATCCAATCTGACCAGTACATTATCCCCTTCCATGGGCAATTGCCTGTTGCCTTGTTAGGGACAATGAATTTCTATGTTGCCTTGTATATTTCGACTGTCTAGTGTCTCTTTTGTATGCCTCATTCTATCTCCTAATTAGACTCTAAGTTCAATGATTCAGGGACTGTGTCTAAATCACCAACCCCATCTTTCAAGGTAAAGGCATTCAGTGAAAAAGAATGATGACGTTGTAGCCAGGAGAACCTACAAACTATCTTCTGAGCATACTCAACCTGATCTCTGTTCCAATCTGGCCTTCCTCCTAAGCCCTGTTCAGACCCCATGGAAACCTGCCCTGACCTCTGCAAATCAGAATGAGCTCTCCTCACTCTGAGTTCATGCTTACTGTCACTCTAGACTGTTCATCTGGCACTTACTTAATGGTATATATGTTTCTTCGTGACGCCTCTTCAGGAGCCATTTTACATTATTTGAGTAGTATCATCCACTTTTTACGTGGGTCTTGGGATTTGGAACCTGGCAGAGTCAGGTTTCAAATTCCATCTCCGATGACTGCCAGCCGTGTAACCTGAGGCAATCGAAGTGCCCTTCCTCATCCTCAGTTTCCAAATCTGTAAAAAGAGGCAGTTGGATTATGTTATCTCTAAGGTTTCTTTCAGGACTAAATCTATTGTATGAGAAGGCCTTGAGGTGCATGTGTTCTACTCAAACCCTTAAGTCACTTAACCTTCTTCTTCTTCCCAGTACTTACTTATTGTTCAAAACTATCCAATTCTTTGTGACCCCATTTTTGGGGTTTTCTTGGCAAGAAAAACTATTTCCTTCTCTAGCTCATTTTATAGGTGAGGAAACTGAGGCAAATAGGGTTAAGTGACTTGCCCAGAGTCACATTGTAAATGTAGTAAACATCTGAGTTTAGATTTGAACTTAGAACTCAGGAAGATATGTCGTCCTGACTCCAGATCCCCGGCACTCTACCCACTGCGCCACCTAGCTGCCCTTCAGTATCTAGAACGGTGGTTTATATCTAGTAGAACTCTACAAATATTTGTTGAACGAGCCAATGAATAGTTGAGCTGAGATTTTACCCCTTCCTTCAGCCTCTTCCGTCCAGGGTTCAATCACCCTCACCAGCCAAAAGTCTATTCGTGGATTGTACAGATGGTCCTGGCAGACATCACACCTCAACAACTCTTCAGAACCTAGGCAAAGGCATGGCCATGATGCATGAGTGAGCAAATAAATTATAGATTAAAGCTGAACTCATTTCAGCACCCTGGGACCATGCAAGGGATGGGCATGGTGACTTTCCTTAGTGCCCAGTGCTAATAACAACGCTCATTATCTGTTTCTCCCAAAAGATGTTCCCAGAAAAGAGGAAATGACTAGCCAGCAAGACCCAAGCTATCAAACCCCACCATGGACAGGAAACAGAGGTTCTTAAAACGTAAACTCAATTAAAGCCCAGTGCGTTATTGAAGAGGGAAGTGACATCATGTAAAACCTTCTTCATGAAAGGTTACCTTTCCTGGACCCTTGAGGCCAGAAGGGGACAGTGATAGATATTCCATCCATTCCCCTGCCTTTAGGCAGATATTAACTTGGGGCATTTAAGACCAAGTAAGGGTCTTGGTCTCCTATTTGTCTTTATAGCTTTTGCTTTTGTTGTTAAACGTAGGCTTCGTAACTTCCCTTGGTCACCTATTACGTTATAAAAGATTCCTACTGGTGCAGTGAAAGTATGTGCGTGTAGAGGGGGCGCGGGGGGGGCAGTAGGGGCGGAACCATAGAACCAAAGAGTCCTTGGCTTTCAGCTCAGGCTTTTAAACTCCTGACCTAACCTCTTTTTCTTCCTGCTTTCAGATCTGCTAGTGTGTTCTAGGACGCATAAAACAGATTCCACCTTCTAAGCGGATTTTAAAAAATTATTAGGTTCCCTCTTCCGTCTCCCGCTCCCTCAAATTATTATTGTGTCGTCCTGGTTGCTAAAAGACTTCCGTCGGAGGCATGATACACCCTTGGACGCTTCTAGGAGCAGCGGGCTCTTTCACGAGGAGCCCTCGGCTGCTCTTCAGCTATTCCCCCCACCCCTCCCTCCCTCTCGGCTCCTCCTCTTCTCCTCTCTCCCCCTCTCTCCTCCCCTTTCTGGGAGCCAAGCTAGGGTGAGCTTGCAGGACTGAAGCTCCGGTTTGGGAGGGGGCGAGGGACAGAGGGAGGAATAGAGAAAGAGAGTGGGGAGGAGAGAAAGAGAGAGGCGGCGGTGGCTGAGAGAAGACGGAGAGGAGGGCCCCAAAGTAAAGTGATAGCGCTCTTACTGGGAGGGCCTCTCCCTCTTATACCGCCCACCACTCCCCCTCCCTCCCGCGCTCGAGCCCAGAGGGGTGGGGGCAGGGGCGTTGGGGGGCGGGGAGAGCGGCCTCCTCCTCCGCCCCCTCCCCTCCCCAAAGTTGCTGTTTGCCCGGGGGACCTTACAGTCTTATGATACATTGTATCCTCGGGAGAGGTTGAGGGCGCTGAGCTAGAGGGGCAGGGGGCGCAGCGGCAGCGGCGGCGCCGGAGAAAGAGGAGGAGGGGGGGGTGGAGACCGGAGCGGCGGCGGCGACAGCGGCGGTGGCGGCAGCAGCGGCGGCAGCAACAGCAGCGCCCCGGGCCCGCCGCCCCCTCCCCGGGGGGAAGCCGCTGCATGGGGCGGGGGTGCTCCCCCTGCTGTGCTGAGCCGAAGAGGCGGCGGCTGAGCCCCCAGGCGGGCTGGGGCTGAGCCGGGGGCCGGGGCGGGGGCTCCGGGGGGACCATGCCCGGAGGCCGGCCGGGCGCAGCATGGCTCACGGGCCCGGCGCGCTGATGCTGAAGTGCGTGGTGGTCGGCGACGGGGCGGTGGGCAAGACGTGCCTGCTCATGAGCTACGCCAACGACGCCTTCCCGGAGGAGTACGTCCCCACTGTCTTTGACCACTATGCAGGTGAGAGCCTGGTGGCCCGGTAGCCAGAACTGCTGACTAAGGGGCCGCCACCCCTAGCCCACTCTCTTGGGCAGAGACAACTTTGGCATAACTTTGGAAGCTCCCCTCCCCGGCTGCCCAGCCCCTCTCCATCTCCCCTTGTGTTCTGCACCCCCGCCCTACTCCCGCTTCCAACTCTTAACTCCTTTCTTGGCACCTGCGTCCTTTCCCCGGAGTCCTTCCCGTCCTTAAGGCGCTCAGGCACCCCAGAAACCTTTCATTTTAACCCGAGCCCCCATCTTCCCCAGACTCGGGTTGACATCCTCTCACTGCTCCCAAGTCTTTACCCAGCTAGTCCAATAAGCTTGACCTTCGAGTTGGTGCCAGGCACCCCTCCGACTCTGCCCCCAGTTCCTTTGGCCTCAGATGGAAGAGGAAGGGGTCAAGGAAGTGGAACTTAGGGGGTGGGAAGGAGTGAACATGCTGTCATTGCTGGGCAGTTGGGGACAGTGCATGCCTCAGTTTCCCCCCACTTTTCAGATGCTTGGGGTGGGGGATAGGACAATAGCTTCTGAATAGTTCTCCCTTTCCAACAGATCCCGTCAGGTTTGGGAGAAGCCTTACTGGGAAAAGCAAAGGGATACAACTTGGGTCATTTTGTATTTTTTCCTCCCCTTCTTTTCCCCTTTCTCAACTCCCCCCTCCTCCCCGTTTATCCCTTTGCAGTCAGCGTGACCGTGGGTGGGAAGCAGTATCTCTTGGGACTCTACGACACAGCTGGTCAGGTGAGTGGCCCTGAGAACTCTGACAACCATAAACTCCTGTGGGGGATTGGTTTCCTTCCCCAAAGTCCACCTCCAGTTCTGGAACCCTTGAGATAATCCTTTTACACAAACTTTTAAAAATGGGGATGGGGTGGGGTAGTTGTCTCAAAGGGAGAAGGGGGAGGAGAGTTCATTTCTGGTACAAGTTTTTTGTTTTATTTTTTTTTATCAAGTCAGCAAATGGCAAGAAATGATTTTTTTATAAGGGCAGAACAGCAAGGCAACAAAAATGGGCTTCCTTGCATATGTGAAAGTTTTCGCCTGTGTTCTGCTTTTACTTGTGTGCCTATGGTGTGTGTGTGTGTGTGTGTGTGTGTGTGTCTGTCCCAACTCCTGTTGCAAAGTAGCCTGGGCCAATTGTGAGGCGGTATTATTTTTAGTTCCAGATGACCAGGTCTCTCTCCCTTCCAGTGCCTTGTCCCTCATTGGTGAGTGGTCTCCCTGCCTGCAAGACCTGATTGGTGGGAAATGGCATCATCTAATATTATGGTTAGGCATTTGGTCCTGGTTGTTTATGACAACATCACAGCACACTGGGGCTCAAATCCCCAAAATGCAATCTGTGATGTTGCAGAAAACCAATAAAACAGACAGGCAAAGGAGAAGAAAACAAAAAAACGAAATGGGAAGACTTAGGCATGAATCAGGAAGGAACGTGTGTTAGGGAGATGACTGGGTCAGCAGGCCAGGAGACTTGGGCTGGATTCTTTTTAAAGAGACTGGCTCCTCAGGAAGAAACAAACAACTTCTCCAGCCTCTTCCAAGTGTTTGTAGATCAGAGAATATCTGGGCTTTGGAATCCAGAGATTGGACTAGGACTTAAACCCAGCTCTTCCCTGCCCTGCAACTCCTCGGGGGAGAGAATAGATAGGATGGTTTTTCGTGATAAAGTTTCAAAGAATCTGTGCTCCTGTGGTCAAATGAAGTTTGTTTGCCATTAGTTACTGAAAGGCCTGATAAGTGTCGAACAGAATCAAGTCTTGATGGATGTGTGAATAACATGGAGAATTTTGGGGTAGTATGTGGGTTGGGGAGAGTGGCTCACAGATTTGCATCCAGAGTTGTGGGTCCCAATTAGGAGCGATGTTTATTTAGTTCAGTGTTCTGAAAAAGAGATGACTTTGGGAACAGATCTAGTTTATGTTGGCCTCTGGTTGCTAAGTTGCTTGAGTTTCTGCAGATATAGAAACTGTTAGATCCGAGTGGTGATTTGAGCCGTACAATACCCCCCCAAACAAACAACAGGTTGCTTTAACTTTCGTTTATAAGTCAATTTATTTGTTAGTAGACTTTCATTATCTAAGGCCCTTTTTGGTTTGCCTATCTTTGACCATTACTTATTTGTAGTTTTGTCAGAGTCTGGAAGTGGGGGAAGTGGGGGTCGGGGTGGGTGCTCAGGAGGTATTGGAAAGGAAAAAGTTGAGTGAAACCATATTCTCATGGAAAAAAGCTTTAAGAGGAGATGATGTCGAAAAGAGTGTTTAAATGATGTTTGATTTTTGTGTTTAGGACTTTGGGCTGGATGGGTTTGAATCAGTAATTCTATGACTCCTTTGGTGAGGACGCTTTCTACCAATCAAATCAACAATTACTTTGCAACTTTTTGTTTTAATCTTGCAGGACCCCAGGAAACTTTTAAAAATGACTTGCTCTGGGTCACACAGTCAGTAAGTATGTGGCAGAGATGGGACTTCAGTCCAGGTCATTCTGACTCTGAGGCTGGCTTTCTGTTTTCTATTCATGCTACCTCTTCAGGCAGGTTTATCATTTTTCCATCATCTGTAGATTTGGCGTTTCTAAACCCTCCTTCTTTGCCATTGGCACAATCCCTTTGGAATTTTTGAAACTACATGTGATAGTATCCCATGGATGAAGAAAATAACTGGTTATTGGAGCTAATAAACTTCTTTTGGACTTGTTTACAAAGATAGTGTGTAATTTCCTTTCTACCTCTAAATTTATAGAATTCTGTGATTTATGTATGTAATCAATTTTTGATAATTCACTTGGAGATAATAGGGATTTTTAAAAAATGCTATCCTGGTTTAGACATATCAGTCTTTGTGGCTAGAAGGAAACAACAGTCATCAAGCTAGTAATTTAGAATTCTTTGTATGCTCTTATAACTGAAATTTGATCATTTTGCTTTAAGTCGGAGGATCTACCTTTGTTATCAAAGCATTAGGTCTTCTATAAGCTAACATATTCTTGATGTTTATGACTGGATACTGATTCATTGAAATGTTCACTCTCCTATCTTGGCCATTCTCAAGTAGGATTATCAGCACGTTTAGAGCATCAAGGTTTTCTTTATCAGAGTGACAGAATAAGGCAAAGGATACTCTAGGATAAGACAGTAGAGGTGATGGCAGTCTGAAGTCTTTGTTTAGTGAGACAGAGTCTTGAAAAAAGGAAGCACTTCCAACATAGAAGCGAATCAGGTGGAAACTCATTTTGAACAATTCAGGTCCTGTACCCAAATATACCATGACATCCCTGTTGTTTTTAGGTGTCAGAGAAGCACTTTCTGGGTTGCCCCCATGATGTACTACCGGCCTGGGCTTCCCTGAGGATAGTTGCCTGGAGATAACAAAGGTTGAACCAGCTCAGGTGTGGGGATGTGATGGTTTTTGTGGATAGAGTTTTGGACTTGGAGTCAAGAGCCCTGGGGTTCATTCAGTCTGGCCTCAGATACATAATAGCTGTCTGACCATAGACCAATCACCTTCCTTCTCAGAAACTCACTTCCCTAACACAAGAAACAAAGATAGTAAAACTAGTAATCCCGATTAACAGGGCTGTTGGGAGGAACTCAGGTTGAAAAATCCTCTGTTGCCATAGAAACGTGAGCACTTATTAACCTTGTTTTGATGCCCTGAAGTCTTCAGGTTGGTTTGAATTCTTTAGGGCTCCATATTCTGTGTTTGATTGTGTTTTCTACCTTCCCTGTCTTTTGAGTGTCTTATCTCTTTTTATTTAATTTTTTTTTAATTTTTAAAAATTTTTTTATTTTAAAATTTATTTTATTTTATTATTTTTATTTTTTTAATTAACTTTTTGAGTGTCTGTCTCAATGAGTCACCTTCCCATGCCCCTCCCTTTAAAATATATTCAATTTAATAAGCATTTATTAAGCATCTCTGTCAGATATTGTGCTAGGTGCTGGGGATATAGAGGCAGAAAGAAAATCTCAAGGAGTTTATATTCAGAGACACCCCTACACAGGTAAGGAAACAATATTTTCACAATAAATGCAAAACAAAAAAATTTGTGGGGAGGAAGAAATGGATACTAATAACTAGAATCAGGAAAGCCTGTTTTAGGAAGTGGCCCTTTAGCTCAGTCTTGAGAGCTAGGGGTTTCCAAGAGGTGGCTCTGAAGAAGGAAAGCGTGCAGGGTGAACAGCCTATGCAAAGGTGCAGAGATGGGAAATGAATTGTGGTGTGTGAGGAAGAACACATAACAGAATGCCTGGTCTTCTGGCATGCATCCCACTCAACAGTTCTCCCTCTTAGTGTCTTGTACTTTAATCTCTGTGGTAGGTTTGTTTAATCTGTCAGTCACATTTAAGGTCTGGAATTAGCCCTTAACTCTTAATGACATCATTAGCTTTCAATGGCAGACATGGTTCCTTAAGGCTGACAAGTCTGTCTAGCGCTGTTGTAGGTATGGAGGAAGGAAGCAGGAAGACATGATTAAGAGTATGGAAATTACAGGGCGGCGAGGTGGCGCAGTGAATAGAGCACCGGCCCTGGAGTCAGGAGGGCCTGAGCTCAAATCCGGCCTCAGACACTTAACACTTACTAGCCGTGTGACTTTGGGCAAGTCATTTAACCACAATTGCCCTGCCTTCCCCTCTCCAAAAAGCAGAAAAAAACAAGTATGGAAATTACTAGTCTAAATAGTCGACATCAGGACCAAGCTGTGGTCTTGGGCTGTTACAGGTTGATATCTAGGTTTAAGTAATCTTAAGTTATTAACAAAACATCCTTATTTAAATATTATCATGCCTTAACCTTGAGACTTACTTCATACTAGAATGGTATATTTCAGGGATGATTCAGGCGGTGGGAGGACTGGGTAGTTTGCAGTGGTCATGACAGAAATGGAATGAGTCAAGCTGAGCATTTCTCAGAGAAGAAAATCTGGTGTGTCACTTTCTGATTATTCCAGATTGTAGTAAGTGTTACCGGACGTAGTTAATTTATCTTACCACCTGATAGGGCTTGCATCAAATCTGCTTCATAAGATGGTCTTATCCCAGGGATGGGGAGGGAACCTGCAGCCTTAAGGCCACGTGTGGCACTCTAAATCCTTAAGTGGAACCTTTTGACTGAATCCAAATTTTACAAATTTTTTGTTCTGTAAGACCCCTGTCTTATGCTTTGACCACCAGCATCTCTGGAAATGGGAGAGAAATAGTTAAGGCAGTTATAGAAACACAAACTCCAGGGGTGTGTGGATGGTCAATTTGTTATAATGTAAAGTTAAGATAAGATGTGAGGAAGCAGATACCACCTTCATTCATAGGTCAGGGATGTTCACAACACACACACACACACACACACATGCATGCATGCATGCTCACATGCACAAGAACTTCTATTCAGGTCTCTCTCATGTCTCATCATTGGGGCATGGAAGTGACCCTGGATTCTCAAAGGCTGTGCCAGAAGATCACAAGCTCAGGCAGGACCTTTCAAGCTGGAAAGACTCCAGATATGGGCCCAGTGATTTGACTCTGTGTTTCCTCCAAGAAGTAGACTGCTCAAGTTCAGAGAAGCTTACCAGGTGATTTTTTTTTATTTTTTATTTTTGTTGGCATAGTGACAAATGAAAACAACATACATAGGTGGGAAGAGGCTATGGGCCCTCTCCAAGTCCATTCAGTGAGCATTTACCTGATGCTTACTATGTTTCAGGCAATATGCTAAATCGGGGGGTACAAAGAAAGGCAAGAGACAGTGCCTGCCCTCAGGGAGCTCACAGTCTAGCGTGGGGGTGGGGGAAGGACAACATGCAAACAGCTATGTATAGCCAAGATATATAGAGGACAAATTGGAAGTAACCCACATGGGGAGGCACTAGAATTAAGAAAGATCAGAAAGGCTACTCAGATATTTGGAAATACTGATGTATTTCAAAACCTTAAGATTTTAAGGCATTCCCGTCTATTAATTGATTCTCCCATAAGACAGACATTATTATCTCATTTTCCAAATTAGAAAACAAAGCTCAAAGCAGTTCTATCCAAAGTCATGCAGTGAATTATCGGTACAGAGTCAGAGCTAAAATCCAGATCTCTTGATTTCCAACCAAAGATACTCCTTGTTTTGACTACCATGCCTCACTAACACAGACAATGGAGAGTTGACCCTAACCCACTATAATCAAATATCTGGGTTGGGTTTTTTTCAATAGTTGTGGAGGGAACCCCTGCCCATGTTGACTAATGTATAAAGTAACTGTTAGTAAGATATTATGATGTAACCAGAAGTATTTAGCGTTGTTATGGTCTTGTGATAAGACAGAGAGGACTCTTCACTCCAGGCCTTTGCATAATGAAGTGATGGTGTTACTCGTCTAGAAAAGACTGGGCTGCTTTGGAGAAGACACAAAGTTGCTCCACGTCTTCCCTGTGGCAGGACCTTTTTCACTGCCCAGGGGAGCCCTGGGAGGAGTGAAGTCGACCTTACCAATCTCCTTGCTGTTGGGTCTACTCAGTCCTGCCACATGGGCTGATCAGGAGCTAAGAGGCTGCTTCATGGCCAAGACTCTATTCTAATCACTTAATCCTTGGAGTAGATGTGGAATCTGATATGCTCTTAAATGGGAGAGAAGCTCAATTTATCCTTGGTCCAAGAATAAATACATGGAATCTTGTGGATTAGTGTTGTAGAGTTGGGGATTGTGGGAGTTCCAAATCTTGTGTTTTCATTCTCCCAGTACAGTTTGCATGTATGTCCATAAATGCATGTCGTATAGTATATACTGTTGTATATGCAGCCATATGGACAATATTAAATGCACGTCTGTCTCTCTGCACATGTGTGTGTGCACACACAATCTCTTAAGAGTTCTCAGATGTCATTGGTGGCTGCTTTTAAAATGACATTTGAGGTTTTAACCATCAGAAAATAGCTCAGCAGCTGTGGGAGCTAGGAAAGACGTAAGGATGGCCCAGGCCTTACCACTGAGGAAGCTACTTCTCTACCCAGGGAGGAAACCTTTAGTGTGAGATAACCTTGGAATGTCCCTTCTGAATTTCAGCATATAACCTAAAAGGTTTATTCATAAGGTTATAGAATCAGAGCTGGAAGGAACCTTAGAAGTCCCTTCACTTGGATTGAGTGGGCTAATAGAATTCCCTCTCCGTGACATTTCTGAATTGGAGGAAGCCTGGGAAGCACTTGTGAAGGGAGGATCCTTTTGGGATTAGACCCTTGGTTCATCCATCTAGTCCTTAGGGCTGTTCCTGAGATCATTGAAGGGGCATCTGGGGAGAGACCACATCTATTTCCCTGATAGCAACTTTTAAGAAGTTGACAACATTCCCCTAAACTCTAGTTTTCCATCACAGACCGTCTGTGAATTTACCTAGGCTATTTTTGGAGCTACTCATATATTTTCATTCTGGGATCATAGATCATAGAATTTATAGCAGAAAGGAGCCACAGATCATATAGTCTAACTCTTTAATTTTATAGGCGAGGCGACAAAGGCTCAGAGCAGGAAAGGTGATATGCCAAAGGTCAAGGAGGTGTTAAGTGGCAGAGTTAGAATGTGGACCCTTGGGGATTTCTATACGTTTCCTTGCACACACATGAATCTGAGTTTGATTTGTCCCCCAAACCTACCTCTGTCCAAACTTTAAGGAAGAACTCCTTGTTCTGGTGTCTCTTTCTCTGATGAACAATTCTCTACCTGTAGTATTGATACTTTTATTATTGGACTTCAGTCCTGCCTTTGATCAGACCACAAAGAGGATAACCTCGATTCTGTCTTCATATAACTGTCAGTCAGCCAACATTTATGCTTACATCTCCCATGTGCCAGGCACTGTGCCAAGCCTGGGGATACAAAGAAATGTAAAAGACAGTCCTGCCCTCAAGGAGCTCACATTCTAAGGGGCAGACAACATGAAAACAGCTACATATAAACAAGATGTAGACAAGCTAAATTGGAAATAATCAACAGAGGGAAGACACTAGTATTAAGGGGCTTTGGGAAAGGCTTCTTATAGAAGGTAGGATTTTAGCTGGGACTTGGAGGAAGGGGGAGGAGATGCAGGAGATAGAGGAGAGGAGAGAGAGAATTCCAGGCACAAGGGGACAGCCAGTGAAAAGGGAGAGAGGAAAGAAAAAGTGTCTTGTTCAAAGAACTGCACAAGACCCTTGTCACTTCCAGTGTTGAATATGTGGTAGTTAATAAGGTATAGCCAGACTGGAAGGGTAGGAAGTGGGCAGGTGATAAGGGCTTTGAATACAAAACAGGATTTGATATTTAATCCTGGAGGTCATATGAGGTCCTTGACATTTATTGAATGGGGTAGGGGTGAAATGATCAGACCGGTACTTTAGGAACTTCGATTTGACATCCTCCACATGAGTGAAGGATAGAATGGAATGGGAGAAACTTGTGTCTGGGAGACTAACCAGTAGGCGATGGCAATAGTGATTGTAAAAGGTGATGAAAGTTTGCCCAGATTAGTGGCAATGTCAGAGTAGAGAAGGGGGAGCATATGAGGAATTGCAAAGGTAAAATGAATTATACTTGACAACAGTTGGGCATGGGGGAAGAGAGAAAGTGAAGAGGTGAGGATGGTGTGTAGGATACAAATCTGAGTAGCCTAGAGGATAATGATAATAGCTCACACTTACATAGTGCCTACTGTGTGCCAGGCATTGTGCTAAGTACTCTCATTAGATTCAACAACCCTGGGAGGTAGGTGCTATTATTATCCTCATTTTAGATATAGGGAAACTGAGGCAAACAGTTTAAGTGATATGCCAGGGTCATATAACTAGTAAGTGTCTGAAGCTGAATTTGAATTCAGGTCATCCCAACTCCAGAACCAATGGTGCCCTCAGCAATAATAGGTAAATTGGGAAGAGGGAAGGGTTTTTAGGGAAAGATAATGATTTCAGTTTGGGACATATTGGGCTTAAGATGTCTACGGGATATCCAATTTGAGATGTCCAGTAGGTAGTTGTAGGTGAGAGTTTGGAGTACTGTAAGACTGTTGTAGATGTGAGACTGGAATTTAAGAGAGAGGTTGGGGCAGGATAAGTAGATCTGAGGATCATCAGCATCATTGAATCCATGGGAATTGATGAGATCACCAAATGAAGTAGGGGTGAGAAAGAAGAAGGCCCAGGATAGAGCCTTGGGAAACACCTACCATTAGTGGATGTGACCTGAATGAAGATCCCACAAAGGAGAATAAGAAGGAGCCATCTGAACTGGGAAGGAGAACCAGGAGAGAAGTAGTGTCACAGAACCCAAGAGAAAGAGAGTATCTAGGGCAGTGGTTCTCAACCTTCCTAATGCCGTGACTTTTGAATACAGTTCCTTATGTTGTGGTGACCCCCAACCACAAAATTATTTTCACTGCTACTTCATAAGTGTAATTTTGCTACTGTTATGAATCTATCTGATATGCAGGATGTATTTTCATTGTTACAAATTGAACATAACCTATAGGTTGAGAACTGCTGATCTAGGGAAAGGGGATGATCACAGTGTCAGAGGCTGTCAAGGTCAAGAAAGATGAAGATTGGGAAAAGATCATTAAGTCTGGTGATTAAAAGAGATCATTGATAATTTTGGAGAGAGTCATCCTTGTTGAATATTGAAGCCAGAAGCCAGAGAGTTAAGAGGAAAATGGAAGAAAAGTAGAGGCACTGATTGTAGACAGTCTTCTCAAGGAATTTAGTCACAAAAGGGAGAAAAGATATAGGATGATAGCTGGTGGGACTAGATGAATCAAGTGAGGATTTTGGGAGAGACATGGATGTGTTCATAGGGAATAGGGAAGTACCCAGCAGGCAGGGGGAGAGTAGAGAATAGAGTGATAGAGAAGTCCGTCTGCTAGAGAAGATGGGGTGGGAGATATTATAATGTAATATGATACGAGTGAGTGCTCCCATTTGAACATTTCAACCTTTTCTGCCCATCCCTGGCTTTCTTAAGGTTTGGTGACTTCTGCTAGCATCCCATCATGCTCTCTAGGCTCTTCTTGGCTCTCAAAGGGCAGTATAAGCTCTGGCTGATCCTTCCTATCTTGGAAGGTTTGAGTAGGGCCTGGAGATGGACTGCCTGACTGTTACTGAAGGACAGATTTAGTTTTAGTTTTAATACTGTTTCATTTGAATCTCATCAGCTGTCACGAATTCAGTTATCATCTCTATGCTGATTATCAGATCTACTTATCAGGTCCAAACCTCTCACACTCCAGACTCTCATCTACAACTGCCTGGTAGACCTGTCAAACTGGATATTCCATAGACTCTCAGTATTAGGCAATTTTTCTTTTCAGTTACAGCAGCTCATGAAGACCATCTACTGAGTGCTTCAGGAACCATGATCTGTGTAAGTAGAGGGGTTACCCAAACCAATGAAATCAGAAGGCTTTTGAAATATTGATGACCAGAATCCTACCAAGTTCTTTAAGTCTCTTGTTTAGAGCAGGCTAGCAGGCTCAGTGGATAAAGCACTGGACCTGGAATAGGCAAAACTCGAGTTCAGATCTGGCCTCAGACACTTACTAGCTGTGTGACTGGGGTAATCACTTAACCTCTGTTTGCCTTAATTTGCGAGAGAATGAAATGGCAAAGCATTCTAATATCTTCACCAAGAAAATGCCATGAACCATATTGGTGTGTCTTGGTCCACAGGATCACAAGTTGGACATGACTGAACAACATCACCATGAGGTTGATCACTGGGTAATTAATTGCTAGATAGCGCAGTGAATTGAGTGCAGGGCCTACAGGAAGACTCATCTTGAGTCCAAATCCGGTCTTAGACACTAGCTGTGTGACCCTGGGCAAGTCACTTAACCCTGTTTGCCTCAGTTTCCGCATCTGTAAAGTGAGCTAGAGAAGGAAATGGCAAACCACTCCATTGTCTTTGCCAAGAAAACCCCAAATGGAATTGTGAAGAGTTGGACAAGACTGAAAAAACAACTAATCAACAACAGCCCAGTAGAGAACTGGGTATTGATGGGTTTGGGTTTGTGAAGGGTGGGCAGTAAGTTCTAGCAGCATTAAACACACACACAACAAAAGCCTCTTCCTGCTTGCAAAACTTTCCCCAGTCCTTCCTGCAATTCCCAACATCCTGATGAAGATGCATTGCTGGGCAGTCGGTGCTAATGACCCTAAGGTGCTGCAGGGAGAGAGGAGGGAAAAAGGAGGGAATTGAAAATTAAATAAATTCTGATTCTTGCCTGCAGCTGAATTTTCTGTCAACTCCTGGACCCCTGGTCTCAAGCTCATTTTACATGACTGTGTTGGCGAGGAGTGGTTTTTTGCCCTCAGCATTTCATTGTTCCCATTTTAGGCTCTGCTTGGAAGAGACAGGAGAGCCATGGGGGGAGGAGGGAGACAGCCTTGTCTAGGAGAGCTTCTGTAAGGAGACCACAGGCCCAGGTCAGCTAAATGTGCATAGGAGAAGCTCACAGAACTGGGAGATGGGCCGCCTTTCAACCTCTGTTAGCTGTGTCCTTTTCTCCTGCTTCAGGTCCCAGGCCCTTGGGCACCTATCTACCAGTCTGGCTACACCTTATTAACTCCCACATATTCAACTACCTTATACCTGTGGACCTTTGTTTTCAGCTGCCTGTCTGGAGAGCCCTGCTAAGGAGCTAATTGATAGTTAAGGGGTTAGTGGCTAAGTAGGGGTGGCTAAGAGGTTCGGTGGATATAATGATGGCTCTCAAGTCAGGAAAACCTGATTTCAAAACTGGCCTCAGATGCTAGCTGTGTGATCCTGGGCAAATTACTTACTCCTATTTACCTCAGTTTCCTTATCTGTAAAATGAGTTGGAGAAGGAAATGGCAAACCACTCCACTATGTTCACCAAGAAAACCCCAGATGGGGTCACGGAGCATTGGACATGACTGAAATGACTCAGCAACGAGAAAAGACTAAATGGGGTCTAGATGATGTCTCTCCCCAGAGATATTCTCATTTTAATAGGGAAGAAAGACCAACAAGTCTTTAAGGACCAAAAGGATAACTTGCAACAGAGAATGACGGGCATTTAGGGGGAAAGTTTTGGGATGTAAGACTTTGGCACCGACTAAAGTCATGCCACATCAGCTGCTGACTACCACAGAGTTGAGAAGGATCTGAGAGTCTACTGGTCCAGCTCCTACCTGGATGGGAATCCTGTCCACAATTCCGTGACTCACGGTTATTCAGCCTTGCTGAGAGACTGTCTGGGAGGGGGAACCTCCTACCTCGCATGGCAGCCCCTCTTCACTGTTAGAAATATTCTGAGAACACTTTTCCTGCCAAAAAGCTTGAATTTGTCTCCCTGCAACTTTATCCATAGCACTTTTTCTGCAGTCAGAGTTGTCATTTAGTCGTTTTGCAGTTGTACCGTACCAACATTTTGTGACCCTATTTGGGATTTTCTAGGCAAAGATACTGGAGTGGTTTGTCATTTCCTTCTCCAGCTCATTTTACAGATAAGGAAACTGAGGCAAAGAGGGGTAAGTGATTTGCTCAGACTCACACAGCTAGTAAGTGTCAGAGTCTGGATTTGAACTCAGGTCCTCCTGACTCCTGCCCCCAGCACTCTATCCACTGCACAACCTCCATGAGGAATGCCTGGGTTCTAATCTTGCTTCAGTGTATGCTAGATACACTCCTTGTGTGACCCTGGGTAAGTCATGATGAATGAATGAAGCATTTATTAAGCACTTAACTGTGTGCAAAGCATTATCCTAAATGTTGGTGATCCAAATAGAAAAGACAGACAGTCTCAGCCCTCCAGAAGCAGACCACACATTAAGTAGTTTCAGCTGCAAGTCAGATAGAAAAGTCTCATGGTCCTCAGGGTGCAGTGGCAAAGCAGACGTTGACGCCTCCTCTTCAATGTCATTTCCACTGACAAAATCCTATCAGTTTCTGTTGTTGAACCATTTGACAGTGCTAACTCTTGGTAGCAAGAACTTTCCTTTCTAGGTCTCTGGTTGCTGTGACAGTTGCCTTTGCAGGAGCAGTGGTCAGACTTTGAATAACATCTGTAGGCACAGGGCTGGAAGCACTGCTCTTCCCAAGGCTCTTAGGTGCAGGGTCCTGTGCTGTCTCCATCAGAGTCTGCCGGGAGATGGCAGACAGAGTAGTGATGGTAGTTGTTTGAGCTGTCTGGCACAGTTGCTTCCCCTCTTTTCCTCAGGGTGCCACTGCTTTGACTGGACTTGCTTATATGACCGTGAGTGGCTCTTGGCCGGCAGTTAGTGGGGATGGCTGGCCCCTTCTTCATAGGAGTTGCTTCCTCCAGTGATGGCCATGAGGATTGGGCTGGAAGCAGTGGCCTAAGGGGCCTCTTCTAGGACTTTGGTGTTTACTTAATCTCCCAAGTCCTCAGTTTCCCTTTTCTGTAAAATGAAGGAGTTAGGCTGTGGTCTTTGACAACCCTTGCAGGTATAGATCTGTGATCCCATGACCCACAGTCTAATCCCCGTTTCAACAAGTGCCTTCGAGGCACTTGAAAAGAATGATCATGTTTTCTCTAATTTTTCTTCATGTTTTTCTGCCTATGCCTAGAGCTTTGTGGTTATCAGCTGGGCAAGCTATCTTTGGGGTCTGTGATTTGGGCCTGATATTCTCTGTCATTTTTGAACATGTGCTCTTACCAGGTCTTCCCATCCAGAGTGTCATGCAGCACCATGCGTAGTATGGGAAAGAAATTTTTTGTCTCATGATCCCCTTTGGCAATCTGGTGAAGCCTATAGACCCCTTCTCAGAATTATGTTTTTAACTGCACAATATAAAACACAAAGCATTACAAAGGAAAACAATGATATTGAAATACAGTTATCAATATATTTTTTAAAAGGTTATTCACTGTGTTACCCCTAGGTGGTACAGGGGATAGAGCATTGACCCTTGAGTCAAGAGGACCTGAGTTCAAATCCAACCTCAGACACTTACTAGGTGAGTGACCCTGGGCAAGTCACTTAATCCCAATTGCCTCCAAAAAAGAAAAGAAAAAAAAAGTTTATTCATCCCAGCTTATGGCATTGCTTCTCTTCCGTTCACTTATCTTTTATATGTCCTTGAACCTAGGTAGGGGACATAGAGCTCAAACACAGGAGAGAAGGGTTAGAAAAATAAGAAAAGGCCAAATATTTCAGGGGAGAAATGGGACCTTGAATTTGGAGAAGGGTGAGGGAGGGCCATGAGAGTGGGAGACTTAGACATGTCTTTATGGCCACTAGATTCTTGACATCAGTGTTACTGTCTACAGTGTTGAAAACTAAAATTATAAAGATTATCACCCAGTAACTGATAACTCAGTAATTAGACGGTATCGTTGGTATGTGCTAGTTCTGTGTAGTTTGCTATGTTTAACTCTTTTTAAAGCATATTTTTAAAATGAGGCCTCCTTTTATCAAGAGAATGGTGGGAGCCCTGAATCTTAGGCCTGCCAATTCCCTAACGTGTAAAGTAGGTTTGGTTTGTAATTTGAGGTCAGAACAAACGTTGTGTTTGTTAACATTAAATTCTGGATGATGATCAACCTGCCAGTGTTTAAATATGGGGTTCTCAAAATCACATATCTAATAATCCGTGTTATTTTTAAATTTTATATATTCCTTATTGGTGTTACTTGCTTTTGAACAGGTCATGGATATAGAGCCTGAAGGGACCTTGGAGATGGTATAATCCCATTTCCTCATTTTCTGAAATGAGAACCCAGAGAAATCAAGTGTCGTATAGATAGGAAGGATCAGAACTAGAAACAGAATTCAGGTATTCTGATTCCCAGTTAGTCTTGCTTTTCATTGCTTCATGCTCCCTTCCATAAGGAACAAGTTACTAGAAATGTATGGCGATGAAACTAAAAAATTAACATATTTTAAATGTATAAGTTTGGAGAAGTCTTGTTTCTTTTTTTTTTTTTTTCCATTTTTTTGGAGGCAGTCAGGGTTGAGTGACTTGTCCAGGGTCACATAGTTGGTGAGTGTCTGAGGCCACATTTGAACTCAGGTCCTCCAGACTCCAGGGTCAGTGCTTTCTCTACTGCATCACCTCAGGAGTCTTGTTTGTGAAAGAAATACTGAAGTAAGTCCTTTTGTTAAGTGAAGAATCACCCAAATGTGCTTTGTGTGTGTGGAGTTGCGTGGGTCCTATTTGCCTAAAGCAGGATGCACACATGGGCTTGTGAGGACACTGACACCAATGATGGGCATCAAGAGCTTGTGCTCTCTTGGCTTGAGGTTCCCCTTCTCCATACCTACCCTCCCTTTGTCCGCCAGTCACGTCTCACCATTAACTTTGTGTTTTCAGAAATAAATGGGGTAGATGCCTGGGGCAAGATATGGGCTGGATAGGCTAGTGACAAGCCTTCTTTCTGCTGTTTTCCCTGTTGTTGGGTGACATGTGTCTCTCCTACCATTGGCATCTCAGACCTCCTTTCTCTTTCTCCTTTCAGGGTAAAGTTGAAAGTAACCCCAAGGAAGCTATTAGGAGTATTACTTTCTTGTCGGCGTGTGTTATACTGGCTTTTCTTTGGGTAGCAAGTAGAATTACTTACAAATCAGGTCTCTCTTACTGTCCATACCATTTCATACTTCCATTCCTTTCAGCTGGGTTGTGGAGGAGGAAGAAAAATAATCTGACATATTAATAAAAACCAGAGGGAACTATCTACTTCTGTGGCAGAACTAATTTTCCATGTACATATACACTCTGGTCTTATCCCATATGTATCCTCAGATTCATTAGCTTCACTTAGTACAGCCTGTCATTAGCAAGGCTTCATACTATGCCCTACAAAGTAGAAATTCTGTCGGTGTTTTTTGATGAATGGTAACTGCAAAACTTTTTTTTTTTTTGGCCACATCATGCCTGTTGTGTGAGCCTGAGGCCCATTATAGACTTCATGCACTGTAATAGCAAAACCTAGGCTAGTACCTTAGACAGAGTTAGGGACCCCTTCTCGTGATGCTGAATTGATTTTGCCCAGAATTATTTCCAAAGCCAGAAATTGGTGATGATGACTTATTTAGGGTTAGAACTTACCTAGCAGATCACAAACAGGGTTGTGAGAGAGGAACTTGTTAACAATACAGAAATTTTCCCAGTAATTCTTGGGAAACTCCTGGCAGATTAAATTGTCTTTTGTGTTAATGTTTCAACACCCCTCCTCCCCCTCCCAGTTTTTTTAATCAGACTTATTCCCACATAGAAAATCTTCCTCTGCAAAACAACATAATGGTCTTTGATTACTACAAATAAATTGGCTCAAAGCTCAGCTGTCTAAGAGCTATAGCTTTGAAAGAACATTTCATTCTGATTGTCCAGTTCAATTAAAATCCTTCTTGCTGCAGTTTAATTTTCAAAGATCTCTCCTTTACCCCAGGCGCAATGCTTGGCCTTGATTATCTTCCTGACCTTTCTCTGGTCCTGGGGAGGGAATAGGGGTAGTTCACTGTTGGGGTGACTGAAAGGGTGGCTATGCAGTGTTTGGTTACTTTTTTTTAAATATTATTTTTTGATATTCTGACATTAACAAACACCAACAATCATGAACATTTCCATGTAGAACAGAAAAAAAAAAGAATTATATATAAAACCATGAATCTCAGGATATATAGCTTGGGTTTTTCAAAGGCACATACTTAGTTCGCGTTAGTTCCAAAGATATCTCATTGTCCTCTGGATTTCTTTCTGATCTGTGTGTTTTCTTTAAGTGCTTCATAAAAGCTCTTTTCTTTTTTCCCTTCATTTTTGCCATCTCTATTACTAGGTCTTCTCAATTTTTCCTCCACCCCCCGCCCCTCCCAAAATGCCTTCCTTTGTAACAAGTTAGCAAAGGGTTTGTGAACAGAGTTGTGATTTCATTGCTAAAGAGAACTCCCAGGTTGCAGAGTGCCAGTCAGTGTGGGTCAACACCTTCTCTTGCAACTTGTAGTCTCAGTAATTAAGTTGACTTGCCCAGAGTCACACAACTAGTATGTGTCAGAGGTAGAACATGAACCTAGGTCTTCCTGACTCCAAGGAGAGCAGTATATATCCCCTTTTTCATGACACTTCGGTTGGCATAGTCAAGCAAAACAAATTCAGATACTGGTTGTGTCTGAAAATATTATGTCTCACTTTTTACCTCTAGCTCTCTCAAGGAGGAAAATGTGCTTCATCACTGGTCCTCTGGAGTTGTGGTTGGTCATTGCATTGATTAGAGTTCTGAAGTCTTTTTTTACTTTTTTTTCTTTACAGTATTATAGTCATATAAATTCTTCTGATTCTTCTTATATGCCTTTGCATTGACTCATGTCTTCATAAGTTTTTCTTCATTCCTTATGATGCAGTAATATTCCACTATACTCATATGCCATAATTTGTACAGCCATTCCCCAACTGATTAGTTTCTGTTTCTTTGCTATAACAAAAAGTTCTGCTATGAATATTTTTGGACATATGGGTCCTTTCTCCCTTTGATCTAATCTTTAGGGAAGGAGTTCTTAACTTTCATGGATCCCCTTCCAATTCTGGTAAAACCTCCTCAAAATAATATTTTTAAATAATTGAAGGAAATGCTAAGTTTCATTTAGAGGTTAGTGAAAATAAAGAAATAATTTTTTTGCTGTTCAAGTTTATGGACCTTTTGGACCATTGATCATGGTTAAGAACCCCTGCTTTAGGGTATGTGCCTAATAGTGTTGTGGCTAGGTCAGAGGATATGTTGTATACTGTTTAGTGACTTTTGGGGTACAGTTTCAAATAGTTGTGCCAACAATGCATTAGTATACCTTGATCTTTTGCATTTGGGAATATTGTATACCAACATTTTCTCCAGGTTGTAGATGTTGCTGCCAAGTCCTATATGATACTAACTGAGGTAACTTAATGATTGGATTCTTTCTTGTCTGTTTGAAATATACATACATACACACACACACACACACAATTGCTCTGGAAACCCTAGATTTTGACTATGATATTCCTAGAGTTTTCATTTTGGGGTTTCTCTCAGGAGGTGACCAGTGGAAGTTTTTTTGTTTTAATTTTTGCCCTCTGTTTCTAATAAATTTTGACAGTTTTTTTAATCTTTTCTTTTTTTTAATTAATTTATTTATTTTCTTGTTTACATCACTCATTTCCACGAGAGTTTGAGTTACAAATTTTCTCCCCATCTTTCCCCTACTCACCATCCCAAAACAGCCATCCCACTGTATAACCCCTCCCCCAATCTGCTCTCTCCTATGTCCTCCCCCATTGCCCCTCTGACTTTCCGGTACCTCCCTACTCCAGTGCCTGTATATCTTAATTGCGTGTAGTTAATAATAATAATAATATATATGCATATATATTTTTAACATTTGATTATAGAACTTTAAATTCTAGATTCTTTCCCTTCTTCCCTTGTCACCCACTGCTACTGGAAGGGGAATTTCAATTCAATACAGGCTGTACATGTGTAATTATGCAGAACATCTCCACAGTGGGCATATTGTGAGAGACTGATTATATGTCCCTCCTTCCTATCCCGCCCCCCCCTTGTTCTATTCTCAACCCTGTCCCTG
>CM053581.1:76326153-76423439 GCA_028627135.1 Pseudochirops cupreus
ACTTTTTTTTTGGTCATGCTTTTTAGGGAGACCAGTAATTGTTAGATTATCTTTCCTTGACATTTTCCAGGGGAGTTGTTTGTAAAAGTAGAATGCCTTACATTTTCTTTTTATACTTTTAAAATTTTATTCTCCTGACTGGCTACTATTGTGCCTTCTCCATTCACCCCTGCAGCCCCATTCTTCTGCTGGTGAACTCCTTTTAGAGCCTCCATTTTGATACGGTTCCATCCGTCCTTAATTCTCTGGACTTCATCACCATTCTCTCTTACGCATTGTCTTCCCCATTGGATTATAAGCTCCTCGAGGACAAGAACTTTCTTTTGGCTGGTGTTTTTATCCTCAGTACTTAGCGCTATGCCTGGCATATTGTAAGCACTTAGTAAACACTTGTTCACTTGTAATATTCCTTGTTATTTCATGGAGCTTTTGACCTCTGCTTGGTCTGTTCTGATACTAAGGCAATCTTACTTGGGCAAGGTTTTCCATCTGTGGTTCTAAGCTTTTTTATGATTGTCATTTTCTTTTCCTCTGAGCCTTCTTTATAGAGAGTTGTGGAATTACTCTCTTTTTCTGGGTTTGCTTCCTCTTGGACAACTCCTGACAACTCCGTATCTTTTCTTAGTGTTCTCTGTTGTCTTCTGCCTACTGTTATCTCCAGCCTCAGTTTCTGATTTGGGCTTTTGTGTCAGGGGCCAGCTTTGCTCCTTCTCAAACTCTTCCATGTGGTAGCCATTCTTTGTTTGCTTATGACCTCAATTTTCTAGGTTCCCAAGTCAGGGTTCCACCTCCCCTGATGAGTCTGTGCTTGGAGTGCGGTCAGGCATCAATGACCTCAGCCAGAACTCTGTGGTCAGCTGTATCTTGTTTGGATGCTGCTGCAGGCTTCTGTTTCCTCTGGGGCCTGCTTAGTCCAGGTGCTACTGTAGGCTTACAGTCACTATTCACCTGAGTTTGGGCTGGCTTTCTTAATTAAGTCCTGATTGGTGGCATTTCCAGATTCCCAAGGTGTAAATGCTTTCATGGAAAATTGAACAATTACCTCTCAGGAGCTGGTACAGATTGATTGGCATACCCCTGAAGACATATATCTTGGCTACTTTTGCATTTGGCAGTGTTAGGCTCTTCAGGTCTGATTTCAATTTAGAGAAAGCATGGCACCTTCACTCTCCTTAAATGCCAGTGTGGAGACTTTTTCATCTCCATGACTCACCCTTTCCTTTTTTCCTCCCTTCTCTGCATTTCTTCATCACCGGTAATCTGTATTTAGTATGTGATTCAGTTGTATTGTACTATTATCTAATTTTCTCTTGTGAGAATTTTCTTTCGACGGACTTAGCCTGAAAGTTTGTGGAAGACAGGAACCTTGACTTGGCTTGTCTATCTCTCCAACAGTAACTGGATGCATAATGAGCTCGTTACTTAGAGAATATCAGTAAGAAAAGCACGTAGAGATAGATGGTTTATTGTGACTTTGTACTTCTTCCTTGTGGACATTTTTGCCATTTTTCTTTTAAAGGAATTCTAATATATCTGTATAATATTGAAGCTCTTTTTAAAAAAATCCAATTGTAGGTAGTTATTTTAATACATTGCTTTCCTTGGCCTGCTTAAATGCCTTGGAACTAATTTCTTAATTTAAGGAGCACATTAGCAGAAAGGTTGCTGGGTCTAAATGAATAAAGCATTGGTTCCAGATATTTAACATAGTATTGAAACTCTTAGATGACCAGAATATTTCTTTGTGTTTCACATGACAGGCCCCAGCTTAGAAATTCCCTGTGGTCTCTGTACATAAGGCAAGCACCTTTACACTCCAGTGAGGAGGGGACGAGCAATTTACCCAAATCCAGACTATGAGGAATTGACAGCTGAGATCGGAATCTCATCTGAAACTATATAAACTAAACCATTCCCTCTCCACGTTTCAGGTAGTAGAAACTAAAGAACATGCTATTAGGTACTATAGCAAGTGGGAGCTAAAATGCTCCCTGAAATCGCATGGGGTGCCCATACAGGAAGTAAGATTCTCCCTGAACCTGTTTATTTAGCCCCTTAGCACATGGATGGCAGGGGAATTGTTGAGGGATGGGAGAAGGAAGATAGCATCTTCCCTTCATTCCCAGAATCCATCATTCCCTGTTCTTTCTCTTCTGTTCATGATGTTCCTCCCTCCCCTTGAATGCCTACCCACCTCTTCACCACATCCAAATCCTACCCATTTTTCAAATACCATCTCTTCTTATGGAAGCCTGATTGTCCCATTTAGATGTGATCTGCCTTCTTTGGAGTCCTACGGCACATATCTGTGTCCCTTGTTTGGAATTGGTCTGTTGATTTGGAAATAATTTGAGGTTAAAGTAGTTTGGTATTATAAGGACAGGTACCTACCCAACCTGTTGTGCCTGGTGGTGCATGAAGATTGTAATTCATGACTACATGATTGACTCAAGAAAGCAAAGAAATAGGCTATCTCAGCCCTTCCTGGCATCATTTGGTGCATAGCATATAATGTCTGATGTGATTATATTTTCGCAGCACTTAAGTGCTTGATTTGATTGACTGTGAACTCCTCAAGGACCAGAATCAGGCACTATTATTATCATTATTATTAGTACAGCAGGAAGATAGAAGGGTTGGGTGGCTGGGGCCAAGTAGATGAAATGAGCTTGCACCCATTGGTCAAGCCCCCAGGGTGGGAGCAATCCAGGACTTTCCTTAGGAGGGTGTCCCTCAGTCAACAGATCCTTAACTAGGGATATTGGTGTCTGGGTCAAAAATTGTTGTGCAAGAGGGGAGGGTGTTGTGACTTGCTAAGGTTACCCAAGCCAGGAAGTAGCAAGGGATTTGAATCCAGGGTTTATGACTTCAAAACCAAAGTTGTTTTGTTTTGTTTTGTTTTTTGTTTTCTGCTGCATTATTATTGCTCAAGAAAATTGAAATAACTTGTTTGGGGTCACATAGCTGGTCAGGATGATAACTGTCTTTAAGTGAAGGGCAATCACATGGAAGATTAGACTTATTCAGCTTGACCCCAGAGGATGAAACTAGGAGAAGTAGGTATAAGTCACAGAAACTGGAGGTAAGCAATCGTTTCCTAAAAATCGGAGTTGTCCCAGAATGGAACTGGCCATCTTTGGTGATGTCTTTCCCTTTACTTTGCTCACGCAGGTTGTCACTGATAGCACCCAACAGTTTGCTTACACCCTCATGTCTATGTCTCCACTGCCCTTTGGGTTGTTTTGTCATTTCAATTATGGAATCGCTGTGTTCTATAATTCAGTCACATAGGATCACCAAGTGAATATTGGGTTAGAGATAGGAGCCTTTGTAACAGCATATGTAGTTTGGGATCAATAGAGATAATAAAATTTGTCCTTACTCTGCCTGGAGGACTTGGGAGGATTTATTTAGGAGAATTTACATGGGATGCACTCGGCAGAAGATGGCCATGTCAATGTAGTACTTTTCTCCTGATAATTCCTTCCTTACCAGCTGCCAGGGCTCCTGTGGTATCATTTAGGTTTCTGTGTGATTTCATTCCAGTGTGCATCAAATTTGGTTCAGCAAATGTCACACATCTCCCTAGCCAGATACTTTACGGTGGGAAGTCTGGCCCAGAGACTAGCTGAGTCACCTTGGAACACAAAGGATGATGATTTAAATGTGTGTCAAATTATACTTTACAGGAAAGCTACAGGCATGTACAGGATGCCTAGGAAATTGCTTGTGGCATCATTTGGAATGTCCAAGTCAGGGTTTCTTTCAGACTTTTTGCTTAAGCATTTCCAGTATTCTTTATGACTGTAACAAAGATGTGTGTTTTCCATTGGTGATTTACATTTCCTAGGTCCCATTAGCCCCTCTGCAGAAAGTTCAGTGATACCCTACATTTTTATAGTGTTTTTATATTTTACAAAGTGGCTTTTAGACATCTTTTGGATATTTTTATTTCCTAGAATATCTGACCATGCATACCTACTGAAATCAGAGTAAACTTTTGATCTGTATTTTTAGCTTAGATCTAGAACCTAGATCATCCTAACATATTCTTTCCCCCTTCCCCAACACTGTTAAAGAAAAGGACACCATCCTAAAATTCAGGAGATCCAGCTGATATTTAGTTCCACGTTGACCCTTGGATCACTAGGTGACTTTAGCTAAATCACTTAAACTCCTTTAATTCACTTTCTTCAACAGTGAAGTGCTACCTGTCCTACTTGTCTTCACACTTGGTGGGAGAATCACGTGAAATAAGTTCATAGAAAAAAGACTTCCCAAAGCTGTAAGCTTTATACAAGTACAAGGTGGTCCAATTATCATCCTTTGGGCCATTCCCTAGAAATATGATACTTTATGTAGATAACTCTTTGGTGAAATAGCTATATTGGGAACCTTTGTAAGACAGGAGCCTGGGGCTAGAGGTGATAAGATGAAGGAAAGTAATGAAGAATGTTAACTTTAAGTAGACTAGAAAGGAGAGAAATAAAACATGCACAGCAGAGAGCAAAGAATCTGCCTAATGGAGTGGAAGCCTCTGATGGTGACTAATGCAGTTTGTGATGTGTTGATGCACTGTGCTCTGGGGGCTTCCTGCTGAGTGCCACAGTTGGGTGCAGAACTTGTGCAAATGTCAAAGAAATGATGTGTGTGTGTGTGTGTGTGTGTGTGTGTGTGTGTGTGTGAAGTGTGTAGTCTATGAAAGAAAATCTTGTGACTCTGGATGAGGTGTAGCATCACATGCCAGTTGCCTCCTGTTGCCTTTAGGATAAACTACAAACTTCTTGGTCTGGCATTAAAGGCTTTCTACTATCTGGCTCCAGTTCACTTTTGTAGCCTGAGTTCCTATTACTACCAGAATCTTGGATGGAAAGGACCTGAGAGGCCATCTAGTTGAACCTATACCTGAAAAAAAATCCACTCTACCCCATATTGAACAAGGGATCATCCAGCCTTTGTCTAAGGACCTCCAGTGAAGGGAGAATCCTGGTACTTCCCTAGACAGTCCATTCTACTTTGGGACAACTTTAATTGCTAGAAAGTTTTTCTTTACTGTCAACCTAAATGTTCCTCTAACTTTCATTCATTGCCCCTAATTCTGCCCTGGGGGGCTGAGCAAATTAAGTCTGATCTTTCTTTCACGTACCAGTCTTGCAAGTACTAAAAGACAGATGTCACATTCCCCGTAAGTTTTCTCTTCTCCAGGCTAAACATGCCCTATTCGTTCAACTAATCCTCATACAGTAGGAGCTTTTGGCTCTACCTTCGCTATCTGGCTGCCCATCTCTGGATACTGTCCAGCTTAGTGATACCATTTTTTCAGTTGAGGTGCCCTCAAACTGAACACAGTACTCCAGGTACAGTCTGACCAGGGTAGTGTATGGCAAGGCTGTCACCTCTCTAGGACTGGACAATATGCCTTTCTGACCTATAAGCTGTTCTCCAAACTCTCCTTTTCTCCTGCCTCCTTCCTCAACTTTAGCTCTCAGAAGCCTTAGTGTTCTTCCTTCTGAGCTCAGCCCCGGTCCCACCTCTTCCAAGGCTTTCTGGATCTCCCTCATTCCGTCCCCCATCACTGCTCTCACTTTCCTGAGTATGTTGTATTATACATATCTGTGCCTCCACTCTCCTCAAGGTTTTCCGTCTACCTCTCATCTTGCTGAACCTCATATCTCATTATTCCCTAACACATCCAGCAGAAATTCATTTGTTAGCAGGCTGCTATATCCTCAGACTCCATAAACTCTTACATAGATTTTCTCCAAATTCCTTTCCTCTAGAACAGCAGTTCTCAACCTGTGGGTCACGACCCCTTTGGGGGGTGAATGACCTTTTCACAGGGATCACAAGGGTTTCTTAAGACCGTCGGAAAACATATATTTCCAATGGTCTTAGGAAGCAAGACACTGCTCCTCTATCCGTCTCCAGGCAAGTCTACCCACATGTGGCATTAGGAAGGTTGAGAACCACTGCTCTAGCATCTGAGCATTTTAGAACTTGAGAAAGACCTTAGTCATCTTAAGAAACAAGAGACACAACAAAGTTTACTGACGACTACTCTTTTCATTGTGCCATTATGCCTTCCTAGCAATAATAATTCAAATCTATATGTTACTTCAAGGTTTACAGCACAAGTTGGTCTCTTCCAGTCATGAATTTCCAGTCTTTCACACAGGCAGGGATAAGAGGAGAGCTTCTACCAGGCCTGAGCTATTGCCTGTGTGAATTGCCTGTGGAAAGGAGAAAGCAAAGTGAGACTGGGCAATAGTGAGTAAATAACATTTGGCTATAATTTAGAGGGAAGGAAAGGAAAAGACTGAGAAGAAAGGTCGGGTACTACTATATCAGGGAGGATCATTTTCAGGAATTTATGTAATTTTTTTTCAGTAAACAATGGTAAACCATCAAAGGTTTTTGAGAATGGAAGCGATGTGATCAGATCTATATCTATCCTGTAAAGAATAGATTGGCAAGGACTGAATATTGGTGAGGATTTTTAAAAATCCAAATTGGTGAAATCCCTTAATTTGGAAGATATTCAGACCTATCAGCTATAAAAACTTAGCAGAGCTGTGGATAATAAATCTTATTAGATGCTCTTTATTAACAAAAAATTCAGTTTATTTAAATAATTAATACTTCTCCTAATCTACCTGGACTGATGGACTCCCCTGCTCCCTTGCCACCCCCTTCCTGCCCCTAAAAATCTGGCAGTGAATTAAACTTTCTTCTTTGGGTCAATCAGTTAATAAGCATTTAATTCCTATGTTCCAGAAACTAGATCCTGGAAATATAGATACTAAAGTAAGATAGTTTCTGCCCTTACATGGTTTACATTCTACTAGGAGTAGTCAATTAGAAAATAGAGTATGTTTACCACCAAGAACACAAAATGGTAAAAGGATTTAAAACAAGAAAGGAATTTAGTAACCATCGATTTAGAGCTAGAAATAAACTTTGTGGCCATCTTGTCCATTTTCGTCATTGTACAGATGAGCAAACAGACCTGGGCAGGCAGGTTAAGTAACCTGCCCAGGGTCCAACAGGTAGTATGTGTTATAGTTAGGATTTAAACATAGGCCCTTGAGGCTCTGAGTCCAGTCAGCTTCTCCCTGCATCCAAATGTCTCTTCCTTTTGCAAATGAAAAAAATAGAAACTTGGAGGTTTTCCCCAAATCCCAGCATCCTCAGGCTCCACATAGGTGTTCTTCCCCTTCTAGCACACCATGATACTGGGCTGTGCATATACCCCTCAAACAAAAGACATTGCCTCTCATAGAATCCCAGCTTAGCCCCTTTCAAAAAGAACAGTTGTTCTAGGCTATTTTTCTCCTAGAAAAGAAAACACTTAGTGGTCTATTTTTTTTTAATTCCGCTGAGATAAATTTGAAATGAGCTAAAGTGATACAAGGAAAATACTGATATTGTGAATAAAGATGTATAGACTATTATTAACCAGGTTTTGTGGAAATGGATACTTTAGACTGATAATAAGAACGTTAATCTTTTGAAACTGTCTTTAGTCCACGTGTTAGTGTCCCTCTGTGGTGCCCTCTGAGCTTCAGTAATAACTACCCTTTCTGTAGCTTGGACGTCATTAAGGGCCTTCCCTGAGATCTATTTTTAGATTCTCACTAGAAACAGATGCTTGGGATTGAGAGCCTTCTCATGATTACTGCTGTAAACCTTGAAAGAGACTGATAAATGTTCATTCATAAATCACAAATTAAGTTATTGACCTTCAGCTTTTCACAGTCTTGTCCACACTCCTAAGTATTTAGTGCTATATAATTTTATGTTTTAAAAAAAGATGGAACTGTGGAATCAACTTTTTTTTTCTTCTTCCTGGACCACTAGTCCAACCACTAGTGAAAATTCTAATGCTTACGTGTGTAACTAATTTGCTAGACTATACTGACATGTTGCCTGTGCATAAAAAGCACTGGGTAAATAAAGATGGTGGGGGGAGGACCTCATAATTGAGAAGGGGAGAGGAGGATAAAACATGTATGCCCATAACTGTAATACATGTTACTTGCATTAACACTATTATCTTTCCATGAATATACACAGATCTCTATCTAGCATATTAGTTTAATGTAGCAAATATTGAGTCTAGATATCTCATACCCTAACTCAGCCCCTTTCCACTGCCACTCCTCCCCAAAAAAATCTTCTTCACATTTTTTTTTTCTTCTTCACATTGATAAGGCACGGGACAGTGGATTTCTGCCAAGTACTATGCATGTGACCTTAGGCCAATCAAATCATTTAACCCATTTCTTCATCTGTGAAATAGGGATAACTGGTACTACCCACTTCACAAGGTGGTTGTGAAGATCAAATGATGCTTTTGGGCGATTCAGCATTGTCAGCTGTCATATGAATGAGAGTATACTTCCTAGGATATTCTAATTTGAATTTTATTGCCAAGATGCTAATTTTTACCTTAAAAACTTTTCAAAGCTTATTATAATTTGAGTGGATAAGAAGAGTAGACTGTTACGCTAGTGTTTTGAAAATGGAAAGCACCTATTAGATTGTAAGCTTTTTGAGGACAGGGACTGTCTTTTTGCCTCGTTTTGTATTTCCAGCACTTAGCACTATCCCTGGTCCTTAATAGATGTTTACCGATTATTCATATGGTGTTCTTTGTAATGACATAGCTCTGATCCTAGTTCAGGTTGGTATCACCTGTCTCCTGAACTCTGGCTGCAGCCTCCTAATCGGTCTTCTTGCTTATAAAGTAAGTCTCTTCCATCTCTGATCTGTCCTCCACACTTCCAAAATTATCCTGAAGTATAGAGATCTGACCATGTCACTCCCCTACTTAAAAATCTTTAATGACTCCCTGTTTCTTCAAGGATAAAGTAGAAATTCCTCATCCTTGCAATGAAAACACTTTATAATGTAGGTGCAAACTACCTTTCCAGATTTATTTTATATTACTGTTTCACATGGTCAGCATTCAAACCAAACTGGGGTTGCCCATTTCTGTGCCTTTACATAGGCTTTATTTTTTTCATCAAGTTAGAATTCTTAGTTACTTTAACATCTCAACTCAGGTGTCTCTTCCTACTCAAAGCATTCCTGATCTAAGTTTAGTGTTCTCTCTCCCTCCTCAAAGTTTTGCTTTTAATTTATCTGCACATGTTATATACAGAATGGCAGAATGTAAGCCCCTTGAGGGCAGGGATTGTTCTCGTTTTAGTTTTGGATTCCCAATAAATGTTGCCTTGTACGTAGTAGGAGATTAGTAAATGTTTGATGGACTGAATTGACTATTTTTAAAAAATATTCTTTTGGGTAGGATTCCTATTCCACTCAAGTCAAAAAGATAAACATCATACATAATATGGTATATTAGCAATATAGCTTTTTGCAGGATATTTTTTTTTAAAGAAAAAATATGAAGCTATCAGATTGATAAAGAGATGAAAGCTACGAGGGGAAGAAGAAAGCTAGGCAGAATTTGGAAAGGGGAAAGATATTTTTTCCCTTTTTTTTTCCCTGAAAAAAATTGGGTGGTAGTGGAGATAAACCCTAAGAAAAAAGAAAACAAGGAATTTTATTTTCAGAATTTTTTTTTTAGGCCTTTTCACCTGTCTCTAGTGAAGATTTAAAAATTAATGTTCTCACTAAAAATGGACTTTTTTTCTTTTACAGAGTATTTTTTCAAAACATGAGGGAAAAAGAAGCCCTTGTTTAACGCTGTAAAACTTATGAAAGTTAATATGTTTTTAGCTTTAAAAAGATGGTCTTAAATCACAGGCCTGGGGAAATTTCTCCAGTCTAGGTGAAAGGGAATTTACTCTGAGCTCCTGATAGTTTATATGTAGGGTCCTTCACTCATCACCTTGGCTCCCGATTTTATCTTACACAATAGAAAGTTCATTTGAGCTAGACCATGGAAATACACAGAAGTGTAAAAGATGCATAGAAGTGACCAGAACATCTATACCAAGAACATTTTTAGAGCTTTTTGGTCATTCTTAAAGGGTACTAAAATTTTAAGTGTTTAAGGTTCTGGCAAGTTTATATCTGATGTTTCTGTATTGTATGTCCCCCTCAGCAGGAAGGTTCTTCCTCCTCAGTAGCAGAAAATTATAGCAGAAAACCAGGTTGCAGTCCTTTCTATAACACTTAATAGCTGTGTGGCTGTTAGTAAATTATTCAGCTTCTCTGGCTTGGTCATTTGCGAAATGAGAGGTTTGTACTAAATTGTCTCTTTCAAGTCTACAGTTCTGTGATTTCTATGAATCTCTAACTTGGATTGTGTTTTCTTTAAGGCCCAGTTTATCTCACTTCCTCCATTCTTTAATTCCCTCTGCCCATAGTGATCTCTCCCAGATCTGAATTTGTATAGCAATTACTATATGAACCTCCTCTTTGGCTAACTAAAGTTGTATATATTGTCTCATCATCAGTTAAACTGTATGCTCCCTAAAGGTACACATACTTATCTTTGTATTCAAAAGGATTTGTGATCTCTTTGATTTGGTAGTTCTCTCCACCCATTCAGGTTGTGACCCATCCATGCCTGCCCATCCTGTGTGTCTCCTGCCCATGTCCTCCCAAAAGTTCACTATGGGGGTTCACCCAACATTCTGGAGGTGTTCCTTGATTTGTCCTGTTCAGCACTCTGGCTGTTTACCTGACTTCCCTCCCTGTTGCTATATGACCAGCTCATCTTTTTTTTTTTCCCTGTCATATAGTTACTTGATGACATATTTTACTCCTGTTCTTCAGAATTCCTTATTGGTTACATGTTGCAGCATGCTCACAACCACCATGTATCTCTCCATTGTCCTCTGTGTGATACCTATTTTTAGTTTTTTGGAGGCAGTAGTATCCCATGTGTCATTGGCCTATAGTAACACCCATAGAATTTTAGTATTGAAAATATGGACCTTTGCTTTTGGGTGGGGGAAGCTGAGTAGCAGTTAACAAGCTTGGCAAATTCCTGAAAGCAGTTCATCTCACTCTCTTACCCCTCTTTTAACTCTTGAGTTCAACCCCTTGTTCATTTGTCTTTCCTGTGTGGATGGACAGGCCAAACTCTTTGAGTGAGTACAGATCTTTTCCAGAAGGCTCCACAATGTCTTCGGGCTTGATGTAATCACAACGAAGTTATCTGCAAACAGAAATATGTAGTGGTGAGATAGTCACCATCCACAGGGAACCTTCTTGGACTCAAAGCTGGCTCTCCTCCCCTCCGGTGGTGATACCAAGCATAGAGCTCCCTCTTTTGGGCCTTAACCTGATCTTTATGGTCTACCTTTACCGAACGGGGTGATTGTTCCACCTTCCAAAGACTCCTGAGTGATTTTCATGCATGCATGGGAAATAGCTTGTGAAAGAGTTCACAGGGTGGCATATTCTTCTACCCAGTGAAATGGTTGGGTTTTCTTTTCAGTCAACAAAGAATAAACACAATGGGCTCTTATGTTTTCTAAAACTTTGAGTTAATTGTGAAATGGTAAAGGTGCGGTTCATTGGTGATACATGGGTAACCTTAAAAGATTTTGTTTAGATGGGAGACTGGACATAGAGGTTGGTAGTTATTGGTGTGCTCTGCTCCTCTTTTTCTTTTTTATCAGTAAGGTCTCGATTTTTTCCCCCGTACTGTTGACATCTTTTTTCAAATAACTTGTATATTAGTCCCTCAATTATATTGCCTCCAGCATGGATCTACTCAGTATACATTTGGTTCCCCTGTCTTCTGTTCATTTTAGTGGCATCTCTATCTCCTCTAGAAGCACATACAGAACTGCAATATTAGGGACCAAGTGTTAAGAAAGATTTCTTGAAATTATCTTCACAAATGTTTTCCCTTTTTCTTCTCTTTATAGTCTTCCTTCCACTTTCATACTTGCATGTCCTTGGAAGGAATAAATCTGTTTTCCAAAGATCACCGTAGCCACTTGGTGCATTTGGGGGACAAAGGAAAGAGGAAGGCAATCAATAAAGCCAAGAAAAATAAAATATGGGCCTCAGTCTTTTGTGGCCCTCCTACTTCTGCAGAAAACACAGCGGAATGGTTGGAAAGGAGGCAAAGGGTGCTAAGAATCACAGTGTTTTGAATCATCAAACTTTAATTTGATTGTTGGCAGTCTAAATGTGAGGTCCTTGACCAGTGAATGGATATATTACTGGAAGAGATGAACCATCAATCTTGATGTTTCTGCTATACATGAAGAAGGAAGATGCAAAAAACAGGAAGGATAACTCATAGGCACACCTTGGAGAGGCAAAGAAAGGTGTTGGGTAGAGTAGATTTTATCATGTACGCAGAGGCAACAAAAAATGTCCTTTTCGAGGATATTTGACAGTTGTCTATTGCAGTATTAACAATAAATATTTGCAAAAAGACCACCATAAAAATGACATTCACTTTTGTATCCCCTGCAAAGTCTTATACAATATAGCTATTCAGTAAATGTTGAATTTAATTGCTCTCAACTATGTGCCTGGTACATAACAGGCTCCTAGTAAATATTGGTTTGTGATTTCTAAGTAGCAATTTGTTGTAGAATAAACAACAGTTAAAGGACTGGAAAAAACACATCTGCTACAGTGTTTTCATTTAAAATGGGAAAGATAAACATACATAAATCAACATATACAATGTAAATTAATGTGCACACATTAATATTTAATTATAGTTAAGATGGTTACATTGTAATATAAACACACATGTAGCTTCCTCATTTTTCTCCTTAGACAAAACCACTAATATTTTTCTCATGTCTTTTTAGTTCTCACAGACTCAGACCATCAGCAAAACCATCATCAAAGATTTATTAGATGACTCTTGTTTTTGTGTAAATGGACCATAAAGTCCTACTCAAATGCCTCATCATGGCATAGAGGTGACTTTTGGAAGACTATGCCAGCAAAATGCATATTTTGGTACATTCTAGCTTGCTGGGTTTCCAGTACATGCCCAGTGATGTCTATTTATTGTCTTGAGAACTAGTCTAGTTAAACACACAGTTTCATCACAAGCTTGACTTCAGGGGGATGTATTTTTTTCAGCTTCTTCTACTAGGCATACAAGAGTTGTGATCTTTATGACTGAAGGCAACACCAACACTGATGGAATTACAGGTTCTTGAAGTCTGGGGCAGGGGGAGGGGGGGGGGGTTTGAAGTCTGCCACTATGAAGGGATTTCTTTCACCTTGATGAATCAAGAATCTTTAAGTAAAATGAACAATGAATAGATTTTAAAGCCTAAAAACTCACTAATGTGGCATTAATCTCATTATACTGAGCTGTTTGGCTAACTCTTCCTGAGTTAGAGAGGATAAAATCTGCGTTTGTGGAGGGGAGTTCCCATACTGATGAAATAAGCTCTTGAAATATTTTAGTGTGTATAGGTATGTTCCTTTATCTTAATTTGAAATGAAAGATAATTAGAACAGATCTATCAGGCTTTTAAAAACCCATTTATTGTATCATAAGCTAGTACTTAAATCAACGAATATTAGGCAAGGTACTGTGTGTGTGTGTGTGTGTGTGTGTGTTCCCTTATGTAATATAGAATTATATAATCTATAATTGATACAAATAATCAAATATCCGTGTATCCCCAAACATATTTACATACTCTTATGTCTATAATTAATCCTCAAATATATGTGTATCCCTAAGAAATGACTGACCTTGAGGGAGATGCTAACCTTTATAACTGACATTTATATAATAATAATTTTAAGTTTGTAAAGTACTTTGCACATATAATTCAAGGCAGAGCCAGCAAGCACATGACTTGCCAGTTTGAGAGCCAAAATGTACAACGTGGACTTAAGAAGTTAATAGGCACTCTGATGTTCATTCACTTGATCTAAAGAGGACAGAGTCAGTCATAGTTCGCCTCTGTCCAGATTCTAATTGACAGTGATTGCCTGAAAAGCAAGAGTGAAGTTTTTGAAAAGTCAGGTTGGGGGTGGGAAGTGAGCAGAGTAACAAAATTTCTAATAACAGAAGAGAGATGCTCCTAAGGATTCCTTCAGTCATTAGCTAAGGTCCATTACTGATTCAGGTAGCAGTAAACCCTCCTTTTAGGATTCTTGATCTACTCATTAGGGTTTAGCTAGTCAGGAAGTGGCTAAAGTCTCTTTACCAGTTTACAGTCTTATTGGCAGGACCTGGTTCTGAAGGATAGAGACAGAAAAATAGCATAGTCATTTTTAAACATGCTTTGAAAACATATTTTATTGTAATATTTCAAATGGAAATTTCTTAAAGAGCACCACTAGGAAAAGAAAAGCACTTTAATGCATTTCTGAAGAGAAGTTTCTTTGGCCCAAAATAAAAGGAAGCAGAAATCCTCAGAGCACAAGGCATACTCCTTGAGCCTGTAACTTCAAGTTACAGAAGTCTTCTATTTTACAGCATTTTCAACGTTTTGGTTCTTCCTTGGGCTTCAGATAATATTCCAATTGCCAGCTTCAAATGTATTAGTACCTAAAAATATATTCCAGCCTCCTCAATCAGAACTAAAAAATTTAATTGATTTTTTAAAAATGGATAACATTCAGATTTGACTATGGACAAATGAGGAAAAGCGACTTGGACAATTGACCATTCCCAAATTAAGGGCAGTGACCACAAATGCAAACCTTGTTTATGCTGACAAACTAAAAGTACAGAGGAGGAGGCAGATGGTGCTTCACTTTTTATGAAATTTCGTCCTGAGTTCACTCAGGATGTTCAGAGTTCAAGAAGTTTTATCTCAGAGAATTACATGAACTGTGGATAGAGGAACAAAATTATGCTAACATACGATTAAGGAAATTTAGTTAATCTAGAGTAATAAACTTATCCTTGTGGTAGCAGTCAAACAATGGATCTGAGGTGAGAGGCTGAAGTATTTCATCTTATACAAACTATTGATATATTTTAGGTCAGAGAAATAGCTTCTCTCTTTACTTCCCTTTCTTTTACTAAAATAGAATTCTTAAATACCTATAGATTATGTTTGATATTGTTAATGTGTTTTTTACTGGATTCAGATTATGTGAAAATTGATGATCTGGATAGGGTCACTCTGGAACACACCATTCAATGTCCACACTACATGAGTTAGAGTCAAAGGGGCCTAGAGGAAAAAGGGCTAATTATTTTAACACTACAGGTGCAACCCACACCCATTTCACAAACCAAGTTACAACAGGCCATTGGCTTCTTCTGTTTTAGTATTAAGGGTGCAGAAGAAAAATGTTCCTGGGTTAAGTGGTTATGATAGAGATTAACCAGACACTGTTCTTATTTACAATTTAAAAGAAAATGAAACATTAACACAACTGTATTCCTTTCAGCAAAAGCATGATTTAAAAATCTACAAAGTCTTCTGAAAAGTCTTTTTTCCGTTTCAGTCCCTGATACTGCCAATAGGTAGCGCAGTATATTAGGCACTGGACTTGGAGTTCAAAGGCGACCTTAGACACCAAATTGTTACCTTGAGCAAGCCACGGCTTAGTTTCCCCTTCTGTAAATTGGGGATAATAACAGTACCTACCTCCCAAGGAGAATCAGATGAGGTATTGGTAAAGGGCTTTGCAAACCTTAAAAGTCCTAACTTATATTTTTTACTTTGCCATTATTTAAGTTTTCATATTCATAGCATTTACTCTGAGAGATAATTTAGGGCAACTGAGCCACAGTTGTGGCTTTGCATCGTGACTTGCCAAATGGTGGTCAGGACGAAGTCTGGTCTGTTGTTTCTGCCACAAACACATGTTTTATGTAACCTTTGCATTTAATACCTGTGTGATTAGTTTCCTTCTTGGTCCTTCTCCAGCGGTAGTGTATGAATTTGCTAAAAAGCAACAGATTTGACTATGGTCCTGTTTTTAAACTTGAGGATAAAAGAAGAGACAGAGGAATTTCTGTCTCTCCTCTCCAACGATTGTGACTGAGAGTACATGCACTAATTTATAGCTTTTGTAAGGAAAAACTTCCTAACAGTTAGAGCTAATCAAAAGTATAACTGGCTGTCATGGAAGGAAATAGGTTCCTCTCACTAAAAGTCTTCAGTTCAAGGCTGCATGGCCACTTGTTGACTATGTGGTAAAGGATTATTTCTCGGGTATTGGTTAAAATAGATGAGCCATTAAGTCCCCTTTCAGCTCTGAGGTTCTAGGATATGTGTGACCTGGGGGAAGGCCCTTAACCTTTCTCAAACCCAATATACCTATTTAGAGACAGCCAGGTAGTTCAGTGAATAGTGCTGGGCTCAGAGGCAGGAAGACCTGAGTTCTAATTCTGTTTTATCTTTTATCAGCTATATGACCACAGGAAATTCACTTAAGCTTTCTCAGCTTCGGTTTCCTTATCTATAAAATGGGATTAATAATAGCTGCTACTTCACAGGATTGTGAGGATCATAGGACAAAATGATTTGTAAATCTTAAGAGTCTATATATATGCTAGTTATTATTAAATAGCTGTTCTACAAAGCTGTTATGGGGATCAAATTAGAGAATATAAGTAAATTACATTATGAACTGTAAGCTGCTATACAAGGAATTATCACTGCATGTCTTAAGTACAGTGGATTCGAGGTAGTATGATCAAAAGTATAAAACCATACCTGAACTTATAATTGCTAAATACTATACAATTTTTGAGGCAGCTCAGTAGCTCAATGCGTAGAGCACTAGGCCTAGCGTCAAGAAGACCTGAATTCAAATCCAGCCTCAGATGCTTACTGGCTGTGTGACCCTAGGCAAGTCACTTAACCCTGTTTGCCTTCATCCACTGAAGAAGGAAATGGCAAACCACTTAAGTACCCCTGCCAAGAAAACCACACAGACAGTATAATGCACAGGGTCAGGAAGAATCAGACAATTGAACAACACATACAGTTTTTAATACAGAACTACATAGAATTTTTTGAAGGTGACAGGAAAGGTGGAAATAACAAATAAGTATTATTTAATTTTTTGGATTTATATCCCCAGTGCCCAGCACACAGTAGGTGCTTTAAAAAATGCTATATTGATTGGCAGGTTCTGCCAAACTGCAAAAACCTCAAGTCCTGGTTATTGTCTGTCTTCATCCAAAATCTAGTCTAGCTAGCAGTGGAGGGCCTCATTCAGAAGGCTGGCCACTTCATGTTGACTTTCTTTTGGCTACTGCAACCCATGAAACAGGGACAAATAATTTGTATATAGCCCAGTGGGAGAATAGATGCTCGATGGGAAAGTGTACTGAAAAATATAGACAAGAATCCTGTAAGATGAGGGCACTGGCAGGGATTCTCCTACAACCTGCTATATTAATCTCAGACCAACGGAAGTATTATAAGATGAATGGTGGTAGGACAGGGTATCAAGGGTGGCTAAAGCAGCAGCCGCTAGAGTTGACAAGGCTCCTGACACAGCCTGGCTCTTGTGACCTTGGGTTCGGTGCTCCTCACCATCCCAGGGCCTCAGGCTGTTCTCAAAGACTATACAAGTTCCAAACAGTTTCTTGCCTGGGAGCTCCCTGCATTGATGAAGTCATAGGTCTGGAAAATAAACTTTTAATGTTTTTTTTTAAAGATAATTCTGTCCACCTGTTTTTAAAAAAAGGATTGCCCTAATCCATATAATAAACAATATGCTTAATATGTGGAGAGAATCTTGAGCTAGGAAATCCAGAGTTTTGAACTTAAACATAATAACAGCATTTAGTAACCATTATTCTTGGGGTTGCTCATTGTTAACGATATTATACTTCTCCTCTACTCACCCCTGCCCCTATAAAGTAAAAATATTTTAATCAAAGGGCAGCTAGGTGGTACAGTGGATAGAGTGGTAGGCCTGGAGACAAGAAGACTTGAGTTCAAATTCACCCTCAGACTATCTGTGTGACCCTGGGCAAGTCACTCACCCCTATTTGCCTCAGTTTCCTCCTCTGTAAAATGAGCTAGAGAAGGAAATGGCAAACCCTCTGGTTATCTTTGCCAAGACAATCTCAGAAGGGGTCACGGGAAGGATATGACTGAAAACAACTAAATAACAACTTTAATAAATAACATATGAAAAATGGAATTAAGGTATTGTAAGTAGCCAGTTGTACATGTTCAATTTGTCTGCTGTTCCTGAATGTTTTACTTTAAAATGCCACAGAGAAGTTTTTTCCTCTTTCCCCAGGAAGACTATGATCGCCTAAGACCTTTATCTTATCCTATGACTGATGTCTTCCTTATATGCTTTTCTGTCGTAAACCCAGCCTCCTTTCAAAACGTGAAGGAGGAATGGGTACCAGAGTTAAAGGAATATGCACCGAATGTACCCTTCTTATTAATTGGAACTCAGGTATGTCTGATAACTGGTCTCTTCGCTTTCTACTCTGTTCCAGCTCTCCTTTTGCCTGAGTAATCATCTGACAGTTTTGATAACGCTGCTTGCTCAGAGACCTCAGTGACACCTCACCACCTCATCTAGCCTCATCTCCTATTGCCCAAAGCCAAACTAGATGAGTCAGTATCCTTCGTACATGGCTGTCCCACCTTGTTATCTCAACTTGATGAATTCCGACCTAATTCAAGTCCCAAATATGACCTTTGATTTCTCCACCAGAAACAATTCCCTTTATGCTCCCCTGGAACTTTGGGGCCTTTCTTTTATATTTTTTGGGGGGGAAACTTTCTTTTAACATTTATTGCATTCTCCCCTCAAACATATTACTATATGTATATGTTATGTATAGTAATATATAACTAAAAATAATTTTACATCCCCTACTAAATTTTAAGCTTAAAGACAAGAAAGGCACCTTGTTATCTTGTATCCCCTCAGTGCCTAATATATAAGAAAACATGTTTGAACTCAGTTTCTATCCAAGAAAAAAAGATTACCAGTAGCTGCCGTAGTTGGTTGGGGGTACTGTCTGGATCACTAAGATGGTCTCAAGGTTTGGCAAGTAATGTAAATTGTCTCATCTTTGGATTAGAACTGAGTTCTATAGTCTGTTTAGAGAAAATGCTGGAAGGGGCAACTATAACAGTTTGAAGGGGGGGAAAAACCACCTTTTAATTTTCTTTAGGAATGTGGGAAATAAGTGGGAATAATTATTTTATCTAATCTTGAAAAGGCTTGTAGTTTTGGCATGTTACTGATCTTTCTTAGATTGATCTTCGAGATGACCCCAAAACTTTAGCAAGATTGAATGATATGAAAGAAAAACCTGTATGTATGGAGCAAGGACAAAAACTAGCAAAAGAGGTAAATGGATCATTCTTCGCTATCCTTTTTCAGGTAAACCCATGCTTATTAAGATACATAAGGTAAAAGTAAGGTCAGAGATGAATCTATGAATACCTGCCTATATTTCTAAAAAGTAAACTTTTAGGAACTCAGAAACATGGGTACACAACTCAGAGAAAATTAAAATGCTTAAAGACTTTTTGGTCATTTCTTAGACAAGTGACAGACATTTAAAGGTGAAAGAAGCTTAGTACATGCATCTGATTAGGGGCAGCTATGGGACTTCAGTGACTTCAAACAAAATTATCAGTCTTGCAGCTAGGTTTAAAAGTAACTTTAATTCATGATTTTTTTCAACTTCTTGTAGATTTAATCATGATGGTACAATAAGCATCAGTTACTTGAAAAAATAATAGTGGCACATATGAGACATTTTCTCTTAGAATTCTTAATAGCCTGTAAGATTAGACCTAAGAGAAAACTGAGTATTTTGGTTCTGGCTCTGTACTAATGTGAAATTTATATTCTTCCTTGTAATAGCCAATTAGAAATTAAATGTAAATAGGTATCTTTCAGATATTAAAAAATCTTTATTAGAAGACAGGAATGAAATATTTTAGTGGGCATTTTTCCCCAAGTGAAAAACCCATAATAATTTACTTTAGAAAACTTAAAAATGCATAACTATTGACCTTTTCTCCCCCACAGATAGGAGCATGCTGCTATGTGGAGTGCTCAGCTTTAACACAGAAAGGCCTGAAGACGGTTTTTGATGAAGCTATCATAGCCATTTTAACTCCAAAGAAACACACAGTGAAAAAAAGAATAGGATCAAGATGCATAAATTGTTGTTTGATCACGTGAGACAGGGCTGCGTTGGCCAGGAATACTATGTATTTCTCTCCCATGATAGGAAACGGTACAGATAAACCTCTTGCAGGTAAAGTTTAGAAGTTGAGGTCAAGAAAGTAAACTGCCTTCAGAAATCTGCGAAGTTCATTAAGAATAGCCATCCACAGGCCAGGAAGCAGCCAACAGCATCTGAAGCCACAATCTATTACAAATATTTTATTTCAGCTAGAAGGTACAATCTCTCAGGGGTTTCATAGTTTAAAAAGCTACAACCACACCATGTTGCAACTGCATAAAAAAAATGCTGTAAATGGAATTGCTTGGCTCTGTAGTAATACTTCAGAAGGTTTGAATCTTCTGCTTTGACCACATAAATTTCTGCACAGTCTTTATGGAATCTGCACAAAGAAACGCCTTCTCTTTTTGCTCCACTTATCTGCTCTTGTATGTGAGCTGCTTCCTGTTCCTGTAAATCCATACAGGGGAAATGAGAAGACCAGCCACGTACCCAAAGGTGGCTCCCAGCGTACAGGAGATGGGCCAGACCTAAAGAGAGAGTGTGGGAGACAAGAAGGAAAATGTTTTATCTTGTACTTGAGCACAAGTTCTGTGTAATCTAAACATTTCTATTTTAAAGCTTAACATGCTTTCCTAATGAATGCCAAAACTGTAATAAGATTATACCTGCAGTTATCACAAACACTAAATGCTGTACAGTTTTTAGTTAATGTGCAATTAAGATGTATCTGGACTTCTGCCAACTGTAGATTTAGTTTGATGTTCCCAAAACTTGCACGAGAAACATGCTAAAACTTAAGTTTTGGGTCAGACTTATTAAATATCTTCCCACTTTGCTGTATATCTTGGGCTCAATTCAGATCTTCAAAGCAGTTCATTTTTTACCAAAAAAAAAAATTCTTGCCCTGTTGCTATGGATGTGTACATTGGATGAATAAGAAGGAATGTGTGGTTACCAAACAGAAAAATCTTTGAACTATATAAAATAGGGGAAGAGAACTAGAGGTCAAAACATGTTACATGAAATTTATCACAGAGCAGATACTGTCAAAAGAAGTCCTTTTGAGAACCCTTCCCCACCAAAAGAGCTAAGATTGAACGTCGTGTAGGTTTCATTTCAGAATTGGTAATAGGATAATAAATACACAGAACTAGAATGGACTTAGTAATCACCTAGACCAGGGATTCTTAACCTTGTTTGTTTCATGGCCCCTTCTCCGAATGTTTTTCTATGCATAAAACACAAAAGATTACAAAGGAAACCAATTTTTGAAATAGTTATCAAAACGTTTTAAAAATAAGTTCACAGCCACAAGGTTAAGAACCCCTGACAAGTTCTAGACCAACCCCCTCACTCATTTTTATGGATGGGAACACTTAGGGTTCATGGAGGTGAAGGGACTTGCCCAAGATTACAAAGGCAATTAAGTGGTAGAACCAGAATTTGAAACCAGATCTTGACTTCCAGCTCCTGTACTCTTAACACTAGTCTTTTAATCAAGTTCTTGAGCCTTACAATGACAGGAGTAAGGAGTGTTGATTTTATTTGCCTACTGGATCACAGAATTTCAGAGTTGGAAGGGACTTAAGAGGCTATCAGTCCAAGTCATATGAGAAAAAAGATCTTCTCCTTAATATACCCTATAAGTAGCCCTCTAGCTTTGTTCAAAGAGCGAGAAATTAACTATGTTCCAAAATATCCTATTTCCTTGAAGTTTTTCTTTATATCAAGCCTAAATTTTCTTCTCTTCAACTTCTGCCCTAATTTGTAGAATCCAGAACTGAAGATTCTATTCCATGTATGGTTTAATTTGCTTTCAGATAAAATTCTGTGATAATCACTTTCCCATTCAGGACTTACGAAAATGATTTTTTGAATCTTTTTGAGTCTTTACATTTATCCCTATTGAATTTCATTTGGCCCAATATTCTACACCATCAAGGTCTTCTGAATCCTGCCATCCAATGTATCAGCCATCCCTTACAACTCTGAGTCATCTGCATATTTTAAAAGCACACCATCCATGTCTCTATTCATGATAAAAACACCAAACAGCACAAGACCAAGCACAGATCCCCAGAGCACTCCACTGGAGTCATCCTAAGCTGACACCAAACTATTAAAAATGACTCTTTGAACCCCTAATCATTCAATTCATTCCAAATCTACCTTAGACGCACTACCAGCTAGTTGGCATGTTTTTTTTTCCATTTCCTCCCATGAGAAAGTAGAAGAAATTTCATCAAATACTTTAGTAAAGTAGATCTCATTTGTCCTGATCTACCACTGTAGCAATCATGTTCAAAAATGAAATGCAGAAAGTCTGGCATGTCCTATTCACATGGATCTTTCATCATCATGCTTCTTTTTCTCTTAAGTTCACTACTTTCTGGGATTTTCCCAGGAACTGATATCTGCTCATAATTGTCACATACCATTTTCATCATAATTTTAAAAAATGAGGACATATGCCCTTCTCCAATCCTGTAGTATCTCCCCCATTTTCTTGGTATAGTTTGTACAAATTTGAGGAAAAGGATTGGTTGGATTTTTTTGGTTTTACTTTACATGTATTCATCTGTATGTATTTTAGTATACAGGAACTTCTAGTCCTTGAAGTAAATGACATGGTACTACTTTAAGGTAATACTTAGTCTTCATAGCGCAGTCCTCTTGGTAAAGGGACCTCTTTGCTAGAGGTCTATGACAGACTGGCCTAGTACTGAATAACAACACTTATGTAATCATTCAAATAAGGTTCAATTATACAAAGGGTAGTCAGTAATTAAGGCAAATTTTCATTTTTATCAAGTATTTATTAAATATATACACCATTACATACCCTCATTACTATGTCTAAATATATAGTATGTACTCAAATCACCGTATTGACTGCACCTCTTATATAAACATATAATCAGGCAAATTTAATCTAAGACTACCCCACCACCATTTTTTTTTTACTTGACTGTAAAATGTTAACTATCCCTTTCCATATTTCAGAGTCAGGATAACTCATCTGATTCAAGTACCTAAAGAACACTGCAGAACATCTCCTAGGTTTTATAGCCCAAATCATGATTTGTTGTATTCTATTTCTATAAGGTTCCAGGCACAAGCTGATTAGTTACTACAATTAAATTGCATATTTCTGGGTAATGGAACACTAGATTGTTCCCACTTGAAAAATGTTTCAGTACTTAAATGTGCTGTCAGTCATTAAATTAATAATACAGTGGCTCACTGTATGTTAAGTCTATAGGAAATGTTTTTTTTTTTAATCCAAAGGCTTCTGCAGAATAATAATAAATATTTACCTCATGCTTCTCAGTTTATAAAGCGTTTTCCTTACAAGCCTGTGAAGCAAAGCGTATTATTTCCATTTTACAGATGAAGGAAACAATGCTCAGATGGGTTAAGTGATTACTAAAAGAAGATCCTATTTCTCAATGTTCACAAAAGTAGGAAGTGTAAGAGTTGGGACTTGAACCTAGGTGGTCCAAGTCCAAGTGCAGTGTTCTTTTCACTATACCACTTGACAGGATTATTTTACCCAGTAAAAAAAGCTATTTTTATATCATCTAAGTTGTTCTTCATACTAACTGGAGAAATGATGACTTTGGAGTCTGAAGGCTCAAGTCTGAATCTTGGCTATTTCCACATATTTACTTGGGTGACCTTGGGCAAATCCCTCAGCTTCTCTGGGCACTAATTTCCTCACCCATAAAGTGAAGGAGATTGAAGAGATGATTTCTATGGTCTAGCTCTAAAGTCTTATGAAACTATCATCTAGAACAAGAGGAGTGACCATTTATTATTTTCAACTAGGTTTGGTGGACTGCTGCTTTTAGATCATAACTATGGACAGATTTTTTTATAGTGTGAAATGAATCTTCAGAAATCTAGCTGAACTTATTCAGAATATCCAAGCTTATTAGCTAATACGCTTCACAGCTTACAATTTCTACGCAGACAGTTCTCAATTGGTTAGACTTAGAACAGTGAATCCCTGAGGTAGTCGCATTATTTGAATTTGCACAGCATAGTTCCATTGGGCTAAAACCAATTGCCATATTTTACATGCACAGTGCAAATTTAAATACATGCAACCACTCCTAGCTGAGGAAGCAGGAGACCTGAGTTCTTACTGCAGCTCTGCCATTACCTTATGCAGGTCACCTCACCTCTCTAAGGCATATTTTCCTTACCTGTAAAATGAGCTCCTTCCAACTCTAAAATCCTAAAGATTTAATTCTACCTTGGTTGCAATAAGCATTTTTAGACCATCAGGCTTTCATCTTCACATTCCAAAGACAAATTATTCATTCATTATTGGTCTTTAGAGCTTTAGCAAAGATGATAATGTCATCTGTGATTCTGAGGTGCCTTAGGTTGTTGTACTCCTTTGACCTTGATGAGTTTGGGGTGATTTGTCCCCTATTCAGAGCTTTTAAAATGAGCATTTTCTTATGGAAAGTCCTAGTTACGCTACTTTAATTCAACCAAAGATTTGGGGTTTTTTTTTTGTTGTTGTTGTTAATATTAGGTCACTAGAAATGACCTTTCAGTAAAATTCCAGGGTTTGAGGATTTTTTCTTTTAAAGACAATGAAGGCAGTTCCTTGGAAATAAAATAAAACCATATTATAGTAATATGGGCTAACCTGGAGAGATCAGTCTGAAATTACATTTTCAAAAGAATTAAGTTTGATTATAGAAATGCAGGAAGTAATCCAAATAACTTAAAACTGTTCTTTTATTGCTTAATATAAGTCCTGTTTCAATGAATAATAAACTTATAATTAGTATTTTTTGCATAAAATGTGGTGAAGTTCTTAAAAATATTTTTTCCTCTCTGAAATTGTTTTATATTCTCTGCTTAGTGCATTACCTTTTACAGCAAAGTGAACCTCAGCCCAGAGTAGGTTAAGCTTTCAAAAATTCCAGATTAGTAGTGCCTGAATGCAGCTTTATCATTGAGTATTTTAGTAACCTTTGTTTCAAAATAGTGCTTCTATGTGCAGTACCATTATTAAACTTAAATACAAAATAACAGTTCTGTTTTTTCCTAAGTGATTTTTTTGGTCCCACATTAACTCCTAGATGACAAATAAAACGAATATGCAGAGTTTAGTGTGTGTGTAAATCATCAAACTTCCTATCCTGTATAACAGTAGCCTGTATTTAAAACTAAATAATAGCTTTTTGCTATTAAGTAAGGAAAATGTCTTATTAGTTTTCTTTCTTCCCTTTATCTACCTAATATGGTTAAAAAGTTCAAACCATTTGTAGTCAACATGTTCAGGCCACTTGTAGTCTATTAAAATCCAAAAATATTTTCAAAGGCTTGGTGGATCTTCCTTTTTAGCTGCCCTGTCAAATTCCAACTTGGGCAAATCTCTGTAAAACTCTCTGTAAATCCCTATCTAACTTGAGGCCTATGCTCCTGTACTGGCATTTGGCCAACATTCATTGAATTATCCTATAAATAGCTGAAATTTTTTTCAAACTTGTGATCAAATAACCAAAAAAACCCCAAAGTACTATTTTTAAATGACTTATTTAGAATCATGAATTATAATTCTGAAATACGACTTTTCAAAATCATTTTACATAGATTTAGAAAAATACCAGCAATTAAAACCATCCCCTAATATAGAGGAAAGACAATGCCTAGCTTCTGGTGCACATCCTAAAGCCATCCTGGCCCAGGTTATACATGATGTCTACTTGGTCTTATTTACCATATTTCAACTTAAGAGGTTATTTTTTTCCTATTACATTATGATTTTTATTAAACTGAATAGTGTTTGAAATAAATGGGCCGGGGCTATGGTATAGGAAGCAAGATTTCATCCCGAGTCATTTTTGTAGTAGAATTTAATATAAAACAAGAAACAGTAAAAGGCAGTTGATTTGGAGCAGAGGGGATCAGTGGCAAAAGCAACCGCTATAAGCCCCAGCCTTTGTGAACTATTACTGGCCACCTTCCACTCAAGATTTCCATTAATGCTCTCCATTAAAAACTAAGAAATGCCAATGTGATGAATACCATCTTTTCTTCAAATGCTACTACTTAGTCTTATTTCCACAGTTTTGATAACAATGATGACATTTTTATGCAAAGGGTACCTTATCTTTATCAATCTTAAAGAGTCGATTTAAAATGCCATACTCAACAGAGAGCATTATTTGCCTATTATGTGAGAGGCAAAGAAGATAAAAAGACAAAAGTGGTCAAAAACAAATAGAGACACATAGACAAGTTAGAAAACAACAAACAGAGTAACAGGTGAGGGAGAGAGGGTACTACAAAAAAAGTTACATTTTTTTGCTTGAGAGGCTCGATGAGATAATGCAAAGAGATGGATTTGGAGCCAGACGACACAAGTTGCGTGCCTTTGGGCAAATCACCTAACAATAACACTGCACTGGCATCCGGATTCAGATCCTAGCTCTGCTACTTCCTCTCTGTGTAGGCACTGTTTCCTCACCCAGGAAACAAAGGGGTTGGAATAGATGACTTCCAAAGTTCGTTTCTACTCTAAAATTTCCTCCATAGAACAGTTTCACTCTCCCTTGCTACAAATGACCCCCAGGTAAGATATAAGTAAACAATTAACAAGCATTTATTAAGAGACTACTACTTGTCAAGCACTGTGCTGGGTGTTAGGAATAATAACACATACAAAAAAGTTAAATAATCCTTACTTTCAAGGGATTTATGGTCTATCAGATACAACTCCACTGTGACAACCCAGGTTGGCCAAGTAGTCTTTTGTTCTCTAAAACTGAAATTCATGCAATAAAGTACTGCATAAAGACATGTCTAAACTTTTGCTAAAATAATCTTAAAAAAAACCAAAACAAAACCATTGTGTGGGGCGGCTAGGTGGCACAGTGAATAGAGCACCAGCCCTGGAGCCAGGAGGACCTAAGTTCAAATCCGACCTCAGACACTTAACACTTACTAGCCATGTGACCTTGGGCAAGTCACTTAACTGCAACTGCCCTGCCCTCCCCCCTCCAAAAAGTAAAAAAAACAACTCAAAACAAAAAAAAACTAACCCCACCCAAACCAAACATTGTGTGTATATATGTATGTATATATATATATATATGTATGTGTATATATATATATATGTATGCACATATTTAAATATGCATTTATATATGGTTCATAGTTCCTATGAACCCTTCCCTTAGTTGTATGACTTGCCTTTCATATTTTTTATCCTGTTTCACTTTGTTTTTTCTTTTCCGTGTCTCTTGTCTCATGCAAAGGGAACAAGTACTTGTATACCACCTACTACGTATCAGTTACTGTTCTGAACACCTTATAAATATCCGCTTTAAGCCTCACAAGCCTTCAAGGCAGGTACTGTTATCTCCACTTTAAAGCTGAGGAAACTGAGGCAAACAGAGATTACGTGAACTTCCCAGTGCCCAGTGTCACCCAGGTGGTCAGTATCTGAGAATGGAGTTAAAGTCAGGTTTTCCTAACTCCAGGCCCCAATTGCTCTACCTTCCTGCCTTTAAACTCCAGAGGAAATAAGTTTCAGGAAATCCATACCTACAGAATAGCTGATATCCTGGTTTGAAAGATCTTTACTAGGTGCACCTCAAATATTCAACTTTTATAGAGGTGTTCATAATAAACACTGAACTGAACAGAATTCAATATTTAGCTTAGAATTTAATTTTGTTAAGTTAAATGAAGGGAGACAATTTCATTTTTAAAAGACTGGACTAAATTTATTGGAATAATTTAGCTATGCATTAGTTTAGAATAACTGATCTGGATCAGGCAGTTGGTCCAAGGAATTATTTTTTTAATTACCAAATAAAAGGTACATCTCCTCAGTCAAGTGGAAAACAAAATAATGCTACTGGCCAAGGTACCCTAATGAATTCTGGAACAAATGTTAAAATTCAGTATTGGATTTTAGTATAAAACCCAGCAAAGATTTATAAAATAAAATTTTACTATAAAATCTAGCAGTTTTTGAAACTGCTATTCAAAGGCACCACTACAAAAAGAATAGTTAACTACACTATGTGTAATTCTTTAAAACTTTGTTTATTCTAGGAAGTATATAACCTTTCCCCCATATTTTGCTATTTTAAAGAGAAGTCTCATATTTTTTGTTAAAATCAAAAGTTACTTATGTTTTCTTATGAATAAACAATTCATCAAAACTCAAAAGTACATCATTTGGTTCTCAAAGTATCTAGTTTATGTCAGCATGCAATACTGATTTTTCTCTCATGAATAAAAGCATTTAAGAATTTAATTATAAGAGGAAAAGTAAAGGAGAAAAAACAGATTTCAACATCTTAATCATTAAATTGTAATCATTAAACATACAAGAGACATAAAATTTTGCAGGTACCTTTTTTTAAAAACATAAATCAAAATAATTGCCAAAAATTTTTTTGAAAAATATCACTTATATATACATTCTAAAATCATATTAACTCTCTGATCTGACATTTCTGAAGATTTCAGTTCTAAATCATCAAGAAAAAAGATTCCAAGTAAGAATTAAAATATCTGTGGGCACACAATCAGCAGTTAAGAGCCCAGAAAATGGAATCATTTCCAGTATATATTAAATAATGTTAATGTAGCAAGTACTTAAGATATCATACAGTCTTTTTGCCCAATTTTACCAACACCTAATGAATGAGCTAAAATATATTTTGTGCTTTAAGACTTTAAAAAGCAATCTAGGAATACAAATAGTGTAAACATGGCAGTTAATGGGTATTTAAGGGCTTTATAATGAAAAGTTTGCCATGTCCTTTAGGTCTCTTCTTCCTGCGTTATAATTTTTAAAATTTTCAATTACCTATTTTAAAATGTCTTTTTTTTCTTTTTGGATACATTTCACCACTAAGGTAAATTATGCCGGCTTATGAATAACTTCTGGATTGGTCAGGGGAAAGACAGGTAGAATGTGGTTGGTCATTTGGTAGTCAAATTTTAAAAATATTCCATTATGTTTGTAAATTTCTTATGTCTTGCATCCTATTTCCTGTATTCTTTTTAGAGATATGTATGTGGAGTATTTTAATTTGAAATGAAATAATCATACTTAAAATGAAAATGTTACAATCCCCAGTCTTACAAATATGTAAGTATGTTTAGGTGTCTACTTATATGACAACAGAGATTAGAATAAGAATAAAATGAATAGGTAGCTACACTGCCAGTGCAACATATTTTAAAATAATGTCACGCCCGTGACCTAAAAAACACCTGAAGGGTTGTCCCTTTGCCTTTTACATGCAACCACATTTAATAAATATTATTCTTCACATCATGTATCCTGGGAATAAAAACCAAAGAGAGAGAACTCTCAGGAGTTTAGAAATGTTGCACAGAGAATTAGACAATTAGTCATTAAGATTGTAGGTGAAGCCAGACTTCCAACTCCTTGCTCTTATTGTTTATTCCTATAAGTGACAAACAAAAATACTATTTTCGAAATCAGCAATTAACGGACATGAGTTAGCTTCATTAAAGATGAAAACGTCCATATTATGTTAGCAATGGGGTTATAAACTAAAGTTTAGACTATTTAATTTAAAAGCCTAAGTAAAATTAGAAGTTCTTACAATTAGCATATATTTTCCCCACTCAAAAATATGGAAAATTACTGATGTTTCCAAATTTCTCTCATAAATGGTGTATATATAAATTAAAGCACTGGAGACACTGAAAACCACTGCCTTCCAATGAGCCAGATGAACCCAAAGTTGGAACCAGTCATCTGTTTAATTTATCCACAGGGTCTTAGGATCATAGCTCATCAAAGGGAAATTCCAGAAGCTTTAAGGTCTCACTATGTACTTTCTAATGTGTTTCACTATTTTGTATTTAGACTGTGTCAGTTACAAATATAAGTAACTTTGCATTTGCATTCCAAATGGCCCTCTTTGAAATTATGATGAAGTCTTTGCTGGTCCTGAATGTTAATGTCCTTTCAGTAGTCACTGAAATGCTCTATCAGCTGGCAGGTTTCTGAATATGGCAACATATGAAAAGATGAAAGTACAAATCAAGCTTATCTTTTTCTGGTGGCAGAGCTGTGTTCAATTTTACAAACATTTATTCAGCTAATGTATCTCAGGCACTCCTTAGGCTCTGAAGACAATGTTCTACATATACACTTGTGGACAAAGTTTCTCTAGTAACATTCAGGAACTTTGTGTGTACGTAGAAATTATGGAATAAATGTGTAATGAAAGGGTATAAAATGCCGAGTGGGGGTAAGAAGTAAAAGAGTCAGTCCTCAGTCATGGGGAAGAGAGTATAAGACCCAAGACCTTGCCCTAAAAGACTTTAATCAAATGAAGTAGTAATAAGCCAGACAATGCTAGCAGGCATGGTTACATCAAAATAAAATTGTTAGTTTACTAATGTGATTGTTATCTAATCATAGTCACCACTAAAGTTCATACATCATTTAAAAACTTCCTACTAAATGTATCCAATAAAATGTGGAATTTGTTTTTAGTACAAGATATATTTAAAATAGAAAAACAGCTATGTTGCAGGGTGCCCCAAAAGTCTTAGTGTGTGTACAGGAAAACATCTTACCTAAAAAACATATCTAACCAAGTTCATAAAACTGATACTAATTCCTGAAAACAGCCAATATAAATTCTTAGTAATATGACCCTGCTTTTGACTTACATGAAAGTATTTTATACTACCCGGCACTTAAATTTTGCTCTTTTTCTAAGTTTTGGGAAAAATCTATGCTTAACAAATATTAATTGCTATGTGAAGCTAGGCAAGTCACTTCTCTCATATCGTCTCAGGTTACTGATTAATCTGTAAGTTACAGAGCAAGGGTGATGTTCATTGGTAGTTACATCCTAAGAGTTTATTTTACCAAACCAAGGAAACAGGTCCTATCCAGGAAAAAAAAATGTAATTCCTACAAATGAAAATGACTAAAAATGGGATCAATAATATTTCATTTATTTTGCTAGCATTTATAAAGAACTTTAAGGCTCAGAAAGCACAGTTATCTCATTTAAAGCTCACAATACCCCATTTTACACACGAAGAAATTGAGGATGAGAGAGAGGTGAAGTGACTTGCCCAGGTTCACCTGCTAACACATGCCTGAGTCCAGATTTAAACTCAAATCCTCCTAACCCCAGGTGCAGCACTATCCATCCTGCACCTCGGCTGCCTAAATTCAATAAAATGTTCACATAAATAAGGTAAAACTTTAGCCCACCTGGGGGAAAACACTGTTTCAAATGGAATTTTTCTTTTCCAAACAGTTGAAGCTTTATTTTTTTTTAACAACTTTTGAAAGATCTTTCTAAAATGTCCAAGATTTGGAGTTGTTCCTATAGCAATTTTATAATCAAATATAGTTTGTGTTCTTTAGCTACAAATTGTTCAGTCTTTTTAGTCGTATCTGACTCTTCAAGATCCCACTGGGGTCTTCTTGGCAATGATACTGAGGTGCTTTGCCATTTCCTTCTACAACTCACTTTACAAACGAGGAAACTAAGGCAGATAGGGTTAAGTGACTTGCCCAGGGTCACCTGGCTAGTGTCTGAGGCTGGATTTGAATTCAGTTCTCCCTGACTCAAGGTCCAGCAGTCTATCCACTGTGCCACCTAGCTGCCAACTTAGCTACATACAGATAGACAAATTTTTTCTAGTTAAATGACAGATTTATCTATTTTTTAATTACTACAAAAGTATGATATAGAAGAGCACTACTCATTAAATAACAGAATTTACATGATTTGTTTTTAACCAAAAAAAAATCATTAAACATATCCCAAATGTTTTCAATTTTGTGAAGGTTTCAAGAACCTAGAGATACAGATATTCACATCTTTTAAACTTGATCAGTTTCTTTTAGCTAAAATATTATCTCTTCCCTCTAGTTTCCACCACCCATGATGACATGGTCCATGTCTTGAAAGTTACAAAAAAAGGTCTTGAATTTATAAAGATAAAAGTCTCACAAAACTCTGCAAAAAAAGTAAATTTAAGAGGAAAAAAAAGTCTTTCATATTAAAGTTGGCATAATGCCATTGCCATAAAACTTTTTAAAAATTAGCTAATGTTATTTGATGTTAAAAGGTATATTAAATGTTATTAAAATGTTATATTAAATGTTAAAAGTTATATATAAAATACGGGCCTAACATAATACCATACTTCTAGTAGGCCTCAAGAAATATTTGATTTGAGCACCATTCTATTTAACTATAATGAAACAATATTTTCCAAATATTTATACTATTAAAAGATCATGGCCTTTAGATTTTTACCAAGAGGAGGATGGCATACAGCAAATTAAAAGAAGTCTGGCTGCAACACTGAATGGGAAGGGAATACGTTATGAACCAGAAAGGAAAGGCAAGTTAGACAGCATGTAGAGGGCTTTAAATGACACACTAAGGAATTTATATTATGCTGGAAGAAATCAAGCCAGAAATTCTTTTTCATCAGAGAAATAACATGGCCCATCCTGTGCTTTGGAGAGATTATTTTGGCAGTTCTGCGGAAGAAGGATTGCCTGGAGAGTACAGCGCAGAAGCAGAAGGCCAATAAGGAAGTTATCACAATAGTTGAAATGACAGGTGATGAGGCATCTTAATTAGGGTAGTGGTCATGTAAAGGGAGGAAAAGACACAGACATGAGTGATATCATGTAGGTAGAACTGAAAAGACTTAGGAACTGATTGGATAGAGGGAGTAAAACAGAAGAAAGAATTTAGAACTGCTAAGTTTACTAGCCTGCCTATGTGACTGGGAGGACAGGATTAGCAAATTATTACAAGATTCCAGGGAAACGATTAGGAAGGACTAAACCACAGTGGTGGGCTTCATAAGTGAAGAGATGGGGGAAGATATGAAAGATATCCTGGAGGTAAAATCAACAAGACTTGACAATTAACTGAGGGCCATCTGAGGTTATCAACTTGGCTGATCAGAAGTGTGGTAAAGGGTATCCACTGCCTCCAAAACCAGCCCACTCAAGTTCTCAATGGCCATAATTGTCACAACATTTCTCCTTACATCAAGCCAACATCAGCCACTCTATAACTTCCACTTACGGTCTTGGCTGCTGGGTCTAAGCAGAATTAAGTGCTTCTTCCACATCACAACTCCTTAAAAGACTATAATGTCTTCTTCCCCCTCCATCACTCATCCCAAAGCCTTCTTTCTGGATTGAATATCTCCAGTCCCTCTACTCTTTCATGACTTGGTCTCTAGTCTCCTGATCATCCTAGATGTCCTCCCCTGGGTATACTTCAGATTGCCCATGGCCTTTCTAAAATGTGTTACTCAAAGATGAACATAATATTCAAGACAGGGTTTGAGGAGGAACAACGCAACAGGAAGATTTCCTCCCTTGTTCTGGACACAATGCAGCCTCACAGCATTAGCTATTTTACCTGCCACGTCACACTACTGATTCAGTTTTAGCTAATAATCTACTAAGAACTCCAGATCTTTTTCACACCGAAATTGTTATTTAGTCATGCGTCATTTATCCTATACATATGAAGCTGTTTTTTTTTAATCCAAGTACATAACATTACAAATTACTGTTATAAAGACCGATCTTAGGGAGGCAGTGTGATATGACATAGCAGACAGAGATAAGTTTTTGAGACAAGAGTTCCAGATTCAAGTCCTTCTTCTGATGTGATGGTTATGTGACCAAGAGGAAGTCACTTAAAGTACTTAGGTCCTAGCCAATTATAAGACTGTAAGTTGCTAATGTGCATCAGTGAAGAGATCTCCACATGGGAAATTCCCTAGTCTAACAATATTATAGATCTAGGCCAAGGAAAAAAATTCCATCTTGTTAAATTCAACCCATCATTCTAGTCCAGGAGTGGGGAACCTGTGATCTCAAGGCCACATGTGGCCTTCTAGGTCCTTAGGCGCAGCCTTTTGACTAAGTCCAAGTTTTACAGAACAAATCATTTTATTAAGGGGATTTATTCTGTGATGTTTGGATTCGGTCAAAGGGCTGCACCTGAGGACCTAGAGGGCCATATGTGGCCTTGAGGCTACGGGTTCCCCAGCCCTGGCCCTAGTCTATCAAGATCCTTTTAGATTCTGTCATCTGTCCCATTACTTACCTTTCCTAGCTTCATGTCATCTTAAAAATCTGACAAGCCTGTCATTTATGCCATCATACAAATCATAAAAATGCTAAATAGCACAGAACCAAGGCTTTATCACTGTAACACTTTATAATATTTACAAATTCCAAAGCGTTTTGTTTTAGAATATAGTCTTATGCTCCAAAGAGTATTATAAATGATAATGGCAAAGGTATCCCTTTTGCTAATGTCCTGTTCCAACTGCTGGGGAAAACTGGATAGCAGTTTAGTGCAAAAAAAAAAATATAGAAATACACACACACACACATACACACAAATGTGCATGCTAACAAGCCAGAATTTTACACCATTCTTAATGCTTCCATATTTCAGTTAGTCTGTGATCTCACTGATGTGGCTACTTCCTCTTGTGATACACATCACAACCCACCCACACTTCATCTTATGTAATTCTTGCCCATGTCTCTCACAGATCCTCCTTGGAAAGGCTCCCCCTAGACGTCTTACATTTCACGGGTGTAGTATTTGAGCTGCCTCATCTGTTAGTCCGTCATTCTTACTGTATGACCAGTCCACTTCTTTTTTCAATCATAAATTTCCTGTATCATGTATCAAAATAAATTCCAAGCAGATTAATGACCTAAATGCTTAAAATCACATCATTAAAAAAAATTTGAGGTGAATCAAAAGTTACCTTTTTCACAATTGTAAATAGTAGAAAAATTCTTAGCTTGGAGCAAATATGGCATAAAATAGACAAGTTATATATATATATATATAGTGTGTATATGTAGACATATGTATGTATATATTTACATATGTGTATGAATATACACACACACACAAATGGCTTTTACACCACTGAAAACAATACATACTGAACAAGAATGATAGCTACACACTGGGAAATAATCTTCACATTCAACAATTCTGACAAGTCTGACATTAAGACTGTTTACTACTGTATGAATGCATCAAATAGTTCTAAAATCTGAGAGCTGGAAGGGACTCCACAGACCATTTGGTGTGACCTATACATAAAAAGAGTCCTCGTTATGACAAACTTGACAAGTGGTCACCCAGCCCATGCCTCAGAACCTCCAAGGAGGGTTAGCCCACCACCTCTCAGGGCAGCCCCTTGCACTCTGGGCTCGCTCTAGTTGTCAGCAAGGTTTTCTTGATGTCAAACCTAAATTTGCCTCTTTGCAACTTCCATGCACTGTTCCCAATTCTTCCCTCTGGAGCCAAACAGAACCCACCCAACCATTTTTCCTCTACATGACAGCCCATCTGATAGCTAATGACTGTCAATCTTGCACTGGCAGATAGTGAGCCAATCACTGTAAATACTGAAGTAACAATATTTCACACATACATATTGCTTTGACTATAAAGTACTTTACATCATTTGATACTCACGATAACTCTGTAACACAGGTTATTTATAATCAAAATTATTGCCATTTTACAGATGAGGAAAATGGGGCTCAGGTGGATTTACCCAATGTGACTGGCAACAAGTTTTAGTCAGGCTTTGGCTTCTAGTCGAGGGCATCCTCTAAGATGCCAGGCCAGTGATTCTTTTTGCTCCCTCTACAGTATGTTAGGTCCCAATATGGCAGGTTAGTAGCGAGTCAAATACAAATCAGATGCATTTCTACTACTAGTACTGCCTGTACTCAAATCTAATGTATACAAGCATAAAGCCAAATTTAAGTTAAATAAAATAACTATTCAAAGAATAGAATCTGACTTTTACTTAAAAATTTAGCGCATCAAATGATTCTTTTTCTTTTCTTCTCAGACTGGAAGAGGATGTGCTATAAGATTATGACGTCACTTTTACATAATACTTTAAGGTCTCCAAAATGCTTTGTACATATTTTCTCATTTGATACTCATAACAACAGTCCCTGCTTCATGGGGCTGTTATGTACACTTTAGAGAGGAAACTGAGCTTTAGTGGCCCACTCACTTCCCCATAAAGTTACTATGTAATCCCAATTTTCTGTTTTGTTTTGTTTTTTAAAGAGAACCCCCCCAAAATTCCTTATTAAATGAGACGAAATGTCCTGTAAAATTAACAGCATGTCTAAATGTCCTTTCCCATGACCTTCTTTTTGCTTTCCTATGGTTCTTTTCTGCATGGATGGATGTATATTTTTGGTGATCCATGAAGTTCTTTAATACTGACAGAAAAACCTCCAAAAACTCGAAAAATAAAATTTTGGTTACGAAGTATTTTTTTTTGGCTCTATCACTAGAGTGAGGACATTAAAAAAATTCAAATTCAAAAATGCTTTTAAAACATCTCTTGAATCTAACTTCATTATAGCACTATAATATTAAAAATAATTAGGGAAAGAACTTAAGACATTTTAAGGATCTGTCACTTATTGCTTGATCTTCTACTACTAAGGTACCTAACGAGGAAGTAAATAAATCTGATATGCAAATCATTATCAGCAGGCACCAGTCTAGGACAGTCATATATTAAAAGATCTTCAGAGAACAATATAGTGTTCAATTGCTGCATTTTATTATACTTTTGTCCGTTTCTTTTTTCTTCTTTTTTTTTTTTTTGCTTTTTTTGGAGGGGGAAAGGCAGGACAACTGGGGTTAAGTGACTTGCCCAAGGTCACATGGCTAGTAAGTGTTAAGTGTTTGAGGCTGGATTTGAACTCAGGTCCCCAGGGCCAGTGCTCTATTCACTGTGCCACCTAGCTGCCCCCTATCCATTTCTTAATGACAGCAAACAAAAAAAAAGATAGATTCATCTTCTGATATCAGGTATTCAGCAAAATGTTTTGGCCAAATTTATATCACAAATTAACTATTATCAGAAAACTTTCCAAAGGTAAAGATGATATACTTTGACCAAGAAATGAAGAGAAAATATCAGGAAAAAGCACCTTACCTTTCTTCTTCGAACACAAGAACAATCTTTTCTAGCCATTCCTATAGACCTGCACCTACATCATACTCTCCCCATCATTTATTTCTACTGTAAAAATAACTTCATCATATGCTTTTCTGAGCTTACAAGTTGACAGTCAATAAAGCCTGCAATGAAGCCAATAAAATTTTGTTCTTAAGTTGTAATTAATCCTTGAGAATTTCACCAATATTAGTACTGGCTTTCTTCTACCTAGTTTACAGATGATAAAACTTAAGCAGATGAAATAACTGATTTATCAAGTTCCTGCAATGGCAGCTAACATCAGAGTCAATACTAGGCAATTCCTCCAATTTTCAAGTTTGCTGCTACAGTCAATCATCTTTTAACCTTATCAATTCCACCCAACATGTTTTGTTTAGGTAGTTTCCGTCAAGTCATCATGTTTTTAAACAACCAAGGTACGTGGGGTTGTGGGAACATAGTGGGAGCCCAATCAAAACTAGGAAAACCAAGAGAAGATAAAAAAAGCTAGTTTCTCACACTTCTTCACAGCTACCAAGGTGATTGGTACAGTTATGCCCAGGGTATAATAAGGCACTGAGGACAGAGGTTCTGGCTGCAGTCCTGAATGTCCACTGTCACTGGGGATAGGCGCTAGTGGAATCCCAGTTCAATTAGTTCTCTGAAATGGCAACTGGAGTCAAAGGAACATAGAATTTACATAGGTTATAAAGGGGCTTTGAGATAATTTTAGTTCAATTCCCTATCCTACAGATGCTGAAACTGAGATACAGAGGTGAAGGTAGTCAGCACTTTCATGACTCTTCTGGAACAATTAAAAAGAGGAACCCTGGCTCACAGCTGCACACAAAATTTGAAGCACTTTAATTTATTTTGTGAACACAAATCATTTTATGAACTAAAGCTCAGTATGGTAGTTTAGCTTAAATATGCTAATTACAAAATTGTTACATACCACTAAATAATACCTAACTGAAAGGTCCATCTACATAGTATAGCTTAAAAAAAAAATCTCAAATTATCCCACTAAACCCGGATACATAATTATTTTATAAACTTATAGATGATTAACTGTAGAAAAATCTCTCTCACAAACACTCCCATAAAAATAAGGAGAAAAAAGAAAAAGACAAATTACAACCTAGAAAAAATGTTAGCTAAGATATACATTTGCAAGTACTACTTTGCTTCTTTAATCTTATCTACATGTTGTAGTCACATGATCTACTGATTTTTAGGTAACAAAATCTGACCTGCCACGGCCGCTCCCAATCCAATGGAATAGGAAATGCTCCAAGCCATGCTCCTATCACACTGGACAGTGTGGTGATCTGAAGACTATTATCCCAAATAGACGTAGCTCTGTAAAACACAAATATATTTAACATTTGAGGCAAACAGGTAAGCTGCTGGAGAAACAAGTTAGCAAATAACATGAATGACTGCTATTTTTAGTATTCTTTTAAAATGAGGATTTCAAACTGCTTTACCATTATTAAAAATCTATAACCTTATTTATAAATTCATGAAAACTAAGGCAAAAGATGCTCAAATGATATGCTTGTGGCCACACAGATAATTAGGGGAAAATATGAAAGCAGAATTCACACATCCTAACTAATGAATTCATATCTTATCATAAATATCAGGGTCACAGATCCCTTTGGTAGCCTGGTAAAGCCTACAGATCCCTTCTAAGAATAATATTTTTAAATAATTGAAGGAAATACTAAATTTCAATTAGAGGTTAGTGAAAATAAAGATGCAATTTCCCCCCCATTCAAGGTCAAATATCCCCTGAAATCAATTCATAGATTCCTTCCTATTTTAGATGTTAAATTTCAGTTAGGAATGTTAAACATATAACCTGAAAGACATATAAACTGATGCAAAATGAAACGAACGGAAGCAGGAGAGCACTGTACACAATAACAGCAACAATGTAACAATGACCAACTGTGAAAAATTTAGTTATGAGCATTATAGGATACAAAATAGACAATTTTGATTCCATTAAATTAAAAAGGTGTTGCACAAACAAAACCAATGCTGCCAAGATTAGAAGGAAAGCAGAAAACCAGGGAAAAAATGTTTACGACAAATTTCTTCAATAAAGATCTCATTTATCAAATATATAGAGGACTGAAGCAAACACAAGTCATTCCCCAACTGATAATTGGTCAAAGGACAGGAAAAGACAAATTTCAGAATAAAAGCTATCTATAGTCATATGAAATAAATGCTCTAAATCACTATTGATTAGAGAAATGCACATTTAAAACAATCGTGAGGTATCACCCCATCTATCAGATTGGCTAATATGACAGAAAGGGAAAATGACAAACGCTGGAAGGGATGCGGAAAAATTGGGACACTTATGCACTTTTATGAATTGTGAACTGATCTAATGAACCACTGTGGAGAGTAATTTGGAACAATGCCCAAAGGACTATAAAACTGGACATATCCTTTGACCCAGTCACTACCAGATGTATATCCCAAAGAGATCAAAGAAAAAGGAAAAAGACCTTTATGTACAAAAATACTTATAGCACCTTTTTTGTGGTGGCAAAGAACTGGAAATTGAGGGGCTGTCCATCAGTTGGGGAATGGCTGCACAAGTTGTGGTATATGACTGTGATGGAATACTACTGTGCTATAAGAAATAATGAATATGATGTTTTCAGAAAAACTTGGTAAGACTTATATGAACTGGTACAAAGTAAAGAGAGCAGATCCATGAGAACACTGTTTCTTAAACAAAATTTATGTATTTATTTTGCATTTTATTTTTCCCCAGTTAAATGTAAAAACAATTAACATTTGTTTTTAAAACTTCTGAGTTCCAAATTCTCTCCCTTCTCCCCTCCCCACCCCTCCATCGAGAAAGCAATCTGATACAGATTATAAATATGTAGCTATGCAAAACATATCCATAACAGTCATGTTGTGAAAGAAAGCAAGTACCAAAGAAACCCTCAAGAAAAATAAAGTAAAAACAAAGCATGCTTCAATCTGTGTTCAGACACCATCAGTTCTTTCTCTGGGGATGGAGAGCATTTTTCACCATAAGTCCTTTAGAGTTGTCTTGGATCACTGTATTCCAAAGTCATTCACAGCTGATCACCTTATAATATTGCTATTACTTTGTCCACAGTACATTTCACTTTGCATCGGCCCATGCAAGTCTTTCCAGGTTCTCCTGAGAACATCCTGCTCATCATTTCTTATAGTAAAATAGTCTGCCATCATAATCACATATCACAACTTGTTCAGCCATTCCCCAATTGACGAGTATCCCCTCAATTTCTAATTCTTTGCTTTCAGAAAGAGCTGCTATAAATATTTTTGCACATTTAGGTCCTTTTCCTTTTGGTCTCTTTTGGGAGACAAACTTAGTAGTGGTATTGCTAGGTCAAAGGGTATGCATGATCTTAATAGCCCTTTGAGCATAGTCCCAAATTGCTCTACAAAATGGCTGAATCAGTTCACAACTCTAGCAACAATGCATTAATGTCTCATTTTTCCCACATCCCCTCCAACATTTTTCATTTACCTTTTCTATCCCATCAGACAATCTAATAGGTAGGAGGTAGCACCTCAGAATTGTTTTAATCTGCATTTCTCCAATCAATAGTGAGTTAGAATATTTTTTCAGATGGCTATTGATAGCTTTGATTACTTCATCTGAAAACTGACTAAATCATTTATCAATTGGGGAACAGCTCTTATTTTTATAAATTTGACTCAGTTCTCTATATGTTAGAGAAATGAGGCCTTTATCAGAGACATTTGCTTCAAAATTTTTTTCACAGTTACTATTGCTAACTATATTTCCTTCCATACTATTCATGCCACCCCCATTTATTCTATTTTCTCTCTCCTTTCACCCTGTCCCTCCTCAAAAGTGTAGTTAATACACAAATATAACATAACATACATAAAATATGTAGTTATGTATAACTAAAATCATGCTTGCCTTCTCAATGGGTAGAGGAGAGGACAGAGGGAAGAAGTGTATTTGGAACACAATACTTTTAAAAATGAATGCCAGAAATAATGAAAAAAGAGGAAAAAACTAATATTATACATATTAAATGGGGAGACTGGAAAGAGGATTGGAATTAGTATGATCAGAGGCCACTTGTCATGAGTTCCTTCTTTTTCTTTTCTCTTTATATAAAAATCTTTAATATCATTTTCCCCTCTCCCTTCATAGTCTAATGGGGTAAATATTCCTCAATAAGGTCAACCCCTCAATTACTGTCTCTAATTTTAAACTTCTCCCCAAGTACTAGTTCATTTCCTGCTGCCCTTAAACATGCCCATGTCTGGCCCATTTTTAAAAAACCCTCACTAGACTCCATCTCCTTCAGTTATGGTCCTATATTTCTTATCCTTTCCTCAGCCCAACACCTAAAAAAGGCTGTCCACACTCATTGCCTATATTTCTTCTCCTTACTGACTCCTCAATCCTTTGCAATATGGCTTCTAAACCCATCACTCAACTGAAATTGCTCTCTTCAAAGTTTACAGTGGTCTCAACTGCCAGGACTGATGGTCTTTTCTTTGTACTCATTCTTCTAGGTCTCTCTGCTGCATTTAACAGTACTAATCACCCTCTCCCCCTAAATATTCTCTCTCCTCTCTGGGATTTCATGACAAAACTTTCTCCTACTTTTTCTACCCATTATGACCAATAAAAAAAAATACCCCAAACTTTTTTTTTTATGAACTTCTTTAAGATTATTTTTTAATGAGCTCATTATCCATATCCTAACTGTGGGTATTCCCAAAAGGTCTCTCCTGGGACCTAAATTCTCTATATTCTCAGTATCCACAAAAATTCCTATGTATGTAATTATCAGCTCTATGCAGATAACTCAAAGATTTGTATTTCCAATCCCTGTCTCTCCAATAAGCTTCAGCCCTGAATCACTGATTGCCCATTTCAAACTGGATATTTCAGAAATAGTTCAAATTCAATATGCCCAAAACAGAAACCAATTTTTCCCCCAAATCTTTCTTTTAAACTTCCCTGTTTCTTTCAAAAGCACCATCACTCTTCTAGTCTCTCAGATTTATAACTTTAGGGTCATCCTTGGCCTTCCTTCACCCCGTATATACAACTAGCTATCAAATCTTATTCTACCTCTCCATGTCTCATATCCTTCTCTATACTTAACAGTTATCACTTTAGTTCAATCCTTTATCACCTCTCATCTACAAGAACTCTTAATTGGTTGTTTTGCCTTAAAGTCTCTTCCTACTCCAGTCCATTCTATACACTGCTAAAAAAGTAATTTTCCTTAAACACAGATCTCTCTTCCTCCCTCATTCAACTTCAATGGCAACCTATTGCCTCTAGAAAAAAAATATAAGCTACTCTGTTTAGCTTTTAAAGCTTTTCACAGATTGGCCCCAACCCATCCTTCAAGTTTTATTATATGTTACTCTCCCCACCCCTACTCCTTGATCTAGACACATTGACCACCTCTGTTCCTTTATCCATAGCACCCAGCTCCCATATCTTTGCACTGGCTGTCTGTCTGTCATGCCTGGCATACATTCCTTTCTACCTCAGAGAATTCCTTTCTTCCTTCAAGATACAGATCAAGCAATATCTCCTACAGGAAGCCTCTCCTGATTCTTCCCCTCCCAAATGCTAGTGACTTTCCTCCCTAACTACCTTGTATTTATTTCTGCTTATTCTGTCTATACTTAAATGTACTGTCCATTACAACAGCTGTACTCTCCATTACAACACAAGCTATTTGAAAGCAGGGACTGTTTCATTCTTTGTACTCATATCCTCCTTAGGGCTTGGCACACAGTAGCAGGTGTTTAATAAAAGCTTGTTGCCTGACTGGGTTTGAATTCCCCCTCTGACACTAGACATAACCATGAGGAGGCAGCTTAGCCTCACTGAGCTCACTTCCCTCATGTGTAAAATGACCATGCCATTCTTAGAAACTCATCAGGGGGCAGTTGTGAAGATTTGCCTGAGTCTGAGACAGTCCTATTTTCAGATATATGTATACAATCAATTTCCTTCTGTGTATGATGTTGCACTTATCTCAATGGACACAAGAAAACAGCAGTTGGACAGTCCAAATCAGTATGTAACTCAAAGTAGTACCAATGACACAACTCTAAAACAGTGTTGGACCCCAGTCAGGAAAATTTTAGTCCATATCTGGCCTCAAACACCTAGAAGTGTGACCTTGGGCAAGTCACTTAATGACTGCCTGCCTCAGTTCCCTCATCTGTAAAACAGGGAGAATAACAGCATTTCCTAAGGTTGCTGTGAGGATCAAATGAAATAATATTTGTGAAGTGCTTTGTAAATCTTCAAATGCTGTAGAAAAGCTAACTATATTATCAACACATAAGATACTCAATATAAAATACTTGGTAAACTTTAAAAGTGCTATTTAATTATATGTTATCATTACTATTATTTTCTTCTGAAAAGGAGAAGAAAAAATCCATAACAAACCACAATCATTTTTCTCTCCATTCCAATTAATTCCACATCTCACTGTCATCATTCTTTTAATCCTTGTCCTTCCACCTGATCATGGACTCAATCTGTACTATTTTGTTTTTTATTTTATTTTATTTATTTTGGAGGGGGGAAGGCAAGGCAATTCGGGTTAAGTGATTTGCCCAAGGTCACATAGCTAGCGTGTCGCATGTCTGAAGCTAGATTTGAACTCAGGTCTTCCTGGCTCCAGGGCTAGTGTTCTATTCACTATGCTACCTAGCTGCCCCATTCTGTATTATTTTGATCTGCACATGTGATACAGTAGGAAGAGCACTAGATTTGAGTTTGAAATCCTCCTCTGTTTACTGCCTGTATGATCTTAGACAAGTCACTTAATGTCTTCAGGTTTCAGTTTCTTCTCCTGTAAAATGAAGGGATTAGAACAGATGACCTCAAAAGTCTCTTTGTCTATTAAATCTATATTTTGAAGTTAGTCACTTAACCCTAGAACTGTTTCACATGTACATGGTACATTTCCATTTAAACTGAAAGCTCCTCAATGGCAGGTACTTTATTCTGTTTCCCCCAAAGTATTTTGCAAAGACTAACTTATACATAAGATGCTGAATAAGTGTGAGTGATGAGGGCCCAATAAAATAAACAAACTCAATGTGAATAATAAGTCAATCAACTGGCACTTTTTAAGTGACAACCATGTGCCAGGTACTATGGTAAGTGTCGTGGACCCAAAAACAAGATCCCTGCTTTCAAGGAGCTCCCAGTCTAACGAAGTAGACAAATGTAAACCAATACGTACAAACAAGATAGGTAGAGGATAAAGTGGGGATGGTCTCAGAGGGAAGACATTAGACTAAGGAAGGCTCGGAAAAGCTTCTTGTAGAAGATGGGACTCTAAACAAATCCTGAAGGAAATCAGGAAAGACAGGCAACAGAACTGAGGAGGGAGAGTGTTTCAGGCAAAGAAATCAGCCAACAGGAACACTAGACCTGGTTTCCACTGACAGATCCAGCAATAATGAACTTTATGAGGTGGGCAGCTTTCAGAAGGCAGATGAAATTCAACCTGAGAAACAGTCAATGGCTTCAATATTGGTTGATGATGGTCTGTTGAGAAAGCTATGGAAGTGCTCAGTTCATCTTTACAGGATCATGTTCTTATCACTAATCAATGCGGTCCATCAGCACTGAATAGTTGAGATGCACCACATGTCTGTGGCCCATAAATAGCCTTTAAGGCATCATAAAATGCTTTGGATTGTTACTATCTGTGTAAAATTGAATTTGATCTGCCTTCTTACTGAACCAAGAATACTGCATCTCTCTAAGCTTTGCTTGTACTGTGCTTCTGATGAAGTTAAATGCTGCTTTCTTAGAAACAGATGAACTATCCTGCTGGCAAATCCTGTGGAGTTCTCATTTTTCATTGAGTAGCTTCTGAATTTCCCCATGATTTTTGCCAAACCAGTCTTGATGTCTGTGAGTGTTTTGACCCAGAGGAGTAAATGCAGTGCTGTACACCAAATCTCTGAAAGCTGCCCACATCTTTCTGCTCCACTCTTGCCAACCATATGTTAGCTCAGTTTTCCCTCCAAGTCAGCAACAAATTTCCCCCTAGGAGAAGTGCTCTAATCTGTTGACAGTAAGTCTTCTGGTAGTCATCTTGCCCAGGGGCCGCCGTTTCTTCTGTTGAGTGTGGATATTTAGCTTGGAGAGGGTAAGTCTGGAAGCAGTCGAGCACTGTGTGCCACACATGACTGTCATCACTTTCACATCCTGTCTCTTCTCCTTACAACTGTCTAGTCTTCTACTCTTCTGCACCAACTGTCCTCCGTGCTTGAAAATCAGACTCTTCTTAATGCCATCTTTTAGAGCCCAAGAGAGCACTCACGTATTCTTCTCTACATGAAGCCTTTTCTGGCGTCCCCAACTATCAGTGCTTTCCTCCTCAAACGACTTTGCACACACTTGTATTTGTTCATTTTATACCTGTGATGTTTATTTATTTTGTGTATTTGCCTCTCTTATCAGAATATAATCCTCGAAGGTAGGGATTATTTTATCCTTTGTGCATTTATCTCCAGAACCTAACAGAGCATCTAGCACATAACAGGGAATAAGTGCTTTTTGACTGATCATACAAATGTTTAGTTAAATCAAGGAAAACTATTATTTAAATAAGTAACCAAAGTTCCAATGAAAATATTTATGGCTAATAAAACCACACATTTTAGAGTTGCACGGAACCTCAGTGGCTATCTAATCCAATCAATACCAGACTAAAAAAGAATTTTCACAAAAGGTTATCTAGCCTCTTCTTTAAAAGTTCCAATGTAAGAGAATTCAGAACTTCCAAAATCAGGAAATAAAATTTATGAGGCACTTACTGTGTGTCAGGCTGCTAAGCACTGGGGATACAAAGAAAGGCCCCAAACAGTCCCTGTTCTCACGGAGCCCACAGGCTAACGGGATAGACAATATGCAAACATCTAAGTACAAATAAGATATGTACAAGGCAAATTGCAGATAATCAACATGGAAGGCACTATTATTAAGACGAATCGGGAAAGGCTTGCAGAAAGTAGGATTTAAAGGATATTGCAAAGGAAGCCAGGGAAAACAGAAGATAGAGATGAGGATGCAGAACACTCCGGGCATAGGAGACAGTCAATGAAAATACTCAAAAAGTAAGAAATGGAATGTCTTATGCGGGGAATAGGCTAGTGTCACTGGATTGCAGAATATGTGGAGGAAGAAAAAAAATAAGACTAGAAAGGTAAAGAAGGAGCCAGGTTATAAAGGGCTTTGAATACCAGAAGATTTTACAATTTGATCCTGGTAATAATGAACCACTGTAGTTTACTGAGTAGAGGAGGGATGACATGGTCAGACCTGTACTTTAGGAAGATCACTTTGATAGCTGAGTAGAAGACAGACTGGAGCGGGGAGAACATTGTGACAGCGAGACAAACTAGTAATAAGGGCCTAGTGGGAGTGTCAGAGGAGAGAAAGGGACATATACAAGAGATATTATAGAGGTAAAACTGACAGGCCTTGATAATAGATTGCATATGGAGGTTGAAAGAGAAGAGTTAAGGATGATACTGTGGTTGCAAACCTGGGTGACTGGGAGGACAGTGGCATTCTTGACAATAATAGGCAATTTAGGAAGAAGGGAGGGCTTGGGGAGAAAGATAATGAATTCAGTTTTGGACATATTGAGTTTAAATTCCATTTATAAGCTACCCAGTTTGAGACATAAAATAGGCAATTGGAGATGTTAGACTGAAGGTCAGCAGAAAGGTCAGGGCTAGATATATAGGTCTGAGAATCAACAGAGAGATGATAATGAATCCATGTGAGGTGACAAGATCACCAACTGAAAGAGTCAAAAGGGAAAGAGAAGACAGCCCTGGACAGAGCCCAAGATAGGGCACTGCACTTTTAGCTAGCTCAAATTCTTATGAAGTTTTCCCATCCTGCAAGCCTAAAGTTGCCACCTTGCAACTTCCACTCACTGTACCTAGGTTCAGGCCTATGGGGCCCAACAGCATAAGTCTTATTATCCCTCTTGTATATAATGGCCCTACAATACTTAAAGACAGATATCACATCCCCCATGAAGGCTCTCTTTTCCAGACTAAACATCTCCAGTTTCTTCATAACAAGTGCATGATGACTTCACAACTTCTAAAGTTTTTATTTCAGACAAAAACATTTTAAAAAACTAAGCAAATGTACTGTTGAAAGGAAAATTATTCACAATTACAGTTATCCCAAAATGACATGGGCTGCCTCAGAAAGCTGCAAGTTCCTTCTTACTACAGGGTCTTTAAGCAAAGGTTAAATGACAACCAACCAAGATGTTGGAGAGGAGATTCTTATTCAAGTTTTAGATGGAATCTGAAATTTCTTCCAACTCTGAGGTTCTATGATTTAATTTCCTTCTATTTTGCTAAAGTAGTCTGCAGAAGTAACTGTTATACTTAAGAACAATGTTTGCAATCTACCAAAAGAATAATCTTAACTACAGCAAATGGAAATACTTTCAAGAGACTTAGAAGCAATGGTATAGTCTGAGCATTTTTATGTCAAAATTGTGTTCCTTTGCAGTACAAGCATGACACTAGTTTTCAACTGTTGCAAGATAATACACAACACTAAAAATGAAATTATTACCTTTCAAATGAACTCAAAATAATTCACCTTCCTTAAACTGTTTGTAAGATTTTTACCCCCAGACTTTTTGCTTCATGTTAATAGGATTTTATAGCTTATTGTTCTACTAATATTAAATTCATATAAAGTTCCTTAAAGCAGGGTGCTTGATAACAGAAATAACAAGAACTTTAGATCACAAATAATTTAATATGAGGTAACTGTCTATACATGAAACTCATTTGTGGTATTTTAGGCTACAAATATTTAAATACAAAAACTGACAAATTCTAGCTTTGTTTGGCCTAAAGAACAATAAATAAATTAAATCCTCCATAAAATTTGTCAGTTCTCAAGTACTTTCTGCTCCTCTTCCCCTCTAACTGCTGTCTCTGGAATAATGGATCAAAGAACTCTAGATCTATAAGGAATCTCAGAAGCTGTCTCATTTAACCTTTTTCCTCTTATAGGGGAGGAATCAAAGCCCAGAGAAGGTCACCCAGGAAATTAACAAGGGGCAGAATCAACATTTGAACCCAAGTCCTCTGACTCCACATATAGAACCTTCTCAACTGTACTAGTGCTCTCTCTCTCTCTGCCACTGTCTCCTATGTTAATGCCACATCCAGTCATAATAACAAAATCTATCTTAAGAGCAAGTTGCCCATGTAACTCAGGAGGCTGTTCTCCTTCCCTTACCCTGATGGACAATTTTCAGAACTACAGAAAATCATCAGCTACAAATGCCAGGATTTAAAACACTGTATTTTATTTTGGATCTGAAACATTTCTAATAGATTATACAATGCAACAGAAAAAGAAATAATCTGAGCCCAAGTTCTAGTCTCAGTTCTGCCACTAACTCATCAAGCAACTGGGCCAGTCACAAGGTTTCTCAACTTCCATTTCCTCATCTATAAAATGAAGTGACAAGTCTAACTAGCTGGTCTCTGGCTATATCAATTCTAAAATTCTACTGGAGTATGAAATTAAATACATTGAAAGATTATATGATAAAAGTTCTTATTCTACCCTTACTCTACATTGCAAAATTTCCACTTCAGGAGATTTACTGTTAGTATTCACTCTAGCTATCATTTTTCCCAGTTACAATTTCTTCCTATTTAAACAACAGAACATACTGGTTCATGTTCATAGATTATTAAAAAGATGCACTGTAAACTGAAATGGGTTTTCTGGATTACATATTTACTGTATGTCATTATATTTTTTGATGGTGAAAAATTAAAATTAATCCATAATAATGGATCCTAAATATCATTAAAGATAAAGTCTTAATCCCTCTCAGACTGACAGGAAAAAAATATTGTTTAATAATGATTTCTCTTTTTAAAGACTAAAGAAAAACAAGGGTGGTGAGGTCACCAAAAGCCCTAATCCTAAATTGAATAAAATGTTTTACTTACAATTCTGAAAATTTCTTTTATCACCTTTATAGCAAACTACACATGAAAGAATGTGCCAAGCTATTTAAAAACCATGAACTGGCAAAGGAAAATCCTTTTTAAAATACTCTTATTTGTAAGTCTAAGTTTTCAAATGGAGTTTCATGCTTATGAGCATTTAGTGAAGACCTACAAGCCACACACCAATGCTCATAGTAAAAGAAATATGGTAAAGAAAAAGTCCTTTCCTGCTATAAAGTTAAGATTAAATCATCGTAATCATTTATTCCTCCAATCCATTCAATTCTGTTAACTAATTTGTACTTCTATTATGAACTCAATGTTTTATATTTGTTTTCAAGGTTCTCAGAATGAAGACAAACCTGTAAATCTTTGCCTTATTGCCTCATTGTCCTGGATTCAAAGCCCAACTAGTTATGTGGCTTTAGGCAAATCTCTTAATGCCAAAGAACAGGTACTTCACCGTTTTAAAATGTTTTATTTTTTCCAATTACATGTACAAATTTTAAATATTTGTTTTTAAAATTTTTGAGTTCCAAATTCTCTCCCTCCACCCTTCCTCTGTCCCCTCATTAAGTGGGCAAGTTATTTGATAAGGTCACAGTTTCTTAAACTTTTCCCACTCTTTCCCAGTTCAGCAGTTAGTTGGTGTTGTATGGCCTGAGGACATGCACAGTGCAAAGTGCACATGATTTGTGTTCAGGACCAAGGCTGCAGTGAAGATGTGCTAGAGTAGTGGTTCTCAACCTTCCTAATGCCACGACCCTATAATACAGTTCCTCATGTTGTAGTGACCCCCAACCATAAAATTATTTTCATTGCTACTTCAGAACTGTAATTTTGCTGCTGTTATGAATTGTAATGTAAATATCTGATATGCAGGATGTATTTTCATTGTTACAAATTGAACATAACCCACAGGTTGAGAACCGCTGTGCTAGAGCAACACAGGCAAGCACTGCCAGAAACACCTGAGATCCATTGTGTTTGGTTTTTAATTTTTGGTTGTTGCACATTCAGAAACCTTTTATTGTTGCCAAATGTTTCATGACCCCATATGGGGTAGCGACCCACAGTTGACAAAGCGCTGATTATAGGTTATACGTGTACAGTCATGCAAAACATCTCCATATTATTGTTCATTCTTCATTTTCTAAGAGGACCAATGACATCACAGGGTGATGTCCTGACTTGTGTGTGAATTGGACTTAAGTGAGGCAGAGTTGCACAAATGCTTCTCTTGAGTCCTGTATTCAAAAGTCAGTTTTTTAAAATTCAGCTCTGGTCTTTTCATTAGGAATGCTTGAAAGTTCTCTACTTAATTAAATCTACATTTTTTTCTCCTGAAGGATTAGAATGAGTTTTGATGGGTAGGTGCTTTGGCGTTGTAATCCTATTTCCAGAATCACATTCCAAGCCCTCCAATCCTTTAATGTAAAAACTACTAAATCTTGAGCTATCCTGACTGTGGCTCCATGATATCTGAGTTGTTTCTTCCTGGCTGGTTGTAATATTTTCTCCCCTCTGGAATTTGGCTATAATCTTCCTGGGAGTTTTCATTTTGGGATCTATTTCAGGAAGTGATCAGTGGATTCTTTCCATTTCTATTTTACTCTCTGGTTCTAGGCAGTTTTTTTTGATAATTTCTTAAAATGTCGAGGCTCTTTTTTTTTATCACAGCTTTCAGGTAGTCCAATAATTCTCTCTCTTCAATTTGTTTTCTTGGTCAGTTGTTTTTCTAATGAGATATTTCACATTTTCTTCCATTTTTTTCATTCTTTTGATTTTATTGGATTATTTCTTCACATCTCATGTAGTCATTAGCCCACCTAAGGAATTATTTTCTTCAGTGAACTTTTGTACTTCCTTTTCCATTCAGTCAAGTTTACTTCGTACCTCTTTTTTCCATCTGGTCTCTTTTACCTTTTGGTCTATTCTATTTAAGGTGTTATTTTCTTCACTATTTTTTTGCTCTCTTTTACCAAACCACTGACTCTGTTTTCATGATTTTCTTGTATCACTCTCATTTCTTTTCTAAATTTTTCCTTTACCTCTCTTAATTGATTTTTAAAATCCTTTTTGAGCTCTTCCAGGGCCCAAGATCAATTAACATTCTTCCTTGAGGCTTTGGATATGGCTGTTTTGACATTGTTTTCTTTTGAATTTGTGTTTTGATCTTCCTTATCACCATAGTAATTTTCTATGATCAGGTTCTTTTTTTGTCATTTGTTCACTTCCCTAGCCTCTTTTGTGACTTTTAACTTGATATTAAAGTTGGGCTCTGCCACAGTGTGAAGGGGGTACTGTCCCAAGCTTCAGGTTTTTACTGTTGCTGTTTTCAGAGCCAGTTCTGGAGGATATGTAAGTTTTCATTCTTCCAAGGTGGCATGACCTAAGGAGAGGCATGGTCACTGCTTCTCTGGTCTGTGAGTGACCACAAGCACTCTTTCCTGCCATGAAAGCTCGCTTCTACTGGTGCTCCTCCTCACCCTGGGGCTGCAACCCAAAACCATCATGAGCAATGTGATAGCATCCTACTCCCAGTGCCAGCAAAGAGTTCCCTTTAATCCCCTCCTAATCAGTCGCCCAATCCCCTTACCATTTGTAAGCTAAGAGCTCCAGAAGCTGCTGTTGCTGCCAATTCAGTCCCCCTCCCCTCCCTGCCAAGGCTTGCTGCTGGCTTCCTGTACTGAGCTGTACTCCACTCTTAGCTCAGTGAGATTATATATGAACTATATTAATTAACAAGCATTTATTAACATTTATTTTGTACTGGGCACTGGACACACAAATGCAAAGATTGAAAATCTCTACTCACAAGAAGTTTATCGTCTAAATAAATTCCAATACCAGAAAGAGAAGTATGTACACATTGAGGAAAAAAACTTTTTTTTTTAATATTTTGCATACCAAAAAGTACTATCTAAAATTATCAAGTAATGGAATAGATTAACAATGTTGGAATTTTAAGCTTTTTAGGAAATGGTTAAGAATTTCAATCTTCATGTTCATAATATTTAGAAATTTAATTTCTACCCTAAACTCTTACTTTGAGAAGGCAGAAAATTATAGTTATAAGAATTAATAGTTCAATTTGTTTAAATAAAATGAAAGGAGGGATATTAAATCAATCTAACAGGCCTACTTTAGTCTTAGCACATATTCAAATAACATATATAATAATTTTGTTGAGTTTTTTTTTTTTTAATTCAGATCCATTATTTCATCAGCATGGGGAATGATTAGGCTGACAACTCCATCCACAGATGCAGATGCAGTCACTTGTCACTCGAAGCCCTGATCCACGGTGTGAATCCTGGCTTTGCTGCTTATTAGCTGTGGGACCTTAAGCAAGTCACTTAATTTCTCTGTGCCTCAATTTCCTCATCTGTAAAATAAGGGGGCTGGATGACCTGCCAGGTCCCTTCCAATTCTCTGTCTTTGATCCTATGGGCCTACGACTTGCCTGTCTTCACACAGTATTTGTCAAGGAAAGGATATGAACCGAGGTCTGTCTCTAAGGTCAGTCTTGTCATATGAACTGATCTATATATCACACTTCAAATATCACCATTAAGACCCCAAAACTTTACTTCAATTTTGGGTACTCTGGCTTATATACTTTTCCACTTAGCAAGTTGGCCTCCCAATGACTCTAGCAAACTGCATGGATTATTTACTCTATTTTGGAAACTCTGTGATTGTTTCCAATATTCTAACAGAATAATATAAGCAAACTGCTTTGCAAACCTTAAAATACTATATTAATAATAGTTATCAGCTAATGAAATACACAACTTTCTTAATCTGTAGGGCCAAACAGACAAAAAGCAGATATAGTAACAGAAAGTGATAGCTACACTCCTCATCTTCAAAGTTCAAAATACAATAATTTGTAATGGAAACAATTTCTTCTTCCTCAATGGTAGTCTATGCCCTGTGTAACAAAACCAAGGCTGAACTGTAACCAGCAACATAAGTATGAAATTTGGGGTAGTTCATGGAAACCTAACATACTACACAGCCTTATATGGAGCTATACCTTTCAACATGATATTTCAGTGCTGACAGTTTAGGTGCAGTGTTTTGACTGAGTCCAAGTTTTACAAAACAAATAGTTTTATCAAGGGGATTTGTTCCGTGAAGTTTGGATTCAGTTAAAGGTCTGCACTGGAGGACCTAGAGGGTCACATGTGGCCTTCAGGCTGCAGATTTCACCCCTGGAAAATGCTAAATGGTTAAAAGTTGAGACATTTCTAGAAAACAAATTAGCTTTTATATTCCTTTAGTGTAAATTTCAGTAAGTTAAAACTTCCACGACCTAAAGAGTTAAGAGTTTCTAAGTACAGTCCTAATTTATACCTATCAAGAAGTAGTGTACACCCTAGAAAACAGAGGCTTAATATTTTTTGTTTTATAAGGTATCATGATTCCAAAAATGTTATCACTGAATGGTCAGTCAACCAGTACTATGCTTTTTTATCATTAGCTAGGCTGGTCCTTGAAAAGCAGACTCTACTGGTACCCTCCCTTCCCAGGGAGAGTCCCCCACATGCTGAGGGCATTCAACCCATACAACAAACTTTTGGGAAAACACATATCAATGCTGCGCAGTAAAAGCAGGCATGGAGGAACCATGATGTGAATCACATAAGTCAGTGAGATCACATATTCATATGAATGGAGTTTTTATATGTGTGTGTATATAAATATATATATATATATATATATATATATATACATGCATATGTATATGTATATATATATACTTGCATTATAATTCCTAAGAATGAATAAAATATTAGCTGGTATGGAAAGAAGTTCATCAAACTTCAAAATATCAGAAGAAGTAGGAAGTTAACTTCTCAAGTCTAAAAGGAAAATGAGCATTTCAAGATAATCACACAGTAGGCAGTAAAACATATGTGATCTACTAAGCTATTACTATGCCTATAAATGACACAGGTTGAAAATAGTAGTACTTTCAAAAAGGATGTGTATATATTCATGAATGGCAAGTTATTTTTAAAAGCTGGGAAAGCTAGAACAGACTTTTGCAGTTAATATGAAAGACAACCATATCACATGAAGAATACAAAGCTGGAGTTCTGATCTATTAATCAATCAATGTCATCATAATATTTCTTATGTTCAAGATGTTAAAAAATGTTGCAGATTTCTTTTAATCTAAAAAAAATCACTGATTGCTATATTATGTTAATAATTAATGTGAAAAGGAAAATTTGAAATTTACTTTGACTTTTACTGAAGAATTTATGAAAACTAGGAAAAAGGAATTCAACAAACATTTATTAAATAACTACTATGTGAGACTCATCAGGGGATATAAACATAAATAAGGTACAGTAGTTGCCCACAAGGAACTTTCAAACTAGAGACAAACAAAACAGTTAATTTTATATGAAAAATACATTAACTTATCCAATATTTCCCACTATTCCATATCAAGAATGCTCCATCCCACCAGCCTGGGCTAGTCTCCTTACTGTGCCCAGGAACATGCCAGGGTTATTCCTATTAATGTGCCTTCAGTCCAATTATCCTTCCTTCTTCCCCTTTTTAAACCAAACACTGCCTTACTCTGGGTCAGACTGAGAGCTGGAATGGACCTCTAATGGCTTCTAACACAATCCTCACAACAGACAAGAAAACTAAGGCCCAGGAGATGAAGTGATTTGCCCAAACTTACAGAGCAGCAGAGGCAGAATGTGACCCAGGTCATCTAATTCCGGCACAATGTTCTTTCCACTGCAACACACTAAGATCTAGCTCCAGGTCAACTTCCTTCTTCAAGTTTTTCATCTATTGTGATCTTAGTCCAACTATAACTTGTATTACACAATTTAGCCTTTAATTAATTATGCAGGGTGTCCCAAAAGTTTTAGTGCGGTTTTAAGCAATTAAGCCTTTAAACTCAGTGAAATTTTAATATCTTACAATTTCACTAGGACCCTTGGGGTTATGAGTTAGTATCTTTTCATGTATGATCTTCACTTTCCAAATGGATTCTAAGCCCCAGGTGGGGAAGGATGCTTAATTATTCCCTGCATCCCCTCAAGCTGAGCACATCACAAGTGTTCAATAAACTTGCTGACTGATGTGAAACACTTGTACACAGAATAACGCTCATGTCCATTTTCTTTTCTGATAAGAACACTTCAACACCAGACTTCTTTTGAAGAAAGTGAACAAGGTCAAACCATGGTATAGTTTAGCCCTAACCTCACCAGGGATTAAAGAATACATTTCCACATATGAAGCTGACAAATCTTATACTCTAGACTCCTGTTGTGAAAGGCTATGATTCAGAATTAGAAGAAATCTTGGAGATACCGTGGTCTAATCTCCACATTTTAAAGACTGGGTGATCACAACTTCCCTGGGAGTGTCCCTCTACGTCACACAAGAAGTAACCAATAGTCAAGATTTAAACCCAAATCTGGTGTTATTTTCTGTATTTCACTAAACAAGAAGTTACATTATTCCACACAAAACATTTTATTTCACGAATTCCACTTTAAGATTATAAAATGTTGCCATAAAGTAACTATATCTAGTTGATATATATGCTATAGCTTCATATACAAATCAAGTAGTGCTATGTGTATATAAATAAAAATTAATGGAAACAAATCAAATAAATAATTACAACTTACCCATTTTTAGTGAAAACTCGTAGCCACGCTTTAATATTTGGGCCTAATAAACAAAGACAAGGTAATGTGGTAAAGGTTGATAAAATAACAGCAAATAAAAATGTTTCCAGCATCAACCTAGAAAAAAAACCAAACAGCTATCACAAATCATTTCAAGAAGTTTAAGTCCTTTATGCAAGAACAGTAATAATGTAATAAATAGGCCACATCTACAAAATAAAAATTTTTTTCAGCAACTGAAGAAACCCCTCGGGCCCCTGGCTCAATCTTTCTATTGAGCCCTCCAGAACCCCAGATGTTGCCATACAAACTGACCCTGAACATAAAACATGTCAATGGCCTTGACATTCACCCTGGCACTAAAACCCTAGAACCCAAGGACCTTTCTACCCTCCAACTGGACCTCCTACATGTGCTGTCCACCTCATTCGGAGTGCGAGCTTCTTGAGAATAGGAATTTTTTTTCTATTTGTTCCCAGAGTGCTTAGTATATAGTGAACATGAAACAAATGCTTTCCCTTTCATTCATTCATTCAATCTACCGAAGCAGTTTAGGAGATTAGTAGTACATCATGCCCATACAGTCCAGCGGCTCCCAACCTGTGGGTTATGTTCAATTTGTAACAATGAAGATACACCCTGCATATCAGATACTTACATTATGATTCATAACAGTAGCAAAATTACAGTTATGAAGTGGCAACAAAATTAATTTTATGGGTCACCACAACATGAGGAACTGTATTAAAAGGTGGCAGCATTAGGAAGGTTGAGAACCACTGCCATACACTGTCTAACATATGTGTACAGGAATGATGTACTGCTTTAATCAGATTATAAGCAGGTTGCAAAAATATACTTTGGAGAGACAGCGCTAAGAGTAAAATTTTGTAGATACGCGACCACTTTAAAACAATCTTCGGTATACTTTGGCCTCCATTTATAACAAAAATATGATTATTAATCATTTCAATAACTAAATAGATGATGACTACGAGGGCTGAACTGGAGGCAGGACTGGTGGTCCAGGGAGCATTGCCACCCCCCAAGCTCCTGTTCCTATCTGCCTGTTGGTGGCAGCTGGTCAGCTAGTGTTGGTGGTGGTGGTGAGGCGGGAATTGGGTCCCCTTTCCATGATTTCTCCTCAGTGATAGCTACTGGGAGTGGGGGTGGAGGGGGCCTGGAAGCAGGTCTGAGGGTTTATGGGACACCCCTATTCCCAAGTCTCTTAGCTCAGGGTCCTGTGCTGTCTCTGTCAGGGTCTGAAGGCGCAACAGTGATGGTGCTTTGTCTTGTCTGGTACACGCCTCCTCTTGTCTCCACCCCAGGACACCTCACTGCTTCAGCTAGGCTGGCTCGCCTGCCCTGTGAGGGGAAGCTGGGAATAGGGCCTGTCTTTCTTTTCCATTTATTTCCACAATGCTTAGCACAGTGCTTTGCACACAGAAAGCATCTTAATAAAGGTTTCATTCATTTATTAAATAACCAAAGTATCATCCAAGTTTAGTACATATTTAACCACAAAAATCACCAAAAATTAAACTTTGGTAAACATAGAATACAAAACAACTCACTAATTTATATTCTGCTAATTTAGAAATTGGAATTATTCTAAAAAAGGTTCATGACAATGCTACTTTTTTAATAAGAAAAAAGTGTTCATTAAGTTAACCCAAGTTCATTAAGTAGTCCTAAGTGGTCCATGCTTAAAATAACAAATGGTTTACAGTATCTTTAGGTACATTATTTTATTTAAATTCAATGCACTAAGTATAAATCATTCTTTGGCATTTAATATTTTTGCAGATTCTCTAAGTATCTCAACAAGGCAAAATTTTAAAAATTCTCACATGTAAATGAACTCAGAAGCACCAAATGAATATAGTTACTCTGTTGACCTTTGATTTATTAATAGTGGTCTCTACGCTATTGAGCTATAAATGCCATATATCTAGCATCACTGTGGATCTTCTTTAACCATAAGCATTCTGTAATGTGTGCCTCAGATTATAAATGAGTTACCAAAGAGTATTTACAAAAAAATTCACGTGACATAAGATGGTAAATTCAGACTTACTCTATTAGTGGTGCTCCATATAGAACAATAATTGCATGATAGAGTAGGCAAGATATAAAAAAGTAGATGCAAGATTTCAGAAGTCTGGATATCTAAAAGCAAAACACAAAAAACCAAATACTTTGAAGGTGGCATTATTACAACAAGGGTACCAAATTCATCATTTTATTGATACTTAATATACTTAGTCCTTCTGGCAGCTAGGTTGTACAATGGATAAAGTGGTGGGCCTGGAATCATGAAGACCTGATTTCAAATACAGCCTCAGATGAGTATTAGCTATATGATCTTGGGCAAGTCATGTCACCTGTCTGCCTCAGTTTCCTCAACTGTAAAGTGGGGACAATAATAACAACAACCTCCCAAGGTTGCTGTGAGGATAAAAACACATGAGATGATAATTGTAAGGTGCAATGGCTGGCACACAGTAAGTGCTATACAAATGCTAGCTATGATTACTACTGTGAGGATCAAATGAAATAATATTTGTAAAGAGTTGGTATAGCGCCTGACATGTAGCAGATGCTTATTTCCTCCCTTTCCCTTAAAAATAAATTCAGGGGGGAAAAAAGCTGTGAAATACCTTGAGTTTCTGCAGATTAAATTTCGGGTCAAATCATTGCTCTGCATACAATAAAACATTACAGAAGTATGTAAAACAGGCGTCAGTTCTGTTTCCCAGTCCTAGAGTCCTAGGTTGCAGGGTAAATACAGTGCCAGAAAACTGTTTATGTGAAGGCAATACTTAAGGCCACAATTTATTTTAATTAGCAAATATGTAGTGAGAGGCATGCAGCTTATATTTAAGTAGGAAAAGGAGATAATAAGAATAATAACTAGCCTAATGTGAAAATGTGTTTAACAGCAATGTATGTGTGGAGCCTGTATCAAAGTGCAAGCCTTTTTGGGGAGGGAGGGGGAAAAAATTTTAAACTTATGGAAGTGAATGATGAAAACTAAAAATAAATAATTTAATTTTAAAAATCTCAATAAAAAAAGAATAATAACTGACATTTACATTATGTTTAAAGCTTTCAAAGCACTTTACACATATTTCATTTGATCTATAACAACCCTGGGAGACAGGTTTTGCAGTAACCACTTTTTTTTGGGCAGAAGAGGAACCAAGACTCAGAAAGGTTAAATAATTTGCCTACTGCCACACAGTTAACAAACGTATGAGGCAAGTTTCAAAATTTACGCTTATAATTCCAAATCTTAGCACTCTATCCACCGTGCACACTGTCTCCCATTTTATAAAATCTTGATGAGGAAGCAGCATGGTATCATGGAAAAGGAACTAGTTATGGTGGGGTCAGAAGACCTAGGTTCAAATTCTGCCTCGTCTATTTGCTTCTTCTGTGACCACTGGCAAATCATTCCACCTTTCCAAGCCTCAATTTCCTCATTTGTAAAACTAAGTATTGGACTACATTATCTCTGAATCCCCTTCCAGTTCCCAATTCTAAGATGATAGATCAGAAACAGATTTCAGGTTTATGCATTAGAAGGTAGAAGAAACCTCAGAAGAACCTACTGTAGACAAGAAAACTCACTAATTTTTGTCTCTATGATTTTGGAATTTTTGATCATCCTGAAAAGGGCTCCAAACACCTGTAACAGCTATGGAAAAGGGTCTACTAAAAAAAAGGAATTGTGAACATGCTATTAGATTACTTCTAAGGGCCCTTCCAATTCTAAACCTACGATTCTAGGATCTAGTCCAAGACTCAAATTTTTTAATCAAAGAAACTGAGGTCCAAGATACTAAGTGACTTGTTCAAGGTCCTATCAATGGAAAACAAGAAAAAAACAAACGAACCCAACAGTGACCTTTCAATTGCACCACTGACCACCCTCCCTCCCAACAATTATGGAACTAGATATATGTAATTATTTTTAAATTAGAAGAAAATAAGAAAACACTTGGGGAAACTTGCACCTAACAGCAATTTGGTAAATAAACAATCAAGAGAACAGAATTTGTCTTACATACATGTTAAATTTCACATGCAGAAATTGGCCCACCTATATACTGGCCAACGTGCCTACAACCTGGTGTTAACGCTAATGCGATACCCATAGCGGCTGATATGAATATGCAGACATATTCACACGGTTTGTTCACAAAATATAATAAATCCTCCTCCTCCTCCAAGACAAAACCAAAGTCTTTATTTGGGATATTGCTATTAGGATATCAAAAAGCAAGGTTTAATAAGATACTCATCACCAATCCAGGGCCAACAATGAAAGTGTTCTGTCAAGCCTCCCCACAAGCAAGTTCCCCTAGGCAAGTTCTTCCCCTCCCTCTGCCCATCTGCCCCAGTCTCTCTCCACCCACACCTCTCCTTGCAAGCATTATATATATACTGTTTCCAATCAAAGACTTTGTGCTGAGAAGACTGGAAATCAGCACTTAATTGGAAAGATGTGGAGATCCCTGGGGCCCAAAGCCTAATTGGCTCTGCATCAGGGCTCCATGTGAGGCCTATTAATGGGCAGGGAAGATCTTTTATCCCATTAACCTTATACCTGGTAGAAGAGATCTGCCCAAATAAAGCTTAAAAATTTTTTAAACACTAAATTTTAAAATAATTTAAAATTCTCTGTAAGCTGACAAAGTACTAAAAACTGCATTTGAAGATATATCACTTTATTACAGCAATATTCAATTTCCTATACTATAGCGATTTAACTAGTGTTCCAGTAAGACATTTAATATCTGCAAACCAGTTACTTTTTAACCATCCTCATTAGCAACTTAAAAAAAAATTACACTTATGAATCTCATAATTAATTCATATTGCACATTGCCCCACAAAATTAAAAAAAAAAAAGACAATCCTCCAGTGAAATTAGGTAGCTCCTCTCTGGAAGATTTTTTTTTTTTAATCTGAGCCTATGATTTCATCTGGGTGTAGAAAACTCCCTTGTTATTGCTAACTCTGTAGTTTATAGTCTTAAAGTTGCTTAGAGAATGGATGAGTTAAGTGACTTGCCCAGTCACTAAGCAAGTACATCTCAGAAGCAGGGCATTCGTCACTCCAATGGCAATCCTTTATGAAGTCAAAAATGGATGGTATGCTAGAAGGAGCACCAGCCTCCATGAATTACTAACCCATTAAACAACATTCGTGAGTCCACTCTGGCAAGTCAAATTCCACAAATTGAAAAGTAAATTCGATTAAGAACAGCTGTTAATTCATTGCTGACAGAATGTAAAGAACTCTGTACTGATTCTGTATCTCAACAACTCCATTCTTTCCTCAAGAGACACTTCCCAAAATCAGTTCTTGTAAAATAAGTCTTACCTTGTGTGAAATTGAGCTTCTCTTAGAAGATGAATTTGGTTTGACAAGTAAATATAATACTACATTGACAATAGTTACACATATAGAACAGATGCACAACCACGTCATATGTGTTTCCAAAACCGAGAAGTCCTCCAAGAATAAAGATGGAATGAAGGTAGTTAGAATAATGGAAAATACACAGAAAAGGTGAGCATAAAACAGTCTCTTGATATCAGTATCTTTCATGGTGCTTCCTGTAAGGTGTATCCACTGAAAAACAAATTGAATTTTATAAAAGACAAGCACATATCAACATACTATATTTGTCCTAAACATTTCAAATTCTACAACAAGGAACTTGAGCTTAAATTGACTTAACAGTTAATACATTTTTGAACAAAAGCATAATCAGTAAATTTGATCATAGATTCAAACCAGTTACCAACTCTAACAGCATTATAACTTCTGCCCACATCTACTCTTTTTACCTATCCTGCCCTTCCACCACCTCTACAGCCCAAACCACTTGCTATTCCTGACACCAGAGGTGTCAAACTCAGGAGTACTGCCCAAATCAGATTAAAATATAAGGCAAGGTTTAACAAAATAAAATACAATATAGAAAATATGAATTTGTGAATATAGAAAATGTGAATTTGTGGTTTTCTATGGTAGCTGGCAGGGATCTTTTTCCTTTCTGAGTCTGATACCACTTTTTGCTACTGCCTGCTATTATGCCTTTGCATTGGCCGTTCTCCATTAGTGGAATGCTCTCCCTTCTAGATTCAAGGCTACCTTCAGCTGAAAACCTTTCTGAGTTCCACCAGTTGTTAGGGCTTTGGCCTCTAAGGTTACCTTAGAACTATTCTGTATCTTGTATATACCTCTTTTTATTTATATGCCATCTCCCTCATTAGAATGTAAGCTCCTTAAGGGGACAGGCTGTTTTTATTTTTCTTTTTTGTATTCTTAATGTTAAAAATGGACAGTGTCTCACACAGAAGTGCTTAATAAATGCTCAATTGAGGGGCAATTTTATTATACTAAAAGCCTAGAATTGATAACTGTTTTGTTAAAAATCAAAAATGGTCCTGTGGTAGTTAATAGTAAACATTTATTAAGTGCTTACTATATGCAAGGCAATGGACACATGCATTTTCGTTTTGGTCACTTGCAAAGGATTAAGAAATTTATTGGGGGGGGGGGGGCCTAAGGGAAACAGTGAATAAAACACTGGCTCTGGTAGCCATGTGACCTTGGGCAAGTCATTTAACCCCAACTGCCCTACCTTCCCCCCTCCATAAAATAAAGCAAAAAAAAGAGAAATCTATTCACTTGTAGCACTGACCACTGCTAGAATCAAAGCTATGCTTGTGGAACCCCTTAAAAATGCAGTTTCTGCCAAAATTTTTACTGTTTCTTACCTTTGCTAGCACTCCAATACTACAGTATCCTATTTACACCTCCTGTCAAATGCTAAGTGACAGTATATGGATCTTCGTCCCAAAGCGCTGTCCTGGTATCACCTGGTATATTTAATCACATTATTCTGAACCAAGGAACATCAACTTCCCACAAGTCAACAAGAATTAATGAAGTACCTATATGCCAGGCACTTTGCTAAGCACCAGTCCTTGCCTTCAAGAAGCTCACAATTTAATGGGAGGAACAACATACACATAACTATGCACAAAAAATATTTGTACAGGATAAACTGAAGATAATCTCAAAGGGAAGACAGTAGTATTAAGAGGGAAAGGCTTCTTGCAGAAGCTGAACCTTGAAGGAGACCAGAGAATCCAAAGAGACAGAACTCCAGGTATGTGGGTCAACCCACACAGAGTTAGGAGATGGTCCCTAGATGCCAATCATACTTAGTTTGAGCCTAAAGAACCTGTATTATTATTATTTAAAAAAATAATAACTAGCATTTACATAGCTTTAAGTCTGTAAAGCGCTTTACAAATGTTATTCTCACAACAATATAGGTAAATACTGTTATCTTCATTTTAGAGATGAGAAAACAGGCACAGGTTAAGTGACATGCCTAGGGTCACACGGCTAATAAATGTTGAGACCAAATCTGAATCCAAGTCTTTCAGACTCCAGGGCCGGCATTCTATACACCTAGCTGTCTCTAATAACATTAAGGCCAAGCACCTGAAGAAACCTATGTATGAGAAGGGATCAAAGTGGACAGAGCTAAGTGTAATAGAGGACTGCATATAGGCAAAGGGTTCTTTTCGCCTCTCAGCTCTAACATTTATTTGATGTGTAACCTTAGACTTAAAACTCTTCATGTCTTTGGTCCTCGCCTTCCCCATCTGCAAACCCGAGGGCTTGGTCGAGAGATAATCTCATAATCCTGCCTAGGTCTAAAGCTATGATGCCACAAGAGCTCAGAGAAGCCAGGGAAGTTTTTCATAAATCTCATTGTACTTGGAAAGAGAACGTTCTCTCGAAAACGACGTGCCCACTTGCTGGGCGGTAAGCGGGCATGTCACTTTACTTGTCCAGGGCCCTCCATTTTCTCCCCTAATAAAGGAGGGCTGGACGGGTGACTTCTAAGGTGCATCTGGCTCTCCGGTCCGAGGTCCGGAGATGCATTACTGCCTTGGCCCGGTGTACCGTCAGCATGTTAGCGGGAGTCATCAAAGAAAGGGGGCAGGAGTACATCGGAGGCACTGCGGAGGTGAGAGGAGCCCAAAGAGACGGCGCACTGGAGTGGAGAAGGGCAGAAAGGAGGAAGCGAGGCCATTCTATCACAAATCCGGGGGCTCCGAGGAGGAGCTCACCCTCCTCACTAGAGCAGGGGAAGACTGGGGCGAGGGAGCAGGGCCCGGCTGGAGCACGGCACTAGCGGAGAGAGGCATGGTGACCCCCAGGGTTCTCCACCTTACCTGAGCCTGGACCCAAGGAGGAGTAGGTGGCAGGTAAGGCTAAAGCTAGCACCTGAGCCAGAGCTCCCGCCCCCTCGGCTCTCAGGTGCGACTGGCACTCGAGCATTACGCGCAGGCGCACACACATGCGCACGCGCGCGATCTCTTCCTCCTCAATGGATGGGAAGCCCAAGCAGCCAATCGGAGAGGGAGAAAGGCCGGAAAGAGACAAGCCCCGCCCTCCTTTCACCACCGCCTCTCCTGCGGCGCTCCAGGTGTGTGGTGAAATTACGGAGGCGGAAGTGAATCTCTTTTGACCCGGAAGGAGGTTCCCGGAGGATTGTTTACATTTCGAAGAAACCTGCGCCTTTGGGAAGCAAGTTAAACCGACTTGGTCGTTCTAACAGGATGGTTTGCGAAAAATGTGAGTGAGGGGACCTGTCGCTCCTGGTTATGGAGATGGGGCAGAGGAGAAAGAGGGGGCAAAGATGAATGCGCGACTCCTGCCCCATTTCAGGCCCAAACTCCTGAGGCTCCCTGTGCTTGTCAGCCTCGGGGGATCTGGATCCTGGCCCTGACTGCCCTCCCTCTTCTTACTCCTAGTCCTCTACCGCTCCTTTCCGATAGCAACAAGGCCTCTCCTGTGGCTTCTTCCTTCTCGCTGCCTCTCTTCATTCATTCCCCTCCATTTCCCCCCTATATTCCCCGGCTTGAGGCCAGTGCCTGATTTGATAGGTCACGTCCGGAAAGCGTCCGGTCTCTATTCTGCCTCTAAATCCACACCGCTGCTCTATTAATCTTTTGTCAGTCGTCAGCTCACAAGCCTTCTGTAGCTCCCCCGTGCCCACAACAGTCGGATCATGTTATGTATGAATCATATATTGGATATATATAATCAGTAGTATCGTAGATTAAGCCTTATTCTCCTAATTTTGCAGGTGAGAAAATAGGGGCCCAGATAGTGAAAGTAATTTGTCCAAGACCCTAGATGTAGGAAGTGACAGAACAGGGATTTAAAGGAAGGTTTTCTGACTTGAAATCCAGTGTGGGGCTGGGGGGTTCCTTCCCCACTGCACCAGGTTAACTGGATCCTATAGCCTTTATCCAAATTCATGTTCAGTGAGTGCCACTTCCATCATACCCTGCAGTCTCTTTTTATCATCCAGATTTGAAAGTTCCTGGGCCCCCCAAAATGCCTTTGTCATCACTAAGTTTTACCCATCCAGTTCTCTATGTCAAATCCTGCCTATCTTTCAAAATTTAGTTTAATTCTACCTCTGTGTAGGCCCACTGTGATCTTTGCACCTCTCTAATATCCAAAAGGACAGTAATGATTCTGTCACTCATTTGATATTTAGTCACACTTTCTAATTAACATTTCATACATGTATAATATATAATTTCTCTCATGAGATTATAAAATAAGAAGAGGGATTGACTGTTGTTTTCATTTTTTATTCTTCACGGTATACCCATTGTAGGCAGGTAATCAGTCCATCTATAAGTATTGGTAAAACACCTTTTATATGTCAGGCAATCTGCTAAAACATTGGGGATACAAAGAAAGGCAAAAGACTGTCCTTTCAAATAGCTCAACATGCAAAACAACAATATACAGACAAGCTATATACAAGATAAATTGGAGATAATCAACAGGCAGTTCATCATTCAAGCATTCATCAGCCTTAAAGGAAAGGCTGGAATTTTAGGTGGTATTTTAGCAAGGACTTTAGCAAGGAAGCCAGGAGGCAGAAATGAGGAGAGAGCGCATGAGGGACAGCCACTGGAAATGCAGTCTGGAGATGTAACATCTTGTAGGAGGAAGTGCAGGGAGGCCAGCGTCACTGGCTCCCAGAGTAGAGGGTGAATAAGTCAGAAGACTGAAAAGGTGGGAGGGGGCCAGTTTGTGAAGAGCTTTGAGTGCCAGAGTATTTTGTCTTTGATCCTGGAGGTCATAGAAGCTACTGGAGTTTACTGAATGGTAAGTGAAATGGTCAGACCTGCCTTTTAGGCAGATAATTTTTCAGCTGAGTAGATTGATCAGAGTATGGAGAAATTTGTGGCAAATATAGTAGTCCAGGTATGATGTGATGAGGACCTGCATCAGTTTGGTGATAGTGTCAGAGAAAAGAAGAGGATATATACGAGTGATGTTACAAAGATAAAATCAGTAGTACTTGGTAACAGATTGGGTATTGGGAGGCACTCAGGATAACATCTAGGTTATGAGCCTGGGAGACTGAAGATGATGGTTTAATAGTGTAATATTAATTAATAGGCCTCACATGGAGCCCATTAAGGGAAGCTTGATTAGGAGAGGCTTGTTTTTCAGGAACACCCACCCCTTTTGTTATTTTGTAATTAGGTAGTTGGTCAGGAGGGTATGATGCCCTCTGACCCTGAAGAAGGGTATATATACTCTGAGGTTAGCATTTTGCTTTGGGGCTCATTCATTGGAAGAGTGTTCTTGTGATTTGACCAGATGAGACTCTGGGTAGCCATTCAGAAGCCTCCTAGCTTTGAAAAAACCCAGATGTTGGTGCTTCTTTCTCCAGTAACTGTATGTATTGCCTTGGTCAGACCGTTGGATCCATCTGTTGATCTGTGCTAATTTCTCAGAGAGTTAGAAGCCCTCTCTATTGGTCTTTATTTCTCTGCTTGTATTTTCTCTATATTTTCTCTGAAAATTTGTATTTTCTCTGAAGTTCAGGGTGCTGATTTTTCCCCTGAACTAATGAATGTAATTTAAAAAAAAGATTGACCCCTTGAACAGCTATCTTTCATATTAAAGCAGATCTAAAAACCTGTGCTAGCCATCGTCCTGGGTATGTCAGTGTGGTTGCCACTACAAATAGTAATAGGAATTAATAGTAATTAATTATTACTTAATAGTAATAGGAAAATTAGAAAGAGGGAATATTTGGAGCAAAGGTGAATTCAGCTGTGAACATGTTCAGTTTAAGATATCTACAAGATATCCACTCTGAGATATCTAATAAGCAGTTGAAGATTCTAAAGTGGAGGTCAGGAGAGAACTTAGTGCTGGAAAAGTAGGTCTGAGAGTCATCAGCATAGAAATAATGATAATTGAATATAGGAGATCAGGTGAGATCACCAAATGAAATAATATAGAGGAATAAGAGAAGAGGGTACAGGGCAGAGCCCAAGACAGCCCATTACACTTTTGGCTATCTTCAATTTTGGGGATTTTTTTCTATCCACAGAGTCTAAATTTGCTTTGTTCATCAGCACTTGAGAAGAAACTAAGGCAGCAGATAATGGGAGTGATCCAAGGCCAAAGCTAACAGGCCACGATCAACAATATGATAAGGGCCAGAGACTCAGTCAAAGTGGACAGTGTAGAGTTGAACTGGTTCACCAAGGGGTCGCAGTGGGGAAGAAAGAACAGTGTAGCTAGTGCAAGAGTGATGGCTGGAGAAAAAACTGAGGAGTTGAGGAATTGGAGATCACAATTTGGATGAAGAACAGGATTTGCAATTGCAAGACAGAGAGACAGAATAACAGATTGTGATCAGATAAGGAAATTTCAAGAGGCCATTACATTTGTGCATGATGGCAAGAACAAGTTTATGGCTAAGGTGGAGTGGTAGAATAGGTCATATAAAATGAGTAAGGAACTGAATTTTTTTTTTCAGATCTGTGGCTAAGAAAAATTACTTCATTTCTCCCCCCAGCCCCCACTTAATACTATTTTATTTTTTCCAGTTCCATGTAAAGATAGTTTTCAGCATTTGTTTTTGGTAAGATTTTGAGTTCCAGACAGCAAGCAATCTGATATACAGTGTACAATCATTATATAATAACTGTAAATCATTATACAATATAAGCTGTACCCTAAAAGGAATGACGACTACAGGAATGTTAATCTAGACCAGTGGTTCTCAACCTTCCTAATGCCACAACCCTTTAATACTCATATGTGGGTGGACCCGCCTGGAGACAGATAGAGGAGCAGTGTCTTGGTTCCTAAGACCATCGAAAATAGGTGTTTTCCAATGGTCTTAGGTGACCCTGTTCAACCCCCAAAGGGGTTGCAACCCACAGGTTTAGAGCTGCTGGTCTAGATAGAAGGCAGTAATGTGAGTGACTAGAGGAACAATGGAGATCAGTTTTTCTTCATTAAACAAACACCTAAGTGCCTGTTTGGTGCTTAAGTGCCTAGTCTGCTGAGCAGGAGTAGAATCAAAGATGTCATGGTCTCTACCTTCATAGAGTTTATAACATAGTAGGGGAGGTTGGGTAAGACAAGTACATAGATGAATTTATTAGCAATACCAATTATAATATAACATATGCATTAGCTTTGAGTTCTGTGGTGATCTTTATCTCACCTGAATAGGGTAACAGAATAGAGATTTCTGGAGTTCAATTTAATAAGCTTTCATTAAGCATGTACACTTTTTAGGACCCAGGAAGATAATCATAAAATGAAAGGCAGGCTCTCCCCTCAATTGATTGTCTTTCAGCTGGAGGATACAGGGAAATAAAGAAGTAATGGCACTTATTACAGTCTCCTGTATATAGTTGGGTTAACTACAATACTAGATTTTAAATCCCTTGCTGGCCACATTTGTCATTATGTATACATTGCTGCATCTAGTACAGTTTCTCGTATATAACACCTCTCCTTTATGCAGTGACTTGAAGATACATTGCTCACTATACCCTGTAAAGTGGCTACTGCAGGTATTTTCCCATCTTATAAATGAGGAAATTGAGGCTCAGAGAGGTTCTTACTTGCCCAAGGTCACACCTCTAGATTGTGTGGAATGAGGTCTTTTCAAGCAGTGTAGGGTGATGAAAAAGCACTGGACCAGGAGTCAGGAGAAAATTGACCCACCTTCAACACCTCCTAGCTCTTCGCCTAGAGCTTTGTTTCCTTATCTGTAAAGGAGGAATAATAAAAGCTGTTGGACATAGCTCTTAGGGTTGAAACAATAAGGCTGAGATGAAAAAATGTATATGGCATGCTTTATAAATCTGAAGGGTTTTTCTTTAAAAATTGTTACAAGGGAGAGCTCAGCAGGTAGGTAAGGGAAGAGGGAGAGCAAGATATATGTGGAAGTTTGTCTTTCATTCTGGCAAGATATATGTGGAAGTTTGTCTTTCATTCAGGAAGAAGACCGGTGACATCAGGAAGGTGGTGTCTTGACTTGAAAGTGAATTGGATTTAAGTGAGGCAGAGCTGTGCAAAGTCACCAGCCTCACTTTCTCCTCCAGGCTCATCTGAGTCCAGTGGCAAGACATGTGACATAATGACTAGAGATGACTCAGAATGCAGCGGGAGACTTTAGCTTTATTATGCTAAGGTCTTTCCCAGGTCTCAGTTTGACTGAGGCAACACCCATTCAGTGATTAAGGCTAGATAAGAAATGAGGCAAAAAATGGCCTCCTTTACCTGGGGGGGGGAAAAAATCATTCTGGAGGGGAAGACCCTCAGGATTTCTGGCCAAAACAGAAACAGTTGCTATTTATACTCACTCTGAGCCAAACATGCTGTGAAGTGATCTCATGAGCAATAAGGTAAGCACTCCACCCTACACCTACCAACTATAAAGTGTTGCATGTAAATTTGGACTGCCATTGATATGGTTTGATTCTGGTCGAGCACTCTTCACATTATTAAATGTCTTTTCTCAGGAAGTGGATACTAAGTGGTTGAATGAATGCATTTAGCTATTGCCTTGAACATTTACCACCAGTTTGGCTGCAAGCAACTCTTTTTTTATTGCTTTTTAATGCAGCCTAATGCTTCAGGAAATTTTTTTACTTTTTTTTCTTTCACATTTCATTTTGGTAGGATCATGTAGCCAAAAATTAGTCATCTATTTGCTACAAAGAAAATATTTCTAAGAAAAATGCATGAGATTAAGAAAGAACTAACTTCAAATTAGACAAATGATCAAGTAAATGTATAAAATAAATATTGAACTCTTACATAAAACCTCTAGCACCTTAAGTATTATAGCCAAAGAGTAAATGATTTTTTAAAAAATGTGATTGCTTTGGGTCTTAGTTTTACTTTACGAAGTGTATTAATTTACAGTGTATTGCATATATTTTCATTTGATTTGCCAGCATTGCACAGTTTTGTCACTTGATGGCGCCAAAAAAGGCAGAATAGAAAACTGTTTTTTGAAATATGTGTGCGATATTTATGAAGTCTTAGACTATTATTTCTATCTATGAATTTGCTTACAAATAAATAATTTCATCTTTAATAGATAAATCTCATTGTAACTGTGAGTGAGGTAAATTATCCCTCATTCTAGGTAATAATTGAGTTAGGGAGATGAGGTGAGTTTCCAGAATTACAGAGCTAATTTAGACTTAGCTTCTACCCTAGCTTTCTCCTACTTGCAGGAACACTAGCCACTTGGTACAAATGAATCTTTCAGTACTACAAAGCATCAGCTGTGACAAATCTAATGCTCCCTACTTTGAGGTTCACTGCTTTTTATGGTGTTGTTCTCTAACATGTAGTTCTCTTGGATGCTCTGGATGTTATAAGGCAGGATTCTAGAATATTCCTTTTTGGTTAGTAACTGGAATTATTTTAACACAATGTTGACTTTTTGCTATAAAAAGTCTTATCTTCTAGAAGCTGTCGTATTAGTCTTCAGCTCAGATACCTCTAGAGGTAAGGGTAAAATCAATCATATCCGAGCTTGAAGGATCGCCAGGAACAAAGTTGTCATGACACATACCTCTCTTTTTAGAGCTTGATTCTGGCTGCATGGAGTCTTCCTGATCCCTCTAGCCGCTTATGTTTGTCTTCCCAAACTACCTTGTATTTAACTACTTCGTACTTATTTACCTTATACTTAACCTATGTCCTTATTGTCTTCCTCATTAGAATGCAGGCTTCTTGAAAGTAGACATTATTTCATTCTTTATATCCTTATCTCCAGCACTTAGCATAGAGCCTGGCACATGCTTGTGGGTTATGTACTTAAAGACAGGAAAAAAACCCTACCAACCCAGCCCACAGATATGATTTTGTAGTAGAAGGAGCAATCAGAAGATTAATTAGAGTCCCATTTTTGATACTCATTGCATTACGCTCTGCCAGTTCCTTAAGGAATCTGGGCCTCATTTTCCTGTCTCTAAAGTAGTGACAGTAAAGCTTGTATGATCTACCTCACAGAGTGCTTGCAAGGAAACCCCTTGGCAAACATTAAAACATTGTTCACATGTAAATTATTATTGGTATGCTATAATTATCAAAATTTACTTTTGAATTTAGATGGGGATTGCTGCCTAAGGATTATCACCCCAGTTTTGTAGACACACAGACAAATGAGGTTTAATACCCAGGGTCACTCACTCTCTCGTAGTGTCAGTTGTTTATACTACTGGTTTTGACATTAAATTATATAATATGTGAACTTTACTAAAAGCAACCTTCTTCAGGACTTATACTCATTTGTCTATAGGCTACGTTGGCCCATTGTGAAGACTTTTAGCCAGTGGTAGTGAGGTAGAGTGGGCCAGGCCCAGAAGCATTGTAATATCATTTCCTGGGCTGGCTGGGCTTGGTTCCAAAGCCTTTGAGAGGTACAGCCCTGAGGTTAAAGCAGGGAGTAGGGCAGGGGTTAAGACCATGAGGTAGAAGGTCTTTATAAGGAATGACTGAACTGCTATGCCAAACTTGGGCCAGACTATCTCTGGTGCTTCTTCCTAATAATAGCCCTAAGAAAAGGGTCTACTCTTTCTTGCCCTTTTGGTTATTTTTAGTTCTATGGTTTCAGTAGTCAGGTGAAACTGGATGTGGAAATGTCTAAAGGAATAGCTGACAACAAGGGCCATTTAAAGCCTCTTGAACTATTTTTGGATTGAAAGCTTTGGTGAGTGGACATTTGTGTAGGAGATAGCTTGGCCTCTGACATGACATTGGTGTTTTGTTTTTTCTTTAGTAAAAAAATTAGGCAACAGTTTGGTGTAAGATATTACACTTTCTGTCCTCTCACTCTCAACTCTTTACAATCTGACTTCCAACCTTAACATTTCACAGAGACTACTCTCTCCAAAGTTACCAGTGACCTCTCAGTTGCCAAATCCAGTGGCCTTTTCTCAGTCTTCATTCTCCTTGATCTTTCAGAAGCCTTTGACACAGTTGATCACCCTCTTCTCCTCAATATTCTCTTCTCTCTAGGTTTTCAGGACACCACCCACTCTCTTCTGGTTTTCCTTCTATCTGTCAGACCACTCCTCAGTTTCCTTTGCTGGGTCCTCTTCCAGATCTCTTTCTCTAACTGTAGGTGTCCCCCAAGGTTCTGTCCTGGCTTCTCTCCTCTTCTCTCTCTGTATTCCTTTACTTGTGATCTCACCGTCTCTAGGCTGATGATTCTCAAATCTACCATTCCTTCCCCAAAGTCTCTGCTCACCTCCAATCTTACATCTCCAACTGCCTTTCATACATCTCAAACTGGATGTCCAGTAGACATCTTATACCAAACATGTCCAAAATAGAACTCCTCTTTCCCCCTAAACCCTCCTGCCTCTTACTGTGCAGGGCAGCACTATTCATCCTCATTCCCCAGGCTCACAACCTTGGAGTCATCCTTTACCTTTCACTATCTCTCCTCCCCCATATCAAATCTATGGTCAAGACCTGTCAATTTTACTTTTGCAACATCTCTTGGAATACATCCTACCCTCACCACTGTCCTTCCTCTGACACTGCCACCAGCCTGGTGGAAACCCTTATCACTTTATGCCTTTACTATTGTAGTAGGTTACTAGTGGATCTGCCTGCCTCAAATGTTTCCCTATACTAATCCATCCTCTGTTCAGCAACTAAAGTGATTTTCCTAAAGTGAAGGTCTGACCATGTCTCACCCTCTTCCCCCTCACATGAACGCCCTGGCTCACTATTGCCTCTGGGAGCAAATACACACACCTCCGGTGTTCAAAGCCCTTCATAATCTAGCCCTCTCCTACCTTCCCAATCTTTCTCCTTTCCACCTACTCTTTGATCTGGTGACACTGGCTTCCTTGCTATACTGTGAATAAGACCCTATGTCTCTCTGTTCATGGCATTTTCTCTGACTGTCCCCCATGCCTGAAATGCACCTTACCTTAGATGTATAATATGAAGATATAGTGGACTAAGTCAACATGTCATTGAGACGTCTTTCAAAAATTTACCTACTAATGTGCCTGGCTTCCTTTAAATGCCAGCTAAATGTCCATTCTCTATAGGAAGCCTTTCCTAACTACTACAAATTCTAGTGCCATTTCTCTCTTAATTATTTCCTTTTTATCCTATATATAGATAGCTTGTATATATTTGCTTTGTTTTTAATCTCCCGCATTAGATTGTGAGCTCCTTGAGGGCCGAGAATGGCTTTTGTCTCTTTTTGTATCCCCAGCACTTAGCACAGTGCCTAGTACATAATAGACAATAAACATTTATTGACTGACTTGAGAAGTCAGTAAGAGCTCAAGCCTGAGGTACATCGTATACTTGCTGACCCAGATAATAACTGGAACTCTCTGCTTTCCCAATATAACAGACTATGGAGTCAGGGAAGATGGAAAAGATTACCTTGTAGCAAGGAGATCCCATCTTAGATTCTATAATATGAAGGCATAATGGACCTAGTCACCATGGTGGTGGGACATCTTCCAGCAATTTAGGAATAGGATCAGAAAAGAAAAATTTGAGGGAGAGGGATTTGGGATTGGCAGGTCATAAACAGCAGTAGGTAAGGGGGCAAAGAATTCTAGAACAAAGGGCAATATATGATTGAACTGGTTAATTATAGAATCAAGACTATGAAGGGAAAAATTAGCCCAAACTACTATGGCAAGGTGTTAGGCCAACAGGAAGCTGAATCAACTCAGGCCATGGTCTCACCGGCCAACCAAGTTTTGGGGACAGTTTTATTGCTTTTAGGGAAAAACTAACTTAGTTTATATGGCAGGGCCCCTAGTCCTGCCCAGTTTGGGGGAGAATGAAAAGACAAACTAGCATTGGAAAAGTCTACTCTAGAGAGAACAAGGTTTCTATGAACGCTAGAAGATGGACAAAGTGTGAGAAGAAGCAATCTAAGAGAAGAGTTTTGTTAACACAGAGTTGGGGTTCTGGATGTCACAGTAGAAGGGGGGGTGAATGAGGATGGAACCTGAGAATCTCCTTGAAATATCCCTTGCTCTTCTAGAAATTATTGTACTGAAAGTCAAACTATGTCCCTTATATCCCTTACACAAATTATATCCCTCAGAAGGTATATACACGGTAATCTCTTACTGAATTGTGGAAGACCTGTATTGATAACGTGCGTTGTTCTTGTCTCTCTCAGTCAGTGCTGTTGCACTTTACTGTGGTATGTCCCTCTCTATTATTGTGAACCCTGCGACAGTGGCGTCAGACTTAAGTAGAAGTGAGGGGCCACTAGATCGTACAGAAAGATCACTGCAGGCAACATATTGGCTTCTTTAAAAGTGTAGTATTATCTATATATTTTATTGTATCTTATTTATTTTGGTAAATATTTCTGAATTACATTTTAATCTCTTTTGGGCAGCACTCAGGAGTGTTGTGGGCCACATGAAGCTGTGTTTGACACCTCTGTCCCAGACCCCAGAATATTGTTACTTCACTGTATTCTCTTGAAGGTAATAATTCATGCTAGGTAATAGTCTCACACTTTCCTCAATTTCATTTGTTTTCATAATAGGTGAAAAGAAACTTGGTACTGTTATTACTCCAGATACTTGGAAGGATGGAGCAAGGAACACTACAGGTACTGCATGTTTGAGAAAATAGCCTAAATATGGATTCTGTTGACAAGAATTCAGCTATTTCCAATAATGTATTAATTCCACTTTTATGACATAGACAGTATCTTGCAAAGTATTTATCTTTTTAAAAATTCATTGAATATTTAAATATAGTTACCCTTGACAATTCTTTGGTGTTTTTCATTCAGCCATCCCAATTAAAACGAGGAATTCAATCTGACTATTAGGAGGTTAAATGGTATGTCTTAGATGTATTATCTCTATGTCTTTGAAATGCAGAGTATAAAAGATTTGTGAAAAGTTAGAACAAGAAGCTATTAAGGAATTTTATTTCCTCTCAGCTCTTTGGCTTGGTTTCACTTACTGAAGAGTAGTGCATCCTTTGAGAAGGGAGATGGGTCATTATTTCATGGAAAGGATATTATGAGTAGAGGAGTGTGGCCTCCTGGGAGGCAGTGGGTGTCACTGGGAAAAGCTCGGTGAAATGAAAGCCTCCCTGATACTTCATAGTTGTATGATATTTGCAGGGCACTTAAAGCTCTAAACTTCCTTTTTCTTCATTGTCAAGATGAGGAGCAACACTGTAGACTCTTGATTTTATAAGAATGTAACAAAGGAAAGCACTTTGTAAAACTTAAAGCACCATAAAAATTGGAGTTAGTCTTGGCTTCCTAGTTTGTTGTTTGAATAAAAAAAGTAACCTCAAAACATGGAATTTAATTTTATTGGAAAACCACTTGAAGTAGTTGTTTATTGAATGAATGAAAAAAATGTATTGTCATTCTATGTTTACGGAGCACACAAGGTGCCCAGCACCATGCTAGTTGTCCTGGTGCTCACAAAACTAATTAATTGAGTTAAATATGGTGTCATTCCTGAAGTACTTTCCATCATCCAGAAGGTATAATTGGCCCTTTTCCACAAATTTTTATTACTTCATAAATAAAATCATTCAAATGAGCTCTTAAAATTTGACTTTTAAATCAGGTTTTTGGGGGGTTTTCCATGAAGGTTATTTGATACAAAGCAAGACTTCAAAGAATAAACTTTTAAAGTAATTGTGTTGATATTAGATAATGAACTGAAATAAATTTCTGTTTTGTTTGTGCATAGAAAGTGGTGGAAGGAAATTAAATGAAAACAAGGCTTTGACTTCAAAGAAAGCAAGGTGAGTAGCAGAGCCTTTTGAGAGTTACAAGGGAAATTTTCATTACTCCTAATGTTAAGCCATTGAGTGCAAGTTTGATAAGCACTCATGACAAAGGTATTTCTAGCATATACATCCATAATAGGAATAGGAAAATCCTGGTACATAATCTTACTCATTTGTTGGCGTGCCTTGATGGTGCCAGCTGAGGGTGAGCCATCATCACCTACATGCTCTCCCTACTTACATGTTATATTCCTGCTCAACTCCTACATATGTGGGTTCTCTTTTCCCAAACATAAAAAATTAATGCTGTACCCTTCTTGTAACGGTACTAGAAGATGTGCTTAGTGAACAAGTTTAGTTCTAGAATACAAACTACTAAAGAGTAAAATAGCTGTATTGGTCCAAATGTAGACCAGAGTTTTCCTCAAAATCTTGTACAAAAACACAAGGCCCAAAATTGGTGTTAACCTATACACATTTTCTTTCCTTTCACATAGTTACCATTTTAGGGGTGTGTCCTATATTTGAACTCTTACATTGACTTCATCGTGATACGCAGAATATGTCAGTTTTACATCAGAGGTGTCAGACTTGCAGCCCAGGCCTGAGTGCTACCTGAACAAGATTAAAATGCAATTGGGAAATGTTCAACAGAAAGACAGTACAAGTGTAAAAAGTACAGTAGAAGTACTGTTAATTTGTTGTGTTGAGTCCACATGCAGCCCTTTGAATTTGATACTAGTGGTCTGCATTCTCTTTGTTGATCCATTGCTTTCCTTTGTTGTTCATATTACCATTGGCTCCCACGTTGTGCAGCTCTCTATCTTGTTTAATTCTGTGGTATTCTGAAGCTAGCAAAATTATTTTGAGATCTCACTTTAAAAAAATATAATAGTATCTGTCTTAAGTTATCATTCTAATTTCATTCATGCTCCCAAGTTTGTACCAAGGAAAATAAACCCTGAAAAAATATCCTTAAAGTTGAATAAATCAAGCTTGTTGAAGGCAAAGTTCATGTATATTTCTTTTATTTTATATGTAGCTAAAGCCATCTGTTTTTGGAAAAACAAACTCACAAAACAAGACCTACAGTTTCGTCACCAACTTAGTATCTTTTGCTGCCTCTACGTAGATAAGCTTATAACTGACGTACCATTTTAAAGTTTGCAAAGCACTTACATTACTTCATTTGAGCCTTACAGCAACCCTGTGAGGCATATAACATTGATCATTATTATCTCCATTTTATGGATGAGGAAATGGGCTTAGGGATGTTAAATGATTTGTCCACAGTCACACGTGGGCCAAGGCTGAATTTGATCCCAGGTCTTCTCTACCTGGTCTGGCAGTGCTGGTCCTCTCAGTAATCATTATGGTTGATTCTCACTGTATGTTTTCATAAGAAGTCTTAAACCAAGAGCCAAACATTATGTAGGAAGTTTGGTGTGAAGTTGTTCTGCATATCAGTAGCTACATGTATCTTACTTTTCTCTTTGTTTTCTCCTTATCCAGATTTGACCCATATGGAAAGAATAAGTTCTCCACTTGCAGAATTTGTAAAAGTTCTGTGCATCAGCCAGGTTCTCATTACTGCCAAGGCTGTGCTTACAAAAAGGGTAAGTTTGTTTCATTCTTGTCTTGCATTTAATAGAAAACTTTATGGTTGGGTGACTATACAAAGGGACATACCCATTAATAAACATTGATACCTTATTTTTTTTCCTTCTGAAAGTCAAGAAAATCTAACTTAGAATTTGGCCATTGCTAAAATTTCTGTTTTCTTGTTCTCTTTCTGATAAAATAAAACTTCATAACCTTCAGAATTTCCCTAAAGAAACCAAGCAACTGCTGTTATGCCAGAGACTGATGACATGATGCATGCCTTATTTTCTTTTATTTCAGGCATCTGCTCAATGTGTGGGAAAAAGGTTTTGGATACCAAGAACTACAAGCAAACATCTGTCTAGCTGCACTGACTGACTTTCTGGCTACCACTTTTATATTTCTATATGATTTTTATTTTCTGCTATATGTTTTCCAAGGTATAACTTGTACATACTGGTTTTAAAACAATATTTCAAGGCAAATGACTAATATTAGACCAGTGTTCAGAGTCTTCCTCTTTTCTTTCAAGAAACCCTGAATATGTAAAATATAACTACTGTCTGATAACATTTTTACAAACATTTTACTAGGCTTCATTAATAGGGCAGATTTAATGAAAAGGTTTTTCCAATTCTTCATGCACTTTGTGCTTAACTATATTTTGTTAAATCATTTCCCCCTTTTTTTCTGTAGATACTTTTGCCAAAAGGATGGGAACATTAGAAGTTTGCTAATACTGCTCTGACAACAGTGAACCTTGACAAGCGAGATCATTATTTGTCTCCTGTGACAAGATACATGGCTCTTAGCACCAGCATCTTTTAGTTAATCAGTTATTTAAAAGGGCATCTAACTCTTGAAATTTTAGTAGGACTTAGCAGAGACCGGTAGATAGGGTAGCCATTCTGCTTACCCACCTACTGATTAGACTGTGCTGGAGAGAGTTTGGAAGTTTTAATTTTAAGATTTTCATTCCTATAGAAAAGGAAAAGAGTCCTTCTAGGGAGTAGCAAAAATAGAACGAGTACTTCTCCTATCCCTTTGCTTAAGTTTTCCCTAGCCCGTAGGCAGATAAACCCCAGGAATAGCTCAGAAGTGGTAGTATTTCTGTGAGTTCAGCCAGTGTTAGGAAAGCCAGCAGAGAGGTGCCTGTCCATGTGACTAGTGTGGAAACACCATTATTGTTGTGAAAGCCCCAGAAACAGAGATCTCTCTCTTCCCCCACAAAACAGCAATAATATGAATCCTGTAGATGTTATGAATGGATAAACATTGCCAGAATTCTGTATATAAAAGTCCCCTAAATCCAATAGTGGATACCAAGGAAGAATGTTCTTGCTGTATCATAGGTTTGGGATCTCTCCTGTTGAAAGTAGGTACTGTTTGGGAGATAATTATGCAGCAAGGTAAAAATCTTTTTTCCTTTAAAAAGTTGGGGTATATGAGAAATATACATGAACCTGATGGAGTCCTTACAGGTCCAGAATGCGGGATATAAGTATTCTACATTGTTATTTAAGTTTTTAAATGATTACGAAAAGTAATTAAAGTTGTATTTGACATTTAATTGTTCTATAGTTTCTTTTGTGTAACTTTTTTTTTCCAGGATTTATATTTAGAATACTTCCCAGCCATGACTTTGTTGTGTGATAGGCAAGTCAGAAACACATTTCACCAAGGTCATCACTGCAGGTTGGTTCTCAGATAACAAAAACCAATTTGAAAGTCAGGATTATAACAAGTGATGACTTAAATTATCTCTAAGGAAAGGAGGAAAAATCAGAATCTTTTTTTCATATTTTGCAAACTTTAAAGTGCTGTTACATTTAATATTGCATTTATATCACTTGACTTAATTCAATAAGCATTTTTAAAAATTGTGCCTTCTATGTGAAGATGCCATATTAGGTGCTTGAGATACAAAAACAAAATGAAAAACATACCTGGCCCTGTTCTCCTGGGATGCTATCACTACTTATACAAGTAAGTAAATTAAAAAATAATACTAGCTGGGGCTGCTAGGTGGCGCAGTGACTAGAGCACCGGCCCTGGAGTCAGGAGGACCTGAGTTCAAATGAGGCCTCAGACACTTAACACAAAAAAACTGGGCAAGTCACTTAACCCCGAGTGCCCTGCCTCCCCCCCTCCAAAAAGTTAAAATAATAGTACTAGCTAGTATTTAAATAGCATTTTAAGGTTTGCATAACACTTTATATCTGTTACTTCATTTGATAGGTTAAGTGCTATGATTATACCCATTTTACAGATAAGGAAACTGAGGTTAAATGTCTTACCTAGGGTCACACAGCCAGGCAAGTTTCTGAGGCAGGATTTGAACTTAGGTCTTCTGAATATAAGTCTTAGGCTTTATCTTCTATACCACCTCTGCCTGTAAAAAAAAATAACAATAATTTGAGGAAGGAGAGATCCCCCAAAAATAAGAGACTCAGGAAAGGCTTCCAGTAGGAGGTGGGAACAAAGGAGTCTAAAAGATGAGGTAAAGAAGAAGAGCACTTCAGGCACGGGGCCTTTCTTCCCAAAGGCATAGAGGTAGGTTTGATAAAATGCCAAATTTGGGAATGTTAGGGAGCTCAGTTTGACTGGAACATAGAGTAGATGAGGGGGACTCGTGTGGATGATTGGGAGAGTAATAATACCATTAATTTTTTTTCTTTTTTTTATTTTGGAGGGGGGAGGGCAAGGCAGTTGGGGTTAAGTGACTTGCCCAAGGTCACACGGCTAGTTAGTGTTAATTGACGCCATATTTGAACTCAAGTCCTCCTGACTCCAGGGCTGATGCTCTGTTCACTGCACCACGTAGCTGCCTTGATTCCATTAACTCTTGCTGGATTTGGATCATAGACCTAGAACTGGAAGGGACCTTGGAAGCCGTCCAGTCCAACCCTCTCTTTTTACATATGAGAAAACTGAAGCCTAGAAAGGCAAAGTGATTTATTCATAGTCACATAATCAGCAATTAACAGGGGCTAAGATTCAAAGCCAGGTCCTCTGCTGCCATGTACAGTACTCTTCCCACCACCAGCCAAAGATTATCAGTCTCTAGATACTCAGTCCTGGCCTCTCTCTGCCCTGTGAGACTGAGGCCTGGCCTGTCCTGCAGCATGCTGGTAGGGGGATCAGAGACCCATTCACGTGTGAAGATACAATATCTGACACAGAGTAGACACTTGATAAATTTCTGTTGATTGATCAAAGTACCCTTTCCCTCAATACAACAGTCCCAGTCACCAAAAAGATCTTGGCAGACTAGTGAAGATGAAATTCGTTAGAGATGAATGTATATTCTTTCACTTGCGTTCAAAAATACCAACTTCACAACTACAGGATAGAGGAGGCATTTTAATTTGTCTGAAAAAGAGTTTTAATTAACTTCGAACTCAAGGTGTCCATAGCCCAAAAAAGTTAATGTGATTTCAGGTTGCATTAAAAGAAGATGCATTGCTTCCAAGAATAAGGAGGAAGACAGTCCGTTTGTACTCTGGGTCAGATCACACCCGCAATATCACGTTCAGTTTGGGGGTACCACAGTTGTAGGACATTAAGAAAGTGGAGGGTTCCACAGGAGGACAGCCAGGACAGCAAAGGACCTTGAGTCTATATTGACTTAAGAATAAGAGAAAAAAGGGATAAAGAAGAGGAGGGTGGAGAGAAAGGATGGGCAAAGACAGTGGGGTCTGATGTCAGGAGTCTCGATCACCCAAGTCGGGGAGGAATGGGAGACAGGTCATGTATCGTCAGACACACATGCTAGACTAGTTCTTTTTCTTAAGTGATACGGAAACCATCCTCAAGACTTGATTGGCTTAGAGGACTAAAAACCGGCAGTTGACAAATTGATTCTTGGTCACCTGAGTTTCAAAAAAAAGTCAGGTCATGAGGAGCTATAGCTCTTCCATCATGCTTGGTTGAAGCATCGTTATGGGCAGCACACAACCAGGGAATCAAGACTATGTGCGAAGTGGAGAACCTTTCCTCACTCTGAATGTCCTTCCCTTACTGTGGCCAAGTAAATCTCCTTTTGTCAGTTCTTTTTGGTTTCATTCCAGTCTCCAACCTGAGGTACTAAACCGGCTTGGTCAGACCTGCTCTATTAAATATGGAAGACCTTCAGTGCCAGGTCAGAAGTTTAAACCATTCAATCAGGAAACAGGAAACTGTTACAGCTTTTCTTTCTTTCAGAATTTCTTAATGACTTTAGAGTGTTCAGAGAATAAAACTGGCAGCAACATACAGAATAGACTGAGTGGCTGGAGAGGCAGGATAGAAATGTCTGAAGGATCATGTATGAGATGATGATGGTTTGGCCTAGCATGAAGGGAGCGAGAGTGGAAAGGAAAGAGCAGTGTCAAAAGCTATTGCAAAAGAAAAGGCACTAGGACATCTTACCCACAAGAACATAAAGTCATGAATGATAAATGCATGATGCATTATTAAAGGATGTTTGGCATAATCCTAATCTCTTGAGGTTAATGTCAGAGAAATAACCATGAATTCCCACAAATCTTCATTGGTACCACTATCAAAGAAAGTAGATAAACAAGTGCTCCAAAGTTTTTTAATTGTGTACTATCAGGAAAAAAAAATTAGCACAGACTCCTCCAATATATGTATAATTACTTATAAATTATATGCATGTGGTCCTATGCTAATAATCACGTACATTATGAAATTTACACAAAAAGTAGAAATTTAAAAAAATAACATCAAGATGAAATAATATTTGACCCTAGAGTCAATAAAAGGCCATTGGCGTTTACTGAGTAGGAGAGTAATATGGTCAGACTGATACTTTAGGAAAATCCTGGGCAAGTGGTGTGTGGAAAATGAACTGGAGAAGGGAGAGCCGAAGCAGAGAAACCATGCAGGAGACTCGTGCAATAGCCCAGGCAAGAGGGAATGGAGGCCTGAACTAGGGAAATAGAGAGAAGGCAAAAGATAAAAGCAGTCATGGCATAGAAATGGTGAGATTTGACAACTGGTTGAATATGTAGGCTGGGGGAAAGTGAGCCAAAGGTGATACTGGGTAACTGGTAGGATTGTGACACCTTTGACTGTAATAGGGAAGTCTGGAAGAGGGATAGCTTTGGGATAAAAGATAATGTAAGGAAATATTCAGGGAGATTTCTCATTGGTGCCTTGGATGGCCTTGGAGCATAGAACCCATTTACTGGGCGACGCCTGTCTCAGCCACAGGGCTCAAAGTGACTTGAGGCTTAAGCCTCAAGGGTGTGCTGGGGAAAAGGGGTATTTTTCAAATTGCACATATAGTCCAATTATGAATCCCTACATAACAGGTTATAATTGTCCTCAAGGGGCTAATCTCCAAATCAGAAAGTGGGGAACTGTTGGCAGGATAAGGCTAAGTGTGACTGGGATGTAAATAAGCCCCTCAGTTGGCTATTGAAGAAAGGGGATAATGTGACCCCTTTCCCCACCCTGTGGTTAATCATATACCTTTTGGCATTAAGACAGTAGCCCTACTTTTGAGGCCCCTCAGCTGGCTATTGAAGAAAGGGGATAATGTGACCCCTTTCCCCACCCTGTGGTTAATCATATACCTTTTGGCGTTAAGACAGTGCTACTTTTGAGGCCCCTGGGATAGACTATGGTACTGATCTGGGGTCACCATTTATGTTGGCATTTCTGCTTCAGCCTAACTATTCTCAAAGCCTTTACTCAAGTAGAATTGCAGTTTCTGGTTGTTGCATATGTCAGATTGATTTGCCTGCTGCTGTGGTTTCAGAATACTTGGATATGCATATGCATGCAAGATGGTTTTAAGTTTATAAAAGCAGGTCACAGCAAGCAGGGCAATGGATTACCAACTCCTCATTATCTATTACAAATCCATATGGAAATTGGAATACTGAAAAGCTGGCTATTTAGAGTGTCCAGGGAAGCCACTGGACCTTTCTTTCATTTCATATTATAGTGAAAATGGGAACAGGGGAGAGATGAAGAATCAGGGAGGAGTGATAATGTGCTCTTCTTCCTTGTGTTTAATAAAGTCCCTCCAGAGCACTCTGGACATTCTTAATCTGTTAATGGCTGCACATTACCCATTAATGTGCAACCCAGATTGCTATTTTCATTACAACTAAATTCTCTTATCACTGGATAGATGAAATAAAGGGCCCAGAAGTAATTTGGAGATAAAAGAGATGACCTTGAAACCAGAAATTAAAACATTTTTAGTTCTTTAAGCATGGCCTAGAGTAAGAGATCTCAACCTGGAGTCTGGTAAACTTGTTCTTTTTAGTGTTTTGGTCACTTTATTTCTATATAATTGATCTCCTTTGTAATTCTACATATTTTATTTTGTGCATTTAAAAAAATATTGTTCTGAGAAGAGGTCCATAAGCTTCACCAGACCTCCAGAGGCTTCCATCATATACACAAAAGGTGACAAACCCCCGGTCTAGCGTATGCCATAAATGATTGGTTTTCAAATCAGTTGCCCCTATTTTATTTATTATGTTTACTCAGGGTTTTTATTCTCTGACTATTCACTCAATAAGGATAGTCTTCAGTCAGTGGTCTCTTTTGCCAGCAATTCCCCCATCTAATCCCAAGAAGCATTGTACAATGGGAAGGTATATGATTTGTAAAAGCTCTACTATTTGAAGCAACTAATTGGCATGATAGCTAGAGTGCTACTCTTTAACAGACTGGAAGACCTGAGTTCAAATCCTATCTCAGTTTCTCCCTCTGGAATATGGGCATTATGATAATAGCATGTACCTTTCAGGGTTGCTGTAGGCATCAAATGTAATAATATACGTGAAATTTTAAGTGCTACCTACATGTTAGCTGTGATTTTTTTTTTCTACTTAAGAGTCACTTAACCTCTGCTTCAGGTTCCTCAACTGGAAAATGGGTATAATAGCGCACGCACACACACACACACACACACACACACATACCACACACACACACCAGCATAGTTGTGAGGATCAAATGAGATATTTATAAAGCTCTTAGCAAAGTGCCTGGTACTTTAACTGGCTCCAACTCATCTTTCCAGCTTTATTATACATTACTTCCTTTCATTCTCCCTAATGTGTAGCCAAACTGCAGGGGGGAGGGGCAAGAAAAGGGAAAGGAATGGGAAAGGGATAAGCATTTATATAGTACCTGCTATATGCCAGGCACTACCCTAGTTAAAGGCTTTAAATGTCAACAAATAAGAGTTTATATTTTATCCTCCAGGTGACTTGTATTGTAGGTTCTTTCTCTCTCTCTCTCTCTCTCTCTCTCTCTCTCTCTCTCTCTCTTTCTGTCTCTCTCTCTTCTCTGTCTCTCTCTCTCTTCTCTCTATCTCTGTCTCTGTCTCTGTCTCTCTCTGTCTCTCTCTCTCCCCAGTTTCCACCCCTATCCCCACCATAGATCAGAGCTGGCTGGACCTTGAAGGTAGAGTCCAGCTTTATACAGAGAAAAGTAAGGCCAGGAAAGGTTAAGTGACTTAGGATCACACTGCTAGTGAGTATCTGAGGTATGATTTGAATGCAACTCTTTAAGATCATGAGTTACAGATGCGTATGAGAAGAAAATCTCCACACATGAAATTCTCCACACCGGTAAAATCGCAGGTCTGGACAAAAAGTCCTTACCATCTAGCAGAGTGTTTTGTGCAGGGGAGGCACTTAATACATGTTTGTTGAACTGTTTAATTCAGGACCCTCTAAAAGGGTAGTACCAGAATTGGGAGACATTTATAATTGATCTCTTGCCCATTGCCAGATTTCTTCTGGGACTAGCCTCCCTTTAGACCAGGCCTACACAATCTACACACCAAAGGATTTTGAGTGGCCCATGAAAAATGTAGGGGATGCAGGTTGTACAGGCCTGCTTTAGACTCCAGATCTTGGGATCCCATGTAACTCATAATTGGTTTACCTTAAAGGAAGAACATTTCTGAAAAAGGTGCCCTAAATTTCTGCCTACCAAACCCCTGTAGTTGGAATCTAACCATAAAATGGTAGGGCTGTTGCCAAGGCTGCATCATGTTTGGCACCGTAAAAGGCATCAAAAGCTAATGAAAGAGTTTTCTGATGTAACGCCCTCTTAGGGTATACTTCCCAGCTCTTAGCTGCTTGGTGAGGCTGGGCTAACAAAGGAAACAAACTCCTGGTGGTAGGGGTTACCATGAAGGGGGGAGGAGTTTCTAGGCCTATGATTCATAAACTCTCATGTCATGTACACTCCAATAAGTACCAGTCACTCAAACTTAGTGGGTATTTACTAATATAGTCTGTAGTAAGAATAGTTGGTTCAAAGCAAACCTCCCCCCCAACACACACACACACACACACACACACACACACACACACACACACACACACACACAATCTGTATCTGAAAGTGGAATTTGAACTCACAAATTTGTACAGGGTTCAGGGGAAAGTGGCCTCAAACTTAGAATATGTGGCAAAGTGGTAACTCACAGCTCTTGGCTGGGTGGAAGTTCTTTTTTCCCTTTGTGGGATCTTGATGATGTTGCCCTGAGATGAGCCCCTGAGAGCTCTCTGCTCTGGCCTCATGGTTGGAGTTCCCCAGCATCCTAAATCAGCAATTCTCTCCGACCCAAAGAGATCATGTTACTTCCTCAGTGTATCTAGTTTGTCTTCTCTCGGATCCCTTTCTGGATATATTGCTTGTTAACGGTCCGGTCTCCCCAGTGAGATGGTCACTGGGGGTCGGGGGAATGTTACTATGCTTCCTTCCTTCAATCCTCACCATTGCCCTTAGTTACAAGTACAAGAGTCTGACTCTTTAAAGCATACCTAAAACCTAACTGTGGAAGTAGTTGCTAGAATGTTCCTCTGATATACGTAGGTCCAGAGGTATGTCAGTCTTTCAATCAATCTGTTTAAAAAGTCGATGTAGCTAAAATTAGAAGGGGAGAAAAAGCAGTTAATTCAGAGAAAAAGTCTTTGTAGCAAATATCTTTGAGGGAGGTATTCTATCTATCAATCTATCCACATATGTGTGTATGTATAATTTATATATATATAAAACCATGACCCATTCCCCAATAAGTTAAGAGTTAAAAGGTTAAGAAAAGGTACTTTACAAAAGAAGAAATTTAAGTTATCAACAGCTATATGAAATGCTTCAAATCACCAGTAATAATAGAAATGCAATTTAATTCAGTGGTTCAGTTTCACCTCATACCTATCAGATTGGCAAAGATGACAAAAGCTGAAAATGGTAAATGCTAGAGGCGCTGCGAGAATACAGGCACTGTGATGCATTGCTGGTTTAGCTATGAATTGGTTCAACCATTCTGGAAAACAAAAAATGTCACTAAACTACCTTTCCTTTGAAACAGTGACACCACTCCTAAGCACATGCCCCAAGGAAGTCAAAGACAGAGGGGACAGTCACATATATGCCACAAGGTGTAAAGCAGAACTTTTTGTAGAAGCAAAGGACTGAAAACAAAGAGACTAACCACTAGCGGAATGACTGAACAAACTTTGGCATTCAAATGCGATGGAATTACAAATATGAAGAACTCAGAGAAGACTTGTAGGAAGTAAAATGATCAGAATCAGGAGAATCCTTTGCATCATGATCCCAATATGTAAAGGAAAACAAAACTAAAAACCTATGATTCCATCCAATTCCATCCAAGCACTGCACTCCTTCTCTGCTTGATTAATTAGAGTATTCTCATCTAGTTTGTGCCTTTGATTGATCAGTTGATTCCATGGAGGTGTCTAGGAATTGTTCGCACCTGTTTCTGCCACTCAACCAAATTGGCATCTTAACTTGATAGTGGCATCAGTTCATAAAGCATCTTGTCAGTTACATTAACTGGGGTTGGGGGGGGGTACACAAACAGCCCTCTGACACAAACATTAAAGAATTCCATGGAAACAACTTTTGTTCCTATAAATCTGTGGGCTCCAGCAGAGTTAATAGTTTGCTAGAAACAGATCCCTTTCTATCTTTGTTTGCAAAGTCCTCACACCAGCTGAATAACAGCTTGCATTTCACTTTTTGTAACACTCTGCAACATCACAAAATATTTGCTGGAGTTTTGAAGGGTGGCTGCAAAATTAGTAAACTGGAAGGAGGCCCATATGCACCCCTTCCCTGTCAGCACCTTCTGTTCTAACAGACAGGAAGGCAGCTCTCTAACTCTGATCGCTTCTCCAGGATATGACAATCCTTGGCAACACTGCTTGGGGCAAGAATTTCAGCAAAGGAAAAATGACAAGAGCTTTGCAGGTGCCAATGCATATAGTCTTGTCACCTGGGGAGATGAATTTTTTTAAATGCTCTTAATGAAGGTGAATTATTATGGTAACTTTTCTCGTCAACATCTCCATAAACAGAGATTTTGCAGGCTTCCTGGAGACGGATCATATGATATGTAATCATTCTATTTGGTTAGGGACTGAAGGTGGAGGCCACTAGGAACTATTTCAGTAGTCTAAGTAGGAGGTATTGAGACCCTTAGCTAGGAAATTGACAGAATGGAAGAGGGTTAACTTTGGAAGAAATATTTCAGAGGTACAACCAATAGAACTTAGTAACTGACTGTATGCAAGGAAAGGGAGGGATCTTAGAAAACCATGTGGTTTCCAGCCAGGGTGACTGAGAAAATAGAGATGCAGTTAAATGAAAAAGAACCCCAAATCAGGGCTTTGGGGTGTAGGACAGAGAGAAGTATGGTTTCAGATATGTTGAGTTTGATATGACAACAAAACATAAAACTCCCCATGTGCTGAGCCTCTGAAAATTATGGTGGAGTCTGTAGGAAGACGGGCACACTGATGCACTGTTGGTGGAACTGTGAATTGGTCCATCTGCTTGAGACAGAAATTTGGAACTATACTAAAAAAGTCACTAAATTGCTACCCAATGTCCCCACACCACCATCGCTGGGTTTATATCCTAGGAGTTCACAGTCAAAGAAAAAAGTCCCATATATACAAAAATGTGTAAACTAGAACTTTTCATCATAGCAAAAGCTGGAGGGGAAATGGATACCTATTAATTGGGGGATAGCTGAAAAAATAGACATATAGATAAAATAGAATATGATTTATTATAAGAAACGATATAAATAACAAAGAAATTTGGGAATTTAAAAAATTATTTCTTTTTTTGTTTATATTTGAGTTCCAAGGTGTTTTCTTCCCTCCCTCCCTTTCTTTCTCCCTCTCCCAACCCTGCACTAACCATTTGACACAGATATACATATACATATATATATATATATATATATATATATATATACACACACACACACACACGCACACACATATGTATATATCTGTGTATATACACACACATATATATGTATATATATATATATATATATATACACACATATACATATATATGTGAAACTATATGATAATACTTCTCTATATCAGTTCCTTCTCTGGAGGTAGATAGCACTTCCTTTATAGGTCCTTTGTAGTTGGTTTGAAAATTCATATCATTCAGAATAGCTTAGTTGTTCCCATTTACTTTTCCAACAATATTGCTGTTAGTATATACAGCATTCTCTTGGTTCTGCTCATTTCACTCTTCATTATTTCATGCAAGTCTTTCCATATTTTCCTAAAATCAACCTGCTCATCATTTCTTACAGCACAGTAATATTCCATCACAATCATATACCGCAACTTATTCAACCATTTCCCAAATCGTGGGCGTTCTCTCAATTTCCAGTTATTTGACACTACAAAAAGAGCTACTATAAATATTTTAGAACATACAGGTTATTTCCCTTTTTCCCTGATCACCTTGGGAGACAGACCAAATAGTGGTATTGCTGGACCAAAGGGTATGCACAATTTTATAACTCCTTGAGCATAATTCCAGATTGCTTCCCAAAATGGTTGGGTCAGTTCACAGTTCTGTGAACTGTATTAGTGTCCCAATTTTTTCACATCTCCTCCAACATTTGTTGTTTTCCCTTTCTATCATTTTAGTCAATCTAATAGGTGTGAGATGGTATCTCAAAGTTGTTTTAATTTTCATTCCTCTAATCAATAATGATTTAGAACATTTTTTCTGTGATTGCATGTAACTTTGATTTAATCATCAAAAAACTGTTCATATCCTTTGTCGATTGGGGAATGACTCATATTCTTCTATATTTGACAGTTCTTTATATATTTGAGCTATGAGACCTTTATCAGAAAAACTTTCTAAAAAAATTTTTCTCAATTTTCTGCTTTCCTTCCAATCTTGGTTATATTGGTTTTATTTGTACAAAAATCTTTTAATTTAGTGTAATTAAAATTATCCATTTTAGATTTTACAATACTCCCTATCTCGTTTATTCATAAATTCTTCTATCCACAAATGTGATAGGTAATATGTTCCATGTTCTTTTAATTTACTAATGATATTTCCCTTTATGTCTAGGTCATGTATCCATTTTGACCTTATCCATTATGACCTTATCTTGTTAAATGGTGTCAGATATTGGTCTATACCTTGTTTCTGGTGGACTATTTTCTAATTTTCCCAACAGTTATTACCAAACGGTGAATTCTTATCCTGAAAACTTAAATCTATACATTTATCAAACACAAGATTATTACAATTGTTTGCTACTGTGTATTGTATATCTACTCTATTCCAGTGATCCACCATTCTATGTCTCAGCTAGTACCAGATAGTTTTGATAATTACCACCTTGTGATACAGTTTAAGATCTGGCACTGCTAGACCTCCTTCCTTTACATTTTTCTTTATTAATTCCTTTGATGTCCTTGATCTTTTGTTCTTCCAAATGAATTTGAGAATTTTTGATCTAATAGAGTGAAATAAGCAGAACCAGGAGAATAATTGACATACTTATCACAATAATTACAGGAAAGTAATATTGAAAGACATCCTCACTGATTAATATGATGACTAGTACTGGCCACAAAGGATGATAGTGAAACATACCTCCCTCCTTTGGGCAGAGAAGTGGTAGACTATGGTTTCACAGTGACTCACATAGGGACATATATGGTTAACGATTGGTTTGTTTAACCATATTTCCTTGAGGGAGGACGACCAAGAGGAAGAGAAAAATTACCGTGATTTTTTATTAAAAGAAGATTAGTGAGAGGCAGCATGATTTAGTTGGACAAAGAGTTGCCTTTGAAGCAAGGAAGATTTGGGTTCTAAACCTGCCTTTGGATATGTGATCTTTTGCAAGCCACTTAACCTCTCATTGCTCCAGCCTGTCTCTAAAACTCTAAATTACAGAGAAGGTGTTGATCTGCATTAGGAGAGAGTTTCCTCACTGAGTTTACTCCACTAATGGAATCAGGGGTCTAATTCTTATCAATAAAACAAGATTTTAAAAGTATACTAGATTTAGCCATATTTCCTGTACAGATGAAAGATAAAACTACAATTAAACAGACCACATACTTTTTTAGGGTTTGAGAGATTAAAACTGACAAAGTGGCAAATCAAATAGTTGTTTGGAGATTAAGGGAAGATTAAACAGGCACTATTCATTTAATAAATAGCAGAAAGATGGGCTTCATGAATTTTACCTCATAAGGGGAAAATGAGTCAATTATCAATAGGAGGCTTTGATTGGAGAAACCAAAAGTGGTAGAAAATACAGTTGTGAAGTAACTAAGACAAGAAACCATCTGAAGAGCCAGATTACTGGAAATCTGTTGCTGTAGTGCTGAAAGCCTGCTGATTAGCTAGAAGCCCCCTGGAAGAACTATGCTGCAGTTATCAGTCTTCTAGTACCATTAACAGCTTGAGAGAAGTGAAAGCCCTCAGAAGTACCTAGCTGCTCTCAACAGCCTTCTTTGATTTGAGAAGAAAACAAGGAGAAAAGATAGGTTTTGCAACTGCTTTGCTGTAAGAACAGATTTGGATCTGATTGGAAAGCACAGAATCTTGTCGAGTGAAGAGCTGGCTTTGCTTGTCTGGTTGTCCAGGGAGCAAACCTAAGGAATTTTGTTATGAGCTGTGATTTGCTCTAAAAAAATTGCTGAAAGATGATTGAACAAAACACTTCTGTTGAGTGAAGAGCTGACAGTGCTTGTCTCTACTGTTCACAGAGCCAAATTGATGTGCTTTGCAAGTCTGTGATTTAAGGGAACAATATGTCACTACAATAATGTAACATTTCTTAGTACTCTGTTAAGGTTGATTGTGAGTTAATCTATTTGTCACAACTTCATTAATTCAAGAGCAGAAGCTGAGAGGATTTTCTTAGCAGGAGAGCAGTGAAGACTAGAAGGGGAATAGCTAGCCTCATGTAGTACAGATTATTCCTGAAGATACCAAGGACATCAGTGACTGCAGTTTCTCATTTTGAGTTGCCTTGAGCACATTGATTTACTTACTCATATCCCTCTCTGATAGATTTCTATAGTTGTGTATCTACTCTCCCCTATGGATTCTCAAACACTATATGCATTTGGACAGTGTAAGTCAGGTTTATCAGAGAACTGTGATGTTCTGATTATTTCTGCATTTGCCCTATGTTGGATAAGTATAACATGATAATCGTTCTTGCTTTTGTCTAATCATTAAGCATTTGTATTAAAAAACTGTAACATTATGATTGTTCTTGCTTTTACCTAACCATTAGGTGAGTATTTTATGTACAAGAGCTAAAGATTTGATAGCGACCGATTTTGTTAAAATGAGAAATGCACATGGGGCTCAGGAACTACAAGGATGAATAGTGGGAGTATATTTCCTCACTTTTCCCCTAACAGGGCTACTGTGAGAACCCTGAGAGAGTTTGAATCATAGTCACATGAAGGCTGTTCTCCAGACTTCCCAGTGTAAAGGCAGGTTGAGTAAATGATCCAGCCTAGAGATGAAGAATGGAAGTACTCAGCATACCCCAATGCTTTACTAATAGAGGTGCATGTTGTCTTTCACAAAAGACTAGAAGAGTAACTGTTTCAAGTGCTTTTGTCTGTGTATCCCCAAAGCCTAGCACAGGGCCTTGCACAAAATGCGTACTTAATAAATGCTTGTTGATAGATTGGTTAATTATTCAGTCAGTGCTCCAAATCTATCATGACCTGCTTTACTTTCCAATTTTTTTTCAGCTGAATTATTTACTCAGTCCTTCTAGCATGGCATAAGCTGCCAGAGCTTACACTCCACTGACACAGCCTTTAAGAACACAGGGTCACCTTCACCCTATGATAAGACAAAGCAGAAAGACTTTATAATATGAATACATGAGACAATGTACACATACTGTATGGAGTATAATTTAATCTTTTTTATGGTAATTCAGCAGGAACTCTGAGACATGGTGGGACCTCAGTTTATTTTTTTTATGATCTAAGGTTTGTGAATCATTTTATATCAAATTGGTCAGGGAGCTCCTATACTCAACACCCTTCTCCATACATATTATTGTCGATTTTTACCAGTGAGGGAACTAATACTCAAAAGGGTTCAGTGACTACCTCATGATCAAACAGTGAATAAGAGGCAGAGTTGGGATCTGAATCCAAGTTTCTTGACTCTGAAGTTTAGTCCTATTCAGTATGATAAATTAAAGATTTGTCAGACCTGCTAGGTAGAGACCTAGCAGCAATGAGACCTGAATGAAGGCTAACTCTTCCCCCTCCTTTCCCATATCCTTCAGTTCAGGCTTGTTTTGTTTAAAGAAAATGCATGCTTGGGAATGAATATTTTCCACAGAACCACTTCTTTCCAAAGTAATGTTGGGATCCATGGATTTGGAATAAAGGACACACATTGAAATCCCAGCTCTATGAAAGAAAAAATTAACTTAGCTAGAAGTGAAAGAAAAGCAGTTAATTTTTTAAAGTTAGTTTATTTATTTTTAGTTTTCAACATTCACTTCCATAAGTTTTAAATTTTCTCCCCCTCCTTTCTGTCCTTCCCTCCCAAAAAAGGCTTGCAATTTGATAGGCTCTACATACACATTCCTATTAAACATATTTTCACATTAGTCATGATGTATAGAAGAATTAGAACAAATGGGAGGGACCATGAGAATGAAAAAAAACAAAGCAAAACAAGAAAGAAAATAGTCTGCTTCACTCTGCATTCAGACTCCATAGTTCTTTCTCTGGATGTGGATGGCATTTTCCAACATGGGTCCTTTGGAATTATTGAGAAGAGCTAAGTCTATCAAAATCAGTCCTCGCACACTGTGACTGTTACTGGGTACAGTGTTCTCCTGGTTCTGCTCACTTCTCTGAACATTCAGTAAATTTTTTTTTAAAGCCTTGCAGCAAACATCACTGATAAAACCCATCTATCTCTATTTCGAGAAATACCGCTTGTGTGTATATACAGAGCACTAGCTCCATCTAGTGTCAGCCTGTTGTCCAAGCAGTCTTTGACAATTAAACAAAAACAAAAACACAACCTCCTGCCTTTCTTTTCCCTCTCTCCCTGCTGCTGACAATGAAAGTTTCCTTTTGTAGGATCATTCCATGGGGATTACCCTCTGTAAAGGTATACGGTAACAAAATCAGTCTTCAGTGCCTTCCCACAGCCGAAAGGGAGTCTCAAATGTTCCTTTTCAAATTCTGGCCATTTCTCTGCCATCCACCCAGAACCTGATGGGGCTCTCAGTTAAGCTCAAGACCTCGTCCTTCTTGCACTACACCAACCAAGTGCCCAGCCTGCATTAGACGCCGTGGAAGAAGACAAAAGAAGTAGAAGGAAGGCTTTCTACTTTCAAAAAGCATATTGTCTAGCTTGCAGGGTTTAGGAGTAAATGAAAGAGCTACAGTAATAAAATCATAGATATAGTGCTGGCCTTAGCTGTCAACTGCTCCAATCTACTCATATTTGTGAATGAAGACACTGAGGCTATGAGGGACTTATATCCAAACTCATATAGCTACTAAGCAATGGAGTCAGGATTTGAACCTAGATCCAATGCCTCCAAATATAGCTCTCCTCACTCTTTACCACCCTGGCTGCCTTTCTTTGGATTTTCTTTACCTCATCAATGTCCTTCCTAAGATATAGCACACAGAACTAAACATATTGCACCAGATGTGGACCAACCAGGGCAGAGTATAGTGGGAATATCACCAATTTATTTCCAAGAACTATATGTCTCTTAGTGGAGCCCAAGATCTCATTGCCTTTTTTGGCCGTCTTACTTTACTACTTGAACTTCTAGGTCACTAAAAGTCCCCAGTCTTTTTAGACAAACAGCTGCCTAAAACATGCTTCTTCCGTCTTGCATTTGTGAAATGGATTATTAGACTATTGAAGGCTTCCCCATCTTGTAAAGATGATGATTGAATTGATGTATGAGACTAAATGTCTGCCAACCGAATTTCACCTTAGTAGAATCAGCAGAAGGCTCTGGCCTGTCAAGATCTTTTTGGATTCTGTTACCTGGAGCATTAGCTATTCCTCCCACTTTTTTGTCAGTTGCAAATTTGATGAATGCTGCAACCTATGCTTCTATCCAAGTGTAAATCGTTGATAAAAATGTTAAAAAGTTCTGGGCAAAGTACAGATCCCTGGGGAGTACTCAATCAATCAATTAACAACCATTTATTAAGCACCTACAAACTGCCAGCCGTTGCTAAGAACTAGGAATCAAATATAAAGAATGAAAATAATCCATACTCTTAAGGATCTTATATTCCAATGAGGAGACAATAAATACATGTGTATATATACATATATATATATGGAGTAAGTATAAAGAGAATAAATACATATGAATAAAAGGCAAATTAAATATAAGTTAATTAGAAAGAGAGGGCATTAGCATTTGGGGGGATCAGGAAAAGCTTCATGTAAAAGGCAGTGCTTGAGCTGAATCTTGAAGAGAGGGATTCTATGAGGAAGAAGTGAGGAGAGAGTGCATTACACACATGATAGATGACCACTGCCAAGTCATGGAGATGGGAGATGAATGTCCTTCAAGAGGAACATAGTATCTGGCTATACCAGATCTCAAACTGTATTATAAAGCCGTAATTATCAAAACAATCTGTTACTGGCTAAGAAATGGAGTAGTAAATCAGAGGAATAGATTGGGTACAAATTATGTTATAGTAAATGAACATAATAATCTAGTATATGATAAACCCAAAGATCCAAACTTTTGGAACAAAAACTCATTATTTGACAAAAACTGCTGGGAAAACTGGAAAACAGGATGGCACAAGCTAGGTATTCAACATCTCACACTGTTACAAGGTCAAAATAGATATATGCTTTAGACATAAAGCAAAGTAGAAGAGCAAGGAATAGTCTACCTGTCAGATCTATGAAGAAGGGAAGAATTCATGACCAAACAAGAGACAGATAGCATTACAAAATATAAAATAAATCATTTTGAGTATATTAAATGTAAGTGCTTTTGCACAAACAAAATCAACGCAACCAAAATTATAAGGAAAGCAGAAAGCTGAGAAACAATCTTTATAGCAAGTATCTCTGATAAGGGACTAATTTCTTAAATATATAGAGAACAGAGTCGAATTTATAAGAATACAAGCCATTCCCCAGTTGATAAATGGTCAAAGGCTATGAACAGGCAGTTTTCAGATGAAGAAATAAAAGCTATTGATAGGCATATGAAGAAGTGCTCTAAATCACATCTGATTAGAGAAATGCAAACTAAAACAACACTGAGGTACCACCTTATACCTATCAGTTTGGCTAATATGACAAAAAAAAGAAAATGATAAATGTTGGAAAGGAGATGGGAAAATTGAGACACTAAACACTGTTGGTAGAGTTGTGAACTTATTCAACCATTCTGGAGAGCAATTTGGAACTATGCCCAAAGGGCAACCAAACTGCGTATACCCTCTCATCCCGCAATACCACTATTAGATTGGTATCCCAAAGAGATCATTAAAAAATGGAAAAGATCTACATGTGTAAAAATATTTATATCAGCCCTTTTTGTGGTGGCAAAATATTGGAAACTGAAATAGATGCCCATCAATTGGAAAATGGCTGAATAAGTTGTGGTATATGAATGTAATGGAATACTATTGTGCAATAAGAAATGATGAAGAGACAGATTTCAGAAAAACCTGGAAAGACTTGTATGAACTGATACAAAGTGAAATGAGCAGAACCAGGAAAACATTGAACACAGTTGGGTAGTTACATAATCAGATCTGGGCTGTATAAGGCATAGATTTGAGAGGCAAGAGACTTAATAAAGGGAGATTAATTGAAAGGCTGTTGTAATAACCAAGTGAGAGAAGATGAAGACTTGATGGTAGCCATGTGAGGAGAAAAAAATGGGAGATGTGAGAGTTGTAGAGGTAGAAATGGCAACATTAGGAAACTGGACAGTGAGGATTCAAGGATGAGGCCAAGGTTACAAACCTGAGAGACTAGAAGAATACTGTCTTTGTCAGAAATAAAGAAGGGTAGCTTTGGAGGAAAGGATAGGTTCTATTTTGAAAATATTGAGTTTGAAACATATCTGGGAAATTAAGTTTGGAATGTCCATTTTGTACTTTATAATGCTCTCTAACTCTTCTTTGGTCATAAAGTCTTCCCTACTCCATAAATCTGACATGTAAACTATTCCTTGCTTCTCCAGATTACTTACAGTATCTGCCTTTATACCTAGATCAGGCACCCATTTAGACTTGATTTTGGTGTAC
>CM053581.1:76423939-76443653 GCA_028627135.1 Pseudochirops cupreus
GTTTGTTTAGCATCCCAGAGAAACCCTTTGGAGATAGACTAGGATCTTACCCTTTGGTCTAGATACCTGTATGCTGAGCTATTCATTAGTGACTATGATCAAACTAGGTCCCTGAACAATAGGAGTAACAATGGATATGACCTATGGCCTGGAAATACTGGCAGGAATAAACAAGGAAAAATCTGCATGTTCAGGTATATATGACCTACCTTTTGAGCTGCCTCTAAAAGGCTTGGCCACAGTAAAAGGAGAAAGAGGGCTATCTGCTAGCATGCAGTTTTTTCCTTCAAAGTGTAGATTCTTAGGGTTCTTGAACTTGAATTGGGGGTAGGCTCCCTAGAATACCACTGCTGCTGACCTTAGAAAGGGGTTTCCCTTCCCTCCCCTTCCCTGCCCCCCCACTCCTCCCTTTCCTTCCCCCTTCCCTTCCTCCCTATCCCCTAAATGTATTATAGGTTGTTCCCTTACTTTAAACTCCCCACCCACCCCCTTCCGGAGTCTATTAACCTTTTTCTAAATGTTACTTGATTTCTTAAGCTTTATCTCTTATAAAACTTTGGTCAACCGAAACCTTAAATGTATTTGGTAACCTTACTTAAGGTACAGACATATAAGGGAGTTAAAAAAAATGAAAGAATTCCTTGTTTTAGAGATGAAATATTTGGTTCAAACTGAACGTGGGGGCAGGGCCATTTGGGCAAAATGGGGAGACTGGTATTAGACTTTATAAACCTCACAAAAGTATTCAGATGGTGGATGAATCCTCAATATTTAATCCACATTCTGGAGAGGGGTCCCCTCTTCTTACAAAGAGACCCTGGTTATGGGTTCATATGGATCCAGTTCAGTCCCAGTGATCATCACCTATCCCCCAAAAGTAGATCAGAGTTTTTTCATATTCTTTATTTCATTACCTCCTCCCCATCTCCATATCCTCAAGTAGAACTTTAGGGGAAAATCTTTAAAACAAAGTTTAGAAATGGATTATGTGTAGGGTCTGTTCAAAAGAGAATGCCTTCTGGAAAAGTGTTCAATGTACAAAATAGATCAGCTATAATAAAGCTTTTTATTTCCTTTACCACAAAAGAAATGCTTAAAATACAAAAGCATGCGTTCACAAATATTGAAATAAGAAACAGTAACTCATCATTCTGGTTAATCTCTCCTGGGAGTTGATACTTAAAATACTAAAACATGAAACACTTTGTGAAACTTTTGATACATTATGTTTTTCAGTGCTGAGCCAGAGCATATGTATTGCCAGAAGTGGCCAGGGTACAGGCTCAACTTGATGTATACTCCATGGGGTGGTCCCCAAAGGCTCATGTCCATACATATTCTGTGGATGTTCTCAAATCCAAAGTCCTGTCCTCCCCACCCTTACCCTCATATATACACATGTATATAGACACATGAAAAGCATCCATTGGAGTCTGTTTCACTTGGACCTCTGACCTGGGTTATCTGTATGGCTCTCCTAGCAAGCACTTGTCTGGTTTATCTTTCCTCTGAAGTATCCTCCCTCTCCTTTGAGAAGCTGTTGCATAAATCACCTCTTGCTGGGAAACTAGCACTTGGATCTAGAAGCTATTGACCTCTTTAATGTATGAGGTTGCTACTGATGCTAGAAACCTCATCTTGGGATCAATATTCGGTCATGTGCTCAGGGAAAGAAATAAGAGCACTAGAGGAAGCTATGGACTTGAGACTTCCATCTCCGGTTCACCTAGCCAAACATGTGCACTCACTGTCATGGGTGAGCAGCTTCTATTGCTATTGGAGAGGAGTAGAGGAGATGGGAAGAGAGACAGATTTCCTCCCTACCTTCCCAGAAGTCTAGGAGACAATTGAAATAGTCTCCAAATGCTTGACGAATGGAAAGAGAGAGTAAAGGGGCAGTCACTCCTTTTAAAAATTACTGATTGAGCAGCCCTTCCTGGCTCAGTGACCAATCCTCTGGTACAGCTCTGGTAACTCCTGTTATGGTGGTCAAGGAGGTATTGCTGCATTATCCCAAAGCAGAAGTCCTTCAATGCTGAGTCAGAGTATAGGTGTTGCCAGGAAAGGCCAGGGTATAGGCTCAACCTGATTCATGATCCATTGGATGATTCCCCACAGACCTGTGCCCATATATGTGCCATGGTACTCCAACCCAAAGTCCTGGTATTCTCCCTCCACCCTCAGCAATACATATGTATACATGAAAAGTATTCGTTAGAGTCTAATGACTACTTCTCCCATGGGCAACAAGATATGAATCTCAAAGGGCCTTTAAAGACCATTTCATTTGACTTTATCATTTTAGAAATAAGAAAACAGAGATCCAGAGAGGGTTCCAAGGTCACATAAGTATTAAATAACATGTCTAAGACTCCAACCCAGTTCCTCTAGTTTCAAGTCTAGTTTTTGCTATGCTATACATTTTTTAAGAATTTTAATTTTATTTTTTTAATTTAAGGAATAAAACAAGCATTTCTATAACATAGTATACTTTTTTAAAAAGGATGATTGCACATGAAACTGCAAATCTGTTATGTACAAATTGCTATTTCTTTTAAATATATAATAAAGTTATGATGTAAATTTCTTTTTTTTCCTTTCCTCTCCTATCCACCCCTTGATAGCTATCATTAGACACAAATACCAGTTCTTTCTCTGGGTGCAGAGAGCATCTTTCTTCATATCTTGTTTTCTCTCCCCGCTCTGAATCCAGAGAGGATTTACCCACGGAATGGGAGCCATGAACTGGACTGGTGATGGAAGAAGGACTTCCTTTCCCCTCTTCTGTGCTATTAGGCCCTGTCATGCCAAGAAACAGGCTTGGTGTTTCTGTTTGTTCTTCTCAATTTTAGGTATAGGAGGTTGAATTCCCACTGGACCCAGAATCATTAAGCCATGGTGACTTCAAGGCTAGAGTTGCAAGCAGGATGCTGAGGCCAGCCACCCCAGCAAGGAAGCCCAGAGAAAACAGGATACCTGAGATTCAAATCCAAGGGGGCTTTGGACTAGAAACTTGGGACTGTGCTGTATGGGAACTGAACTAAAAACTATGAACTCCATCCCCTTCCCTCCCTAAAAGATGAAGTAATATAGGAGAATTAGGACTCACGTGTTCAAGAGTATGTTTGCGTATTTGTTATTAGCTGTTATGAAACTTAGGTAAGGTGTGAGGTGGCAGGGTGCCTCTGAAGCAAATGTTCCTTTGTAAATGAAAATTTGTTAAATGGAACTACGGTATAGGGTACAACCTTCTATAAATTGAAGAATACCATCAGTGGAATCTGGAGCCAATGGCAGAGAAGCTAGAAACCCCTAGGGTACCAGAGACATCTGCGGGGAAAGTTGAAATGTAGCAAACCCCACCTTCAGATAGTGGGTCAGGCTAGTAACTGTTGCACACTCATTTGTGTATCATTTGGCAAGTGTTTTCTTCTTTCTTGTGTAGAAGAGATGACTATACTCCCTTCCTTTCCCCCAGCCCCCCAGGTGATGGCACACCCAGATGAAGCATGCTTGTGGAAGAAACATTACCTGTTTAGTAGGAAGATAAGAAACAATGGCAATAGAGTATGGAGCAGATTGTTCACCCCATTCATGGCGTTTGCCTTTGAAGAGACTTTGACATCTGTCAATAACTACCTGCCTCTCCATGGAGAAACCTGATGGACCTTGTTCCAGAATAAAAGGACAAATAGACAGGGAGTGGAATGAGGTTGACTGAATGAGTTGGGATCCAGGACAAGACCTTGGGACCCGGCAGCATTCTGTCTTCTGAATGTCTATGCAGCCACAATCAGGAAAGAAACCCTGAAGGTCTACAGCACTCTGAGCCTGCCTCGAGTTAACGCCCTGTCTGGATTCTGTTTTATTGCAAGCTGGGAAAGTATGAAGAGCAGTTGGACCCTACTTTGCCTGTGACCCACAGCTCATATAGTTAGCAGTGTCTGAGTTTGGGGAAAAGGACTTCAGACTAAAAAGAGTATTTACCTTTAGAAGGACCTAAGTCTGAGAATAAAATGGAACAGAATGCCTATGTTATGTGTTAGTATTTTTTATTATCTCTTGTCTAATCTGGTGAAATGTTTTATAAATTCCTTTAGGAGAGGTGAATCAGTGAATCACAAAGTCTCAGTAATATAATGAATGGAAATAGCTAATTGGCTACAGGAAACAAACAAAGCAATATGACTGGTGAAAATACAGATCTCCAAGCCTAGGCGATGCCAGATGCTAAAGGTAGGATTCCTTAGAAGAGGAGCAGAGCTAAGGGTGGAGGTCACATGACCTGAGAGCCTAACACAGAGGAAGACAGGTTGGCTGATAGCCGCAGAAAACTCTGGTTTGGAGTTGGCCACGTTGAACTCATAATACGTTCCATTTGTAATTTAGGATCATATTATCAGACATGGATTATACAAGAGCAGGTATAGTGCCTCCTTTCCCTTCTCTCTCTCTTCATCCATGATGCCTAATTTGGGCGTCAAGGCATGGAATCAAGAAGACCTTGGTACAAATCTGGCCTCAGATGCCTACTAGCTGTGTGACCTGGGCAAGCCACTTAATTTCTGTTTGCCTCAAGTTTCCTCATCTATAAACATGGATAATAATAACACCCACCTCCAAGAGTTGTTGTGAGGATCAAAGGAGATAATAACTGTAAGGAGCTTAGCACAGTGCCTGTCGCAGAGTAAGTGTTATAGAAATGTTAGCTATAATAATAATAATAATGACAATCATTATTATCAACATAATAATTATTCATTAATTTATTAAATTATAATTAACATAATAATTGATTGTTATTAATATTGACACAAAAGCCCATTAATATTATTAATATTATTTTTGTTAGTACAGGACTCTCCCTCCACTGCAGGGGTTCAAGCCAAACTGTCAGCTGACTGTAGCACAGTAGGAAGAGCTGAGAATTTGGTTTCAAACATCAGTTCTGCCGCTCACATGTTGTGTGAGTCACCCTTCGGGGCCTTCAGTCCTCTCATTTGTAAAATAAGAGGCTGGACTGAATGACCTTAAGGTCCCTTCTAACTCTAATAGCGTCTCTCCTTCACAGTTCTATGTTGCAGCACTCTAAAGTTTCTTCCAGATCTTGAATCCTGGCTCCGTCACTAAAAGGCAGTCAAGTGTAAGAACTGACCTGGAGTCAGGAAGACCTGAGTTCAAATTCAGCCTCCTTTACTTACTAGCTGTGTGGCACCCCCTCCCTCCCCAGTCACTTAAACCAGTGGTGTCAAACTCACATAGAAACAGATCCCTTGCCAACCACATATTGATTTAGAAAACAACAAATTAACATCAATCACAATGGATCAATAGACATTTATTAAGCACCTACTATGTGCCAAGTACTTCACTAATGGCTGGGGACACAAAGTGAGACAAAAGATAGAATTTGACTTCGAGGACCTTACAGTCTAATGGAGGTAACACCATGCAAACAGATCTATTCAAAGCAAGACATAGACAGGATAATAGGAAATAATTACAGAAGGAAGGCACTAGAACTAAGAGGAGTGGGTAAAGGCTTCCTGTGAAAGATGGGAATTTAGCTGAGACTTAAAGAGAGCCAGGGAAGGAAAGCATTAGGTGTGTCATATTGTATTTTTATTTATTTTGTTAAACATTCACCACCTTCATTTTAATCTGATTCAGGCCCCACCTGGGAATTTTGCCCCAGATTCTGGCCACAGGCCCCAAGTTTGACACCTCTGAAAAAAATTCTGCCTCAGTTTCCTCGTCTGTAAAGTGGGGACACTAGTACCTACCTTCCAGGGTCATTGTGAGGATCAGATGAGATATTTGTAAAGTGCTTTATAAATGCTAGCTACAAGTATCTGTGTGTCCTTAGGCAAATTACTTTAACCTCTATGAGCCTCAGTTTCCCCATTAAAAAATGAAGGCTTTAGAGGAAGTTTTCTTCCAACTCTACATCCTTTCTATTCACAGACAAGCCAGACATGTTACTGTTAAGTCAGTGTCAGTAACAGGGAACCTATAAGCAGGATTCAAAGCTCCTGAATGTTATTACTACAGAACTCTACTCCACCGAGCGCCATCTTAGAACCACATTGCAGTCCATGACAAAAGAGTTAAAAGGACCAAACAGAACAGCCTTCTCATTCCACCACAGCACCCTCTAGCCAACTTCTCTAATGGCTAACTGGACAACCAGGTCAGTACATCTTGAAGCTGCATACGGGAGTCCCTTTTTGCGCACACACACACACACACACACACACACACACACACACAGCACAGATGCTCTGAATGACTCACAAACTGTGATGTTTCATTTGCACTCAGTTGTGTGGAAGGCCTCCTACTCCTGGCCATTCTCCAATATTCACACTTTCTCAGACCTCTTATCACACACACTGATTGTGTCATGTCTGAGCCCCTTAAAACTGGGAAGAAGTCACTTCATGCCAACCTTCTATATTTTGTTTATTTATCACAGGCTGGCTCCAAGAGCAATCAGCTGTGGATAAGACATTTTATTAGAATATTGTAAGGGGGGATAGCCCACAAAAGGAAAATGTGTTGCCTGGACATTAGTATTATCCCTCACTGCCAGAATGATTTCAAGGACCATAGTAAGTAAGTGTGCAAAATCCAGGTCTAGGTTAGGAGCCTGATCGAGTTTTGGAACTCATCTTTGAATTTCTCCACGTCCTATGGCCCAAATGGATTTGGATCCAGTTCAGTGTAACGACTTGGGTTAGAATTGCACCATGGTGTTTTTTTTTTAATGGACTGGATCTATTTAGCAGTGTAGAATTTGTATTTTTTAATAATAGCCCAGAAAATGACATCCAGATGCTATGCACAAAGAGTAGAACCCCTTCCCTGCAATGCAGAGTCTGCCACAGTGATACAAAGTCCCGGGACCCTCCAACCTGGACAGCTGCCCTAAGCTCTCTCTGGGGCTACACTGGGAGGCCGCCCAAGAGCTCCAGCTGGACCAGAATCCAGAGAAGTCAAGCCATCTGGAATACATCACCTAGATCTGCCTGCAGGCTGCCCAGCAGCCCTGCCTGCTTTGGGGAATGATTTCAAGCATTAAGTTTGAATCCATGAAAACTTCTGTGGCCTAGGCCCCTATTCCCTCCAAAACTTATTATCTGTACAGGCACATTTTGGCCTGATAATCACTTCCAAGTTTGAACTCAAAATCAGGGCCAGGATATTCCCTGGAGTGATTTATCAAATCCCTCCTTTTGGGGACAAGGAAGAAGTAAAAGAAGTTGAATGGTTTGATGATCTCTTCCCATCTCCACTTCCATCATAAAAGGAGAGAAGAGGTAAAAGTCCTGTCTCACAGTGCCTTGGGCCTTACACCTCGTCTCTATCCCATCTCAAGCACCACTTCAGAGAAATGGCAGGATCTCAAATCCGGCATATAAGAAGAAAAGGTTTAAAGTAATATCCAAGGCTAGAACAGTGGAAAAGAGGCTAAGGATATTTTTATTTTGTGTATAATTATAAACCTCTGTTGAATTATAGCTCTACCTGGATGAAGAGACAAATATTTTTTTTAAAAAATGCAAATTAGGACTGCTAAAGTACTGAAAGTAGTTTCATAGGCTCATAGGTATAGAGCCAAAGGTGACTCAGAAGGCATCTAGTTCAGCTCTCTTATAGATGAGAACACTGGGGTTCAGAGAGATTAAGTGACTTGTCCAAGGTCACAAGATTTGAACCCAGTGCTTGTGACCCAAATGAGTGGTCTATACACTACATGGCCTAGATGCCTCTATGCCACATGCCTTTCTGAATCGAATGGTTTGTTAGGCAAGTAACATCATTAAGAATGTTGTTGAAGCATCTGACATCATGGTTTTCTTCCAAATAGATGTTCCCAAAGTTCCTAAAAGAAGCATGCTTCTTTACACAGCTTAATCATCCTTGAAATCTTATTGAATTGACTTACCAAGCTTTTTTTTTAATAGAAAAAGAATGATTAACTTCATTTTAACATCTTTCCAAATGATCAGAAATCAATTTTAGGTACATATTAACAGAATAAAAACTAATGAGTTTTTGTCCTGTTTATCTCAGAACACGGTTCCAAGTTTGTGGATTTGATCCCTGTAGGAGTTAGTTGTCTTACAACACTTACCATAATGCTTAGTGTCACTGACTTTGTAGGTAAGTTGTTTAATAGTTAAATAACTAGGTAATTGCTTGTAACACAAAGAAGTTAAGGGACTAGCCCAGGATCTCATAGCTAGTATCATAGGCACCATTTGAACTCAGATCCTCTTGACTGCTAGCTTAGTATGATGTTCCAATTCTTGTCAACCCAAGGTATACACAAGCATACACTTGCATGTAAATTCAAATATTCAGGTGCTGTTCTTGATGATCCAGAGATTCAGTCCAACCTTCTTTGTACTGGAGGAGGGCTGATTAAAGCATGTGTAAAGAACCAAAATTGTAAAGCTCTTAGCATGGTGCCTGGAATATAGGAAGTACTATCTACATGCTAGCTATCATTATTATTATTATTATTTTGTTATTGGTTAGACAACAGTTTGTCTGAAAAGGATCTAGGGTTTTATGAGAATGGAGGCTGGGTATGAGTCAGCGATGTGAGAGAGGAGCCAAGAAAAGGCTAATGAGAAGCTCGGCTGCATGAATAGGCACATTGCTTCCAGGAATAAGGAATGATGAGTTCTGCTGCACTCTGCCCCGGTCAGGATTCATCCAGAGGATTCTCTTTAGCTCCGGGCACTACATTTTTAGGACGGATATTCATAAGCTGGCGAACATCCCTGAGAGAGCAATAAGAATGGTGAACGGCCTTGAGTCCATGGTGTGCAAGTATAGGTTGAAGCAACTGGGGGTGGATAGCTATTTGAAAAGACTCAGTGGGAGACACCTATGTAAAGTACTTGGTAAACCACAAAGCATATATAATAATGATAACGAAAAAAATAGCTAGGATTTATATAACACTTTGAGGTTTGCAAAACACTACAAATATTATCTCATTTTATCACATAACAACCTGGGAGGTAGATTTTATAATTGTTACCCATTTTGCAGAGTAGTAAACTGAGGCAGACAGAGGTCAAGTGACTTAACCAGGGTAATACAGATTGTAAACATCTTAGGCTTAATTAGAACTTGGGCCTTCTTAACTCCAGGTTCAATGCTCCATCCATTGTACCTTGTTTATAAATGACCATTTATTGTTGGGCAGCTAGGTGTGAAGCGCCAGGTGTGGAATCAAGAAGACCTGAGTTCCAATATGACCACAGACACTTCCTAGCTGTGTGACCCTGGGCAAGTCATTCAAGTCTGTCTGCCTCAGTTTCCTCATCTATAAAATGAGCTGGAGATGGAAATGGCAAACCGTTCCAGTGTCTTTGCCAAGAGAACCCCAGATGGGGTCATGAAGAATTGGAAACAGCTGAAAAAACAACTGAACAACACCGTAGTTGAAAAGAAAGCTCCTTGAGAGTAGGGATTTCCTTCCTTCCTCCTTGGAGCCTAGGACAGTGCTGCCTTAGAGTAGGTGCTCAATTGATTGTATTTGTTCTCAAGTACCTGAAGGGCTCTCTGTGAAAGAGAGATTAGATTTGTTCTGTTTCATCCCAGAAGGCAGAACGAAAAACAATGGCTGGAAGTTTCAAAGTTGGGCTTGGCAGAAGGAACATCTCATTAATAATTAGAGTTATGCAGAAATGGCGTGGGTTATCTGGAGTGTTCTTGGGTCTTTCCTCCTTGGAAATCTTCAAACACAGGCTGCATGACCGTTTTGCAGGGCTGTTGTAGTAAGGATCCCTTTTCAAGGGAAAGGTTGAATTAGATGGTTGCTGAACCTTGCCCCCCTCCCCAACAATTCTGTGATTCTGTGAGCATGGAATTGTAATCTGAAAACTTGGCCTCAAATCATAGCCTTGCTAATGACCTTCAGAAAGTCATTGTGATGGCAAATTGGATAGAGGGCTGGACGTTGAGTCGGAAAGTTCCAAGTTCAAATCCAGCCTCAGACACTTCCTAGCTGCGTGACCCTAGGCAAGTCACTTCATCTGTCTGCTTTGTTTCCTTATGTTTAACATGGGGATAATAACAGTACCTCTCTTCCAGGGTTGTTGTGAGGATGGAATGGAATGTGTGTGTGTGTGTGTGTGTGTGTGTGTGTGTGTGTGTGTGTGTGTGTGTGTGTGTAAAGCACTTTGCAAACCTAAAGGTGCAATATAAATGCTAGCTATCATCATTATTTTTTAGAGGCTCCAGATTCCTCATCTGCAAGATGAGGGGATTGCTCTTGGATGATTGCTAAGACTCTCCTTCATCTCTGAATGTGATCATCTCTGATCCTCCTAGCCCAGCCTGCCTGTCCCTAAAATTAGAAATGGATGTGTTGGTTGGTTAGCAGGGAGGCCACGGACTGAACAATAAATCCTTGTCTCTTCTGCCTTGTGCCCAATTAACTGGAGGTAAGATGGGAAGATTTACTCCTTGCCACAGCCAAGGTCACAAACTCAAGTCCTAACAGAAGCAGCTTTCCATCCTGGCTTGCCTGCGGCGAAGGCTGCTAGCTGATTGGCTAGCTGGCAGCCTGATCTGCCCGGCAGCACAGATTTAATAGGCAAAGGGAACTGAAAGAGAAGGGAGGACAGCTGCTCTCAGCCGCTACCTCCAAGTTGGAGAGGGAATTTTTCCCCTAACCTTTGGCATCTGCTACCTATGAGTTTCTGGCTCAGGAAAAGCAAAGCAAAACAAAACAAACGAAAAAAAGAAACCAGCCTAAATCTTACTCATTCACATGGGCTTGGTGGAGAAATGCAGTGGTTACAAGGAGAGACTCCATTTTCAAAGCTACCTCTTTGTTCATCCTCTCTCTTCTCCTCCCACCAAACCCAGAGAAGAAAACGTAGTGGGTAAATTTCTATTCTTCCCCCCCCCCTCATTTTTTTGCCCCTGCATGGTATTCCCCAACCCTTTCACCCTGACTGGGTCAAAAACGGAATCCATTAGTCAAATCCCTAGTCTGAAAGTGTTTGTCAAATACAGCATGTCCCCAAAAGCCTTAGAACGGTTTGAAGCTTTACTCTCCTATGACTTTTGGGACAACCTGTATTTTTACCCTAAGAAAATCAGCAATAATGACTTCTTAGGTGGGTACTACGATGTGGAAAGTACTTGGAAAACCTCAACGTGCTATAGGCATGTGAGCTGGTAGTATATTATTGTACTTATCTGTTTCTTCTCTTTTTTGGTGGAATTCAGATAGAAACCGTCCTGAGGCAAGTCACTCTGCTGCTCTGATTCCTTTATATTCAGTGTCCTATGGACTCCTGCACAGATGATAAAATGTCTGCTTTCTGTAGTTGAATAAAAAAATTAGGACATCAGCTTATACTCTGGAGGCAATCATCCTTACCAACCTCATTATTAGTATTACTATGAATCCAATTGGCACAGAAAACTGACCTTAAAGTCCAGAAATCCTGGGTTCAAATTATACATCTGACATGTCATTTTGTCTGTGTGACCCTGGGCAATTCACTTAACTTCTCAGTGCCCCTGGGACTTCTTCAGACTGATTATAAGTTGCCAAGTTGTGCCTTGCTAGAGGGAGTTCGTAGCTGGGAGCTCTCTATAACTAATGAAATCATAGGTCCAATAAATATCTTTGACGATCAAACTGAGTTGCTGTAGACCCTTAGATTTAGAGCTGGAAAATCCCACAGATATCCTCAAGTCCAGGATGAAGAAACTGAGGTTTAGAGAGTTAGGTGACTTACCCAGGTACACACACAGCTAGTAACTGGCTGAGGTGGTATTTGAACTGGGGTCTTCCTGATTCCAAGTCCAGCACTCTAACTACTATGCTACCCTATATTAGGTACTTGATCTAACTGGCTTGTTTGTAGGAATAACATCATTAGGACTGTGCTCTAATACGCTGAGCTTTGTCAGCACAGATAAAACCAATAATTCAATCTTTTCTAGGTTTCTCTTTGTAGGATAGAAAGCTCCAGTTCCTTTTGGGGATTCTTAACCTCTTTTTGTGCCATGGCCTCCTTTGGCAGTCTGCAGAAGGCTGCAGATGGATTCCTTCTTCTAATATTTTTTGAAAATTCGTAATTGAAGAAAATGCTAACTTTCAGTTAGAGGTCAATGAAAATCAAGATGAAAAGTTTTCTCATTCAAGTTCATTGACCCCCTAAAATCTATCCATGGATCCTTGGGGGTCCATGGACAGAACCTAGCTTAAAAGCCTTTGCCTTAGAGTATACAAGAATAGGGTGAGAAAGTTCTAGACCAAGAGACAAAATCTTTGCTTTATTTCCTCTGGCCCATGATGAAGTTCTAATTTAAGAAGATGCTCTTTACCCTGGTCCCACAGGTCTCACTGTGTCTGTTCATACTTTGTATGCTGTTTGGTGTTCTCTCCACAATGTCCCACTTCAGCTGAGCTCATGTTTGTTTTCTCTTTCTTTCTGTTCCCGTGGCTTTTTAGGTCTCTCTCCTATTTCCTTGACCTCTCAGTAAAGTCTCTCTTTGGCCAGCACTTGTTTCTTGCAGAGAATTCCTTTTAGCATTAGATCTTGGCATCAAGACTGCTGGTCCTCGACCCTTCATATTCCATTTCAGTGGGGTTCTGACAGATTCCTTCTCACTTGGCTTTTCAGCCTCTCCCTCACAGTCTGTCCCTTTTTAGTCTTTCTCTTTTCTTTTCTGTCAGTCACTTTCTATTTATCTGTCTCTACTCACCTATCTCTCTCCTTTTCTTCCCTGCCTTTCATTTCATTGTCTCTCATTGACTGCTTGTTATTCAAAACCAGAGCCTTAATTAGTGATTTTATCACCGGGACAAGCAGCATGAAAAGTGTCCTCAAATCAACTTTGTCATTTATGTTGTGAAAATAATGCTAAAGTTATGAGTGTGGCAGATGATTGGAGGTTAGTACCAGACAGAATTCCTGGGTACTTGTCATTAGAGCCCCTCGGGACTTTGAGACTATGACCAATGAGATGGCCCTCTCTTAACCCTGGGGAAGAGGGGAGTAGTGAAATCTCCTGAGAGGTCTGTGTGCAAGAAGAGCCCCAAGGGGTGTACTGCCGAAGATCCCAGGAAGCCACAACTCTGTAATGAAAGAGGCAGCTGGAGCACAAGTTCTTTCAAATTTTCAGTTCTCTTCTTTCCCATAGGGCTGGTAGAGAGCCATCTCATCAGTCACAGCATCACATCCCAAGGGTGCAAGTAGACAGACATGAGGAATTTCAATCTGATCTCTGGTAACCCATGACCCTCACAAAAATACATTAGGGCAACTTCAGTTAAGTGGGAAAGATTAGTTACTATAGTGTCTTAGATAAAATCTCAGAGTTAGAAGGGACCTTGGATGTCATCTAGAACAATTCAGGAGACTGGGGAGTTCTGTGCTCTGTTTCCTTCATGAAATAGGTCTTGACAAGCATGTGGGAAGGAGGGCAGCATCAAGACTATTCATTACTCACCTTCCCTGGGGGGGGGTTGCAGTGGGGGTGAAGTGTCTCTGCTTTTAGAGGGAAGGTAGAAGAGAGGCTGGGCTGCCTGGAAAGAAAGAAGAGAAGGGTAAGCCCTGGAGAAGAAATGGGTGTGTTTGGTGGGGGATTTCTTAATGGGAGTAGGAAGAGAGGAAAATAAGGAATAGGCTTTAGTCTGCTATCTCTACAGTGTGGCCTCTTCTCCCCTACGTGGCTAGGACCTGAATTTGCACTCCCTACATCTCCTTCTACTCTCCCAGAGTTCATGGATTAAATATCTGCACCCTCTAAATTTCCTGCACTAATTACAGCATTGAAGAGAACTGAAACATGTATATGTATATGTGTGTGTGTGTGTGTGTATTTACTTGCTGTGTTCATTGAATAATTCCATTTCCTATCCTTAATTTTTTAAAATGGATGATGAGAATGTTCCATATAAAAGGTGTATGTATATATGTAACTGTTAATGCAGTTTTCTGTTGCTAAAGGCTTAAAACTGCACTAAAACTTTAATTAACACTGTATTTTCCTAGAAACACTCCAAATGCTTAACTGAATTACTTTTTACTCACATAGTCCTTGAATAATATTTTTCCCCTTGTGAGTGAGCACTTCTAAGCAGCCTAAAGGGCACCCCACAAATCTGTCATAGATTGTCTTTTGCTCTTCTTTATTTATATTTAAGACTCTTCTACTTCCTTCTTAAGTTGTCTATGTCCTATCTCAGCTGTGGATATCAGACCTAGATCTAGGCCTCCACTAAAGACAAGGGTGTGTCCTAGAACCAGCTCAAACTAGCTGGAGCCAATTGTTAAATTTTCTGTGTGAGCTTTTACCCTTCAGAAATCAGCAGGCTACAGATCAGGGCTTAAATTATTATTTCATTGATTGTCTGGATTTAAGAAAGTTTTAATAATACAGATTAAATTTAGGAGTGTGAGTGCAGATGCTCCCCCATCTCCCACCTTATTAAACATTTACCAACATTACTCTATAAACCTTGCTCAGCAGGAGTATGGGAGAAGGCTCAGGAAATAATAGCATCACCAGACCGAATACCTGGTGACTGTAGGATAATAATAAAATAATAATAGCTGGTATTGATGATTAAGATTTGAAAAGTGCTTGACATCTACTTTCTCATTTAAGCCTCATAACACCCCGACTAAAGAGCCAAATGAGTTCAGTTTTAGAACTCCCAGTGGACAAACCAATTCCCTGGAGGTTTTAGTGGTAATGAGCCATCTGTTTTGTGTATTAAATACCTATTTTTTCCCCCAAGGGCCCTTGCTGGTGCTTTGCAGAAGAATCAGGTAGACTCCTCAGAGCTAAAAATAATTGTCCTGTGGTTAATGTGGACATCATCAGGATGCAACCTTGGGTACATAAGTTATCCTAGGAGCTAGACTTCTTTCCCCCACTGACAGGGTGGGGATTTGTGGGAAAAGGAGGACCTTTTCCTAGTTACTACCTTTGCCTTTTGGGCCTAATACAAAGATCTGTTGTTGGATTGGTGGTTCCTAATCTGCTTGCAGAGAATATGCTGAACAGGGAAGAAGGGGGTTTGAGCTATATTTGCTATTTATAGTCTTATACTTGTCTCAAACACCCCTACACTAAACCTGAAGTAGTGAGGGGAGCCAGAGTAGGAGATCCTTGTAATAATAACATTATTATTTGTAATAATAAATATTATAAGTAAATAAAGAGGTAAAAAGTAAAAGTTACATGTAAATAAAAATAAAAGTTAAAAAAGATAATCACACGACGGCGACATTTATGTAGCACTTGCTGGTTTTCAAAACCCTTTCCTTATAACTGCCTATGAGGTAGTCTGGGAATTTTAGATATGGGGAAACTGAGGCTCTGAAAATTTCCATGACTTGACTATAGTTACACAGTATGAATCAGAGGGGGGATTTGAGCCCAGGTCTCCTTTTCTCGGTCCTGACTACACTTCATTTTTCTACAGCTTTTGGCTGCTAGCTATCTTCTCCTCCTGAACACTGTCTTTCCTTGACTTCCCTAACTCTATCTTTTTTAGTTCTTCTCCTCCTTTCTGACTACTCAGCTTCCTTTGCAAGACCATTATTTTCCTTCCTACCTAGCCTGGACATTATCCAAGGAACTCTCCTTGGCCCATGTCCCTTCTCTCTACATACTCTTTCCTTAGCTTCCGTGAGTTCATTTGGCAGCTCTATGTAGATAACTTCCAAATCTATTTATAGCCTTATTTTCTCTCATATTACCAATTATCTGGACTTCCCCTTAGCATCTCAAATTCAACCAGTACAAAATGGCATTCATTGTGTTTCCTCCCAGACTCAGCTCTCTTCCCAAATTCCCTATTTCTCTTGATAGTACTGCCATCCTTCCAGTTATCCAGCTTTGCAACTTTGGAGTCATCCTTGACTTTACCTTCCCCTTCCTATCCAATCAATTGCCAAGTATTGTGGATCTTTACTCCAGGCTTCCCTTACATTTGTCCCCTTCACTCACATAGAAATTATCCTACTTCAAACCCTCTCAATAAATGTGTACTGAATGGAATGGAATGGAACTGATTAATTGGGAAGTACTAGGGAAGACAAAAGAAAGTTGCCTACTTTGTAAAATTTGCTTCCAATAGCCCTGCTCATGTCTGAGCCATTAAGGCAAGTCAGTCAGTTGGACTAAAGCTTACCTGAAAACAAAGAATTAATCAGTGCTTTGTCTTTCCTGGATAGGAAAGCTGTCATACACTTTGCTCCCTAAGTATTGATTCCCCTGTGCAAAGGGCTATTAATAGCACAATGATCCACTAAATCTTAATATAGCAAAACCTTTGAATTTTTTCACTTCTCCTTCTTAAAATCAGAGGGAGCTTTAAATATGTCTGTCCTAACTCGGTTTGTGATCTCATTGTGTTGGGCTAAGTGCTTTTTCTAACCTGACTTGTCTGTAATAGCCTGTCTTCCAAAGTAGTTCATTCTTATGCCTTGGAGTGATTGTTATGGAGCACAATCAGTTTGAGGACTGATTGAAGTGAGCACATGCCACCTTCTCTTCCAAATCTCCCATTTGCTAAGGGTTCGAGTCCTTGCCTCCTTCCTGAGATTAGAAAATAGTCTGTAGTTCTAAATAGCTTTGTTTGTCATGGCTTGCCTATTCATTCTGGTAGAGTAACTGAAAAATCAATTCTAAGTTGTGGGTGGTACTTGTGGTTTTCTATAACTATTTATTCTTTATATGAAGTGGTTATCAAAATTTGAGGTATTTTGTCTATCTATCTATTGATCTATCGATCTATCGATCTCTCTCTCTCTCTCTCTCTCTCTCTCTCTATCTATCTACCTATCTATCCACAACCCCTGCCCCAGCCTCAGGCAGGATAGAAATAAGGATGTGCTCTTCCATTTTTTGGCTCCTAGAATTTTCTAACACCAAAATGCTGCTGTAGATTTTATTGTTTCCCATAAATATTGTTTTATTTTCCCTTAAAGGCCAGCCCTCTCCCTTAGGACAATGGAGAATATGAAAGTTTCTACGTGTTGGAGCTGGCTGAATCAGGCTAAGCTGTAATGGAGTTCATTCAACACTTGGCTCTGGAAGCAACCCTACAGCTTTTTTTAAAAATTAATTTGGCAGCTGGGGAACCAAGCTTAGAGAAGAATTGACTCTAACAGCACCAATGGCATGACTGGAGGTAGGAGAGATTCACAGGGCTCCATCAGGGCAGCTAGTCAACTCCAACAACACACTCTGCTTATCACAGTCATAAAACCATTTGACAACAGTAAAGGCGCAGGAATCCTTTATGCTGGGAGGCTTGACTGTATGACTATTACACCTTTTTGTTGAGTGAGATTTAGATTCAAGAGAGATTTGGGCTAGACTCATTCAAAAACTAGTTGCCTTGAGAGTCAGGGCAGTTGAACACTGGGGATGGGTTATAATGAAAAATGGCATGGACTCATAAAACTTCAGAGTTAGAAGGGGTCATGGATATCATCTAGTCCAGTGGTTCTCAACCTGTGGGTCACAACCCCTTTGGGGGTCAAATGACCCTTTCACAGGGGTCACAGGGGTTGCCTAAGACCATTGGAAAACACATATTTCCGATGGTCTTAGGAACAGAGACATCACTCTTTTATCTCTCTCCAGGTAGGTCTGCCCACATACAGATACACTCACATAGGAGTATTAAAGGGTCACAGCATTAGGAAGGTTAAGAACCACTGATCTAGTCCAACCCCCTCAGATTATAATAATTGAGAAAACTGAAAAATATATTGACTTATCCAGGATCGTATAATGGCAGACTTGAACCCAGACCCCCTGACTCCCAGTCCAGTGTATTTTCTACTAGAGCATGCTACCTTATCTCCCCCAACCTTAAAATTTGGAATCTTTATTACTGGAGAGCCTCAGTGTTATAGAAGCAGCCATTCTCACACAGGAGTTTTAATTAGTGGAAAAGGGTTGAACAAGGTGGCCCGCTCGGTTTATATCCAATCTCATGACTTGTTCTTTCTGAAAAATTCATTCATCTTATTCAAATATTTATTGAATGCTGTGAAAATTTCAGCAGGCTTATACTCTTTGTAATTTAATTTCTATTTGTTTACATTTTACTTACTTCAGCTGTTGTTTCTTGTTTGGATCAACTACACTAGACAAGCCTCTACCTCTTCCCCACAAAGTTAAGCACTTAGAGTGTTTATGTGGCTGAACAGTTAGCAGAGTCCATCCAGGTTGAAGTTGAAAGCCAGAGATTAAATGGAGGAAAGTAAGGAAGGATATTATCTTTTGTTTTTTTAAAATAAATTATTTTATTTATTTTCTTGTTTACATCATTCATTTCCATGAGATTTTGAGTTACAAATTTTCTCCCCATCTTTCCCCTATCCAACACCTCAAAACAGCCATCCCACTGTATACCCCCTCCCCCAATCTGTTTTCTCCTATGTCCTCCCCCATCGCCCCTCTGACTTTCCAGTAGGGCAGGATGGATCTCCCTACCACAGTGCCTGTATATCTTAATTCCCAGTTGGATATAGGTAATAATAATAATAATAATAATATATACATGTATTTTTTTAAACATTTGATTATAGAACTTTAAATTCTAGATTCTTTTCCTTCTTCCCTCGTCATCCACCCCCACTGGAAGGATAAGCAATTAAATACAGGCTGTACATGTGTAATTACAAAGAACATCTCTACGGTGGGCATATTGTGAGAGACTGATTATATGTCCCTCCTTCCTATCCCGCCCCCCCATTCTATTCTCTACCCTGTCCCTATCCCTTCACAGAAGTGTGTACTTCCAGCAACCCTCCCCCCCTGCCCTCCCCTTTGTCATCCCACCTCTCATCCCCATCTCCCCTACTCTCCCGTATGGCAAGATACTCAATTTAGAGCGTATGTCATTCCTTCCCTAAGCCAAATTCAATGAGAGTAAGGTTGACCCATTCCCTTTTGCATTCCTATTCTTCCCCTCCATTGTAACAGTTATCCCTTGCCTCTTCTATATGAGATGATTAACCCCATTCTGTCTCTCCCTGTGTCCTCTCATTCTAATCCTCTCCCATCTCAGAATTTCACCTCTTAAAGTATCATCCTTCCTATTCAATTGCACCTATGCCCTCCATGTATTCATATATACACACACTCAGATATGTGTTCATATGCATATATAAACCCTCCTATATAGACATATGTGTATGTATATGTACGTATACATTTGTATTCCTTTTACCTATCCTCATACTGAGAAAAGTTTCATAAGTTACAGTTATCGTTTTTTCCATATTGGCGTGTAAATAGTTCAACTTTGATAAGTTCCTTATGATTTCTTTTCCATGTTTATCTTCTCATGCTTCTTGTATTTGAGTGTCAAATTTTCTTTTCAGTTCTAGTTTTTTCAGCAAGAATGTTTGAAAGTCCTCCACCTCACTGAATGACCATATTTTCTCCTGGAACATTATACTCAGTTTTGCTGGGTAGGTGATTCTTGGTTTCAATCTTAGTTCCCTTGATCTCTGGAATATCATATTCCAGGCCCTTTGATCTCTTAATGTAGAAGCTGCTAGATCCTGGGTTATCCTGATTGTGTTTTCACAGTATTCAAATTGTTTCTTCTTGGCAGCTTGTAATATTTTCTCCTTGATCTGGGGACTCTGGAACCTGGCTATAACATTCCTAGGAGTTTTCTTTTGGGGAT
>CM053581.1:76443753-76454828 GCA_028627135.1 Pseudochirops cupreus
CCACTTCTGGAATTCATGAAGATCAGACAGTCCCTTGGGGGACAACTCCCCAAAGTACAAGATATTCTCTGGTTCTGTGCTCCTAAAATTCAGATGAAGGTTGGTGGCACAGTGGAAGGAGCACTGGGCCTGGAGTCAGGAAGACCTGAATTCAAATACAGCTTCAGATACTTACTAGCTGTGTGACCCTGAGTAAGTCATTTAAATGCTTCCAGCCTCAGCTTCCTCAACTGTAAAGTGGGGATAATAATAGAACCTACCTCACAGGGTTGTTCTGAGTCTCAAATGAGATAATAATGGTAAAATGTAGTTCAGTGCTTGGTACATAGTAGGAGCTTAATCAATGCTTATTCTCTCCCCCACCTGCATGAGTTTCCACCAACGTCACCTTCAACAGTCAACTAATTGATACAATTTACTCAAATAAGAGGCATTTACCAAAGTGGCATAGCATAGTAAGAAAACATTCCTCTCATAAACCTGATGAGTATTCTCTCACAATTATACACAGTGCCAGTGAGAAGGGCATGGACACACACGGAGTACACTAGTAGAAAGGTACATACTTAAGGAACACATGTAGCCAAGTCAAATCACTCCTCAAGCATCACAAGGCTAAGATGTCCCTTCTGTCCTGTAGAGTCCTAATGCTCCTCCCAGGAACAGTATCCTGGGCAGGTTACTTAGCTGGACTCCTTGAGATCTTTGCTTTCTGTTGGGCACAGATGTCTCCTGTTGTATGAGTTATTCCACAGCAAAATATTGAATGCATGCAGCTCTGCCTCACTTATATCCAGTTCATGTGCAAGTGAAGGCCTCACTTTGTGATGTCATTGGTCTTCTTCAAAAATGAAGAATGAACAACATCAGTACCATTGATGGTAAGAGGTGGGGGAGAATTGTCAAGGAGAGAAATCCCTTTCTTCTTTCCTGGATTTTTGGAAGGTGTGAGAGGAAAAAAGCAAAGAGTGATTCCCTCTTAAGATCTGGATTTGTTCTCCATACCTGACTGTCTTCTCAGCCACCAAGGATGATTCTCCCTTCCAATGACAAAGCTCCTTGACTAAACTGTTTCTCTGATCACTTTTAGATAGCTATCTTTTTATTTAAAGGCCACTAGAGACATGCTAAATCTTTCAGACAGTCTATGGGTAGCCCTATAATTCCACAAGTTTAATTATAGAAGTATAAACACTTCTTTACACTTCCTTTCGAAACTTCAAATGAGACACTCCCAGCTTTGCACTCTTTATTAGCTGTGAAGGTAACCACTCAGAATCTAAATGACACGAAATCTTAACACTTTCCTTTGTCGATTATTTGAGAGATTATTTGAGGGACTCAATTGATCAAGGTCCACTGATACATCACTCACCTACACTCACATTTAAATAGAACTTAAAAGTTTGAAAAAGTCTTTAAAATACAGTGATGTCCTTAAGACCCTTGAAGCAATTCCGTGAGGTAAGTGCTATTCTTATCCCAGTTTTCCAGATCTAGAAACTGAGGTTCAGAGAGATTATTTGCCAAGGTTGATAGCTAATAAGAGTCTGGAACTGGATTTGAACTCAGGTTCATAGCTCCAAGACCAACACTCTATCCACTTCCTATATTGCTTCTCTGTACTATAAAGAATGCTCGAGGGGGCTTTCTTGGTGAAATTGTGGCTGTCACCAATATCTCATCTCTGCATATTCCTGAAGCTGACTATCTCTGCTGCCACCCAACCGCCCCCCCCCCCCAAACTTAGGTTTGCCCAAGGCCTATAATGTCAACTTAGTATAGTTAAATATTGTTATAGTAGCTCTTTGCTCCTGAGAAGTTTCTCAAAACAGTTATTAGAACCACAAGAAAACACTTCCCCTGTTTTTATCCAGGGCTATTGTGCTGGGAATGGCCACTCTCAAGGCTAAATTAACTATACATCACTTAGCTATTGACGTTATAGATTTCTGGCAGAATTAAGTAGCTCACAAAGTGATAGAATCCACTGTGCTCTAACCACTGAATTCACTTGTGCAGACATAACTAATTGGACAGAAGGAAGGCATGGAAGACAAGAGGATCCCAGTGTTTCATGGTACACATAGTAGGAATTTAATGAGTATTTATTTAATTGGATTGAGAGGATGGGTTCAGATGCGTTAAGATGAATCAATCATCAAATACTTATCAAGTTCTTACTATGTGTTAGGAACTGTACTAAATTCTGGAGGCCCAAAGAAAAATTTAAAAATCCCTGCCCTCAAGGAGCTTACCTTCTAATGGAGGAAACAAGATATAGAAATCAGAATATATGATAAATACAGAGTAGATGGAAGGTAACCTTAGAGGGGATGGCACTAGCAGCTGAGGGAACAGGGAAAGGTCTCTTGAAGGAGGTGGCATTGAAACTGAGTCTTCAAGGATACTAGAAACATTCTAGGCATGGGGCATAGTCAGGTACAGAGATAGATGGAGCCTCCTGTAGGCCAGGAGAGGGAGTATGAAGGAGTAGAATGTGAGAAGACTCGAAAGGTGGGAAGGGTCCAAGTTGCGAGAGTTTTAAATGTCAATAGGAGAGTAATAAGAGAAGATGGAAACACAGGTGGAGAAATATTTAATGTGGGGCTTTAGATCTAAACTGAAGACTGAATACGATTTAGTGGAAACTAGAGAACATTTTAGATTCTGGAGCAGCTGGATGATGTGAGATATTTGGGGAAGATTAATCTAGTAGCAGTTAAGATGTAGGAAATGGAGACAAGGAGGCCTGTTAAGAGAATCTTTCCATCACCTAAGTGTGAGGTAATGAGGGCTTGGAATAGGCTGCTGACAGTGACAACAGACTGTAACTAAGGAAGTATCAGTTTATAACATTGACAGTTATTAGCCTCATTAGCTGCAATTTTAAAATATCATCTAAGTCAACTCCTTCTTTTTATAAGTGAGAGAATTAGACTCAGAGAGATGATATGATTTACCTGAGGTCACAAAATTAGTTAGTGGCACACCTCAGCAGAAAAAATTAAATATTCTAGGAACCTTTGCTGACTCCTCAACAATTCAATCCAATTAATATTTATTATGTACCTACTACGTATGAGGCATCTTCTAGGTACTAGAAATTATAAGATGAAAGACAGATCCTGCCCTGAAGGACTGTAATAACTGCTCCTATAATTATAATACAAGTGCAAAGATCTAGACTGGGGTTCTTAGCCTGGAATCTTCAAACTTTTTGAAATATTTTAGTAACTATTTCAACATAATTGGTCTCATTTGTAATCCTATATATCTTATGCATTTAAAAACATTATTTTGAGATGGGGGGGGGGTGCATAAATTCCACCAGATTTCCAAAAGAGTTCATGACAGAAAAAGATTAAATGCCTCTGGTCTAGACAAAGCCCTGTGAGGAAATATGAAGAGGGAGAGATTGGCTGGGCAGGCAATAAAAACTGACCTTTATATTTTAGACTAGCCAGCTCTGTTATTTATTTCATTAGCATTGGGAGCTTCTCAGCAAGGAAATGCCTTTTTCCAGGGAAGATTGGCACCTGTTCTTCAACCTGGAGTCTTCCAGAATTGCCCCTGGGCACTGAAAGATTAAGGAACTTGGCCAGAGTCTCAAAACCAGTACATATTGAGGACTGACCTTGAAACTCGTCTTGCTGACCTTGAAGGCCTTTCTCTGTCCACTATACCACACTGTCCCTGATATAAAATGACCTTTATTAAGCACTTACACACATAAGTTCATAACAATTATATGAGATCTCTACTGTATTATCTCTGTTTTACACATGAAGAAATGGAAAATTGAGGCTCAGAGAACCTGTGTCAAGGTGGGGATTTAAAGCCATGTTTTTTTGACTCCAAGTCTGTCATTTTATCTACTATGATGGCCACAGTCAATAAGGTACCTGACCAAGGGGAGGAATTCCAAAGGTAGAAATCAAATAAGGGATAGAGGTCTATTTTTTGGCATAAGAGAAATAAAGGCCAGAGATGGGAGAGGGCAGGATGAGAATGAAAAATGCTGTAGATTCTAATATGGCTCAAGTTTTCAACCTGCAAAAGGGGAGAAGGAAGAGATACAGCTGGAAAGGTAGCCTGGAGGAATTAACCCTTCAGTTCCTGAACTGTTGGAAAGAGAGTATTTCCATAGAGGTACCAGACTCTGGAAATGGCTAAATAGGTTCTGTTGCAGACTTCACCAGTTTAGTGATATCTTTTTGAATTTGTCTTGGAGACTTGTGGGAAAGAAAGCCTGAAGAGATGCCATTTTGGGTGCCAGCTGGGAGGAAGAGAGATGTGTAGGTTTGGGGTACATCCTACTCACTTGCTTCTAGACCCTCTGGATGATAACTCCTACCTAGTCAATGCTTCCTCTAGAGCTCTGATGGGCTGAAACTCTAAGCCCATGGCACTTGGAATGCTGAGATTCCAACTCCATTCTGCTCCTATATGGCCAAGAAGGAAGAGGCAGAATAAAAGACAGAGGAATGACATTCCCAGTCACTGGTCCAAAATGGTCAGCATTGACCTTCATTGTTTACATCCCATGTAAGTGTACTTGCACTATCATGTAAGACCAGGTACCTGATTACAAACTAAAACCCTGGTAGAGGTGTATATCTTGATGTGATTAGTACCACCAAAGACAGAGATTTATGTAAGACAGGAGACACTATTCCTCTCTCACAATGAGCTGAGGCTCAGGGGAGAGATGCATACATATGCCATTTGGGTTTCCCAAAAGCAAGAGAGATGTACTATAATTATATCCTCTGAGTAAATAGTTTCCCATCAACTGGTGAGAACTTAAATAGATACCGTTTAATACATCCCTTCACCTAAAATAGATAAGGCTTTGACACACATGAGGTCCTAAGCAGAATAAAACTCATGAGGAGGAACATTCTAAGCCAACCTGACCAGCCTTACTTTGGGCAATGTTGCTAAATCCTGCCTTTCATTCATTATATGAACTTCCCCACACCTATTACAGGTGAATCTATTACAAAGAAATTATGGAGAACCTTGAATGATAGCATAAGATACTTATATTTTATTTGGTAAACAACAGGGAGTCATTAATTTATTTTTCAAAGTTGCTGGCGGTCAAATATCTGTGCGCCCTCTGGTGTTTGGTGAGGAAACGTGAAAGAGCTTTGCAAATTCTACAGCTCTATATAAATGACAGTTATTGTGGTTGTTTCTGCTGTTGTTCGTTAGTCTGAGAAAAGGAGTACTTAGGAGAAACATGACACTGTCCTCAAGTGTCTGAAGGGCTATTATATTGAAGCAGGAACAGAATGCAGTTCTAGAAAGCCTTAGAAAGTAGAATTGATGGGACAGCCAGGTGGCACAATGAATAGAGCACTGGCCCTGGAGTCAGAAGGGCCTGAGTTCAAGTCCAGCCTCAGACACTTAACACTTGCTGTGTGACCTTGGGCAAGTCATTTAACCCCAACTGCCCTACCCTCCCCCCTCCAAAAAGCAAAAAAAAAAAAAGTAGAATTGAGCACTCGATCCCATTCCCTTCTCTCCTCTCCAGCAACTGCCCCCACTTTTCATTCCCTTTCTTTCTTGAATCTTTAGCATCTTCCTATCTACTGGTTCCCTTCCTCCAAATACACCAAAACCTCCCCAATCCAGAATAAAACCCTCACTATAGCTTATCATCCTTCGTAGCTATCATTCTAAATCTCTCTTCCCCTTCTCAATTTAACTCCTTGAAAAAGCCATCTACACTCATTGCCTCAATTTCTCTCTTCTCATTTGTTTCTACATCCTGTGAAATATGGTGTCTAACCTCTTCATTCAACTGAAACTGCCCTATGCAAAACCATCAATGATCTCTTTCTTACCAAGCAACCCAATCTCAAAAAGTGGATCAAATGATCAGTCATAGAAAACAAGACCAGGATCAGAATAATTCTCAAGTGAATTCTACCAAACATTTAAAAAACAAAAAATTCCCATGCTTTACGAACTGTTTTCATAAATAGAGATAGATAGTATTCTACCCAACTCTTTCTATGAGATAAATGTCTCTGATAGCCAAAACAGGAGAAGATAAGACAGAGAATGAGAACCAAAGACCACTATTATGAGTGGTTATTGACAAAAAAATAGCAATTAAGAATCAGAAAATTATTATGATATCACAAATAACATTAATAACAAAACAAAAAACATAAAAGGTTGTATCAATAGATGAAGAAAAAACCTTTGATAAAACACTCATTTAAGTTTAAAAACGTGAAAAAGTATAGGAATGTAAGAGTTTTCCCTTAACATGGAATAAAACATTTATCTGAAACCAAGGCCTACAGTTATTTGTAGGGGCAGAAACAGAAGTTGCTCTACTAAAGAAAGGGATGAAATAAGGATTTCCACTCTTGCTATTGTTTTATATGATTATATAAATACTAGCATGAGCAAAGTAGAGGATAACATATCTCTAGCTGAGGATGACACAATGATTTACTAAAAAAACTCAAGAGAATCAACAAAAAAAGTTCATAAAGTTATATATAGATTCAATAAAGTAGTGGGATATCCAATAAGCTCACAAAAAAATTGCCAATATTTCCTTATCACTAAATAGAACTCACTCTCTCCCTCCTCCCCCCAAAAAACCCCCAGGAAAAATGATTAGCACACAAAATGCTATCTAAAACAGGGGTTCTTAATCTGGTATGGATAGGGTTCAAGAGGTCCATGAACTTGAAGGGGGAAAAAAATCTTTATTTCACAAACTTTTGGTTTCCTATGTAATCCTTCATATTTTATTTTATTCATTCAAAAACATTTTTTTTGAGAAGTCCACGGTCTTTGCCAGACTGCCAAAAAAACCCAAGCAACACACAAAAAAGTTAAGAACCTTTGATCTAGAACAACAACAAAAAAGTATTAAATATGTAGGAGTTAACCTACCAAGGCAATAAGCTATATAAATATGACTACAGATTTATTTTTTATGGAAACAAAGGAAGAATTAGCTAACAGTCAGTGTTTATGGTTAGCTTGTACTATTGTAGCAAAGTTGTAACAGACCGAAATTATTTAACACTACATTAATAAAATCCTAATGCTTTATGTAATCAAATAAAATAATGAAATTCAGATAGGTCAAATAAGGTAATATTTGTTTTTAAAAAAGTGTTTATTTCAGTGCCTGACACTTAGTAGGTACTTAATAAATACTGATTGATTGATATTTGACAAAGAAAAAATCAAGAATATCAAGGTATTGAAAAAATGGAAAAATTGAAAGGAAGAGAAAATGTTATTGTCAGATCTCAAATTATATTATAAAGCATATGAATATTAAAACTATCTGAAATTGGACAAAAAAAACAGAAAAGCAAAGCAGTGGAATTGATTAGATAAAAAAGATTTACAACTAGTTGCACATAGCAGTATAATGTTCAATATATACAATAGCAGAAATTGTTGGGAAGGGTATTCATTACTCACCAAAAAGTTCTGGGAAAACTGATTAGCTTTTTGGGTGGGAAATGGGATTAGACCAGCATCCCTTCCAAGTTAAACATTCCTCCCCCCCTTTTTTAATTAATCCTTTATGACATGAACTCCACAAGGTTAAAGAACTGGGTGACTAAGAAGATGGCGGCGTCTTCAACAGACATAGGTAAGTTAAGGGAAGAGGTAAGTTTGGGATAAAAAGGATATTTTTATTTCAGACACTTGAATTTGATAAATGGTGGAAATATCCAGCAAGCAGGTGGAAGTAGGGATTGGTATTATGGGGGAGGGGAAAAGAAGGACTCTCGGAGAAATTTGGTAGTTTCTGCATAGTGGTGATAATAGTTGAAATCAATGAAGCAGATGCCATCATTAGAGGAGCAGTTGTAGAGAAAAGCCTAGAGGTCCAAGTACAGAACCTTGAAGGACATTAACTTTTATGGGGCCAGAAGGGAATGAGAACAGCAAATAAAGGAGATATAAAAAATAGCAGGCCTCTGAGAGAGAAGAACAATAAGGAGAATAAGCATTTATATAATGCCTACTATATGCCAGGTACTGTGTTAAGAGTTTACAGATAGGATCTAATTTGATCCTCACAACAACCCTGGGAGGCAGATGCTATTATTATTATTATCTTAATTTAACAGTTGAGGAAACTTGGGTTAAATGGCTTGCCCAGGGTCATACAGCTAAGAGTCTGAGGTTGGATTTGAACTGAGGTCTTCTGGACTACAGGCCCAGAGTTCAATCTACTCCTCCACCAGCTGCCTCGGTAAGAATCAATGGCATCATGGAAACCAAGGAGAATTAAAGATACCCCAGAAATGTCTTTTCTTCTCAGGATAAATTTGTGGATATTTGATGAACCAAGACCAAGTCAATCTAGTACCATGACTGAAGCATAGTCACCTCTACCTAACCCAACTTGAGAGTTTCTTTTTTTCATGAATAGATATGGTTAGCTATAGAACATCCTGATCTCTTCCCTTAAACATCTCAGGGTGTGCTAGTACATGTTTAAAATCTGCCCTCTGGGAAAAAAATGTACATACAACACACTTTTAATTTGCACTGTTAATATTTTCTTCATCACTTTCTCAAGTCCAAATAATGAATAAAACAATAAATCAAGCCCTGATTTGTAGGTTTGCCGATTTCTTTTTTTTTTAATCAGTTATTTGTTATTTATTCAGTATTTTGGGTTAGTATGACATTTGAGGAATTGGTTGCATCACTGTACATATACAGATTTTTTAATATAATATGGAAATTTACGACTATTGGTACACACACACACACACACATATGTAGACAAAATCAGGTCCTCTGGAACCACGCTGTAGAGCCCTAATGGAGGGGAGCACAAAGGTAATCAGTGTATCAATAAAGAATTACTACTGTATGGTGTTTTGTATCCAGGAGTCTGCCTTCTGGACCCACAGGAACCTGTAGCACCAGCATACAAGGTAGGTAGTTTATATACCTGTGGGGTGCTGGCTCTGCTTGACACCAACTACTAAGACTATAACAATTCATATCCAGCATCATATGCAAACAACAGGGTTTAACAGACAGTAGTCACACTGTACTCTTCCCCATTTCTAACTTTAGGAAGGGACTAGAGTGTGTTCACAAGTTTTACATTTCTGCTGTTCAATCGCTAATCAGGGAAAGGATTTGACCTATTTGAAAAGTGCATCATACATAACCCTTAACCATTGTCATTTTTCTCCTGATGGCAGCATATTAAAAGGTTTTAAAACTGCAGCTCCTCTGGATTCCCCAAAGAAGATCTATTCTCTTCTTTAAACAGCTCTCCTCCTCCAGATTCAGGTTTGCCTTCACCACATCTGAAATGTCATTCTGCCCCAAGATACATGGGACACTAAGGAAGACTTCCTCATTAATGCTATATAGGCCCTTAATCATGGTGGAAATTGGATGTGTTCTCCTAAGATTCTTCATAATGCTTCTTGCCAGATCTGCCATGGACAAACCAATGGCCCAGAACATGTAGCCTTCCAGCTTGATCACCTCATAAACACTTTCAACCACCTGTCTATGAACGTCTTTCCAATTCTCTGCATCAGCATCAGTTCCCAAAGGAGAATGTAGATTCTTCAGAGACACACCAGCAACATTCACACCACTCCACACAAGGAACACTGGAGTCTCCATGTTCCCCAAGGACCCATCCATGACAACCTGAAGAATGGACACCAAGTCTCTCCCCCCAAATATCCACTGGATTGGAAACAAAAAGCAGCTTGTAATTAGGGCTGTATTTAACAATATTGGGAGGGCTGAATTTAAAGATATTCACATTATGCTGGAACAAATTAAGATGACTTTCTCCCTCCTGTTGACGCGCCCCAGCCATAACAATGACCAGTTGTGAGTTTGCCGTCACACTGTAGTCTTTGCCAGAAACAAGCTTTGGCGTTTTGAGGAAGAGCCTGCCATGTTGGAGAACAATCATCTTCCCTTTTAGTCTGTTTTCTATTACTATCAACTAAAGCAAGTTCATCAGCCAGATCCTTTGTTAGGATACTGATGGCACATGCCATGTCAACTACACCAACCCCAACAAAAGTGATCTTGTTCTGGGGGACCTGGTCTTCCTTTAGGACATTCAAGATCAGCTGATCCTTAACAGTAGATGCCATTTTGGGGGATATCAAGGTTGCTGGTTAGGCTGTGAAAGTTCCGAATTAGATGTGAAACTGCTTCTCCCAGACTCATGCCAGGTTTGCAAATTTCTGAGGTATAAATGTTAGCACCAAAAATTTAACAATCGACTTTCAAGAGCTGGTTCAATCTAGCTATTATCTCAGATTTGGAAGCCTTCTTGCTTCCATCTCCTCCTGTCTTCTCCTGCAGATTGCCTTCTCAATCAACTCTCTCTCTCTCTTTCTCTCTCTGTGGTCTGTTTCTGTCTCTCTCCCCCATTTCTGTCTCTTTGTCTCATCCTCAATCTTTATTTCTCTGCAGGTTCCTTTCTTACTGCTTTCAGATATGCCTGTCTTCCTCATCCATAAAAAAGATAAAAAAAACCAACAACCAAAAAACCTTAATCAGACTTGGCTCCAGGCCCAGCCCACTATCCACTGCACCACTATAGCAGCAAGCACCCTAGCATACCCAGGATGGCTGCTAGTACAGGTTCTTTGATCTGCTTTTCTAAAGGAAAGCAACTCAAAAAGGGTTAACAATCTTATTATAATCAAACACATATCATTTACCTAGTTCAGGGAGAAAAGTCAGCACCCTGAACTTCAGAGAATACAGATGGAAGTTACAAGCAGATAAAAATACAGACAGAGAAAATAACACAATTCAGCAGACAGGGCTTCTATCTGGCTGACCATTACATCCATACCTAGTCAGTCACCAGAGAGAGAAACACTAGCATTTGGGTTTTCAAAGCCGAGGTGGTTCAATGGCTGCCCAGAGTCTCATCTGGTCAGATTACACAACTCTTCCCAAAGTGAGCCCCAAAGCAAAACCTTCCCTCAGAGGTGTATATATATGTATGTATGTATGTATATATATATATATATATATATATATATATATATATATATATATATATA
>CM053581.1:76455328-76480056 GCA_028627135.1 Pseudochirops cupreus
TCTTCATGTTTATTGGAGGCCCCTGGTGGGGGTGCTCTGGCTGCGCTCTCCTCCTCCCTCTCTCTCCCATGATGTTTCTTTTCCCCAAGGAAGGAATCTAGGGTTTGGGAGCTGTTCTCACTTTGCTTCTTATGCTTATTCTTACTCATGGTTGTTCAGTCCGCGATTTTTTTTTAATCTCTGTGGGGCTCTGCTTCCAGAAGGGAAAGCTCTGTCCCAAATCGCTGGGGTCCTCCCAGCTGCCGTAGCTCTCAGGAAGATGCTGGGACTCTTCCTGCTTACTTCTGGCTGACTGGATAATGAAGACTCCAAGACCAAGGCCCAAGACCACGATCCAGATCCAGGCCACTCAACGCAAGAGCATTGGCCTCAGAATCGCTTAGTCCCCCTGCTGTCTGCAGGCCACGGGCGGGAAGCTGCAATGTGGAGGCAGGTGCAGAACCTCTGCCTTTTGCTTTTCTGCTCTGGAGGCCTTTTGGCCAGACGCTTTTCTCCCCGCAAGCCCCACTGACCTAGTTCTGAACATTGCTCACAGCTGCCGCTAATCCGCTCACCGCTCCTCTCATCTGGCCGCCCCTGGGGCACAGTCCCGGCTTCAGGCCAGGCTGGTTTTGGTTCACAATGCTGATATGGTTCCTTGTACCCAAGCTGACTTTAGTGGGAAGTATCTTTGTGTGCGTTTTGGAGTTCTAGGATTGGTTTAGAGTCCTATTTTATGGGTATTTTGGGTTGGCTATGTGAGAGCTGCTATATGTTGCTGCTGCTATGCCGCCATCTTGGCTCCACCCCCCAAAGGAGTTTTTAAAATTTTCCTTTCTGCATACAGTGGATAGAGCAATAGGTGGGGAGTCAGGGAGTGCTGAATCCAAACCCAGCCTCAAGCACTTTATTAGCTATGTGAACCTGGACAAATCACTTGACCTCTTTATGGCTCAGTTTCCTCCAGTTGTGAGGATTAAATGAGATAACATTTGTTTAAAAAAAAGAGCTTAGTTCAGTGACTGACACATAGTAGGCATTATATAAATGCTTATCTTCTTTCCTTTCCCCTTCATTAGAGTCTTATAAGTCAGTATTTTAGCTTCTATGAACTATAACATCAGTTCTCTAACTTTTTGGTCTTTATACTCTTAAAAGTTATTGCACTTCTCACACACACCCCAAAAGCTTTTATTTATGATGTCTATCAATTTACTATATTAGAACTTAAAAATATCATAGTATGATTATGAAAAGAGTTTTGACCTTGCAGACTCCCTGATAGGAGATTTGGGATCCCCAGGAGTCCTTGAACTACATTTTAAGAACTGCTGAGCTTGAAGACACAATAAAGACAATAGAAGTAATGCTATTTTTCAGCTCTCCTTTCTGGTGATTCATAGCACTGGCTTTCTCTATAGGGACAGGATCCTAAGGTAGTTTATCACTGGAGATTAGATTCCTTCCCTTCTGACTCCTACCTTTCCTGTTTTGTTGAGTGTCTTTTCCACGGTTCCTTAAGGTCTGGCTCAGTTGGGAAGTAAGAATAAGCAAAGGATTCTTGGAATCACATACTGGCTTCTTTTAGGCTTTCTGAAACAGAGCAGCCTAATCCTTACTACCCTGATTTGACATATCCATGGAACAAAAGTAGCAGATGTTCAGATAATGGTAGTGTAAACTGGCCTGACTCATGGAACCTTGGGGACCACAAACATCTGTTGGAACCCCTAAGGTACCATCACCATTCATCACTCCTCTCCTTTATCAAGATTGCCCATTAACTTCAACCAAGATGACTCTAGTGTTTGTTTGGAAAGCTAATACATGATTCCGTGTTGTGGCCTCCACCTCCCAACTGAGACCTCCCCCACCTCTCCCTTCAGATTAGTGAGCTTTCCTCCTAATTAGCCTAAGGCCAGACCCTCCACACTGCCACTGCTCTCTGGCCATCCTCATGACTTTTTCTTGTACTTCAGCCTCCCCCTCTCTAAGGAGGAGCACTACCATCCTGGGCCCTAGCATTTCTGATTGTTAAGTGTTTACAATAAGTGGCCCAGCCCAGCTTAACTATGTTGCTGTGGCTGCTGCTCTCCACCTCCGGAATCAATCAAATCCACAATCATACCAATAAGGAACATATCAACCAATTGCCTCCTAGCTTCATTTACCATCCCTGTGACATCTCTTGCCATAACACACCTCCTTGGCCACCACTCCCTTGTTTGTATTGTCTTCTCTATTAAAATGTAAGTTCTTTGCTATTTGTACTTGTATCTCCAAAATTTAGTACAGTTTCTGGCATAACAAATGCTTTTTCATTCCTTCCTCCCTTCCTCCCTTCATAGCTTCCTTCCTCCCTCCCTCCCTTCATAGTTTCTTTCCTTCCTTCCTTCCTTCCTTCCTTCCTTCCTTCCTTCCTTCCTTTCTTCCTTCCTTCCTTCCTTCCTTCCTTCTTTTCTTCCTTCCTTCATTTTGTCTCTGACTCTGTAAGATGTTTAAATGAAAATCACTAGCTCATCTGTCATTGGCATGACAAGTGACAGCAACTCATCTTAGGAAAGCCAAGGCAAGCCTCTCCCACAGAGAATGACTGTTCTACTGTGTGGCTTTGACACATGACACACTGATGAGTTTTTAGCTTCATACCCACAGAGTGTGAACACCCAAAGATACCATAACCCCAGAACTCACTTCAGGATATTGTAAATCTAGGGGCAGAGGTGATGTTTCAAAGCACCTGACTTTGAATAAAACATCAGGGTTGGAGACTGCCAAGACAAACTTAATTTGAGAGCTGATCAGACTTTCTATATCAAAAGCAATCAACTCTATTGCCTAGTCACAAAGGAAGGTTGTCTAAAATGAATAAGGGACACCATGGAAGCTGCGAATAGAACCTTCATCTTGGCCAGGTTTCAAACTGTGGAGGCATACTAACTTCAGGTAAGTCACTGGCAAGGAAGAGAATACCTCTCTATACCACACCAGCAATCTGTGAGTCATAGGCTTCCTGAGAGGAACTATGTGGAAGTGGGAGGCAGTAGGCAGGCTTCTGCTATCAGAAGCTCCCACTGCTGAACTATTTCATCCATCTGACCTGCTATTCCCAGAATGCTTTATCCCCTGGCTTTCTTCCCAGGTGCTGCCCTGAACCTTTCATTCTAGATTGAAAAATGTATTTCTGATTTTCTTTCTCTGCCTCCACCCAGGGCATTTTATTATTGTTCCTTTACTTTATAAGCCATGGCTCATTACAGAAGCTCAGAGCTCACACAGATTCAGTTCCATCTTGGGGACTTCTCAGTAACTAATTCTGACTTAAGCCTCCAGATGTGGGCATTGCTAGCAATAAAGCTAGTGGAAGTGATGGAACTCTTACGCTTCATGGACACATGAGGGTTTTCCTTTAGAATATCAGAATATGGCTTGTGTCTTCTTGTTGTTTAGTCATTCAGAATTGTCCAACTCTTTGTGACCCCATGAACCATAGCACACCAGGCTCTTCTATCCTCCACTATCTCTCAAAGTCTGTTCAACTTCATATTCATTGTTTCCATGACACTATCTATCCATCTCACCCTATGCCATCCCCTTTGCCTTTGGCCTCCAATTTTTCCCAGTGTTGGTGTCTTTTCCAATGAGTTCCAACTTCTCATTATATGGTCAAAGTATTAAAGCTTCAGCTTTGGTATTTGACCTTCCTGCAAATGGTCTGAATTAATTTCTTTAAGCATTGACTGATTTGACTGCTTTGCTGTCCAAGGAATTCTCAAAAGTCTTCTCCAGCATCACACTTCAAAAGCATTGATTCTGTGGCACTCAGCTTTCCTTATAGTCCAACTCTTATAGCCATACATTGCTCCTGGAAAAACCATATAGCTTTGACTATATGGACCTTTGTCAGCAAGGTGATGTCTGCTTTTTAGTATACTGTCCAGATTTGCCATAGCTTTCCTTCTAAGGAGCAAGCGTTTTTTTAATTTCATGGCTCCAGTTACCATCTGCAGTGATCTTTGAGTGCAAGAATATAAAATCTGACACTGCTTCCATTTTTTTCTCCCTCCATTTGCCAGAAAGTAATGGGACCAGTAGCCAAGATCTTTGTTTTTGTTTTTTTAGTGTTAAGCTTGAAGCCAGCTTTTACACTATCCTTTTTCATCCTCATCAAGAAGCTTCTTAATTTCTCTTCACTTTCGGCCATCAGAGTAGTATCATATCCATACCTAACATTGTTGATATTTCTTCTGGCGCCTTAATTCTGGTTTTTAATTTATCCAGCCTGGCATTTTGCAAGATGTACTTTACATATGAGTTAAATAAATAAAGTGATAATATGTAGGCTAGTCTTACTCTTTTTCCAATCTTAAACCAGTTGTTCCAGTGACCACTGCTGAGTTTTTCAAATTTGCTGGCATATTGAGTGCAGCACTTTTACAGCATCACCTTTTAGGATTTTAAATAGCTCAGTTAGAATTGCATTACTTGCCCTAGCTTTTTTTGTTAGCAATGTTGACTTCACTTCTTTCTCCCAGATGTCTGGCTCTAGATCAGTAAACACAAGATGGTGGTTATCAGTGATACTAAGTTCTTTCAAGTATAGTTCTTTTGTGTAATCTTACTGGCCCTTCTCAATCTCTTCTACCTCTGTTAAGTCCCTACCATTTTTGTCTTTTATCATGTCCATTTTTTGCATGAAACATTCCCTTGGTATCTCTAATTTTCTTGAAGAGATCTCTTGTCTTTCCCATTTTATTGTTTTCTTCTATTTCTTTTCACTGCTCTTTTAAGAAAATCTTCTTATCTCTCCTTCCTACTCTTGGGAATTATGCATTCAGTTGGATATATCTTTCCCTTTCTCCTTTCCCTTTCCCTTTCCTTCTTTCCCCAACTATTTGTAAGCTTCATAAGATAGCCATTTTGCTTTCTAACTCTTCTTTTTCATTGGAATGCTTTTTGCTGCTGCCTCCTGTACAATATTGCAAACCACTGTCTATAGTCCTTTGGGAACTTTATCCACCAGATCTAATCCCTTAAATCTATTCATCAACTCTACTTCATATTCACAAGGAATGCTTTTTAGGTCATACTTATATGGTCTAATTGTTTTCCTTATTTTTTTTTCAATTTAAGTCTGAATTTTTTGTGACGTGTTTAGATCACCAAAAAAAATGGCAAAGGGCCCTCGGCTCCTATGAAAATACTCAAACTAACAGGGTATAGGACAAGTTTTATTTCACCTTTAGAGAAAATACAAAGGACTCATACAAATGAGCCCATAAATGGTCAAGATGATTCTTCTTCCCCTTCTGGTGAGACTTCACCTTCTCTAGGGACCTAAACAGTCCTTCAGACTTCAAGTACTACACTGAGTATTTTACAGAGAATTAACACAAGGCAAGAACTCACACTGAGGTCAGAAGAAGTAGTACACTCTCAAGGTCTCTCTGAAGAACTTTGGTATTGATTGTGAGACATGAGAGACACTGGCACAGGACTGCCCAACATGGGCCACTTTGATGCCTGCATCAAAGAAAGCACTGTACTCCATGAGCAAAGCAGAATCACCATAGCACAAAGAAATGTGAGGTGCACGTCTAGACATATCTCCATACCAAAAATTCAAATGGATTATTCAGGCCTGACCTATGGTAGAGCCTTCTGGGCTAGTATTGGACTGATCAGCCACAGTTGAAAACACTGTACCTTGACCCCAGCATCATGATATCATTGGTCCTCTTAAAGTATGAAAGATGAACATCTGCCCCAAAAGCCTCTCTGTTCCAATGCCAGCAAGGGGAAGTTAAGCAAATTTGCCCTACAGTAAGCTCTATCTTCCCCAGCATACAAGTACACTCACTTCAATCTTGTAGCACTACCCTGAGGTTAAAGTTCCCCAAAGTGGGGAAAGAACTTGGGGTTACTAGAGGGTCAAGCCTCTTCCCTGTAACTTACACACAATTGACAGTACCAGTGAAAGGCAAGGTCCAGATTTTCCCCGCCTCATTGTGGCTCTGTTCCTCATTATGCCTTGGCTCCTGCAACTCCCAACTCAAACCAGATCCTTGACTTAGTCCAGAAACTCCTTTATACTTCACTGCCACTTCCATCTTCTTCCATCCTGGGGCCATGTGGTGGTAGAGGTAGCACAAGATTTGTGCAAGCTTCTCTTGAGAAAACTGCTACATGTGTCTGTATGTAGCTGTTATATCTAACTCCAGTCTGCCAATACCAACATAGCCCCTTTTTAAAGGCCAAGCCCTTACATGCTTTAGATAATGCCAGAAGGAAGTAGGGCGAAAAGAACTTTATACCTTATCAAGGAGTTGTAAAACTCCATACTTAGAAATACCAAAATCTAGAATTTTCTTATACTGCCCATTCTGTGGGCCAGAATTCAGAGCACTATGCAGTACATAAGCCCTGTTGTATAAAGTGCACATTGTAATGACTTGTCAACAGGTATATTTAGGTTGATTTAGTCCATGGCAACACATGGTCAGATGCTATATGTCAGAATGCTACCTTGCAGTCAGTCCATTTATTAAATGCCTACTATGCCAGGTACTATGCTAAGTGCTAGGGATAAAAAGAAAGGCAAAAAACAATTCCTGTTCTCAAGGATCTCACAGTCTAGTGAGAGAGACAACACTGAAGCAACTATGTACAAAAAAAGATACATACCAGATAAATTAGAGATAATCAATCGAGAGAAGGTGCTAGCATTAGGGGATCAGGAAAAGCTTCTAGTGGAAGATAGGATTCCAAATAAGAGGTACAGAGCAGTTTACCTTTGCCAAGTGCCTTCCCTCTCATTTTATTTATCTAATTTGTTTATTTATTTCATTTTATTCCTGTAACTCTTAGAAGCAGGGTGTGGGTACCATACCAATGTAACAAGATGAAGACATGAACTATGTAAACCAAAACCCCTGTAAAGTTTAGTAGATGGTATTCCTTAGTTCCTGAAGCCAAAAAAAAAAATTGACCTGTGACTAATTTTCTTGTGATCACTAACTAGACTAGCCCTTGGGTAATAGACTCATACATTGATGAGTCCCTAGTCAAAACATTTCCATCTTGTAGCCATAGCTTGTGCTATGCCAGGTTTGTTTCCATGTGAGGAATAGTCACTAGACTAGGATTTTAGTGGACTGAACCAGACAACCTTCTAAACCATAGACCAAATTCACAAGAGATGGTGTGTGAACATTTAGAAAATAAAGTGGTAATCACTAATAACCAGTATAGCTTCATCAAGAATGGCTCAAAGAACCAAAGAATGGTTCCTTTATAAAAGGAACATCATTTCGTTTTTAACAGAGTACTTAGCCTGGAGAAACAGAAGAAGGCTCACCTCAGTTTCAAGAAAGGATTTGACAAAATATCTCATATTATCTTTAAGAAAAAGATGAAGTGATGTGGGCAAGATAATAGTATGGTTAGGTGGATCCAGTACTAGTTGTATGACCAGACACTAACAGTAATGCTTAATGAGTTGATGTTAGCTTAGAAAAAGGTCTCTTGAGGGATACTCCACAGATCTGACCTTGACTTTGCATTGTTTCATGTTTTTATCAATCACTTGGGTGAGGTTATAGATGCCACACTTATTAAATGCACAGATGATACAAAGCTAAGAGGGATAACTTAACATATCAGATGGTAGAGTCAGTGTCCAAAGAGAACTGAACAGGCTAAATAGAAGAACCAAACATAATGAGATTAATCTTAAAGACAAATGCAAAGTCCTAAACTTGGGTTCAAAAAATAACCTTTGCAAATGCAGGATAGAAAAGGTGTGGCTTAACAACAGTTCCTTTGTAAAGGTTTGGCACTTTTAGTGAACTATTAGCTTGATATGGGTCAGGAGTGTTACAAAGCAGCCAAAAAAAAAAAAAGCAAACTGATGAGGGATGTTGGCAGTGGCATGGAAGGTAGTCTGACAACTAACTCAGTATTAACCACATTGAAAAATAATATGTTAAGTATAAGAGAAATGATGGTCCTGCTCCTCTGCCCTGGTCAGATGACATCTGGAGTATTGTGCTGAATCTGGGCACTACATGTGAGGAAAGACATTGACAAGCTGGAGAGTGTCCAAAGGCAGACAACAAGGAGGGTGAAGACATCTTCCTGTCATATGGGGATTAGTTTAAGGAACTGAAGTTGTTTAGCCTGGAGAAGAGAGGACAGCTCTGTTCAACTTAGTCTTATTTGAAGGGCTATTTGTCAGAGGGGTCAGACTTATTCTGCTTGGCTTCAGAAGGCAGAACAAGGATTAATGAATAGAATCTGCAAACAGGCAAATTTTTGCTTGACTTAAGGAAATCTTTCTAAAAATTCGAGCTTCACTAAGAGTACATGGATTCCTCTTCATTTGAGGTCTCCAATCAAGTGCTGGATGAATAATCGCTGGGAACACTATAGAAGGATTCTTGTCATGTAAGGCTAAAGTAAATGCCTCTGAGGGTCCTTTCAATTCTGGGATTCTGGGATCGGATAGCTTGTTTCCTACAAGTTTTCCTTATTGGTCATTTTGCCCCTTGAGAAGTGAACTCCTTTAAATATTCAGAGAAGTGATGAACTAATGGCCTAGCTAATACTCATTGACTACCATTTTCAACAAATCCAATTTGAGGAGACATCTTTATCGTGAGACTCTGGTAATGACAGTCTCCAGATTTTCTGGATCAGTTTTGTTTTGCTGATTAGGAAGTTCATTAGACCTTTAGAGATTTGAAATGCCCAGTTCTTACTGCTACATCTGATTACCAGGGAACTGATCTTCCCTTAATGAAGAGAGGCTGCTTACCACATATGTTACTATTTCTCCCCTCATAATGAATAAGTGATTAGTTTGTGCTAGGCATTCATCAATCTAGTATTTCAGTGTCAAGGACTCAAAGCAGTATCTAGAGTCAAAATCCTTAGCCCATAAGGATTGTTCACTCACTCAGTGATCAGCATTTTTCTATGAATTTCATGTGCATCAGATATAGTATATAGGACTCCCCTTACTTGTAGACCCCATCTCTTTTTGGAAGCACCAGTTCATAACTGGAGCTCACAGTCCTCCACCAATGTGTTAACTTTTATGAAGCCAAACAGAAAGGACATGTTAGTTCAGGAAAAACAAAACAAAACAAACAAACAAAAACCAGTTATCCATACAGTGTAGCAAATTAAGTAACAAGAAAAGATTTTCCCATTCACCCAAGGGTATCCACTTTTACAAGTTGCTACACCACTAATGGAAGTACATAGAAACAAAGAATATATGGCCAGGGAATATGCATGGAGTGGTGCACTCATGGAACACATGTAATTGGAGAATTCAGTTCAATTTAACTTACTAAGAATTTACTAAGATCTACTATATACCAGGCAATGTGCCAGGCACTGGAAATATATAGATATAAATAGGACAATCCTTGCCATCAAAGGGCTTATATTCAGTCAAAGTGAAGAGATACACATCCAATGCAGAGTCTAAGAACAGATATACACATGAATTTCACCCAAGTAGGAACGCATTTGGCTAGAATAGGTCTCTAAGGGAACTCACACTTCTGATGCTGAAGGGCTGCTGATGCTCTCTGGTGATGTCATCAAGCTGCTTTTCACTGTTCCCATCTGAGTATGAGGTCATCTGAGCATTTCATCTCTGCTGGGTGTTGGGTCTCCATTTCTATTTTCAGCGTTTGCTGACCTTCCTTCTGCTTCCATATGCTGGCATGCATGCACTAAAAACTCTTTTTTTATTTTGCTTTTTTTTTTTTTGGTGGGAGAAGGCAGGGCAATTGGGGTTAAGTGACTTGTTCAAGGTCACATGGCTAATAAGCGTTAAGTGTCTGAGGCCAGATTTGAACTTGGGTCCTTCTGACTCCCGGGCTGGTACTCTATTCACTGCACCACCTAGCCACCCCTAAAAACTCTTTTGGTTCATATGGTCTAAGGCCTTGATAATGACATAATCTCATCAACTCCCCAAACCCCTAAAACTAGAACTCTCCATTTTTTTTAACCAAGTCTCTGCTACTTTCTCCAGAAGCCCCTGTGTCCAGCCGACTGATCTAACTTGGGGCCAGAAAATAGTTCTTAACATCTGTCAAATCCTTGATAGTTTGCATTCTCTCAAATCATTGTGCAGACTCCTAATAAAAATGCACAGAAACTGCATATAACTGGGGTAGGGGGGCTCCCTTCAACCTTTACTATATTTCTTATAGCCATACAAATAAAAATGGGAACAAGAACAAAAGAGTTAGGTGAAGCTAGTGGACAGAGAGATATTAATTACCTCTTCTTTGGAGTATTCATTCTAAATTCTAACTTTTATTATGCATGTTGTTGTTCAGTCTTTTTTTTTTTTTAGTTGTATCCAATTCTTCCTGACCCCATTTGGGGTTTTCTTGGCACTTGATTTGTCACTTTCTTTTCCAACTCATTTTACATACGAGGAAACTGAAGCAAAGAGGGGTAAGTGACTTGTCCAGGGTCACCCAGCTAGTCCTGAGGCTAGATTTGAACTCAGGTCTTCCTGAGTCTAGGCCCAGCACTCTCTCCGCCATACCATCTAACTGCTCTGCATTTAAGTGCCTTAGAAACTTAGAAATACACTTAATTTTTTACAATATCTGCCACCTCTTTCTATTGTCCCACCAGTAACAAAGCCAGCTTTCTAGTCTGTCCACACAGATGGAATAGAACTTACCTTCCCTCACTTTTGGTCAATGGTCATTCAAGGAGATATTTCAAACTACACTGAATTATGGGAGGCAATATGAGAGAGTAGGAAGTGTGTAGATTTGATATCAGAGGACCTAAGTTTCAACCACACATCTGTCATTTACTACCTGTGAGAATTTAGATAACCTTTCTGGGCCTCACTTTGCTCATCTGTAAAATGAGGGTGTTAGATTCTATAACCACTAAGATTCCTTTTAGTTCTAATCCTATGATTCTTTTTTTCACATTTAACCTAAAGCTTTAATTCTGCATTTCATTGGCATTACCAGAGCAGAACAGGACACCTTTAGGGTGCTATGAGATACTACATGAAGGCTGACCCCAGTAAGGTCCTCAGAAGCCCCTACACCAAGCCCAGCACTACAGGTCCAGTACAGTCATTTGGCCCCATTGCATTTTGTTTTATTAAGTCCAACTCTGAGAGGAGGTCTCTACATGGAGGGGGACAGGGTTCCTTTGTCAACTCCCCCTTTGTCAACTCTTGCTTTCTACCAGTGGGTTCCTCATGTCCACTTCCCCATGGTGTGGGTGTTTGCTGACAAAGTCAATCCTAATCCACAGTGTCTGGTTTATGCTTTAAGGAAAGAGACTTCAAAGGGGTCCAGGATGGGTCAAGGTGAACAAGCCTGGGTCTTTGGATATTCTCTGAGAATATCTGAGAAAGATCATACTGGCAGCAAGCAGGGAATAATACTTCTATCACACAGAGAGTACAGAGGTAGACGATGCTGGGACAGTAGGCAATGGGTTGGGTGAGGGAGGCAAACAGCATGAGAAATAAATAGGGGAATGGAAAGGGGCACATAGAGGTAACTATTGATTGGAGTTGGGAGCACTTGGGTAGCATGGACTCATAGCAGTTGGAGGAGTGCTCAAGGGGCAAAGTCTTGGTTCAAGTGGGATTTGAGGGACTTAGCCTTATTCATACCACCTTAGGGTTAATTCATTACCATATCAATGTCATCTGAAAGCTATCAATACCACTTTTCAGTTGTCTTATTAGTATCATATTTCTCTAGTCTTACTGTAGATGTCTGGGGCTTATCTGCAGTTTGTGGGTAGAGGGCCATTTATTGAGGCCTAGGTGGCTGCTCTTAATTTAGCATATAGTCTTTGGATATGGCCTTAATTAATTTAGGCATGACTTCTATGTTCCCCATTATACTATTAGTTCCTATTTCCTATTTATCGTTACCTTGCACTGGCTACTTGTATACTTACTATACTAACTGATGGGTCATCGTGGGGATCATAACAAAATGGCTTCAAATACATTTCATTCTATTATATTGAACCCTTATTATTCTAGCATGTGAAATTTTTATTTGGATATGAATTCTGTCATTTTACATATTAACTATCCCTCCCACCTTTGTATCATGTACAGATTTGATGATCATACCAGCAATGGCCTTATCCAAGTCATTGATAAAAATTCAAGCAAAACAGTATGGAAGGCTTGGTGTTATAATTATATGTGCTTTATCTCACATATATTTCAAATATAAGTTTCAAGAGGGCCAAAGACACATATTTTCCATCACTGTATACCTTAAGTCTAAAGCACAATGTCTTCAATATAGTAAGCATTCAGTAATATTTATTAAATTAATAAATGAATGAGGAACTGAGAGGTTAAGTAACTTGTTATACAATATGTTCATAAAAAAGTTGCAACTAGAATTCAGGTTTCCTGATTCTTATCCCAGGGCTATTTCCACTACACCAGGGGTGGGAAACCTGTAGCCACAGGTTCCCTCTAGGCCACAGGTTCCCCACCCTTGCAACTAGACCATGCTAAAAATAGTGTAGATTCTACTAATACCATATTGGTTCAGAAGCCCAAGTGTCAGACCTTCATCTCTAACAGATGGACTCAGGTTCAATCTGGTGAGATATTGTTCATGTCTTCCTCTACCTAAAGCTCTCTTTCTATCCCTTTGGGAATCTCAAAATTGGGTTTGTTTCTAGGGTATATGAATCAGATTACTTGTTAGTAAATAAGGCAACCAATTAATATGGGGATAGGGAATGGACCAGGAAACTCCTGGGTGAGGAAATTCCCTCTACCAACGCAGGTCAGCACCTTCCCTGCAACTTATAGTCATAAGGAGTTACCTAGAACACTTAGAGGTTAAATAACTTGACCAAACTTCCTTCCTTCTTGCCTCCCTCCTTTTTTTCTTCCCTCTCTCCTTTCTTTGTTTCTTTCTTTTCTTCCTTCCTTCCCTTTTTCTTCCTTCTTTTCTTCCTTTTTTCTCTCCTTCCTTCCTTCCTTCCTTCCTTCTTTTCTTCCTTCCTTCATTCCTTCTTTCCTTCCTTTCTTCCTTCATTCCTTTCTTCTTTCCTTCCTTCCTATTCAGTGGAAGCTAGGTGAGGGCTTGTCATGTAAGAACTGAGTTAATTGAGCCTCCTCTTCCTCCACCTCAGTCAGACAGAGTAGGTGACATAGTGGAGATTAGACTCCAGAGGTATTGGGGTAAAGATGCTTATATATTTGTTCTGCTATATCTTTGAAATAAATATACTTTTATAAAAGCTAATCCATGGCAAATGGCTAAATAAAATGTGGTGCTAGTCACTAGCCTCCTAATAACAGGAAGAACATGAGCTGATGGCAGTGGAAAGGGAGTTACGTTTAACCCTCAGAATCCTAAAACCCTGAGGAAAAATAGTGCCTATCTGGTCCAAGAGAATGGAACCAGAACAATTCAGGATTGCCTTATTAGAAGATCATTTCTAATCCCAAGGTTGCAAGCACTCCTTTTGGACAGAAATTAATTAATGGTGAGACAATTTATCTAATGTAGTCTGTGACTGTCTAGACATGGTCAATCCATATAGAAAAAAAGCGGTCAGAATTTTTAGATAATTATTTCATCTTCTACTTTGCTTTGGCTATGTCTACTTAGTCAATGGTAAATGGTTTATTTTGGAGAGGAGAAGTCTAAAGGCAATCCAAGAGTCCTGGTCCAGTCTTGTGTATTACCTATTACCCATCACGTGTGTATGTAGTTAATAATAGTAATGAATATAATCTATAGGTACCAATTAATGATGATCAACAACATTCCTAAGATAACAGTCTAATTGAGATTTAGTGTGATGGAGCCAAAATCAATTTTCTGGAGTATAATCCTTCTGAGAATACATAGTCCATCTAGTCTTTTATTCTGACAGTGGAACCAAAAGATGTTTTTGGCAGGGTGTGGTGGTACACCATGACATCAGCCTTCCAAGGTTAGAGATGTATCCTGAACACCCACAGCCACTTTTAATAATTCAGTAAGTCTGAATCATAAATCTGTCCATTTATTCAAACTCTTCTTGACCCTTTTAAAAAAATTTTCAGCCTATATTATCACTTGGGGGAAAATTTCTTACATTTTGAGATCTCTGGGATATGGAATCAGGGCTACAACCATGGCAGAAGTTGGGGGGGGCAGGGGAAAGGGAGAAGGAGTGGGTATGAGGGTACAGTCCTCCTCTATTCATAGAAGATATGCCACAAATATGGCACTTTTTACCTTGCAAAAGGCTTGAAGCCTGCTTGGGGAAGTGGCATCAGAAGAGTTTCAGGTTTTAAGTTATTGTAAAGTGGTTCAGTTTTTTGTGTTCTTGCTATTTGTTGTGGACTTAAGAAAATGTGAAATTCAAGTTATGCTCATATAGTTCCCTAATAGATCAATTATGTCGGAACAAATTCACATTTTATAGAATATATGTCTTATAGCAGATGGCTATATTTTTATCCTAAGTACACATCTTAGTGGTTGTCACATAGTATGAGGTTAATAAATACTTGTTTCCCTCTTTCCATCTCTGTGCTTTTACACTGTCTGTTCCCGTTCTTTAAAGGCACTTCCTCCTCATTTTTTTGCCTCAGAATCTCCGATTTCCTTCAAGTTTCAGTTCAAGTGTCAACTTCTGCATGAGGTCTTCCCTGTTCCCTCCAGCCACTAATGCTTTCCCTACACAGTTATCATGAATGTTTTTCTACCCACAAATGTGTGTGCTGTCTCCTCAATAAAATGTAAGCTCCTCCACTCAGTCTATGGCACTTTTTTCCTTGTAATCCTAGTGCCAAGCATAGTGCTTAACACATTGAGGGAACTCCATAAATGCTTGTTGTTGGTTGATTGATGTTTAAAAGAGGCAGTATGAGGACAAAAACAATGAATCAGGGCCTTGGCACAGTATATCTCAATTGAAATAATCCAGGGCCTGAAGTAGAGTAGTGCTTTGTTAGAGGAGAAAAGGAAACAAGATGTTGTGGAGGTAGAAACAATCAAATTGGGCAATTGATTATACATTTGGGGTAAGTGAGAACAAGAAGTAAAGGATGACACCAAGACTGCAAACTTGGGTGAGTGGAAGGATAGTGGTGCCTTTGATAGAAAAAGAGAAATTCAGAAGAGAGGTAGGCTTGGAGGAAAGATAAATTCTGTTTTGGTCATGTTGAGTTTGAGCTGCCTGTAGGAATCTAGTTTAAAATGTCTAAGAGGTAGTTAGTTGGCAATGAGACACAGTGTCCCAAGAGAGATACTGGGGCTGCATATATCTCTAGATAATAATTAGACACATGGGAGCTTACGAGGTCATCAAATGAAGAACTGTAAGGAAAAACGGGCCCAGGACAGATCCTTGCGTTGCAGTTATAGTTAAGAGGCATGACATAGATTATGAGCCAAAAAGGAGATTGAGGACTAGTCAGATTGGTGGAGAATCAGGAGATACCAATATCCCAAGAGTCCAAAGAGAAGAGAATATATGGGAGGAAAGTTAGCAAATACAGCAAAGGTTGCAGAAAAGCAAAGAAGGGAAGATCGAGAAGAGATCATTAGTTTGGCAATTGAGACCATTAGTAATTTTGGAGAGGATGTTTGTTTCATTTGAGTGATGAGCTTAGAAGCTTGATTGCAAAAGGTTTATAAGCAAGTGAGAAAAGAGGAAGTGGAGGCAATGAGCATAGCTAGCTTTTTAAAGGTTTTTGGCTGAAAACAGATGGAGAGACATAGATCAATAGCCTGTGGAATCAATTGGGTCTAATGAGGGGGGTTCTGTTTGTTTGTATTTGTTGTGTTTTGTTTTTGTGGATGAGGGACATATGTGTATTTGTAAATAGGAGGAAAGGAGCCAGTAGATAGGAAGTAGTTAGGAGCCAAAAGATTAAGGAGAATCCCCTTTTCTTCTTGTGTTCAAATATGTAGTGGATAAAACTATGTTTATCCTACCTATGTCTTTGGTGAGTACAAATTTCAATCATTTCCTCCGACTTTTTGTTTCTAAACTAAAGCCTCAACTTTTAATTTATGCTTGTCATCATATACAAAATCTTTATCATCTTATCGACTCTTCTCTGGACCTTTCTCAGTTCTGCTATGTCATTGTTGAAATCATCAAGTAGTATTCCAGGTAAAAATGACAAGCTTTATATACCTTTAAGGTGAGGTCAACATCAAAAATATTTTCTGGGTGAGAAATATGCCAAATATGCCAGTATTTCACATAACCACTAATCATATATTCATAAGTAATATAGGTGGCCATTCTGGAGAGCAATCTGGAACTATGCCCAAAGAGCTATAAATAATTGCACACCCTTTGACCTAGTAATACCACTTCTGGGGTTGTATCCCAAAGAGATCATAGAAGTGGGAGGAAGACCCATATGTACAAAAATATTTATTGCAGCTCTCTTTTTGGTGGCAAAAAACTGGAAATTAAGGAGATGCCCATCAATCAGAGAATGGCTAAATAAGTTGCTGTATATGAATGTAGTGGAATACTATTGTGCTATAAGAAATGGGAAGGAGATGGTCTTCATATTCACCTGAAGAGGCTTATACAAACTGATGTTAAGTGAGAAGAGCAGAACCAGGAAAAATTTGTACACAATCACAGACACAGCGTATGTGTGATGACCAACTTTGATAAACTGGACTCTTCTCAGCAATGCACAGGTTTAAGACAACTCCACAAGTCTCGAGATGGAAGGAGATAGCTACATCCAGAAAGAACAGAGTTTAAATGGAGACTGAAGCAATCTACATGCTATCATTCTTTTTCATGTTTGGTTTTCTTTCTTTCTTTTTTCCCATTTTTCACACCATTGGTTACAACCTTTCTATACAACCAGACTATTGTACGATGTGAAAGTATTTGCAGATCTTATATTTGATTGCATGCCACCATGGCGGGGGGGAGGGGGGGGGAGTAAGGGAAGGGAGAAAATTTGAAATTCAAGGGATTGTGGAACTAAATCCTGTAAACTAAAAGTAAATGAACAAGTCAATTTAAAAAAATAAGTAATATAGGTGAGTAGCCTGGGGAAGGATACTCCAACCTTTTGATTTTTCCTCTAATTTTCTTCTAAAATTGCCCTAGCCACCTAAGTTTTCATTGTGATCTTAAAGCTAGTAGCAATAAACTTCTGCTCATATTCCGCCAAAAATTGACTGCTTATCTTCTTTCTCTTGCTTGGTCTTGGCTTTCCTTTACACATTTACACATACTCTCTCTCTCTCTCTCTCTTTCTCTCTCTTTCTCTCTCTCTCTCTCTCTCTCTCTCTCTCTCTCTCTCTCTCTCTCTCTCTCTCTCTCTCTCTCTCTCTCACACACACACACACACACACACACACACACACACACACACACACACACACACACACACACACACACCCCTTCTCTCTCTTATCTCCCAGGCTATCTCCATTTTCCTCAACAACGTTCACTCCTTTTCTAAATTTCAACCTCTCTTTAAAAATATATTAACTTCTCTGCCTCTGCTCCCTAGGGTAATCTTTAAAATCTTTAAAAACAACTTTTAAAAGGCAAAAAAAAAAAGCCTCAACAAAACGAGAAACAACTTCATACTCCCCAGCTGATGTATAGCAGACGCAACGAGAGTAAAGAAGAGTTTTATGTCAAACTTAAGCAGCTAACCCTTATCTCTGTGAAGGAAGATGAAACTAAAGTGAATAAAATAATTTAGTTGAGGAGGTGAAGTAGGGCAAAAATCACCACACCCATTCCAGTCTTTTCCACACACTACAAATGGCATCATAAGAATAGAAAGGAATTTAAAGGAATTTGTCACTCTAAGACAAACAAGAACTTAACTGACTCCAAGAGGGAGTAGGAAAAAACAATTCAAACTATATGCTTAAAATTCTAAGTAAATGGATGAATTGTAAAGGGAGTTGGTCAAGGAGAATCCCTCTTCAATTTCCTATAATTCCCTCAATCAACAATTTTGACAAAATTGTAGGGCATAAACCTTTGTTTGGGAGGACCTGAAGGACATTTTTCACAGATAAGTATTCTCCTCTGGCACCTAGCTGATAAGTCATAGAGAATTCAAGATAAATGGTTGGCTGAAACCCAGGAGAACAGACTGTTGTTGGAGCTCAATCCTTTTCTACAGTTAGGAAAAACAAAAAACAAAAAGCCACATGACGGATTATCTCTATCTTGGACTTTGAGAAGACAATCTAGATTCAGAAGAATAGACCTGTATTGAGTTGGTGGTAGAGGGAGGTAGACTTGTACCCATGTGCAGTTTTCTTACCCCAGGAACAGTTGATGGAGGGAGACATACGCTTACAGGTGGCCTTAGAGAGTAGTTTATGGACAATGTTCTTTAACTCCAACTTTTGTATTAGAGAAGGGAGATTCTTAATCCCCTAAGAAGTGTGATCCCAAAACACAGTATTTCCAGCCGAAGAAGGTAGATTTTCCGAGTAGCACCAGCTTTGGGAGTTGCCTTTTAGGTAAATCCAAGTACAAGAATCCCTCGAACAAAAAAGTTAAGAGAGTATAACTGACAGAAAGAGAAGGGGATTTCTGAGCAATGTGCTCTGAGACAGAAGACTGTTATTCATGTAGTTTTTCTACCATGCCCTCTTTGAAGAGCAAAGTCAATGAGACATTCAGATAGTTTAAGTCCAATGGAAAGAGGCATAGCTTGCTCAGTATACTCCAAAAGTATCACTACTTTCTGGGGCAATGTAAATTACAGATGATACAAAAGCCTTGGGGACAGTTATATACAATTTTACGAGTAAGAAGTACTCATTAGAAGATAAAAGGGTTGTCATGATGGCAACTCCAAGATTAATTCCCTTCTTGTGGGAGTTAATAGGCAATGTCAGTGCTTTATATGTTTTCTGTGTCTATTTATGGTTCCTTTTGAGTTATTTGTATCTTCTGTATTTTATGTGGAGTAAAATAAAGGCTGTTCTATTCTCATTTTGCCTGTGGTGCCTGAGTGTTCACATGGTAGACAGAGACCCCTTTTCTCCTTCATTTAAGGAAATCTAAATATGAATTAGACCATGAGTATTTTAGGGGATTTCCTAGAACTCCAAGTTGGGCAAGAATCTAAAGAAAGAGAGATAATCTTTGGATAGCTCCCAAGATTGAACCCAGTCTATATGAGCCTAGAGTCCTTGGCAAAAGTTATGGAGGGTATGTGGAGGCAATAGAACTTTGGTCTACACGGTAATAAGGTAAAGAGCTAGCAGAGCCCTTACCCTATAGAAGAGAAATACCACCACCATAAAAGACCGGCAGCAGATGGTAGCAGAGAGCAGAAGCAGCTCAGTGAAGAAGTTATGCCATATCAGAAGACCAAAAGATGGCAGCAGAAAATAACAGAGGGTAGTATGACAAATTCACCAAAGAATATTAGTGGCATGCATAGCTTTGGCCACATGTGTTCCCTCTCCATGTGTTATCTGGGTCATTTGTATTCCTTATGTGTATTCTCTCCCTCAGTGGTGCTGGGGTAACTTATGGTACCCCTCTGTGTATGAGACAATCTTGTCACTTATTTCACAATGCTGTTTCATTAAAAATCTTTTGTTTTGAACCAATGTCTTCTTTGTCGGTTTAATAAAAGAAACACATTGATTGGAACTCGTGAGCTATGGTTTTAAGTAGGTGCTACCCACAAAGTGCCTCAAACCTCAGATAATTCTCCGGATGCCCATGTGAGAGAGTGATCCCTAGGTGCTACATGAGGAGATTCCCACATGTGATCCTACAAATGTCAATTACAAACAAACAAAAAACAAAAACAAATTGCTATTATGCAATAATTAAGTGGAAGTTAGATGAAAATTTCACATAATCCTCTTTTGACTTAGACTGAATGCATAGCATTTAGTACACTGGCACTAAGCCTAGTAGGCACTTAATAACATTTTTTCTACTGATTGTTGATTGGAGATCCACCTCAATCAGTCCAGAGGAAATGTTGCTATATAAAAGAGGCTTTACTACTAAATACACATTCCTGATGGAAATAGTTCTGCAGATGTTCTTGAATGATGCGAAAAACATTTGGTGTACTTCTAGGGAAATGGTAGACATAGGAACGAGTACATGGTTTTATGGGTTTCGAAAGTGTGAAAGAGTTGGATAGGGCCCACAAGCTAACATTTTGTAGAGTGATTATTTATGCTTTGATGATGCTAATGCTTCTATTTCTGGCATTGATTAACAATTTGTTAAGGTATTTAAGGGAAATCCAGATATCATATCACCTTACCACAATCATATTTTTTTCAAAAGTGCACTATTCTTCCATTAGTTCTGTTGGAGGTAGTTTTCTAAATGATGGCAGGCAAGGTGTAGGTGGTCCTAATGTTTTTTGTTCCAGTTGTGTCATATACAGTCTTCTTAAGACTATTGCCTGTAGGCAGGATAAGGCAGACATTGAGTCAATAGAGCCTAGGAAACAGCTATTACCATAAACTAATTCCAACTATAATCTGAATAGTCCAGGACACAAGGAGTTCTCTGACTAGTTCTCTTGGCTATTGTAGGAACATTATTTTAACCCTTCCTTCATGTAAATTAGACTGGTATTTCCTTAAAAGGTCTTGAGGGTGTCTTCCAGACTTAGTTGTCTTGGACCATCAAGGATCACATTGTTGAAATCATTTCTAACTTACCACATCACAAAATAGCCACAAGGCACTCCAGGTTCATTTTCTGATGCATGGCTGATGGATGGAGCACCACACAGTTGAGTTCACTTGGAGTCTTCAATGCCTATCTTTATTGAATATCCTTTTTCTGCTGTGGCTAAGTTATTTCTTTTCGTTACTATTTGAAAGACCTATGAGTAATCATTTTGTTTCAGTATTAAAGCTAAAGGGGGGGTGGGGCTTTTTAATAAATATTTATATAGCACCTACTATGTGCTAAGCACTTTAATAATATCATCTTATTTGATCCTCACAACAACCCTGGGAGGTAGATGCTGTTATTATCCCCATTGTATGGTTGAGAAAAACTGAGGCAAACAAAAGGTTAAATGATTGCCAGTTTCACATATGTGAAAGCATCTGAGACCACATTAGAACTCAGATCTTTCTGACTCCAGTCCCAATACTTATCCACCGTGCCACCTAGCTGTGAGGAGACTAGCCTGAATTAGGCCCAACCTAGAATACCTGTTGTCCCTTATTTCACACAAACTCTACCAATTTTCTGAGGTACAAATCCCACAGATGGAAACCCAGGGAGTAATATCAATTCATACACAAGAAAGTATTATAATGCAAACCCAACACTTCCATGAGTATAGCACCTTGGTTCTGCAATCCATGGTCAATTTGCTTTGGAAAGAGCCACCCTCCGTGATGCTCAACCCTTGCTCTGGCATCAGTAAAGCAAAATGGCCAGTTTCAAGATCACCAGCATCAGAAGGTGGTTTGATGTTGCCACAGGTATGCCTGCTTTTCATCATCACTTTCAGGCTGGGAAGCATCTGGCTCCATCTTACTCTGCTAGAAGGCACTCCATCCACAACTACTTTGAACATGCAAATATGGCCTGACTCCCTTTCCTGCTGAGATCTTGTTGCTGCATCAGGCATGGAGAGGACAGTGTTTCTTCCTCCTGTCACTGAATGTCTACTCACAAGTGATCCTCTTGCTATTGCTGTATGAAATGTGGGGCCTCCCTGTTCTGCCCAAGCTACTCACAGACAGAATTGGCCTGTACTTTGAGAATAACTAGTTTAGAGAATAACTACAAGCATTAAACTCCCCAGAGACTCAGAGAAGCTTCTATTGAAATAACACAAATGACCAAGAATCACCTACCGAGCAAAACTGAGTATAATGTTTCAGGGGAATATATAGTCATTTGATGAAATAGAGGACTTTCAAGATTTCTTGATGAAAAAACCAGAGTTGAATAGAAAATTTGAAATTCAGATACAAGAAGCAAGAGAAGCATGAGAAGGTAAACAAGAAAAAGAAATCATAAGGAACTTATCAAAGTTGAACTATTTACATGCCTACATGGAAAAATGGTAATTGTAACTTATGAAACTTTTCTCAGTTTGAGGATAGGTGAAGGGAATATAAATTATATATATATATATATATATATATATATATATATATGTATACATACATATATATGTCTATATAGGAGGGCATATGGGCATATGAATACATATGTGAGTATATGTATATATGTATACAGGTACACATAGACAGAGAGCACAGGATCAATTGAATAGGAAGGGATGATACTTAAAATGTGAAATTGAGAGATGAGAGAGGAATATGATGAGAGGAGATGGGGGGAGACAGAATGGGGTAAATTATTTCATATATAAGAGGCAAAGGAAAAGTGTTGCAATGGAGGGGAAGAACAGGAAGGCAAAAGGGAATGGGTCAACCTTACTCTCATTGAATTTGGCTTAGGAAGGGAATGACATACACTCTAAATTGGGTATCTTGCCCTACAGGAGAGTAGGGGGGAAGAGGATCAGAGGGGGAATGATGGAAGGGAGGGCAGGTTGGGGGGGAGAGTAGTTAGAAGCACACATTCTTGAAAAGGGACAGGGTCAAAGTAGAAAATAGAACAAGTGGGGGGCGTGATAGGATGGAGGGAAATATAGTCAGTCTTTCACAATATATCCACTATGGAAATGTTTTGCATAGCTACACATGTACAACCTACATTGAATTGCTTATCTTCCCAATAAGGGTGGGTGATGAGGAAGGAAGGGAAAGAATCTGGAATCCAAAGTTTTAAAATCAAATGTTTAAATATGTAATGATAATAATAATAATCATTGTCATTATTATTATTATTATTATTTACATGCAACTGGGAAATAAGGTATATGGGCACTGGGGTAAAGAGATCCATCTTGCCCTACCAGAAAGTGGGAGGAAGGATGGGGGAGGATATAGGAGAGAGCAGATTGAGGGAGAGGGTATACAGTGGGGATCGCTGTTTTGCGGTGGTGGGTGGGGAAAGACAGGGAGAAAATTTGTAATTCAAAAATCTTGTTGAAATGGGTGATGTAAACTAAAAGTAAACATAAAATTTAATTTAAAAAATAAAAATAAAGAAATAACACAAATGGTTTCCACAGGAATGGCCACAGGAAATAAATGCAGAATGTACTGAGTGCTGCCTTGGGACAGAGGTGGTAATTTCCTACTATGTTACCAAATTAACATAAGGCAGGTACTGCCCAAAACTTTGATAGACAATAGTTAACGTGGAGAAAGACAAAAAAGAAACTAACCATTGAAGGAAGGACCATGAGACTATCCATACAGGCAATCTGGACACTTGATTTTTTACTTGAATTAGATAATCCCACATTCAGAAATTAATTTGAGAGTCATTTGCCTTACTTGAGCAATAAACATATAGCCTAAACATCCTTTCTGTTGCCATGGAAAGTTTCGGTAAAATAAAAGGTGGAAAATTAATGGTCTAATATGTTTGATTTTAAAGAAAACTGGGACTATTCCAAAATGGCAGAGTTAAAGAGGTGCCTAAATCAACTTCCCCTAAGTTTTGAGTCAAACTTTCACTTCCAGAGGTCTGTAGTTCATATTTCAGCAATTTTTAGGGTAGGTTAATACCTGTGTGCATCATAGCCTCATGTCAGACCTTGAATCTGATCATTTGAGTAGCCAAGAGGGAAAAGGGAACAATTTCAGAGAAGCAATTGCTATGTATCTTCTTCTGGCAGGACAGAATATATTGAAGGATTCAGTATACATTTTCTAGAATTAAAACTATATAGTTCTTATGGATGAAACTGAGAGGTATCTTTTGCTAGTCTATTTGCTATAAATAAGAACAAGGGTCATAGTTTTACTTCTTTTTTCATAAGGTCCTAGCACCCTTTTTCAGTTCAAAACAAATGACCATATTAAAAACATGAACCCCAAACACTCAAGTTCCAATGCCCAAGAAGTCACTCAAAGAGAAGTAGATCAGCGAAAAAAGAGACTTGTTCTCTCTTCATAGGAGAAGAGCAACTCATTCCATTTTAAGAAATTTTCTAGGGGGCGGAGCCAAGATGGTGGCGTAGCAGCAGCAACATATCGCAGCTCTCACATAGCCACCCCAAAATACCCATAAAATAGGACTCTAAACCATTCCTAGAAATCCAAAACACACACAAAGATACTTCCCACTAAAGTCAGCTCGGCTACGAGGAGCCATATCAGCACTGTGAACCAAAACCAGCCTGGCCTGAAGCCGCGGCTGTGCCCCGGGGGCGGCTGGACGGGAGGAGCCGAGGAGCTTCAGGTGAGCGGATTAGCAGCAGCTGTGAATGTGAATTGTGAAAGGGGGAGATAAGCAGTCTGGCCGGAAGGCCCCCAGAGTGGAAAAGCAAAAGCGAAAGGCAGAGGTTTTGCACCCGCCTCAGCGTTGCAGCTTCCCGCCCCGGCCTGCAGGCAGCAGGGGGACTGAGCGCTTGAATTCAGGTCAGGGCTCTCGCATTGAGCGGCCTGGATCCGGATCGCCGTCATGGGCCTCGGTCTTGGAGTCCTCACTATCCAGTCAGCCGGAAGTATACAGGAAGAGTTCCCAGCCTCTCCCTAAGAGCTACGGCAGCCGGGAGGACCCCAGCGATTTGGGACAGAGCTTTCCCTTCTGGAAGCAGAGCCCCACAGAGATTTAAAAAAAAAATAATCACGGTCTGAAGAACCATGAGT
>CM053581.1:76480556-76504827 GCA_028627135.1 Pseudochirops cupreus
GCCCTACCAAAAAGTGACATAGGAGAGAATAGACTGGGGAAGGGGGGAAACACTGGGATGGCTGTTTTGGGGTGGTGGGCGGGGGAAAGACAGGGAGAAAATATGTAATTCAAAAAAAATTTAATAAAATAAATTAGAAAAAAAAAAGAAATTTTCTATCTTGAACAAGGTTGAAAAAGTAGGACTTTCTTTGGAAATTGCAACTGCTGAGCCCAAAAGAGTTACTTGGCAAAGGCCAGTCAACTTCCTACAAGAGACAAAACATGGTTATTCTTAGGGAACAATCTGACATGAGCTGGAGGCTAACAAGCACTCAACTGTCCCAACTGGTACACAACATCTCCCACTAATTTCTGATGCCCAGATTCTGAAGGGATATTCTCAGTTCACAGCTCCAGTGGTCCAACAAGAGTTGGTGTTCTCATTTTCTAGGTGTTATATGAACCAAATAAGATAGCAATATCATGACCAAAAAATGGTCAGCTGAAGACATGGAAGAATGCAATTGTTCTTGAGAGAGTATCTTGTATTTAAAAAGCATTTTTCTCCAAAGAACTTCTAGGCTGCTTTCTATCTTTTGAAAAGCAACTCATTGGGATCCATGCAGAAATGAAAGAAAGGTAAGAAGATCCACTGGATCATTCCCTTTTGGCAAATCCAATCACACATTCCTGGGAAAGCTTCAGAAATCAATGGGGCAAAACATTATCACCTTTAATGGGACTATATGCCACCTACAGAGTAGATCACAAACCCACAATATTTTAAAGAAATATTTATAGCACACATCCAATTTGCCTTATTTTAAACTCTTAATTACTACCTTGAGCTTGCCATTGAGGATTCTTATTCAGTTGAAAATGAATCTTCCTTATCACTTTTATTATTTTATTGTTTATTTGGCTTAATTTATTATCTGAAATTTTAATTAAGGCAAGAGGAGGAGGAAGGAAGAATGGGGAGAGTCAAGTTCAGATCCCCAAATCCAGAATGGCAGAGATGGGTGCTACATGGTATCCATTGTGGTAAGGACCAGTATTGGAGGAGCCAGCAGTCAGTCCTAGAGAGTTGGACCAGGGTGCTTTTATAAACCATGAAGAAGAGTGGTTCAACCTCAGGGAGTCAATCACTAGTAGTTCCCAGTGTCACATTTACTGCCTTTAAACAACAGATCAAACACTGTAATTAATTTTCTGGGGCAACTCTTCAATTTGATCAGCAACTAAAAATAGTCAACATACTATATTGTGTACCTAATTTTGCTCACTCCACTCTGCACCAATTCATACAAGTTTTCCCAGGTTAGTATTCTTCACATTCATATTCAGCCATTTCCCAATTGATGGACACTCCCCCAGTTCTCAATTCTTTGCTACTGCAAAAAAATAGCTTCTATAAATATTTTCTATGGACCCTTTTCCTCTTTCCTTAATCTCTTTGGGATCTAGACCTATTAGTGGCATCATTGGGTGAAAAAATTTGTACTGTCTGATAACTTTTGGAACATAGTTCATAATTTCCAGAAAAGCTGGACCAGGTCACTGATCCATCAATGGTGTAATAATATAGCTATTTTCTCATAGCCCCTCAGGAATTTAAATTTTTCCTTTTTGGTCAACTTTGCCAATCTGATGGTCTGATTGGTTTAATATGCATTCCTCTAATTATTAGTGATTTAGAACATTTTTTCATATGGTTATTGATAGCTTTGTGTTCTTCCTTTGAAAACTTCTTATTCATATCCTTTAACCATTTGTCTACTGGGAAATGGCTCTTATTCTTACAAGTTTGAAACAGTTTCCTGTTTCTAACTTTATTAGAGAAATTTGCTGCAAAGATTGTTTTCCTATTCACATGCTTCTCTTCTAGTGTTATCTGCTTTGATTTTCTTATACAAAAAAGCACAAAAAGTTTTAAATTTTATGCAATCAAAACTGTTCATCTTACTTTCTGTGATCCTATCTCTTGTACAGTCACAAACACTTCTCTTATCCATAAATCTCACAAGTAATTTCCTCCTTCTTCCTTTGACTTGTTTATGATGTCACCTTTATATCTGTCATATACCCTTTTGGAACTTATCTCAATATATGGTATGAGATGTTGGTCTGTATCTCATTTTTGCCAGACCAGTTTCCAATTTTTGCAACAGTTTTTGTCAAATAGTGAGCTCTTACAGCAATAGCTGGTAGCTTTGAGTTTTTTTTAATAGTCTACTGTGCTCATTTGTTTATGTGCATCATATACCTAATCTGTTTCATTGTTCAACCTCTCTATTACTTAACCAGTATCAACTTGTTTTGATGATCGTTTTGTCCCATACTTTGAGATCTGGAACTACCAAGCCCTCTTTCTTCCCATACTTTTTTTTTTTCATTTTTGACCTGGAGATTCTTGACCTTTTGTTCTTTCGGATAAATTTTATTACTATTTTTCCTAGTTCTACAAAATAACCCTTTGCCATGCTTATTGGAATGACACTGAATAAGCAAATTAATTTAGGAAGTATTACCTTTTTTATTATATTGGTTCAGTGTACCTATGAGCAATTATCATGTCTTCGATTATTCAGATGCCTTTGTTTAAAGAGTATTTTGCAGTTATATTCTTATAGTTCCTGTGTGTGTCTTGGCAGGTAGTCTCCCAGGTGTTTCATATTTTCTGCAGTTATTTCAAATGGAATTTCTTTTTCTATCTCTTCCTGCTGACTTTTGTTAGGAATATATAGAAATGTGAATGATGTATATCTGTTTATTATATCCTTCAACTGCTGAAATTTGTTAATTGTTTCAATTAATTTTTAATTGACTCTCTAGGATTCTTTAAGTAAAACATTGTGTCAGCTGCAAAAAGCAATAATTGTGTTTTCTTTCTGCCTATGCTTATTTCTCCAATTCCTTTTTCTTGACTTTTTGCTACAGTTAGCTTTTCTAGCAGTACATTGAATAATAATGTAGTTGCTTTATCCACGATCTTATTGGAAAAGTCTCTAGTTTGTCCCCATTATGGATAATGTTGGCTCTCAGTTTGAGATAGATAGCACCTACACTAAGGAAAGATCCAATTATGTCTATGCCTTCTAGTTTGTTTTTTCAAACAGGAAAGGATGTTTGCATGTTGTCAAAAGCTTTTTTTGTATCTGTTGATATAATGATATTATATTTGTTCTTCTTATTAATATGATCAATTATGTTTGTAATTTTCCTAATATTGAATCAACCTTGCATTCCTGGTTTAGAACCAACCTGGTCATAGTGTATAACCTTTATGATATATTGTTGCGATCTCCTTGCTAAAATTTTACTGCTTCAATATTCATTAAACATTTTGGTCTTTTTTCCCCCTTTCTGTTCTGACTCTTCCTACTTTAGGTATAGACTATTTTTGGAGTTTCATGAGAGGAATTTTTTTTTTTCCTTTTTTTCCTGTTTTCTCAAACACCTTCTGTAGTCTTAGAATTCAATATTCTATAAATGTTTGAAAATTCACTTGTAAATCAATCTAAGTCTTGGGGTTTTCTTTGGGAATTCACTTATGGTTTGTTCACTTCCTTTTCTGAGAGTGGGTTATTTAAGTTCTCTATTTCTTGTTCTGTTAATCTGGGAAGTTTATATTTTTATAAAGATTCATCTATTTCATTTAAGTGGTTGGTTTTATTGACATATTCAAGCAAAAATAGTTTCTAATTTATTTCTTCTTCATTTCTTGTGAATTTTTTTTCATTTTTGATAATGTTGATTTGGTGTTTCTCTTTAAAAAAAAATCAAATGTTAATGGTTTATCTATTTTATTTTTTCCTCCCCCCCAAAAATGTCCTAGTTTTATTTGTCATATTTGTCATTTTTATGTCGTGATTTTTGTTTATTTTTTAGAATTTTGGGTTTGTTATTAATGTTTGTAATTTCTTATTTTTCTCAGTTTTTATTTAGCTACATGTTGATCTATCTCTCTTGTTGATGAAAGTGTTTAGAGTTATGATATTTTAGCATTGAGATGTTTTGGCAGCATCCCAAAAATGTTGGTAGATTATTTCATTGTTGTCATTTTCCTTAATAATATTATCTATTGTTTTTATCATATATTCTTCAGTGCATTCAATTTTTGGTATTATTTAGTTCCTAATTAATTTTAATTTTTCTTCAGTGGCCCTATATTAAATAAAATTTTATTGCGTTCTGTCAGTAAAATTTGTTTGTTTTTTTTAAAAATATTTTTGCTTTTCTACACTTCTTTGTGAGGTATTTATACCCTAATAAATAGTCCATGTTTGTGAAGGTGCTGTGCACAGTTGAGAAATAGATATATTCATTTCTATTTCCATTTAAAAATCACCAGAGGCCTATTTTGCCTAACTTTTCTACAATTCTGTAATTCTATTCTTCTTCACTTTTAAAATTAGGTCTAAATGGGGTACACTGATGTCCTTACTATTATAGTTTTACCATTTCTCCCTACAACTTAAATTTTCCTTCAAGTATTTAGATGCTATGCTATTCAGTTTATATCTACTAAGTACTGACATGAATTCATTCTGTATGATACCCTTCAGCAAAACACGGTTTTCCTTTTTGTGTGTTTTTTTTTAAATCAAGTCTAATTTTGTTGTTGCCTTGTCCTTGTCTGAAATCATGATTATTACCTCTTTGGAGTTCAGCTCAAAACTTCTTTATTTTAAATTTTTGCGTCTTTATGTTTCAAGCATGTTTCTTCTGAGTAATATGTTTTCAGATGCTGCTTTTTACTCCATTCTGCTATCTTCTCTCATTTTATGGGTGAATCCATCTCATTCACATTTACAGTTATAATTAATAATTATGTACTTCCCTCCATTCTTGTCTTTTATACTTTTGCCCCTTTTCTTCACTCCCTGTCCCCTCTTTAAAAGAAGAAGAAGGTAATAGGGGAAGAATGTGCCTAGTAAAAGTATTCTGTGGCTGATATGATGAGTATCTGCTTCCTTGACTCTCTTTTCTTTCCCTCACCCAGATCCCAATTACAGATTCTTATCTTTTTTTATTTCTTTTTACAACCCTCTTCACAATTCTCAACTCTAAGCTTAGACTTTGTTTTCCTTATAACTAATTCCTCATTGAATTTGCTATTTCTATCTATCATCTATCTATCCATCTATCCATCCATCTATCTATCTATCTATCTATCTATCTATCCACCTATTCATCTATCTGTCTATTTAATTGAAGTGCCCTTCAATTGCTCACTTGTTCATCTCTGTTTTTTTTTTTTTTTTATGTTTCTATTGATTCCTGAGGTCATACTTCCCCTTGGCAAAGCAAAGAGTCTTTTCTACATGCTCAAGTGATCCCATTCCATTCTGTCTTCTCCAGCAGATTGCACTCTTTATCATCCCCATGCTCTCACTATCTCTTTATGTGATATAGGAGTGAAGACAGACATAGTGGCAGAAGACATCTGGATAATGGGAGGACAGGTGAAGAGGGAGCACTTGGCAAACGGCTAGCATTTTTTTCAGTGAAATATGAGGTAAGGTTCTAAGCTGAAAAGCTGGGGAGGAGGGGAAGCCATGGCAAGTTTGAGGAAGGATGAAAATGTTTGAAAAAGTCACTGTGATGAGCAGTATAGTGAGCAAATTAGTGAGGTATAAAAGGACTACTTCACAGTGAGAGCAGAGTTAAGATTATGTAACATAAATTTGCATATGATCAATCTGAAAATTCACTTTTTTCCCCTGTTTGTTTTCACCCCAGTGGGGGTGAGTGTGGGAAGGGAAGGATGAAGAATAGAAATAATATATCAAATAGAAAAAGAAAAAGAAAGGGAAGAAAAGAACATCATTGAAGCATAATTTTTTAAAAATGCACAGAATGAAATGGAAGAAAGTTCAGAAAGGATCACAAGTAGAACAACTTTGTGATGTATATGTTGAATTTATTATATATTTAGAAGAAAAGCAATCTACATAATAGTTCCATACTTTCATGTACAACCCTATTCTTTTTATTATGTATGTGGAAATGCTAATTTTATTTGGTGAACTTTTTTAAAGTTCAGAATTTTTAAAAAAAATGTAAATATTGTAAGGTTTATTGTATATGAATGGATTTAATTATTTTACTTTGCCCTTTTAATTTATGCACCAATGTATTATTGCATTTTAGTTATCTGTGTTCATGTCTAATTTCCTTATTAAGCTATAAATGAGTTCCAGGAGGGAAGTTTGTATTTTCCTCATGGACTAGTACATTTTATGCACTTAATAAATACTTGTTGGATGAAAAAATGAATGATGGAATTTAGTCTTAAATCTTTGCACTTTATTCTTCTATCAAGGATTCTACCCTTCTAAAGTTTTCTAATCATGAAGGCTACTTACACCTACTCAATTAAAAACATATGAAGCTCTATTGCCAAATAAAGGTCAAAGATGGTGTAGCCCATACTAGTCTGGGTACATGTGCTTTTCTTGGGGTATTAGGGATATCCCTGAGGAGGAGTAATACCATCTCTTCTCTAATGGCACAATAGTATTACATTACATTCATATACTATAATTTGGAGCTTATCTTGGTCTATGGTGTGAGATGCTGGACTAGATGTAGTTCTTGCCAGATTGCTAGCTTGTTTTACCAGCAGTTTTAAAAATAGTCTTGCTCAGGTTCATCTGCATGATATTAGTGAGTATTTTGAAAATGGTGGATGCTTCTTAGACCCAGCCTCCAAAAAACTTCTGGTGGGTTTTGGTGGGGCAAGAGTCTGCAATGAATTTTGGAGAGAAAAGGATACCCATTAGGGGTCAAGGGAGTGTTTAAGTGGAGGTTCTTAATTTGGAATCTCTGGGTCAATTTTAGGAGATCAATGAACTTGAATGGGGAGGGGAGAGAGAGAGAATTACATCTTTATTTTCACTAAACTCTATATTTAGCACTTTCTTCCACTAAAAAAAACCCCACTATTCTGAGATTGAGTTCATAGTTGGGAATGCTGGTATACTTGCAATCCCTACTATTAGGGAAAGGCTGAGGTGGTAGATTTCTTAAATTCATGAGTTGCATGCTTTAATAGGGCTAATGTTGATTGACTGTTCACACTAAGCCCAGCACCACTGTGGTAAACTCCATGGAGCAGGGTGCTATCAGGCTGCTGAAGAAGAGACAAAGTGACCCAGGTCAGAAATGAATCAGGTTAGAGCTTCCATAACCATCAGCAGTGGCATCAGGCCTGTAAGTGGCCATTGTACTTCCAGCCTGGGTAAGATATGGAGGCCCAGTCTCAAAAAAAGGGGGGAAGGGAAGAGGAGGGCAAATACAAGGCTTAAAGACACTTCCAAAAGGGTCTATGATGTACACACACACAAATTATTAAGAATCCCTGGCTTAAACGAATTTTTAACCTTAAGTCAGATAGTCATCTAGTTCTGTAAAACTTCAAATTAAAACCAAACACAAGCAGTTAAAATAATAAATAATCTTAGCCTAGGGTATTATGAATGGCTTTTGTTGGTTCCTCCTAATTAGGTGTGGGGACTCCTGGCCTCAGCTATATACTTAAAAAGCTACTAGCCTGTGTTATTATACCTTAGCATGTAGCCCTGAAAACTTGAAGCATGGAAGACGGTGCCAGAGAGAAGAAACCTGGCAATCACAGGACCATTAGAGATGAGATACCCAACAGAGTATAGCATGATAACCCCATTAAAGTACATCAGCAGTCCTCTAGAGTCAGAAGTATGAGTTGCCTTGGTCATACATGTCTTCTACAGATGTGTGCCTTCCACAGGTGTGCCCTGGCCCCATTGGTTCCTGGCCCATTTTGTCCTCTATGCATGTGCCCTGGTCATGTGTTCTCGGATTACAAGCCCTTCCCCACTAGTGGCATGGTAACTCATGGGAGAGTGTAAAGCTTTTCTATGGGGAAATTTTTTTTATTGTGACTCTTTATACTGTCCTTATCTAGTAAATGTATTTTGTTTTTAACTAATGTATCCTCTGACCGGCTGGTAAAAATAAAGAGCAGAAGTAACTGTAAGCTACAGTTTTGAGTGGGTACTGCTCCATAGAGTTCCTAGAACCTGAGGCAACTTTTCCAGGGACCAACACGCTCTGTATGTGCCTGAAAAATCTGGCAAAAATAAGCATCAAAAGCAACTTCAAAAGAAAGGCACAGAAAGAGACTTTGTATACAAAGAAGGAGAGGATATTCCACCCATTTCGCTTTGGCAATTGTTGCCAGGAAGGACAGTGTTTTAAGGTGAATATATTTGTATTTGTCTCTCTGATCTTTTGATTATGGGCTTGAATAGCCACCTCCTTCTCTTGCCTCCCTGAGTCTCTTTTCATCTATCAGACACTACAAGGTGGTTGTGTACATGTATCCAGTGTGCTGATATTTCCCCTTCCTCCTCTTTTCCTGTCTGAGTAAATGGAGAAAATGATGAGAGGCATCGTGATAAAATAGAAACAGTGTTGGATTTAGGACTGGAGGACCTGAGTTTGACTCTTGACTCTGCTCCTGTGAGTGTGTATACTTGTGTATCCTTTGGCAAGTTAGTTGTAACTTCTCTCTGGGCTTCAATTTCCTCATCTGTGGGTTGTACTACAAGATTTCCAAGGACCCTTTCTTTTGTAACCTGTAAAGTGCCCCCCCCCCCCAAAATATGTGCATTTGTGATGGACAGGATTAGTAGGTGGTAGAAAGGAAAAGCTAAAAAGAGAAAGCCCCTTAGGGTAATAACAGCACCCAGGGAGGAGAGCAGCACTTGGAGGGATTTTCCTTTCTTTTTTAGGGAGAGATGGCACAGAAAGATGGGATTTGTCCTCATCTTATGGGAGAAACTGATAGCCTGGCTATGGCAGTACAACTACAGAGCAGGGAAGCAGTATAAGGAACAGCTAGAAGATGGAGAGAGGGAGATAAAAGATTATAAAATGAGCTTCTTTTTGCTCAGCAGGGCAAGACAAGGCTTAGGGAAGGAAAGGGACTCTGACAAAGAAGCCTCTCTCATCCTCAGAACTGCAATTGACTTTAGAAATCTGCATACATGTTTGAACTATAAGATGCTCATTCAAATATTTCTGCTTCTTTTTCTTCTTTTAATGAAACTTTCTTCTGAAATAGTATGAACTCCATGTTCACAAGTAGAGGGACCATGAATTCATTTTCTCAGATTTCCTTGGCTATGAGCCAAGACAAATGAGAAAATTCCCTTAAGTGTACCCAGGTCTTCTATTTCTTGAGACTCTGATACAAGCATTATATATAGAATAGAACGGAAAAGCATTTGTTAAAGTGTTTCCTAAGGGTGATATAAATAAAAAAACCAAGGCTCAAGGAGTTCATATTGTATATATAAGAGAGACCACAAATAGAGGAGGGGTCAGGGGTGGGCATCTATACAATGGAGTGATTGATTGTATTTTCACCTCCTGTCTCATGAAGTTGTTGGAAGGAAAGTGTTTTGTAAATCTCAAAACACAACCCAAAAGTTAATTGACTAGTCACTCCCCCAAATAGGAAAAAAAGACAGAGTTCTAGTACTTGTGTTTCAACATGTTAACTGAGCTAGTCAGATACATATGACTGAAAATATAAATGAACACAGAATAAATATTAAAATTATTAGTATGTCAGTGAGTAAATGAGATATCCATGTTGGCAAGACAGGAAGTCTATACTGAATTTTCCATTTATTTCATGTGATATAGGTACAGTCAAACTCTCTATGCTCTTCTTTTTAAGTAGTACTTCCAAGAGAACAGCATGTACTTTCTTGTGTTATACTTTAGCCAGACCATACAGGTATTGGCCAGAACGGTTTGAAATGATCAACTACACATGTTTCAGCCAATCTGGCAGAGATATGTTGTACTTTGTGAGAGGGAAGGGAGGTGGTTGTAATGGCTCTTCAAACATTTTTCTGCACAACCCATTAATCAGCAGCAGAACAGCCAGGAGGGATAGTATTGCTTGGTTTCAGGACAAAGAGGTGAGTTTTGTGGTTTACAAGTGTGTGGATTGGGAATTCCAATTTTGACTGATTGGTGCTGAAGTCATTGCTAAAAATGATTATCAAGCTAGGGTCTCTGTACCGTAGTCACTGAATAAATCATTTTTAAACTTGACAAATCTAACCCTTGAAGGTCAGGGTTTCTTGCAAAAGAAAAAAGAACAATGGCTTCACAGTGAGAACACACTGGATAGGGAAGCTGTTCCTTGTGTCTTAACCACTTCCTTTCTCAACTCAAAAGACTCTTTTCTGCTCTCCTCAGTCTATAGCCCTCTTCAGCCCAATTAGTTCAGAATGCCACTGCCAAAAGCAGTACCAATTCCCACATTGGCAGAGTTCTTACTGCCTTCCTGAATCAGATTTAAACTTCCTCTCAATTTTGGGACTCTCCTATCTGTATTCTCTATCTCTTCTTTCATGTCTTTTCATTATTCCAGTCATCTCTAAGTACATCTTACATTTTCTCCCGAAGTCTCTTAATCAAGTATGTTTATGCCTGGAACATTCTTTCTATAACCTCATCAAAGACAAAATGCTTTCTCTTTTCCTGGTCGTGGAGTAGATAGAGCATTAAGACATGGCCTATTTATATCCTAACAAATTTTGATGTTGATTTAAGAAAAAGTAAAGGCAAAGTAACTGAAGGAAAAAAATCAGGACCTTCCAAAGCTCTTGCAGTCTGGTGTGAAGTTTTCTGTTCCATACAATCTTTCTACCACACCCTCTATAAAATTCACATTTTCCCCTTCTCTAACCCACTATACTTTCTCCCATAATCACTAGGGTCTACATCAACTCAATAAATGTCTTCAGGCTTTTCCTTCCTGTTGTCAACCACTCTTTCTGAGTTTATTCTCAAAGCCCCTCTTGTTGGTGTGATTACTGTCTGTCATTGAAAATTGCTCATCATTTTTGAAAGAGACAGTATCTTTTTCATAAAAAGCACCTCATAATGCTATTATACTCTTCTACAATAACTTGAGTATTTATAATGTTTTTTGGTAAAAAAAAAAAAAAGAATCCTAGAAATGGAAATCATTGAGTTATTCTTCAGTTTTAGTTACTAAAACCACATTAATAGAAATCTCTATGACTTGCTGATAAGTAGTAAGTTTGCTGATACTTGTAAAAAAGCTATTGAGTCCTTTTAAATCTGATGGGAATAATTCATGAATTATCTTCCTGACAAATCCTTTAAGTTTAAGCAACTTTTCATTGTGTCAAGAATTCTCAGTGGAAGCTGTGGTATATATACTTTAAGAAATGTAACTTAAGGATACAAAGGAAACGGTTCAAGACATAGCAGCAAAATACAATTTGTTTTTTTGAGGAACTCACTCTCAATTGGAAGACCTTATACGTGAAAACTCTGCCACTGAATTCTCTGCAGAAAACAGCCTTGAGTTTGGTGGACAAAATGTCAGGGAAGAAAAGGATTTATGAGGTGCAGCTTTATAAGAAAAAATCCTAGGATGGGAAGTCGCCTGGCTAAGTAAAATAAGAAGTTATAAGAGAAATCAAATGAATCTCTTTGTAAATCTTTTGCTAATAACATTGTGCATATGAAATCCATCAAATTCTGCAAACCTACCTTTCACCTTTTTGAAATAAAACATAAGCAAGTTTTACTTGTAGTTTATTGGCATTGAATGTCAGAAAATTTTCATGCTGTTTTCTTTACTGGGTATCATATACAATGCAATGAAGTTCCACAGGGCATTTTGTTCATTGATTTTAGTGGTCAGTTTTTCAATAAATTCATGCTAGTATTTTTTCTTATCTTAGAGTTCCAACCAGATTGCATTGCCTCAAATGCATTTTGGGGAAGAGTATGAATTTGAATGACATATGGAGTCCCTGTTGACACTGCAGATGTTGGTTAATTTTAGATTCTGAAAGAACAAAAGAACAGAAGCAATATGAGACAAATTAGTTTCTCTTTGGCCTTTTCTTTGAAAATTCCTTTTCTATCACCACCACACAATGGTGGGCTACAAATTCTGTAGATACAAGCCATCTTGTAGAACACTAATTTTTCTTTCTGAAAACTATATGACCTTAATGCTAAAAGAATAATTGCATTTATTTCTTGGTAGAACAAAATAAAGGGGTTTTAGCACAATTTTTACTTTAAATGACACAAAGCTAGGGGAAGAGTGAAATTCACAAAAAATCTTTGTGGGTCGCATTTAGGAGGTAGCAAATATGGGGAATATACCAGCTTTTGGACCAAATTATCTGTTCTGGCCACTTAAATAGTCTGAATTAAAACAATCTTGGACCATCCTCTGCTTGTCATTGTCTGTACGAGTGTCAATTTCTGGTAGAACAAAAGGTATGAATATGCATTATACACACATATGAGATGTGTTAAACAAATAAGTTTTTTTAGAAACCCACTAGCCTATGGAGATATGTTTGCCCACATATATTACCAGTGGATTTCTTATGTCTTATTATTATTTCCATACCACCTACTCACAATACAAGTGTACTGAAATAAAAAAAGGAGAAGCAGTACCTTCCTTACTTCAAAGAATCTGTGATCTTATCAAGGTGGCTACTGCTTCTACTGATGCAAATTCCAGACATTTGTGCCTTTTAAACCTGCACTCCCTTCAATACCACTACAGAGAGCTCAATCAAGGGGGACTTCTAATTCTCTTAATAACACATGGACACTAAATGGAAAATATGGCCTATTCATCAATTACCCTTTCAACTCTCTCTCAGACCAGTCTTCTTTTTTCTCCAGCCATATATTTCTTTGATGAAACTTCCTCTCTTCCTACATACCACCATCTTCTCAGCTATCCATGGCTTACAACCTAGGTGTTATTCTCAACTCACTTTCCCTCACCAGTGCCCTCTCATCACCATCCCATGATTTTTTGTGAAGTCCTGCTGATTCTACCTTCTCAACATCTCTCCTCTGACACTACCACAACACTGGTATAGGCCTGTATCACCTCATATTTCGACTATTTCAGTAGCCTTCTGGTTGGTCCCCCTACTTCTTTCTCCACTAAAGTCCATCCTCTACTCAGCTATCAAAGTGACCTTCCTAAAGCACAGGTCTGACAATGTCACCTTCCCATGCCTATCCCCATTCAATAAACTCCAAAGGCTCCCTATCTCCTCTAGGATCAAATATAAAATTCTCCATCTGACTTTTAAAACCTTTCATAAACTGGCTTCCTCCTAGCTTTTCAATCTCCTTGCATTTTACTCCCCTCCATATACCCTATCATCCAATGACAATGTTGTCCTTACTGTTCCTCACACAAGACAATCCATTACCCATCTCATTTCATACTAGGGCCTTCCCTCTGAGATATACCTCCAGTAGCTTGCCTTACACATAGCTTAACTGTACACCATTGTGTGTATGTTGTCTCCCTTTTAGAAGATGAGCTCCTTGAAAGCAGGGACTGTTTTTGCCTTTCTTTCACCAGTGCTAATCATCGTGCCAGGAACATAGTAGGTACTTAATAAAGGCATTTTGATTTAACTTGATAACATCTTTCATGTCACTTCTCCTGTAAAATTCTTCATTTGGAATGTTTTGCAGCTTGTCCTTGCCTATGCCATTGCCCTTTGGGTGATCTTGAACTTCAGTTCTTCTGAGACTGTGGTATTTATATGGGGTAATTCTTCTAAAATTAAATTCACTGACCTGTATGGAATAGTTTTTAAAGACCTATTTGCATTCTAGTAAGATATTTCAGGGCAGGACCAAGTCATTGCAATGCTGAAACATCAAGTCAGCAACTAAACAAATCGTCATCAAAGAAGCTGATCCAGATAAAATAAAATGATTTAGGATAAAGCTACCTTTTAAAACTTCAGCATCTAAGCACACTTCAATAAGGTCCAAGATGGATTTAATTCAAATTGATTTAATAAGCAGTTATTAAGCAACTACTTAAGGTGCCTATTTTGAAAAGTATCCTCAAAGTCAAGAAGACTTAAGTGTATGTCCAGCCTCTGACATAGTGATTGTGTCATCCTGGGCAAGAGACTCATTTTCTCAGTTTCCCAGGCAACTTTCTAAAAGACTAAAAGGTATAGAATGTCTGCAGATCTGTATTGGTAGAAGGGATTTCCTTATTGGACGTTCCTTATACCCATATAATCACAGGCCTAACAAAAAATAAGGAAAAGAAAAAAGAAGGTACCAAGCACTGTGCTAGACACTAGGAATAAAAAGACAAAAATGAAACCAGTCTCTGCTTTTAAGGAGCTCATGTTGGGGAGATTTGGTGGAGGACAGGAGAAACAATATATCCATAGATAAAATAACCTATCTACTATATACATATATATATATGCATTATATATATATATATACACACACATACATGTATGTATACATACATACAGATATATGGAGAGAGAGAGAGGAGTTTTTAACATCTGTCAGGGAGGGCTCAGAAAAGGCCCTGGGCAGGACTTGGCACTTGAGTTAACTTTGAATGAAGCTAGAGATTCTAAAAGATGGAGCTGAGAATAGGGAACATTCAAAGTAGGAGGGCATAATCTGTGCAAAAGCATGGAGGTCGGAGATGGAATGTCATACATGAGCAAACAAGAAATAGACCAGTTTGGCTAGAATACAGAATACATGAGGGGAAATGATGTGAAAAAAGTCTGGAAATCATGCTAAATCATGAAGGGCTTTAAAGCCAAAAAGAGGAGTTTTGTATTTTATCGTAAGGACAATTGGGAGCCACTGAAGTTTTGTGTGTAGAGGAAGGACATGGCCATTCCTGTGCTTTAGGAATCTCATTTTGGCAGCTGGGTAGAGGACTGACTGGATGGCAGAGAGACCTGAAGCAAGGTCATCACTTAAGACCCTACTGCAGAAAGGCAATGGGGCCCTGGTGTTGGCTGAATGAGTGGAGGGAAGGCAGATGCAAGAGATGTCGTAGAAGCAGAAGTGACAATGCTTGGCAACTGATTGAATATGGGAGGTAAGGGAGAGAAATCATAGATTTAGAGGCCATCTAGTCCAATCCCTTTATTTTGTATGGAATAAAATTGAGACCCAGAGAAGTTGTGACTTGCCTAAAACAGGCAGTTAAGTGGCAGAGATGATATTTGAATCCAGAACCTCACAGACTCCTAATCTCTTGCTCTTTCTACTGTATTGAGCTATCTCTCAGCATTGAAAAGACTTAGAAATTGATTGGCTTGATTGATTGGCTGGGTGACAGTGTGAGGGGGAATTAAGAGCTGAAGCTGACTCCACAGTTGGCAACCTGTGTAAGGATAATGATGCCTTCCATAGACACAAGGCAGTGAAGAAGTGCAGTAGGTTTAGGGAGAAGATAATAAAGTCTATTTTAGACACGGTGATTTTGGACACCTGAGATGGTGGAGATGTCCAGTAGAATAAGAATTCGACTTGACAGGGAATGTTATGATGATGCCAACCAGTAATATTATGGTAATCGGAATATTTTTCTAGGTAATTCCAAAAAGCTCCCTCATCTTCCATTTTGCATAGCTCTTTATCATTTACAGCACAACTGCACACCCAGTTAGGCAAAGGTTTTTTCTTTTCCATTCAGTAACTCTTTCAGTGCTTGTGCTTGTCTAGTGAGTACTGTCAAAATTAAAGAAAGGAACAGATGGTCTTAACCCAGTATTCCTTTTACAAGGAACTGAGCCAGTTTATTTTGGGGAGTTGGTACTAGTTTGGTGTTAGCAGTGAATGGAGTTGTTTCTAAAGCATTTCTGATTCAGGTCCATAATCATAGGGACTGGTCTGCATTTTTTTCCCCAATTTCCCATCAATCAAATAAATCAAAATCAATCTGAGTCTTAATTTCAGGGAGAGCAAATGTGTGATATAGTTACATCCTTTTGAGGCCATAAGAAGCATCATCTTGATAGGATAATTAATATTGCATTTAATCCTAAAAATTCAAGATAGACTGCATCTGTGAACAGTATCATAAATTCTGCTTTTTATATACAAAATCTCTATAAAGATAATTTTAATATCACATAATGTTCCCTAAATTACTAAATAATATATGAAGGAATATTTTTATGAAATTCTGTCTCAATAAATAGAAGTTATCTAATTTTGAAATAACAGTAACTGCCTATAGTTTTTTTAAAGTGAATTTTGAGGCACTGATGTCACTCAAGTTGGTTTTAGTTTTAAAATACCAACATTTGCACTGTGCTAGTAGAAAAGTTATTACTGATAATGGTGTTTTGTTATCCCATCTAGAACATGTTTTCATTGAAGAATTTTAGAATGTTTTATTTATTAGTTTCATAGATGCTTGGGGAACACACTCTACTATTCAGCATTTTACATCTTGTGATTTTCAATTTATAAAACTAAGTCTTGAAGTAGTTAAATAACTTCTAAAGGTTCCATGCCTATTCAAAGGCATAACTGAATGATGAAAATTATAATTTATTTTTATGTTGTGCTTTAAGGTTTACAGAGTGCTTTTCTTACAACCCTGTGAAGAAGGCAATGAAAGTAAATTGCACCCATTTTATCAATATGAGGAAATTTTGGCTCAGAGACATTAAATAATTTGTCCCAAGTCACATATGTGCTAAATGGAAAGCTGGGATTCAATCCCAGGTTCTTTGACTCCAAATCCAGTGTACTTTCTGTTATATTACACTATCAACAACATATATAATATGCATATATATGTATACATGCACATTTTATGAATTGTATATACATGGATATATATGTACACACATATATGCATGTAATTATAGTTTTTTAAATGACACTAAGGTTGTATGGTGCTTCTTGGACTAACACAATCTCAGGAAGAAGGGACCCTGGAGGCCAACTATTCTAGCCCGTACCTGAGCAGTAATCTCTTCTACAACATTTCCCCATCTCACATTAAAGAACTCCAGTGAGGTCTCCCAAAGCAGGGCATTCATTCCACTTTGGGGCAGCTCTGTCTATTATTACAATGAACAAAATCCTTCCTTTCTGCAACTTCCACCCATTCGTCCTAGTTCTGTACTTTGGGACCAAGCAAAACAAATCTAATTTATATTCTACATGACAACCCTTCACCACATAAAGATAGCCTTTTCTATCCCAGGCTAAACAATTCCAATTTCTTCAAGCAATCTGCATATGTTATGGCTTCAAGTTGTCTTTCCATCATTGGTATCATTCTGGATATTATACTTCTATGATTCTAATATATTGCTAAATTAGTATTTTTAGAAGCAAGATGTAAAATGCTGAATAGTAGAGTGTATTCCCCAAAGAGATTCACAGATATCTGGCTCCTCAACAAAATAAGGGCTGTGGTTTTTCTGTAGATCAGTCTTTTCAATGAAATTGTACATGTGATGACATGACATGCAATTATATAACAGTCTACTTGACCAAACAAAATATAGGCAAATAATGGGACCAGAGTACAGAGTATTAGAAAAAACATTGGGCACAGATGGAGTCAGAATGACGTGATAAAATAAATAATATATTAGCATAACACAAAATATGACATGTGCCATCATGCCATACAATACACAGGGCTGCTGCCATCACATGTTATGCAACACACGATGTCAGTCTGATCATGTACCAATGAATATGCATGTTATACATGTGATAACACATAATAAGCAACATGCTATGAGAAGCCCCATGTAATGACACATGGTGAAAGTAACTGTCCTGGCAATGCTATGACTCAATGGCACTTGACATGTGATTACATGAGATGACGCAATGTGACATCTTATGGCATATGACCTATGTCAGGCAACATGCATGATACATGATATGGCATGATGTCGGGTGATATGTTAAGGTAATGGCATGTAAATATAATGAAAGGTGATTATCATGCTATGCATACAATATGATGCGACAATTGCTTGAAATGATATGTTACATAACATGACATGATATACATAATATGGTATCAGATATAGTAATATAAAAAAAAAATCTGTACTTTCATTATGATAGGGATCATCCTGAAACGGCAATACCCACCACCATCACAGGTTGCTACCAGTCTATGACTTAGTAATAAGGAGATGCATGAGGCACAAAAAATTAAGCAAAATGACCAAGGTCACATAGCTATTAAATAGCAGAATTTTAATTAGGACTCAGATCCTCAGAATCCAAATCTATTACTAAGACACTGTCCTTGGCCTCATAGAACTTATGTTGTAGTTGATTCTTCGTGTTTTTGAAGATGACCAATGACATTACAGGGTGAAGTCTTGACTCATTTGTGAATTAGATTTAAATGAGGAAGAGTTGTTCAAAGTCATCAGCCTTACTCTTACTTCCAGGATCATCAAAGTTCAGTGGTTAAGATAAAAGGTCAGAACAATTGTTGATGCCCAGAATGCAGTGAATGACCTTGGCATCTTTGATGTCTGATTGGGTACTAAGGTAGGACTAACCCCTCTCTGTGAGGACTTGTAAGGAGCTTTTCAGGACTGCTCATCTACCTTTGGTGTCCACCTTCGCCCAAGCCTCACCTGTGGCTCCAAGAAGCTATAGAATGCACATTGGCCCCAGCCAGTAAAACTGTCTTGTACACAGCCTATACCAGGTTGAGGGTAACTGACAGGCCTCAAGCTGATCAGTGAGTTAGGGGGATGTCTATTCTAAGAATGTGCAAGTGCCTTTCAACTCTTAAATTCATAACCAATGCCTTAGGTCAGTGATGTTAATCCTGCCATGCTCTTAAAACATCACAGTTTTTTTTCTCTCCTTCATAGCCAAACTCTTAAAAAAAATGTAGAGTTGTTTGTTTGCGCTCACTGCTTTATATTTGTCTTCCCTTTCCCTTATGTCCTATTTCTAGCCAGTCCCCAAATCCTGCTGAGTCTTCATGTTCCTCAAATTTGTCCGTCTCTCACTACTGATATCATTACATTTCTTCAGTCCCTCATTGGTTCTGGAGGCTCATGACCATAAATCTGCAGCATCTTGCTACTCTTCTGGCCTGTGATTTTTATCCCAAACCACCCTGTGCTACTTGTATAATCTTTCTTTAAAAAAAAGTCACATTTATTATTTCTTCCTTTCTTAACTTTGCCTGCTAAATTCTTTACCTATTCTTCAAAACCCAACCTCTGCTCTAGGAAGTTTTCCTTAATATTCCATATCCAAAGCAAGATGCTTTCAAAATTCACGAAGTACTTTGTTTCACACCTTTCTTGTGCATTCAGGCAATATGGTTTGCTACGGTTATTTGTGCTAGCACCATCTTCCTACTAGAATGTAAACTCCATGAAGTCTTTATGGAGTGTTCAGGGAGGACTAGCACCTCTGGTATGAGGACTTGCTAAGCCCTTTTCAAAGTTGCTCATCCACCTTTGGTGTCCACCTTTCACCTGTCTCTAACCTGTGGCTCCAAAAAGCTGTAGCATGTGCAGCAGCCACACTCTGGCAAAACTGTCTTAGCATACAGCCTAAACCAGGTTAAGGGTGACCAAGAGGCTCATCCTTTGATAAGTTAAAGGGGTGTCTACCACAAGCATGTGAAGACTTCCCCTGGTGGGGAAGCAGATAAAGGATCAACCAATCCTTTTTCTAAAAACTTCCAGGGAAGAGGAACCTGCTGCCCCCTCAGGCAGCCATTCTATTTCTGGATAGCTCTAGATGTTAGAAAAATTTTCCTTACATGAATCCATAAGTTGCCCCTTTACAGCTTCCACCTACCACTGAGGCAGAACAAGCCTAATCCATCTTCTACTTTAAAACCCCTTTAAATCCTTGGAGAGAGTGGTCATGTCCCCCCTAAGTCTTCTCCAAGAGTGGAGGAAAAATCTTTTTCTTTGTGATGGTTTAGGACATTTCATCCTACTTAGAGCCAAGAGGATGAAGAGAAGCTAAACCTCCAGTTGCCTTTCAGTCTTATAATGCTTTGATTTTTATGATCACTGGGAAAGAAGTTAGTGCTAATAAAAGATTTCTGGGTTGCTACGTGTTACTCTTTTACTAACCTTGAACGCTTCCCCCGAACTCCCCCTCACCAATGCTATAATTAAACCCTCTGGAGTAAAGATAGACTATTCTATTATATATGGCCAATAAGCCTAAAAAAGTCTCCTAATTTTAGTTCACTGACACAATCTAATTTTAAATGGTTCTCCTGATCCACTGCTCTCCATGGAATTCCATGTTATCATTGGAGGTTCGGATGGGAAATCAACTGATAAAAAATTCCTAGGCTCAGTGAAATGTATGTGTGGGAGGAGGAGCTGGAGACCACAGTCATAAATGTCTGCTCCCCCTACCCAAAAAGTCATTTCCACAGACAAGCATGAAGAAGATGGATCTCTGGGAAGAAAAACACTAAGAGGATATTACCAGAATGCGTTTAAAGAGGTTCTTGTGACGTCAGGATTGGATTGTTGATGGAGGTGTGGGTACTAAGACTGTGTGTTATGGACTACAACTAGGAATCTACAACCTCCAACTGATGCTCTGCTACCCTATTACGAATGACAAAAACTGGACTGCTCTTTAGAGACAGCCACTTATCTAAGCAGGGCACATCACAGTCTGAATTTTTCTTTAGTTTTTTTGAATTGTTTTGTTTTTTAAAGATTAAGCATGCTACTATTGTTAAGGGAGGTGGGGAGGAGGTTATGGAAAATTCAAAGCCTGTACCAAGCTTAAAGGTACAATTTATGGAACACAATGAACAGCTGCTCTCATTGGAACATGTTCACCAACCCTGCAAAGACAATATTTTTATTTACCAACCCAGTCATACCATGATAGTAAATGCCTTTAGAACTTTCTATCAAAAATCTTTGGCAGTAGAATCTCATATTTGTGGGATTCAACTACCACATAACGATTAGGTAAAAGTCATGGGTCTAGTCATAAAAAGAATACTGGATCCCTTCTCCTTGCTGCCTCCTGATATCAGCTGAAGGCATATGTTTGTAGGATGTGTGTAGGGGGAATGATAAGTAGAAGCAGACTCAAAAACATTCCCCTTCCATTTTGCTTGGCCACGTCTTTTCCTCTCAACCTGATTCTACAATCCCTACTGCTTCTTCCTATACTTTCCCTCCACATAAAAATAGCAGTAGTACATCTGAGATAATGGAATGGATGGCAATGGTGGTAGTTATTTTTATTAATAGAGAAGTTAAAACTACACATAAAATCCAGATGACTCCAGCCAGCCTGAGACAACAAGCACATACTGTCTTCAAGAAGCTTACATTCTAAAGAGAAGACAACACAGACACGGTAGTTATGTACAAGACAAAAAGCCCTTATGAGGTTACTTTAGGTGTGAAGGCACTAGCTGCTGAGGGAACCAGGAAATGTCTTTTGCAGAGGGGAGAGTGCTTGGGTTGATTCTTGAAGGAAACTGGCCATTCCAAGAGGCAGCTGTGCAGAGGGAAAGCCTTCCAGTCCTACCAGACAGCCAGTGCAAAAGTAAAGAGACCAGAGAATGAGCGTTGTGTGTGTGACTCAGATGGTTGAGTTGTGTAGAATGTGTGCAGGGAAGTAATGTGCGACATTGGAGAGAAAGGAAGAGGACAGGCTCTGAAGAGCTGGGTATGCCAAAAAGGGATTTGTCTTTGACTCTAGAAAAGGAACTACTGGAGTTCATTGTGTAGGGGGGAGAACACAAGAAGATCTGGGTTCAAGTGTTGGGTTGTTTGATGTTGAATCTTCTTCTCAGTCTGGTCCTTTTGAACCTCTCCAATCTTCCCAATCATTCTTTCCTTCACATATTCTTGGCAAGTCACTTAACAGTGTCCAGACAGCTCTCTAAGACTAAAAGTTGTAGGACTGTTGTACATTGGTAAAATGTGTTTTGTCCTTGGAAATTCCCTACACTAGTGAAGTCACAGATCAGAGCAGGAAAAAATACTACTAGTACCATATGTAATCAAAGGCAAGGAAGATTCTATTATCTTGAAAAGAAGCATGGGGGACAGTGGCAGTGTTTGGGTTTCAGTCCTAAATTCTGTCAACTGGCTAGCTGAATGACCTTGGGTAAGTCACCTAACCTCTTGGTCACGGTTTCCTCAACTGTCTCAACTAGAATTCTCTTGTAGTGGCTTCCTGTTACCTCCAGGATCAAATGAAAACTCATCTGTTTGGCATTTAAAAGACTTCTTAATCTGGTTCCTTCCTACTTTTTTAGTTTTCTTTCATATCACTTCCCTCCAGCTACTTCTGATCCTGTCATACTGTTCCATGTCTTTGACTCTCCCCCATACCTACAATGTACCACTTCCATATTTTGCCCCTCAGAATCCCTGATTTCTCTCCAGACTCAGCTCAAATGCCATATGAAGACTTTACTGATTCCCCTAGCTGCCTGTGTACTCCTTCCCAAACCTATATTGTATTATTTTAAAATAGTCAGTATTACTTATTTATATACATGATGTCTCTCTCCCTAGTTAGAGTGAAAGCTCCTGGAGGCAGAGGACAGTTTCACTTTTGTCTTTGAATAACCCAGTGCCTAGCCCACAGTAGTCTCTTAATAAATGCTCACTGACTGACATCTCCATTGGCTGAAATCCTTCCCTTGTAGCTCAGGCATTCCTCCACTTCATCCTCAGTGAGGTAAAACCTCACAGCTAAAGGAGATCCCTCCTTGTTTCACCATCCATCCTTCTGTTTGACATCTCTTACGCTCTTTTCTCATTTTAGTTTATATTATGTTTATTTGTACATTGTATTTGGAATGGGAAGGAAGGGAAATGTTTCAGGGCTATTAAAACGTTCTTTCACATCTCTTTTTTTCATTAATTTGAAAATGTGTCCTGCCAAAAGAGAGGACTCTAGGTCTCATCTAATCAATGGTCCCACTTTAGGATGACATGCCAATACACCTGGTATCAATTCATGCCACCTGGGAAGAGGAGCTTGGCTTCTCAGTGTTTTACTATTGTGGTTTCCTGGGTTGGGCAGCTGGGTGCCCAATAATAATAAAAACCATAATAATGCTTCATAATTATGTACTACTTTTTGCCAGAACTTCAACTTAATTACAATGAATATGAAAGGAACTGGCACCCGTTTCTTGCCTGTTGGGGTACAACACCCAGAGGCCTGGAAACATAAATGAGACTAAGACTGCAACCTTCCCCTGTGGAGCCTATCCTGGCAACTTACCCATAGTTCTCTGGGCTTTTCAATGATCGTCAGAAACAAAGAGTATTTTTTAAGTACCCATGTGAGCCTGTCACTATGAAGTGAAATTATATTTACCACACAACTGCTACCACATGTGGGTGGTACAGAATCGTGGAATCCTGGTCCTGGAAGGGACTTCCAGGGGTTATCTCATTTATTCCCCTGCCTTCAGGCACAACTGCCACCTAACCCAGACAGGAAAGAGGAGTGACTGACTGTTCTTTTTAAGAGGAGGAGACAACCTGTTGGGGCTGCTAGTTTAATAGAGTCAGGGTTTCTTCTTAAAGTCTTCCTTGGGGTGATATATGATTTATAAGGTCTGTCAGCTCAAGGGTGCTGCATTCTTCTGGCCTAGCACCTTAGGTATTCCAATTACATTTGTTGTTGACAAGGTGACAACTACAAAAATCCAGGTAGGAAGAACACAGTGGGTCAAAGAATGAAAACCCAGCAGATGGGAGCAGCAAAGGAGGGAGTGACCTCTGCCCTCCTACCACTCCTCGCTTTTTGGTCATTTCTCCTTTGCTGGCCTTTCCCCAAAGGGTGGGGCAGGAAGACAAACACACCACACAGTCCATTTTTATGAGCAGCTCTGGTGGAAGTTTTAGGCAGGAGAAGGGAAATAACTGTCTAAACAAGGTGCCAGAAATCTTTGACAGGGTCCCTTTTAGGAGTGTGGGTACTTAACTGAATGTGACCAACCCTAGATAAGTTTGTAAGATCCCAAAAGGCATTGACTCCCACTGTATACACTGATTTGATTTTTCACAACTGTGCAACTAGTTGGCAGATGGGGTAGAAAGATCTGAGACATTTTCTTTCTTTTCTTTTTTTTTACTATAACTACTACTACTACAACTACTCCTACTACTACATCACTACTACTACTACTGCTACTGCTACTACATCACTACTACTACTACTACTATTACTACTGCTACAACCTACTATATCACTACTACTACTACTACTGCTACCTATCAGTACTACTACTATATCACTAATACTACTACTACTACTGCTACTACAACTACTACATCACTACTACTACTAGAACTACTACTACTACAATGTCACTACTACAACATCACTACTACTGCTATTACTGCTACTACATCACTACTACTACT
>CM053581.1:76505327-76524864 GCA_028627135.1 Pseudochirops cupreus
GCCTTGACAGGGAGTTAGAAAATCAAGTATTTGGCTGGGAAAATGAATAACTAGGGGGGGGAAACATCAGACTATAGAATCTTACTTTGGTGACAAAGAAGAACAAAACATACAACCAGAAGAAGACCACAAAGTCAAAGCCCCTACATCAAAAGCCTCCAAGAAGAATATGAATTGGTCACAGGTCGTGGAAAAGCTCAAAAAGGATTTTGAAAATCAAGAAAGAGAAGTAGAGGAAAAATTGGGAAGAGAAATGAGAGTGATGCAAGAAAATCATGAAAAATGAGTCAACAGCCAGCTAAAAGAAACCCCCCAAAAATACTGAAGAAAATACACCTTTAAAAAATAGACTAAAATAAATGGCAAAAGAGGTCCAAAAAGACAATGAGGAGAAGAATGCCTTAGGAAGCAGAACTGGCCAAATGGAAAAAAGAGGTCCAAAAGCTCACTGAAGAAGATAATTCCTTCAAAATTAGAACAAATGGAAGCTAATGACTTTATGAGAAATCAAGAAATTACAAAACAGAACCAAAAGCATCAAAAAATAGAAGACAGTGTGAAATATCTCATTGGAAAAACCACTGAGCTGGAAAATAGATCCAGGAGAGATAATTCTAAAATTATTGGACTACCTGAAAGCCATGATTAAAAAAGAGCCTAGATATAATCTTTCAAGAAATTAGGAAGGAAAACTACCCCGATATTCTAGAACCAGGGGGTAAAATAGAAATTGTAAGAATCCGCTGATCACCTCTTGAAAGAGATCCCAAAAGGAAAACTCCTACAAATATTGTAGCCAAATTCCAGAATTCCCAGGTAAAGGAGAAAATATTGTAAGCAACCAGAAAGAAACAATCCAAGTACTGTGGAAATACAATCAGGATAACACAAGACCCAGCAGTTTCTACATCAAGGGATCGAAGGACTTGGAATATGATATTTCAGAGGTCAGAGGAGTTAGGATTAAAACCAAGAATCACCTACCCAGCAAAACTGAGTATAATACTTCAGGGAGAAAAACAGATATTCAATGAAATAGAGGACTTGGTTTCAAGCATTATTGCTAAAAAGACCAGAGTTGAATAGACAATTTGACTTTCAAATACAAGGCTCATGAGAAGCATGAAAAGGTAAGAGAAATTGTAAGGGACTTATTAAAGTTGAACTGTTTACATTCCTGCATGAAAAGATGATATTTGTAACTCATGAGACCTTTCTCAGTATTAGGGTAGTTGGAGGAAGTAGATAAATAGGTAGGTAGGGAGGTAGGTAGGTAGATAGATAGATAGATAGATAGATAGATAGATAGGTAGGTAGATAGGTAGATAGATAGATAGATGGATAGATAGATAGATAGATAGATTAATTGATAGATTAGATAGATGGTACAAGGTGAGTTGAATATGAAGGGATGATATCTAAAAAAATAAAATTAAGGATGAGAGAGGAATATATTGGGAGAAGAAAAGAAGGAGAGATAGAATGGGATAAATTATCTCACATAAAAGAGGCAAGAAAAAGGTTTCACAATGAAGGGAAAGAGGGGGGAGGTGAGAGGGAATGAGTAAACTTTACTCTCATCAGATTTGGCTTAAGAAGGGAATAACATATTCACTCAATTGTGTATTTTACCCTATAGGAAAGTAAGGGGAGAAGGAGATAAGGGAGGGGTGATGATAAAAGGGAGGGCAATTGGAGATGGGGTAGTCAGAAGAAAACACTTTTTTGAAAAGGGATAGGATCAAAGGAGAAAATAGAATAAGTGGGGGGTGGGATAGGATGGAGGGAAATACAGTTAGTCTTTCACAACATGATATTATGGAAGTGTTTTGCATAGCTACACATATCAACCTATATTGAATTTCTTGCCTTCTCAATAAAAGTGAGTAAAGAGGGAAGAAGGGAGAGAATTTTTAACTCAAAGTTTTAAAAACAAATGTAAAAAATTGTTTTTCAAGCAACTAGGAAATAAGATATACAGGCAATGGGGTAGAGAAATCTATCTTGCCCTACAAGAAAATAAGGGGGAAGGAGATAAGAGACAGGTCATGATAGAAGGGAGAGCAGACTGGGGGAAGGGGTAATCAGAATGCATGCCATCTTGGGGTGGAGGGGAAGGGGAGAGATGGGGAGAAAATTCAGAACTCAAAATCTTGTAAAGGGGCAGTGAGGTGGCACAGTGACTAGAGCACCAGCGCTGGAGTCAGGAGGACCTGAGTTCAAATCCAACCTCAGAAACTTGACACACTTACTAGCTGTGTGACTTTGGGCAAGTCATTTAACCCCAATTGCCCTCCCAAAAAAAAAAAAGGCAAAAAACCAAAAAAAAAATATTGTGGGAATGGATGTTGAAAACTAAAAATTAATTAATTTTTTAAAACTGTATGGCATCTCCTAAATGGATTGCTAAAGAATCAGTACCACATAGAACTTTTAGAAAAATTAACTATGTATTAGGGCATAGAAATGTAATACATATAAAAAGGCAGAAATATTAAATATGTCTTTTACAGAGCGTAATATTGTAAAAACAGCAATTAGTTTAGGGAGCACAACCAAAAAACATAGACTCAAAAGGAGACTTAGCAATTAAAAACTATTTTAAATAATGAATGAATCAAAGAACAAATCATAGAAACAATTAATAGCTGTATAAGATAAAATAATGCTGAAACAATATAGAAAAATTTCTGGGATGAAGCTAAAGCAGTACTCAGGAGGAAAATTATACTTTACAAATATATGGTAACAAAACAGGAGAGGATTAATGAGTTGGTTATGCACTTTTTAAAATTAAAGAACAGAAAAGAAAAAGAAGACTCCCTTTAGAAATGGGCATCCAGGTGGCACAATGGATAATGCACTGGGCCTAGAATTAGGAAGACTTTGTGAGTTTAAATGTGGCATCAGACACCAGCTATGTGATCCTAAGCAAGTCACTAACCCTACCTGCCTGAGTTGAGCTGGAGAAGGAAATGACAAATCATTCCAGTATCTCTTGCCAAGGAAACCCCCAAAATGGAGTGATAGAGTTGGACATAAATGAAATAACTCAACACCAAAAACCTTAAAAAATACAAAATATACAAAATAACAGAAGACCAAAAAGTTATCGTAAATAATTTTATCTAAGGAAAAGAAATAGAAATAGCTATAAAGAAACTACCAAAAGGGGGAAAAAACACTCTTTGTCCTTGTATTATACACAAGAGGATTCTATTAAACTTTTAAACAATAACAAATAAAATGTACCATCAAAAATCAACTGCATGTCTACATAATAATTATAAAATCCAAGAGGCGACAATAGAAAGGGAAATGCCGTTCCAAACAACTACAAAATGTACAAAATTTGGGAGGATCGATCTGGCAAAATCCTTGTGTAAATGCAATTATAAAAAACTCCTTAAAGACAGAATGCCCTAACTAGTCCTAGCTGCTAAAGGAATATTCAAGGCTGATGACTGAACTGTGCCAGCGTAATAAAAATGAGAATACTACTGAAGTTATATTAAGTATTAATGCTATGCCAATCAAATTTTCAAAGGGATACTCTTTATAGAACTCAATGAAATAAGAAAATTCATTTGGAAAAATAAAAGATCTAGAATATCTAGGGAAATAATTGAGAGGGAAGGATGAAAGGGCAGCAGGACGTCCAGAGTTCAAATTATATTATAAAGCAACTATCATCAAAACCATATGATATTGGTTTAATAATGTTACAGACTAGGTAAGGGAGAATCAGAAACAATGGAATTTTATGATACATTTTTCAATCAATCAGAAGAAAAAAGAAAATTATGTAGGAAAAGAATTCTTATTTAATGAAAACTGGGAAAGCAGTCTGGCACAAATTAGACTAAGGTCAACATCTTAGACCATATTCTATAATATTCAAAATGATTCTAACATTAGAAATCATAGTATGAAAAAAATCAGATGAGAAGTAGATCGTATATCTTTCACAGCTATGAATAGGAAATGTATTCTTAACAAGCAGGGCTATAAACAATTACAAAAAATAAAACAGAACTTTGATTAAATATAACTGGAAATATTTTGCACAAACAAAATTAATGCACTTCAGATAAAAAGGGAAAGTCTGAATGGGAAAAAAATATTTGTTATCAAATTTCTCTACAAAGATTTGGCGGCCAAGATACATAAGCAATCAATACATATGTATGTGTGTGGTCAAAGGATAGGAACAAACAGTTGTCAAAAGAAGACTTGCAATCTATTAACCATCATATGAAAGAATGCTCCAAATTACTAATTATAAGAGATATGCAAATCAAAACAACTCTAAAGTTTCACCTTACATTCTACAAATAGGCAAAGATAACAGAAGATATAAATAGTCAGTGTGGAGGAGTTATAGAAGAGAGTTGCACTAGTGCATTGGTGGACTTATGCATTAGTACAATCATTTTTTAAAAACAATTTGAAATTATGCAAATAAAGTAATTTAAATGTCTATGCCTTTAGACCCCATAGATTCCTCTATGAGGCTTATACCCAAGGAGGCCATTGATAAAAATAAAGTCTACACACCACAATGTTTATAGTAGCTCTTTTTGAGATAGAAAAAAAAATTAGAAACAAAGTTGATTCCCATTGACTGGGGAATAGCTAAACAAATCAAAGTATTTGAATTTAATGGAATATTACCACGCTATGAGAAATGACACATAGGACAAATACAGAGAAGATGCAAAGTTCTACATGAAATGATGCAGAATGAAGAAAGCAGAGCCAAGAAAACAACATACACAATTAGTGAACCAATGTAAAAGAAAAGAAGAGCAATAAAAAGTGAAAGGAAGTGGTGTGGAATCACGAAGAACAGGCACAGCTTCAAAGAAAAGATGTGAGAAGACGCCCCATGACTCATTTTTGCAGGGGTCAGAGGTCTACAAGTACGGTACATTGCACATGTCTCCAGATTTATTCAGTGTATTGATCAGTTGTGCTGATTTGCTCCTCTTACTTTTTCTGTTTTTGTTCCTTCAAATATATTATGTGTTTCATGAGGTGGCTCTCTGGGAGGGAAGGAAGAAGGGATGATGAAGGGAATATGATGGTATAAGAGGAACAAGGTATCGCCACAAACTATTTAAAAAATAAATGCTTATGGAATGGAATGAATAAATTGTTGGAGTGAATAAAGTTCAGTGCTTTCCTCACTATAGTATACTGCATTTAATGATGCTCTGGTTTTAAAGATAAGAGCTAACTCTTGGGAAGCAGTGTGGTGTAGTAGTGGATAGAGATCAGGCCTCAGAGTCAGGAAAACTTGAGTCTATCAGACTGTAAGCTCCTTGAGTGCAGGGACCGGTGTAAGGGGGTTTTTTGGAGGGGGGTTAGGAGAAAGAGGAACTTTCTTTGTATTCCCAGTGATCAGCACAGTGACTAGTTAATAGTAGGTGGCAATAGCAAATTTCCTTATTTCTATCAAGGGAACTATCTCCTCACTCAGAAAAGTTCAAAACCTCAGTCATCTTTGATTTTTTTCCCTCATGCTCATCTGCCCCCGCCCTCCAACCAACGTTATTCAATTATAATATTCCGTCATTTGTCCATTAATGACATCTCTTAATCTTGTTCCCTTCTCTCCTCTTTAGACCCCCACATTCTTTCACTTGGGACAGTGTGGAGTGGTGGGGAGAGTGCTGGACTTGGGAGTCAGGAAGACCTAGGTTTGAATCTTGCCTCTGATACTTACTAGCTTTTGCTGACACCAGAAAGGCCACTTTGATTCTCCAGGATTCCATTTCCTCATCTGGAAAATAAGGAGGTAGGACTCCAACTCTAAAACTGTTATTAAGGGCATATGAGGTTTCCCTTAATAATGTTCTACAGCACAGCTTCAAATGCTCACAGGAGTTAGACAAGGGAACTTCTGCTCTTGAGGGCAGCTTTAGGAAGGCAGAATCCCATGTAGTCTCTGGCTAAATGCAGGAATTTCATCAGGAGATGCAAACTTAGGAGAGAGGTAAATGGTAGAGCCAGGTCCCTTGTCTCCAGACCCAGCATTCTTTCCACCATGCCACACTTGCTCAATGCAAACACTTCAACATGGTGCATCAAGCTCCAGAGACTCTGGCAGATGGGAACTCAGGAGGTGACTGCCATGGTCAAGGACCTGACAGCCCAGAACTGGCACCAGATGACTATAGTCCCAACAGATTGCAGCATATCTCCTTGCCAGTCACTGAGAGCATCCTTGCAAAGAGGAGATAAGAGAATGACTGACAGTTTTCTCACCCAGTTTCCACACCAACATGCTGAGTTGTTTCCTCACCCTTTACTAAGTTGTTTTTTTTTTTTCTGGGACATTTCTTTCTCATCTTTCACTTCTGGAGTTCTAAGAGTTTAAACCTGTTTCTATATTGAGGCAATTAATCAATCATTCAAGTACCTACAAACACTTATTAAACACCAACTCTGTGCCAGGCACTGGGCTAGGCACACAGGAAATACAAAGGCAAAAATGAAACAGTCCTAACCTCAAGCAGCTTACATTCTATCACAGGAGACAACAGACAGACCAAAGATGCACGAAACGTACAAATCGATACCAAGAGGTCTTCATTTGTTTGATTCACCAGGGAGGTTCCAGCAGCTGCAACGTTCAGAGGAAGTCACTGATTCTGTAGCTTGATTCTCATCTTATTGTTTACGCTGTTTCAGTGTAAATCATTCAATCTACAAAACATTTGTTGAATGCTTTTGCTATCAGATTCATGATTCTTCTGTGTTCTATAAATAGAGATTTCATTCTACCTTAATGAAATCACAGCTCTGGACTACATGAACACATATACACTCAAGTGTGTACACATACATATATGGATGTATACAAGCATTGTACTTATATATATATATATATACATATATATATATACATATATATATACACACATATACATATACATTTACATTATTAATGAAAATACATAAACTTCCTTGCTAAACCATACTGCATTTAATAATGTTCTAGTTTCAAAAAGTAAGAACTACGAGAGGCAGTGTGCTTCACAGTGTGCTAGTGAATAGAGAGCTGCCTTCAATCAGGTAAATTGATATTTTTTTTTGGAGGGCAATTGGGATTAAGTGACTTGCCCAAGGTCACACGGCTAGTAAGTGTTAAGTGTCTGAGGTCGGGTTTGAACTCAGGTCCTCCTAACTCCAGGGCTGGTGCTCTATTCACTGCGCCACCTAGCTGCCCTGGTAAATTGATATTTAGAGAGAGAGGGACCTATATACATATATGTTCATGTTTATAATATGACAATATAATACATAAAATTATATATAATTTTATATAACATAACATAAATAGATCACATATTTTATGTGTAATTATATTAATAATGTGCAAATATACATTATTTAAATTTTGGTCCAGAGCTATGAATCAAAGAATATATGTGTGTATATATATAAATACATATATGCATATAAACAGATAAATATATACACATGTGTATATTGTATATACGTGTGCATAGGTATGTGTGTATATATCCAAATATATGTGTATATGTGGACAGATAGATAAGATGGATGGATGGGTGGATGGATGGATGGATGGATGGATGGATGGATGGATGGATGAATGGATGGATAGATAGTTACACTGACAAGGACTTAGGCTATGATTTACTTAAGTAATTACCCAGAACAGCTTGCACTGAAGCTGGGGAAAGTGGTAAAGGGCTCCAGAGCCATCATTCTCAGGATTTCAGAAGGACATCATTACAATTAAAATAGCCTCTTAACTGGTCCTCCTGCTTCCAGTCTCTCATCTCCAATCCACTCTCTACCCAGTAAGGCACAGATCTGCCCTATTCTCTCTACTCAAAAATCTTCAGTTTTCCCAAGTCCAATTGATCTTCCAGTCTCATTTCACATCATTCCCCTTCATTCACTCGACATTCCAACCAAACTGCCCTACTAGTGAGCCTCCATGTCACCTCCAAGAATGGGTACTGGTTGTCCCCAGTATCTGAAGTCTTTAACCTCTGACTTTGGTCATTCTTTTCTTCCTTCGAGTCTCCACTGGCTACTGTTCCTTCTGTGTACTTTTCATTGACATCCCACCCCCACCTAAATGAGTTCTCTGTCTCCTCAGATCTTCCTATAGCACTTACCTGCATCTCTCCTGCATTTCTGTCACTCCCAGTGCAATTACTGAGGTCCTTGTTATATATCCCTTTAATAGTGCCATAAATTCCTTGAGCACAAGGACCTTTTCATTTTTGTCTTGGTATCTCCCGTGCACATCCTAGATGCTTAATAAATATTTGCTGAGTTGAATCAATCAATTCATTAATTAGCTACAGAGTCCCTATTCCATGGAAGCATCTTACAAAGAAAGGGCAGACATGGTCCCTGCCCTCAAGGAATTCACAGCCTCTCTGGGGAGATGAGAGACACTCATACGTGAAAGAGCTCTGAAGAAAACAATTAAATTAAACATTTGATGGTATGTTTCAGGCTGCACTCCTATAGCACTTCTAGTCTAAAATATACCATCAAGCATTTAATTGTGGGGTGTCTTGTTTCTCTAGAGTTGTTTCATGTCTGACTCTCATCTCTGGGAGTCCAGAGAAGGGAATGATCTTGAAGGACTCTTGCAGTCATAGAAGGCTTTCTTGAAAGGATAGGCTTTGGGACTGAGCCTTCAGGGATGGATATGATTGTGAAATCTGAGGAAAGAGCATAATAGGGAAGGTAGGAAATTCAATGTTCTCTTGAAGAAGAGGAGTGTGAGGAAATTGGCTTATTGGAGAAAAAGGCTGACCTTATGGAGCAGCTGGGTAGGATGGGGCTGGGTTATGACTGATCTTCAATACCAGGATGGGTTTATTCTTGTGACCCCACAGACATAGTGCCTTTGATCATCATAGAATCAGAGAATGAATCAGAGCTGAAAGACACTTTAGGAATAGAAAATTCTCAGAGTTGAAAGAGATTTGTGCAACATGTAGCTGAAAAAAAATGCCTTCTTCAGGACTCTGAACAAGCGATCATACATGAAGATCTCCAATGAAAAGAGGGCAATGCACTGCCTCTCAAAGAAGCCTTTTTCATTTTGAGATAACCCTAATAGTTTGGATATTCCCCTTATATAAAGCCTAAATCTCCCTCCTTGACACTTCCACCCACTGCTCTAAGTTCTGTACCTTGGGGCCAAGCAGAGTAAGTCCAATCCCTTGTCCACATGAAATCCCTTCGTTACCTAGAATATAGTTATCCCTTTGCCCTTCCCCTAAATCTCTTCTCTAGGCTAAATGTCCCAGTTTCTTCAATATACAGCACAAACTCAAGGTCTTTCATTCACCATCCTGATTGCCTTCCTCTGAACACTCTGTAGCATTTTAATGTCATGACAAAACCATGGCACCCAGAATACTAAATCACCTCTTCCAACTCCCTCAGTTTACAGATGAGATAATTGAGACTTAGAGGGAGAAGGGACCTGCCAAAGATGACCCAATATACTAGTTATAGCCCTTGAATCTAGGCCCAGGAGACCTATGAATTATTCAGATAATAAAATAATAATAATAACAACTGACAGATCTACAGAGCTTTAAGAGTGGCAAAAACGCTACATAAATAATCCCATTTAAGTCTCACAAAAACCCTGTGTATTAGTCCCTACAGGAATTATCACCAGTCTTCTACAGATGGGGAGGCAGAGAAATTAAATGGACACATACCTAGTAGGCATCAGAATTAGGATTTGAACGCTGGTGATTTCTGATTCTCACATCTCTAATTATTGCCACTTCACCATTCTACCTCCAAGGAAGATCTTGAGCTCCATTCTGATACTCAAGATTCTCCATAATCTGGCCCCATCCAGCATGATCTGTTGCTCCATGAAATAGCTGATCACCTACTCTTTTTTCAGAAACAAAAGTTGAGTTAAAATTGGGGCCTAACTTTTTTTAAGTCTGGGGGCAGGAGGGGAGGAGGAGAGGGGGAGGTATTTTGCTATTTGGCACACCAAAACTGAACATTTTAGCACCTTCTTAATGTGAAACCATCTTTGAATCTGGCTTGACTTTTCTTTAACTGTAGCCAAAGTGTTGCTGAATTTCAACTTTATTTAAATCTTGGAAAACCTTGAAAAGGTCTGATGCATTTTGTTTTAGTTGGGAATGTTTTTGTAAATCTCCTCCTAAGTCAATAAGCAACTCAAGAAATAAAGTTCAGACTTTGAGAAATACAAGATTGAATCACCGTCAGTTCGAGGCTTGATGTAATGGAAAGAACTGGGCATCGGAGTCTGGGTCTGAGTGTCAGCTCACTTTATCAGCAAATCATCTTACCTCCGGAAGCTTTTCTCATCTGTAAAATGGGGCTCCTAATGTTTGTACTAATTACTGCACAAGGTTGCAGTGAGGACTGATTGGGACAGTGCAAACTGCTTTGTAAACTTTGAAACGCTACGTGAATACATGCTATAATTATTGTCATAATTGTGATTGAAATGGGTGGAAGTGCCAAGAAGCAAATTTAGACTTGATGTCAGGAAAAAAAAAATTTCGTAATATAAGAGCTACTCCAAAGTAGAATGGATTGCTTGGGAAGGGAGTGGCTTCCTCCCTCACTGGAGATCTCCAAGCAAAAAGGAGATGACCAAATGACCACTCGCTGGGTGTGTTATAATGGGGATTTGTTTTCCCAGTATGGTTTGGATATGATGACTGCTTAGGCCCCCTCCAAGTCTGACATTCTTCCATTCAGGGATGATCCTTGTTTACATCCAGGGTGGATAATCTGCCCTCAAAAATTCAGTATTTGTCTTGGAGGAAAGTGAAAAACTAAACATAGCCAAGGGATTGGGAAGGAAATGCTCCTGTCCAATAGTAATTTTCTCTCTCATAAACATTGAAGTAATGACATTTATAATTATAGGAGGACTACCCCCGATCAATTGAATCCCCCAATCCACTCGATGAAATTACCAGATATCATATTTTAAATGGTGCATTTGCATATGAAGGAGTCAGGACTAGCAGAGCTGATGGATTTGTCTCTGGTTATGGATTGCCATGATGCCTTTTCTCCCACCTGCTCATTTACATGAATGAGAAGAGAAAATGAGAATTTTTAAAAGGGGAAACCTTCCATAGTGAATCATTCAAGAAGAGAGCCAGTTATAAAAGAAAGGCTTAGCTCTTGAGGATGCTCTGACTTCTTGAGGGGGTCCCGTGTTATTCTTAAGCTAGAATTTTTCACTCCTCTCTCCCCATGGGTAAGAGATCTTGCAGCAGAAGCACACGGCCATAAGAGACATTCCTGCATGTAGCTTCCAAGAAGAATTCGAGGATATTGCTTCCTGACCTCCAACACTCTGTGTAGAGAAATAGTCTAGAACCTGGAGTGGGACTTCTGCTGCTCAGTATGGGCAAAATTCAGGGCCAGAATTCCAAAAAGGAGCAGAACTAAAGAAACTTCCAGCTGATTGTAGAGTAAGAGTTTTAATTTTAGTTTTTTTTTCTGAAAGAGAAAAGCAATGCCCTATTTAAGCATTTCCATTTAACTAAAAGCTAGAGACAGTAGAAACCACAGACAACCAGCAGAGTAATGTGCCCATCAGAGAGCAGCCCTAGAGAGTTCAGCAGAACAGTGAGCCTAGACAAAATGTCTTGTCCAGCAAGAGTAATGCAGAGGCTGTCAAGGGCTCTACAGTTTCATAGGTATGAGTTATCCATTCGTATATTACTCATGCATGACATGTGTGGGTGCCTCATTCATGATCTCTGTACTTGATCACCCTGCTTACACTGTGCACGCTTGAAGGAGAGTACCTACATCCTAAGGTTTTGGTAAAGTTTTGGTTTTGTTGTTGGGGTTTTTTTGGAGGATGTTGGAATAGAAGCAGTTGGTGTTCTACTGTAAATCTTCTTGCTGTACTAGTCTAGTAAATGTCTACTTAAAGACAATCATATCTTCTGGCTAATTTTTGAAAGGTTGAAGACATCAGTGGATGTTCATGAACTATAGTTTTTTCAGCATATAGATCCACAAAATACCTTGAATCTAAGGTAGCCAACCCCTGAGGAATGCAGTCTATGAATGAAAGTTAGGGAGATAACCCAAAGGGGGTACTACAATATTCATCTGGAATTTAATATTCCCAAGCAACTAAACTCCAAGAAGACCCAATCCCAGTACCAAATTCACACCTTCTATGGGCTATGTGAGTATCCTACTTGGAACGCAAAGCCACCAGTTGACACTGACCCAAAGCTTCACTTTGTATCTGCTGCCCTGCCTGGTTTCAACTCCAGGAAACAAGATGCCCCCTTACCTGTCACCCCCTGGTGTCCCATTCCTCACTACCACCACTTTGTTGGCTCCTTTTGTATGTGATCTCCCCTATGGATTGTAAGCTCATTGAGAGCAGAGACTGTCTTTCCTTTTTTTTTCCTGAAATCATTGGTCCTTTTCAAGAACAAAGGACAAACAACAATATTCCCAGCAGTCAGCACAGTACCTGGCATGTCACAGGTACTTGATAAATATTTAGTGGATTGGATTTTATTGAGTTAGGTGCTGAAAGACTACAGCTATGCACTAACCAGTAGCAACCAGGGGAACAAAATCCAGCAGAGACTCTGAGACCATTATCAGCAAAAGCGGTACAAAGATATCACCAGTCCTGTAACACTGGATGTGAGACAGTCCCTCTGAGTGTATGTCTTGGCCACAAGTGTCTGCTCCCTACTTGCACCCTCTATCTGTGTTCACTCTCTGCTGATTCTGGGTACATTTGTGGGAGACCACACCCACTGCTTGTGGGGAACACGTTTTAACGTGATTTTTCTTACTCTGTCTTTTAAATAGCGAGTTTACTTTGAGCTACTTGTATACTTTGGTTGACTACTGAAAGATAAACATATCAGTGAAAGTTCATGGTTTTAGGAGTATGAACTCAAAGAATGCTATGGACATGATGCAGCTCCAGAGGACCCAACTTGTGTCTGCAAATTAGGGTATGGGTGGCCTAGGTTACTATATAATCATAATAAAAATTAAATAATAGAAGTATCAATATTCTATATACCATTGTCAATTCAAAGATCTTAAAGAGGCCCTTTATTTTTCTCTCTTTGCAAGACCCTGAGAAAAGCATGTATTCTCCCAATGCCCTTGCTCAACTCTCTAAGATTATAAATTACAGAACAGTTTCCATTCTGCCCAATGAGGTAAAAGGATTTTCTTCACCTGGAGTTCTTAGAACCAACAAAGTCATAGGTCTGAGTCCCATCCTTAGCCCCAAAGCCAACCTTAGACATGGTGCACTCCACCCCCCCTTATTTTACATCTGAAGACGTGGAAGCTATGAGAGGTGGACAGATACCCAAGGTCATAATGACTTCAAAGCATTCCTGAGATTAAAGTCCAGGTCCCCTTTCTTTCTCCAGCCTTCTTTCTCCCAGCACTGCTTTACTCCTAGACTGCTAACCACGTGCTGGCCAATTGCTGTGAAATGATTTCTAAGTTGTTTCACCTTTGACTATTTGGCCATAGGTTGTATCATATACCTTGAGGCCAAAGGTCTTGGGTTTGTTTCCCTTTGGAGGTCAAAGGTCTTGGGTTTGTTTCTCTCTGGCTTTTTAGCCCCTCCGAAAAGGACCCACGGCACAATATCTGTTCAGTAAACAAATGACTGATACAGAATCTGAGATATGTATTGGGTCAGGCAATCTTCCCAGTTTCCTACTTTCCTTCTAATTTGGGCTGCTTTGGTTTTGTATGTGCAAATACTTTTTAATGTTAATAAACCTCCTGTGATTCTCTCTATCTCTTATTTGGTCATGAACTCTTCTATTATTTATAGATCTGATAGGGAATTTTTTTCCACACTCCCCTATTTTGCTTATCATATCACACTTTATGTCTAAATCATGGATTCAATTTGAGCTTATTTTGCTATATAGTGTGAGATGTACCTGGTCTATGTCTAGTTTCTACCGGACTGCTTTCCACTTTTCTCAGTAATTTTTGTCAAATAGTGAATTTTTATCCCAATAGCCGAGATCTTTGGGTTTTATCAAATGCTAGATTACTATGGTCACATCTTAGTGACAGGTACACCTAATCTATTCTGCTAAGAAAACACTATTTCTTATTGAGTACCAAATTATTTAGTAATTACCACTTTGTAGTATAGTTTGAGATCTGGTACTGCTAGATTGCCTTCCTTCACTTTTTTGTAAATTCCCTTGATATTCTTAACCTTTTAGCACCGTATTTGTGTCACAGAAGGAATTTTGTAGTACCCCTTTTTTAAACCTATTTTTAGAAACAGTCTATATAATATTGAATTAATTGTTCCTTAAATATAGTAGAATTTGCTTGTAAAAATCCTTCTGTATTGTATTTCCCTCTGTCCTGTTTTTGTCTTTGTATCCTTCTCTTTTTTCCTATGCCCTCCTCAAAAGTCTTCTGACCACTGCCTCCCTTAATCTGCCCTCTCTCTTTTCACATGCATCCCTCTTTTCCCTTCTTCCATTTTTCTTTTGAGATCATCCCCACACCTTTGACTTACACCCATACCCTCTATCTAAGTAGACTTTTTAAAACTGTCCTAATAGCAAAGTTCTTAGATGTCACATATATCATATTCCCATTAAGAATATAAACAGTTTAACCCAGGGGTGGAGAATCTGCAGCCTCAAGGCCACATGTGGCCCTCTAGATCCTTAAATGTGGACTTCCTTTCTCACCCCTGGTTTAAACTTACTAATTTCCCTGTGATTTCTCACTCATGTTTACCTTTTCTATGCTTCTCTTGAGTCTTGTCTTTGAATGTCAAATTTCTATTCAGATTTGCACTTTTCATCAATAATGCTTGAAAATACTCGATTTCATTAAACGTCCATCTCCTCCCCTACCCCCCTCAGAAGGATTGTATTCAATTGTTCTGTAGGTTATTCTTGGTTTTAATCCTAGCTCCTTTGTTGTGTGGAATATTATATTCCAAGCCCTCTCCTCTTATATAGTAACAGCTGCTAAATCTTGTGTGATACTCTCTGTGACCCCATGATGTTTGAATTATTTCTTTCTGCCTGCTTTCAGTATTTTCTCTTTGACGTGGGAGCTCTGGAATTCAGCTATAATATTCCTGGGAGTTTTCATTTGGGGATCTCTTTTAGGAGTTGATTGGTGGATTCTTTCAATTTCTTCTTTGCCTTCTGGTTCTAAAGAATTTGAACCTTTATGAATTCCTGAAATAATGATGTCTAGGTTCTCAGGTAACACAATAATTCTTAAATTATCTCTCCTTGATCTATTTTCCAGGTCAGTTGTTTTTACAATAAGATATTTCACACTTCTATTTTTTTCAGTCTTTTGACATTGTTATATTGCTTCCTAATGTCTCATAGAGTCACTAGCTTCCACTTGACCAACTCTAATTTTTAAGGAGTTATTTTCTTCAGTGAACTTTCAGTGAACTTTTACCTCTTTTACCATTTGGCCAATTTTGAATTCTTTTCCTCAGTATTTTTTGTGCCTCTTTTACCAAGCTGTTAATTCCACTTTTATAATTTTCTTACGTAGCTCTCATTTTTTTTCCTGTTTTTTTCCTCTACTACTCTTATTTGATTTTTAAAATCTTTTTTTTTTTTTGCTCTTTTGTCTTCTCCCTTTAGCTCTTCTAGGAATTGGGGGGGAGGGGATGTCCAATCTGCATTTTTCTTTGAGGTTTGGCTTCTAGCTGTTTTGACATCGTTGTCTTCTCCTAAGTTTGTGTCTTGAGTTTCCCCATCATCATGATAGCTTTTTATGGTCTATTTTTTGGTTTGTTTGTTTTTTTATGTTTGCTTATTTTCAAGCTTATCTCTTGACTTTGGATTTTGTATTAGAATTGGGTTCTGTTCACCCTGGCAGAAAGGAGGGGAGGGATGGTCAGCCTTAGTTTCTGTGGCTCAGTATGAAGGCCTATAGATTTTTGGTGCTTCCAAAGTGATGTTATCCTGGGAAAGGTCTAGTCATTGTTCACCTGCTCTGCACTCTGGTCCTTACCCAGGTAGGGCCCCTGCTCCTTCGTTGTTGAAACTACTTCTCTTTTCTCTGTAATAACAACCTGGAATTGGGTAATAGGCTATGGAGTTGCCAAATGGTACTGGATCCCCTGGAATCTGGTGTTCAGACCAGGTGTTCAGTCACCTAAACCATCCCCATGCATTGGGTGTTCCTATTGCTCCTGTCGCTACTGCAACTGCTACCCCCAAGGCCCACAGCTGGAACTGGTGAAGCTTCTGCCACAATCCCCATCCTAGTGTCCACAGACCTCTATTTCCGTCTTCCTAGGCTGGCCTGGGGTAGAACAATGGTTCACTTAGACTTTTTGTTTTCATTTTTCTACCCAGAATTCATTTTGGCATTTTCTGTGATTGTTTTGTAAAAGAGAGATTTAGAGAAGTTTGGCAATTGTGATCCTTCACTTAGCCATCTAGACTCCAACTATTCATTCCCCATAGGCAAGGAAAAACTAGGACTTTCTGCTCTTGTTATTGCTTTGTCTTTCTTTTCTCTTCTTTTCTGGGAAGACATCTTTCTGAGTTGAAATCTGGGCTCAGATACTTACTAGCTCTGTGACCCTGGGCAAGTCATTTAACCTCTGTTTGCCTTAATATCTTCAACCTTAAAATAAGGATAATAATAACACCTACTGCACAGGATTGTTGTGAGGATCAAATGAGTTAATATTTGAAAAAATGCTTGGCACATAATAGGTGCTGTGTAAATGCTTATCCCTACACACACACACACACACACACACACACACACACACACATACACACACACACATGCACGCACAACCCTTCATGGGAAGAGAGCAAAGAACCATGGTCCCAGTCTGTCCAATATCTTAATGTGTTCCTAAGAAGGGATTTTTGTTGTTCAGTTGTTTTCAGTCATGTCCAACTCTTCATGACCCCTTGTGGGGTTTTCTTGGCAGAGGTACTAGAGTGGTTTGCCTTTTCTTTCTCCAGCTCATTTTACAGATGAGGAAACTGAAGCAAATAGGGTGAAGTTATTTGCCCAGGGTCACACAGTGAGGCCACACTTCAGCTCAGAAGATGAGTCTTTCTGATTCCAGGCCTGGCAGTCTATAGACTATACTCCTAATTCTAAAGAGGGCTAGGATTGACTTTCTTGGGAAACACATGCACTTAGTACCTTAAATATCTATGATCTAATCAACTGATGTAGAATATACCTATATATCTATATCTATATATATATATATATATACATATATATATATATATATATGTGTGTGTGTGTGTGTGTGTGTGGCTTATACTCTTTTCTTCTATTACCCAAAGGAAAAGAAGGATATAATTGATAGTATCAGATTAGACCAAACTGAAGAATAATGTCATGACTTATTAACATTCTAATTCCATGCTTTTACTCTCTGAGGTGATTTTCTCAACTTCTACTTCCTCTAATATGCCTAATACCCATAGTGTGACTACTAGTCCCCTCAGGGCTCTATAGGTAGCGCTGAAGGGTCAGAGAAGGTCTTTCTAATTCAGTATAGCTCCCAAGCTCCTACCAGCTATGATGGTCAGTTAGTTTTCAATTGGGCAGCCAGATTTATTTGCCTTTTAGAAACAAGTACAGTCAAGTCTGCTGTCACATTTGTTTTGAAAACATGAACTTGTCCCAATGTGATTGATAGATTAGGGAACAATTTCAGTAGTAAAATGAATTTCGCATTTACTTACACAAGATTTTATCAGTAAGAAAAAAACTGTATAAAGCTGAAGAGAGGACAAATGACACACAAGCACACAACTGAAACATCCACCAGCTACCTCAGTTTACCACAAGTGTTGAACTGCAATGTTGGGTAATAGGCCATTTCCCACTTCCTCAAACAAACTTTAGGTCTTCTTTCTAGGTAAAATGCCATATTTATTGTGTATTTTCTGGTGTACTGGGAGATATGGACAGTGTAGGACTGGTCCATGCCTCCCACCTCCCCCACTTTCCATAGCCAAGCCCTCCCACCCCAACTCCAGTTGCAGAACCAGGGCTCAGACCAAGCAGTAGAGAGAGGCCATATTGCCACTATATGTAGTAGTAATTATGTATTTTTAACCATTTAACATACATAAAACTCTGCTGCCATTTTTATTAAATTCCCATTCTTTTTTTATGTCACTGACAAAGTTTTTAAGCATTTTGCTCCAATCCCATTTTCCCCATAAGCCCTGTGGCTTTTATTGCACATTTTGCATAGGGAATCCTGTGACTTTTAGGAACACATATGGTACATTATAGGAGAGCTGACTATTCTTACTAAGTTGGCACAGTACAAACAGTTGTTACAAAACATCCGAGTCTGTGACACTCTCCCACAAATGCAAATGCAGGTTCATGCTTCGGGAACACATGTGGCAAAGGAGTGGCTGGGCTCTGGTTGCACTAAGTCCTTTTCTTATCTTCATGGGGCACTGAAGAAGGAATGGTGGAGCTTCGATGGTGGGATCCTTATAGAGCTGTAAATCTGTGTCCAGCCTGTCCTTGGCTCCCCAAGCAGAAACAGCCACCAACTATTTCAGAAACACTGATAGAATATTGATGAGAAGATGGGAAGCGCTCCAGCTTTCTCAAGTTTGAAAGGCTCTCCTCTGGACAAATTGGGAGGAAGGGAAAAGGTGTCAAAGTCTAAGCAGGGGTGGGGAACCTGGAGCCTCGTCACATTTGAGGACCTAGAGGACCATATGTGACCTCAAGGCCACAGGTTCCCCACCCCTGGAAGGTCTTTCTTTGCCCCCACCACAAGTTAGTTTTCCTCAGAGGCAGTTTTCTCTCCTCTCCACTGATCAATCTCCTTCAGGCCAAAACTCACTTAATATTTTATAGATGACTCACAAGGCATGACCAATTTTTCTTAGTTCTTCCTGAGCAATGTCACTTCCAGGTCACCCAATAGCTCATCAGAGACATCTAAACTGATCAAGGCGTCTTAACACTGAGTCGGAATGCCTCTGATTGATTTGACTCAGTGAGATATGTTCCCATCTGGTTAAGCTACCAGAGAGTAGTATTTTACCACTTCTCTGGGTGAAGTGGGGTAATTTGATGGAATTATTCAATCCACCCTCCCCTCCCTTATACTTCCTTTTGATTTTTCCTTAATTCTTATTTTAATACTTCCAAAGATCCATCATTTTATCAGAGTAGGCACTCCTTCCCCCATGCTGGTCTCAATCCCTACATATCAGTTGCTATGACCAAAAATAAAAAAAAAGAAATGTCAGTTGGTGGCCAGCCTTCTTGGAACTTAGCCAGCCTGTTCCTTGGACACTAGACATAGTCTATTACTAGGACCATACTTAAAGCTTTTACAAATCAGTGTGACTTATTAAAACACATACTCTATCAGCTCGGCATTATCTCCATGTCACAATGGAGCATCATATTAAGACTTTAGGGGACAAATTCCTATGCAGACATTGACTTGAAGGAAGCAGAGTTTGCT
>CM053581.1:76535231-76558786 GCA_028627135.1 Pseudochirops cupreus
GTCTTTGCTTCATTAACTGCACTTCAGATGACCCCACACCCAATGAATGGCTAGATGGGATGCTCCTCTGGGGTGCTGCTAGATGCCAAGGCCAAAGGAAGGAGAGAGGAGAGAGAACTCCCCACCTTCAACCTTTTGCCTGCACTTCCTCCTATTTCCCAGAACTTAGCTATTAACCACCTGCCCGCTTCCCTAAGGGTGATGGACTGATTTATTTGCTCAATCACAGTTCCCTTCTCACTATCAGAGAAGTATCAACACTTTGTAAAGGGATCACTAGATGTGGCCCAAATTTTAGTTAGTTTGACAACTTGCTACTGCATTAAAACCTCATCATTTGTAATTAAATCATCTGACTACATCAAAGAGTTGGGTTAGGGGAGAAATCAGACTACTCCCTAACTATGATGGTCTGTTCAACAGGAGGAGAAGGACGCAGAGGAGGCGGATCCATTCCAGGACGGCGTTGGCATATGCCAATCCACAGAAGCAGAAGAGGGCAGGACAAGAATGGGTAATACCTAGAAGTACAATTTTACTGGACAGGAAGGGGAGGAGTATGAAATAAGGATGCAAAAGGTAGGTTGAAATCAGTACATGGACTCCGTAGAATTCCAGGTCAACAAAGAGCTTGCATGTTGTCTACTAAGCAATGGAAACTTTTTTTGAGGTGATAAGTGTAGGGCCAATGCCATATTCATAGCACCGATGGCAACTATGAATATGCCAGCATAATTCTAAATCACAAAGTATAGCAGATTCTCCATATAGAAGACAGAAACAAAACATTTATTCAGACACCAGAAAGCCAAATCTCAATTCAGACACCAGAAAATCAAATCCATCATATCAACAAAGAAGTTAATACAACATAACTTAGCAGGGAGCCATACCATCCTTTAGTCTTCCCATAAACAAACACTCACAAGCCTAGCTGTCTCCCTGCCTGTGTCCTCTCTTTTCCCTCCATCTAAGTCCTCTGCCTCCCAACTTCCTCCAGGCTCTGTTCTACCGGTTCAGCAAACTCCTCCCACCGCAGGCTCCACGTGATTTCATTTGAACTATTAGGGGGCAGGGAATATCTTCAGAGAAGGGAAGATCTTAAAATTCCCTTACCATTACAGTAAGAAAGAATGAAATGGTCAGGACATACCTTAGGAAGATTACTTTGGCAGCAGTGTGAAGGATGGAAGGGGGAAGGAATAGAGAGATTAATTAGAAAGCTATTACAATAATCTAGGAGGGAGATCATGTGGGCTTGGACTTGGGTGGTTTCTGCGGAGCTGGAGTGGAGAGTCACAAGTCTTGGGTTTGAATTGGGGCTCATTGATTAATTGAGATGACATTTGAAAAGCACTTTACAAAACTTAAAGCACTATATAAGCCTGAGTTATGGTTGCTGGCTCGAGTTATCAGGTACGCGATCTTGAGCAATCTCTCCGAACCTCTGTTATCTCATCTGCAAAAGGGGGATAATACTATTTGCTCTAGCTGCTGCCTTATAAAGTTGTATTAAATGAGGTGATACGTATTATGAAATAGTGCCTTATAAATCATAAGCACCACATAGATTGGCATTAGTATTTCTCTCTTCCCAACTAGAGTGAAAGCTCCTTGAGGGCAGGACCCATGTATTTTCATAAAATCACCAAATTTCTGAGCCATCCAGTGCAATCCATGCCAGAAAAAGAATCTTTTCTACAAGACATCTTATAAGTAGCCATGCAGTCTTTGCTTACAGACCTCAATTAAGGGGATATCCACTTCTTCCAAGGCAACCCATTGAACTTTGGGGTAACTTCAACTGCTACAAAGTTTTTCCTGAAGTCAAACTCCAATTAGCCTCTTCGCAATACGTTCCTGCTTCTGCCATCTAGGGTCAAACAGAGAAAGTCTGATCCCTCGTCCACTAACACAATCCTTTTTGGAGGACCTTCATTCACCCTCTTGGCTGCCCTTCCCTATTAGCCTTCCAGTTAAGATAAGCCAAGTTCATGAGCATTTAAAAATATATTTTATTTTCCCCCCAATTACATGATAAAACAATTAAAACATTTTTTCCTTAAGGTTTTGAGTTCCAAATTCTATCCCTCCCTCCTCCCCTCCCTCTTCCTTTCTGAGATGGTAAGTAATCAGATATAGACTATACATATGCAATCATGTAAAACATTTCTGTATTAGTCATTTTGTACAAGAAGACCCATGAGCATTTATTAAGCACCTATTATATGCTAGGCACTGTGCTAAGCACTCAGTAGATCAAGAAAGGTGAAAGAAGACCCTACTCTCAAGTACTTTACAATCTAGTGGGTGGGGATTCATGCAAACAACCATGTACAAATGATATATATCAGATAAATTAGAGATTAGCTCAGGGGGAAGGCACTAGACTTGAGGGAGATGCGCAAATACTTTTTGCAGAAGGCAGGATTTTAGCTGAGAGAAAGAGGAGGTAGAGAATTCTAGGGATGTTTGACTAGCAAGTGAAAATTCCGTGTCACTGCATGGAAGAGCACATTGAGGGGGTTAAAGTAGAAGAGGCATGGAAATGGAAGAAGGGTCCATATTTTGAAGGGCCTTAGAAGCCAAACAGAGGATTTTATATTTCATCCTGGTGGTGATAGGGAGCAACCGGTGTTTATTAAATGGCGAGGTGGTGACATGACCAGAACTGTGTCTTGGGAAAACTAGTTTGAAAGCTGAGTGGAGAATGACCCAAGGGGGGAGTGGGGAGAAACTTAGGGCAGAAAGGCCCATCAGCAGGCTATTGCATCATCCAAGGTGAGGGTGTGAGAGACCTGTACCAAAGAGATGGCAGTGTCAGAGGAGAAAGGGGGGTGTCTATGAGAGATGCTGGGAAGTGACATCTACAGGACTTACTAATGTTCTTATATATCTCTGCTTCCTTTCCAGAGCCTAAAGCCTAATTAAGGCATCCAATGAATACTTGCTAAATTGAACAGCTTCTTGACTGATCTTTGTAGCCACCTCTCTAGGGAGAAGCCTGGGCTTAGAAAGACCTGATGCCTTTCTCTTAACATGATTTTTTTTTTCCTAATTGGAGGAAACTTGCCATGTTGGTTTTGAAGGTCCCTGGCTTGGCCGATCACTGCAGTCGCCTAGGGAGGCTGCCGGCAGTGCAGATGATGATGTAACCATGGCCACAGTCTGACTTCAAGTGATCTATAACAAGAGTAATTTATGAGGCAAAGGTTTCTCTTTTTATAGAAATGTTCCATTTTCCTGTCAGGGAGGGTAATTGAGGCTTTTAGCCTTCATGTCACACTCATTATACTCCTTGACATTTACTCAATGTCTATTTCCCCAGGGTTTTCTTGTATTCTCTTTCTAGGTCCTCAAAAAGAAAATGGACATTCGGAATCAGATAATTGAGTGGAGGTGATTTTTGTGACTCCTGTCCTCTTAGTAAGATAAGATGAGGGGCTAGGGCCCCTTTCTCCAGTGCTGAGAGCAGGGATACTCTGAGTGTGCCATCCTAATAGCCTCTTAGAAATGTGGTCAGTACATTTATTTATGCTATTTCCATTCAGATAGGATATACCTCTGCCTGTGGGTGGGCAGGATGCCACCTATTCCTTTGGGAGACAGCCAAAAGGTCACTGGCTCTGGAATCAGAGAAACTAGGTTCAAATTCCATCTCTGATGCTTACTATTTATGTGACATTGAGCAAGCCACTTAATTTCCTCCAGCCTCAGTTTCCCTATCTGTAAAATGAGGGGAGTAGACTAGAAGGCCTCATAGGTTCTTTCAACCCTTCATCTATGATCCCATCTGATTTGCAAAGTCCTGAAGGCTGCTCCCAGCCTTTTCCATCAAGGGTTGTTTCTCATAAGTAATCTCCTTTTTAAAATGGGAATACCCTGGGAAATATAAGACATCCTAATTATATGCGATATACAAAGGATATATGATTTCTCCCCAGGCGGGGAACTCTGCCTGCCAATGCAGACCCAAACCATTTAAGAACTTTGTCTTAGTAAACTGCCTGAGACAAGGAGCAAGGGTTCCTTTTGTACCTGACAGGTTCCCCTTTGGAAGTCTGGTGAAAACTGTGGAGCTCATTATTCTCAAAATAATGTTTTTTAATTCACAAAACGAAAGATATAGAACTACAAAGGAAACCAATTACACTAAATAAAGGTGTAATTTTTTAAAATCCAAGTTCATAGATCCCCCTGAAATCTATCCACACAAGTCAAGAGCATCCATAGACTCCAGGTTAAGAACCCTTGACATAGAAGATCAGACTTAGCTCTAGAAAGGAGTTTAGTGGCTCTTTTGTCTAACTCTTTAATTTTAAAGATGAGGAAACTGAGAACCAGAGTGTCACAGTTCCCTGGAATCACATAGTTTAGTAAGATTGGAGAATGGATTGACTCCATATCTTCCTGTACCCAATCTCAGCACTATCCATTGCACCACAGTATGGAGGCTTGAGCATTACTGGTGGTGATGGAGGGAGAAAGTTAGTATGGAATGAAGGCTAGAGAAGAGGATTGAGGCCACCAGTGGAGAGAGGAAGGGGAGATGGGAAGGGCCAACCACAAACTATTCTGGCATGAACATTATGCTGAGAACTGGGCATATGCTTATGATGACTATATGCTTATCTGTGGCAATGTCATGAGACCAATTTAAAAGCCTAGAAGTCCCACAGAGTCATTTACTCCTGGAACCTCTGGGAGGTTAACAGCCTTAAGCACATCTTGATTTCCTTCCCCTTTGGTCAAGTTACATCTCCTCAAATGGTTTGGGCGCTATCTTTTTTAATATATATGTGTTCTTTTCAGTGAAGGGGTTGGGAAAAGTTATTTCTTGTTTTGTTTTCTTAGGGCGGCTATTTCTGAGACTGTATTTTTTAAATGTCTGTGACTTTGAAATGGAGAAAGGAAGGAAAGATAAGGGAATAAGCCTTTTTATAGCACCTATGATGTGTTAGGCATAGTGCTAAGCACTTTACAGATATTTGTCTCATTTGATCCTCAAAACAACCCTGAGAGGTAGGTGCTGTTATTACCCCTATTTTATATAATTGAGGAAACGAAGGTAAACAGAAGTTAAGTGACTTGCCCAGGGTCACACAGCCAGTCAGTGTCTGAGAGTGGATTTTAACTCAAGTCTTACCTGATTCCAGGACTAGTGATGTCTCATCCACTGTTCCACTTAGCTGCCAGGAAGGCAATGAAAGCATTAGAATATAGAAGATTTCTCTGGACTCCCTCTCAGTCTTCAGAGCTCTCTGAAAATGTTGGTTAAAAATAATTAGTCTCTTACATTTGTGTTGCATCTTTCCCTTCCCGTAGTGCTTTCATGTCTTTTCTTTCATTTGAATCTCCTAAAAGCCCTGGGAGACAGTGTGAATGAGGATAGGCTAAACAAATTGTGATGCGTCAGAATGTGATCCCATTGTAACAAATGACTTATGTGAGAAATTCAGATACAGTCTGGAAGACCTATATGAACAGATGCAGTATGAACTGAACAGAATCAGGAGAATGATATACACAATAACTGTAACAGGGTAAATGAAAATATAATAAAAGGTGACTAAACTTAGATAAATGCAATGACAAATCTTGTTTCCAGAAAAGAGATGACAAGAAATACTTGCCTTCTCTGCCACTGTTGAACCTAGAAGTTCTTGGCCTCGTTATGACCTGTGACGTTCACTCATCCCCATCAGACTACTTCTGCTTTGGATACTGGTATGTCTCTTCCTTCTGCCTCTCACTCCTTATTCCTGACTTTTTTGAATAACTTCCATACTACATGCTTATATTCTTTCCCCCCTTAATAGTATTTTTTCTCAATTACACGTAAAGGTAGCTTTCAACATTCATTTTTATAAAATTTTGAGTTCTGAATTTTTCTCCCCCTTCTCCCCCTCACCAAGATAGCAAGCAATCTGATATAGGTTATATATGTACAATCATGTTAAACATATTTCCACATTAGTCATGTTGTGAAAGAAGAATCAGAACAAAAGGGAAAAACCATAAGAAAAAAACAGAAAACAAAAAAAATGAAAATAGCATGTTTCAATCTGCATTCAGACTCCATAGTTCTTTCTCTGGATGTGGGTGGCATTTTCCATCATGAGTCTTTTGGAGCTGTCTTAGATCATTGTTTTGCTGAGAAGAGCTAAGTCTATCATAGTTAATCATTGTACACTGTTGCTGTTGCAGTGTACAGTGTTCTCTTGGTTCTGCTCACTTCGCCCAGCATCAGTTCATCTAAGTCTTTCCAGGTTTTTCTGAAATCCACCTACTCATCATTGCTTGTCATGCTTATATTCTTGATGACTCATTGACCTTTTTGGTTCAGTTTAACTTCTTGCATTAACTAGTACCCTAGTGTCTCTCTTCTTAGGACATCAGAGGTGAAAGGCAAACTGGATGGGCCTGAGGGAGTGCCTGACCCCCTACCGTTAAAACCAACCAACAATGAGCACCCTTCCTCCTCATGCCTTAGTCCAAGGCCCCTGGCACCCATGGTTCTGGTGACCTCCTTGGTTATATGCCCATTAGACTGCAAACTCCTTGAGGGTAAAGACTGTCTTTTGCCTTTCTTTGTATCCCCAGAGCTTCACACAGTGCCTGGCACATAGAAGGCACTTAGTAAATGCTTATTGACTGACGGCATCCTTTCTTCTTTGTCCTTGTGTCCAGCTATTTTGCCTGAACCTCTTCTCACAAAGAAAAAAAACTTATGTAAAACCAACGATCATAGGGACTATGTCTGACAATCTATGCAACGTTGGCAGAGAAGGCAAGTACTTCTTGTCGTCTATTTTTTGGAACCAAGATTTGTCATCGTGTTTATCTAAAGTTAGTTGCCTTTTATTATATTTTCATTTACCCTATAGTTATTGTGTATATCAGTCTCCTGGTTCTGCTTAGTTCATTCAGCATCTGTTCATGTAGGTCTTCAGAAGTAAAACTGAATTCCTCTTATTTGTTATTTGTTTTAATGGGATCACATTCTAATACACCACAATTTGTTTAGCCTGTCCTCACTCAATGGTGCCTCTTTTATTTCTAGTCTCCATCACAGAAGCCTGCCACAAGGAGCCCAAGACCTGGTTTTATTTATCCCAAAGTTCTGATCCCCAGGGAGGTTAGTCTCTCTTTATATTTCTAGCTCCATCCAGAATAAAACTCCAGGAAATCTCATAAACAAAATCTAGGTATGGATTATGACTAGGAGATTCCCACAGGTGCAGAGCAGGGTCCCTTTATACAATGGTACACTATTGGTATTGGGTATGAAAGAGCTTTTTAGTTCCTTAATATAATAGTAATGGGAGTTTGAAGATCTTTCTTGCCTCTCACTAAGCTGAAAGTAATCACACGGAACCTGTGGTGGGAGGAGTTTGCTGAATGAGTGGAGCAGGAAATGAGTCAGAGCAGTTAGTGCGGAGGGAGAGAGAGAACACAGGTAAGGAGACAGGTAGGATTGTGAGTGTTTGTGTGAAGGCCTGAGCAGGGGGAAGGCTTTGGGATGATGTTGCTTCCTGCAGTGATAAAGTGTAGTAATTTCTTTGTTGCTATGATGGATTCGGTTTTCTGGTGTTGGAGTTTGTCTTGCTTCTGTCTTCTATATAGAGAGTCTGTTATATTTTGTGATTCAGAACTACGCCAGCATATTCATAGTTGCTGTTGGTGCTGTGAATATTGCCTTGGCAATACACTTCATCATAGAAAATACATGTCATGAAGGATGTATGGGAACTGATATGCAGATTTAGGAAACATAAAACATTGAACTAATCCACTACACTCATTATAATTCTCCTGGGAGGAAATAAAGGATGACTGGACAGATATTTTACATTCATCTCAGACTGTACCTACTGAGCAACTCATATCAATTGCCATGGATCATATCACCAGGTTCTTCTTCTGCTACTCCTGGTGGGGTAGGGGAGAGAGGAATAAATCTCCTGCCCAGTCAGGGCATGCCTTTAATTCTCCAGCTATCAGATGATCCTTCTTGTTGGTCTTCTTTTCCATCAAGAAGTATGATGCAATGGAAATCTCCCCCTGACCAGCTGATGCCTGAATCCCAGACTCAGGAACTTTTAACCCATGAGGTAGCCACTAAGACTGGAAATGGTGCATTTCTCAGGTTACTCATGTCTGACTTATGTTGAGAAAAGGAAATAAAAAGCAGAAGAAAATGGCCAGAACTGCAAAGCTGATAGACTCTTAGTCTCCAGCTCACCTGGGCAAGCACATATCTACCACTGCCATGTGCTTCTTCTGTAGACACCTTTGCTCCTCCTGGTAGGGATGGAGAGAAGAAATCCCTTGCTCTCTTTTGGGAGTCCCAGGGAGAAAGATCTAAAAGAGGAAGAGTCGCTTTGGTCACAGAGTGGTTCCTTTAACGAAAGTCTGTCTTAGTTGTCAATGATCCTCAATGCAGCCCCAGTCACTGGGAACAATCAGGACCTCTCTGTGTTAAACCAGCAAGGGGATCGTGGGAATGTCCAGCTCTGTGGGAATTGTCCACCGCCTGTGATTTCACCAAGTAAATTGAGGGAAATTCATTGAATTAATCACCTCTACTATATTTACTATAATGAAAAGTGCTGCTATGATATTTTGGTATTTATGGGACCTGCATTTCTACTTATGCCTTTTCTGTTAGACTACAGTATATAATAACGGTAACAGCTGACATTTGTAAAGTGCCTACTATGTGCCAGGCACTGTACTAAGCACTTTACAAAGGTTATCTCATTTGATCTTCACAACAACTCTGCAAGGTAGGTGCTATTATTATTCCCATTTCACAGACGACGAAACTGAGGCAAGCAGGGGTGAAAGGACTTGCTTATGGTCACACAGCTAGTAAGTGTCTGAGGCTGGATTTGAACTCAGATCCTCTTAACCCTGATGCTCTATCCACTGCACCACTACCTTCCAGACTAATGAATGCAGTTTCCTCCTAGAGTGATTCCCTCCCCAGTCTTTCCAGAGTCAGAAATGAAACCAAATGAGGGAGAGATCTCTTGGAGAATGCTCTTTCGATGCTGCTTTTCTGAAGATGGAAGGGAGTGACAGATAGGAGAGCAGACTCTGATGGTAGTGAGATTGCATAGGCAGTAGATGGCTCTCTTCTCCAGGCAAGACTGAGGCCAGCCCCAGGAAGTGTCAGGGCTTGAAGTTCCAGGGCATGGGTGGGTGAGGATGCCCCAGAGAGGGGGAAAAGGGGTGGGGGGCACAAGAGGTCCCTAAAATTATACAGAAGCAGAGAGGGCATCAATCCTGCAGAAAAAAAAGAATAAATGGGTTTCTTGGAAGAGCTGCCCTCTTTCCCAGAGGCAGATAGGTAGAGTTGGGCTCCTGAGGGCAGGAAGACATGAGTTCAAATTCCACTTCGGGCACTTACTAGCCATGTGGTCCTGGGTTAAGTCACTTACCCTCTGTCTGCCTTAGTTTTCCCAACTGTAGAAAGGGGATCATAATGACACCTACCTCTCAGTGTTGTTGTAAAGATCAAATGAGATAATATTTGTAAAGCCTTTAACGCAGTGTCTAGTACAGAGTCGGTATTCAAATATTTATTTCCCTTCCTTCTTCCCAGAGAGCATGACAGTAGATGACAAGGTGTAACCTGGGCAGGGAAGTCCTATACTACCAAAGTTTCTTTCTTTTTTGTTTTTTCCACCTAATAGTATCTTATTTTTTTCTAATTACATTTGAAGATAGTTTTCAACACTGACTTTTATAAGGTTTTGAGTGTCAAATTTTTTTCTCCCTCCTTCCCTCTCCTTTTCCCTCCCCCAAATGGCAAGCAATCTGATATGTTATGCCGATATAATCATATTAAACCTATTTCCACATTAGTCATGTTGTAAAAGAAGAATCAGAACAAAAGGGAAAAACCATGAGAAAGGAAAAAAAAGAGAGAAAACGTTGTGCTTCGATCTGCATTCAGACTCCATACTTCTTTCTCTGCATGTGGATAGCATTTTCTATCATGAGTCTTTTGGAATTGTCTTAGGTCTTTGCATTGCTGAGAAGAGCTAAGTCTATCAAAGCCAGTCATTGTACAATGTTGCTGTTACTGTGTACGATGTTTTCTTGGTTCTGCTCCCCTCACTCAGCATCAGTTCATGTAAGTCTTTTCACCATCAAAGTTTCTTGGTGGCGAGGGTTGGGGAGGGAGGTCTGGGAGGAGGCCCAAGTTTCTGGACATCCTGCATTGTGACCTGACCTGTTCTGACCAGTAAGAGATCTTCTTAACTGATGCACATTTATGCCTTTTATACTTTCCAAAGATTCAAATTATGGAAAGACCAGTGTACCTGAAGTCAAAGGACCTGAGTTCCAATTCTGATCCTACCATTTATTAAATGTATGACCTTGGACAAGTCATTTCACCAGTCTGGACCTTTGTTCTGTCATCTGTAAAATGATGGTGCTAGACTTGGTAACCTCTAAGGTCCCTCCCAATTCTAAATCAATGATACTAAGCTGTCCCTAGTGAAATATTTGGTCCAAAAGACAGGCTCTGACATTCTGGTACAAAGAGAAGGAAAAAATTAGGAGGGTCACAATGGTTCATGGAGCTGGGTACAAGGACATTAGATTCTAGTCTTGATGTGGTCCTTTAATTGCTGTGTTACATTGGTCAAGTCACCCAAACTCTCTGTGAATGAATGAATGTACGGATGGATAGATGAAAGAAAGAGCATTTATCAAGCCCTTACTATGTGCCATGCACTGTGTTATCTTAGTTGCTTCACCTGTCATGTATATGATGAAAAATAATTTTAATGAATGATGTTTTTGCTCCTAAAATATTAAATACGAAATTACATCTGTATTAAAAGGATTTATTATGTGTGGCAAATTCTTGGTATGAAAATAAGCTTGATTTCCTCTATTTTACTCTAAAATTTCTTCCATCTTCTATTATCCCTGGGGCATTCCATCCTCCCCTGCCAACATGCAACCTAGCATTTATGGTTCCATCAATGTCTCTCAATTCCCAGTGCCCCACGGCCAGATTAATTTGGGAAATGTTGATCTAGGGCATCAAATTCATAGAAGAGCTCTTGGAGACCACCCAGTCCAAGCACCTCATTTGGCAGATGAGGACATGCAGAACTAGAGAGATAAAATGACTTTCTCAAAGCCACAGAGCTAATTAGTGGCAGAGCTGGTACTCCAAACCAATTCTACTGAGTCCAAATCCACTGCTCATCCCACTAACTCACATTTCTGCTCCCACGAGAAGGGCCTGGATGAGGTGGGGCCGCTCTTCTTGGAAGATCTGGGTCTAGTTAAGTGCAAATGGGGAAGAGGTCTTGGGCACATTTTGTGCAATGAAAAGTGACCCTGCCTCAGAATATGAAGCAAAACAGACTTTGGGAGTGTAAGAATGTTATGGATTGGGAAAACAAAACAAAAAATGTTCCTAGCCTCAGAGTTATCAACAAACAAGTATGTCCTGAGCACCTACTCTAGACCCAGCCTGGAACCAGCAGGTCCCTGACCTCAGGAAGCTCCTAGTCTAGTTGAAGAGACAATAAACAACCATAGAACAATGAAAAAAAATACTGGGATCATTGATCTTATTTCCATGACATTTCTTTCATGTGAACCATATTCGCCACTCACACAGTCATCATGGTAATTCAGGCCTTCATCATCTCCCTCTAGACTATTGCAATAACACCCTAACTGCTCTCCCTATTTCCAGTCCCTCTCTTCAACAGCTCACCCTTCAGAACAGCGGCCCAAATTGTCTTTCTAAGGATGTACTTACCTTCCTACTCAAAAATCTTCGGTGGTTTCCCAAGTATGACCTATAGGATAAAATGCAAACTACTTGGCCTTGCATTAGGGGAGCTCCAAAATCTGGCTGTCATCTACCTTTCTGACATTATTGCACACCTCTCTCCTTCATTCACTCTGTTTTCCAAACCAGACTAATCTAATGGTTTCCTGAGCTTGACAAGGCAGTTCCCACCTCCATGCATTTACATAGGCTGTTTTCCATGACTGGGCTGCATTCTCATCCTCATCTCTGCCTGTTGATTTTTTTTTCTTCCTTCAAGACTGAGCTTAGGGATCATGGTAGGAGAGGTAGGAGGGAGAGACAAAGGAATCAAAGGCCCATTTCCTCAATTCCCCCTCGATAGAAGACAATGTCTTCCTCCTCAAATATTTATAGAACATATATACTGATTGATCTCCCCTAATCCTCCACTACCCTGTCAGTTCATGGAGTGTAGGGACTGTTCTGTTTTTAATCTTATCATAAAAAGAGCTATGATCTCATTGGTGTGTGTGTGTGTGTGTGTGTGTGTGTGTGTGTGTGTGTGTGTGTGTGTGTGCATGTGTGTAGGGTTTCATCAATGTAGATCCATTCACAGACTCTCCTCCTCTGGGATTCTTATTAATTTTTCCCCATAAATCTTTCACAGAAGATCCACCCCATACAAGGAGGCCTTCTTCTAGGGATCTTTTACCATCTTAGGGATTTTAATATGCAGTGGATAGAACATTGGACCTGGAATCAGGAAGACCCAAGTACGAATTTGGCCTCAGATGTTTACTAGCTCCGTGACCCAGGGTGAGTCACTGAACATTTAGTTGGCCTCCATTTTTTTCATTTGTAAAATGGAGATTTTAGTAGCACCTTCTTCCCAGAGTTGTCGTGAGGGTAAAGTGAGATAATGTTTGTAAAGTTCTTTGCAAATCTTAAAGGACTATGCAAATGCTGGCCATTAGCTATTAGACAAATGTGACTGTCCATATTTTGCCTCTCATTCTTACTACAGGACAAGTCTACCTTATTTGCGGGTCGTAACGCCTCCTTCATGATGTCTTCTATGTGACCCTAGCCAAAGAATTCCACGTAAGACTTAAATAACCTGACAAAACAATCATGTGAATCCATCATCTCACGTACCACTACTGTGGTGCATTTAAACAACAGCCCTGAGGAGGTTGTTGTTCAGTTCTGTCCCAACTCTTTGTGGCCCCACGGACCATATGTAACACGCCAATACTGTCCATGGAGTTTTCTTGGCAAAGATACTGGAGTGGTTCACCATTTCCTTCTCCAATGGATTAAGGCAAACAGAGGTTAAATGACTTGCCCAGGATCACACAGTTAGTGAGTGTCTGAGGCTGGATTTGAACTCAGGTCTTCCTGACGCCAGGCCCAGTGCTTTATCCACTGAGCAGCCTAGTGCTAACATAGTCAGGAATCATATTATTATTCTTACTTTAGTTAGTCAAGTCAATCGGCAAGCATTTATGTGATACGTGGCTAGAATACATAAGAAAAGCAAAGATTCAGTCCTTGCCTTCAAGAAGCTTCCATTCTTATGGGAAGGGAACAAGACATAAATATTATGTACAATAACGTAATATGTACACATATGATACATACAGAGTAGAGCTCATCTGAGAGGGGAGGAATTGGCCGCTGGAGCAACTTGGAAAGGCTTTCTTCAGAACGTGGGCGCTAAGTCAAGTCTTGAGATAAACCAGAGAAACCAAGAGGCAGAGGTGAGAGGGCAGGGCATCCCAAGGAGAGACGTTGCTTGGCAGAGGATGAGGTGAGAGGGCAGGAGGCCCACCAGTGCAAAGACACAGACAGAGGGCAGATGGAGGGCCACATTGGAGGAGCTACGTGGAGATTGGTGGGGCTGGATCAGAGAGAGAGTAGAAGGGAGTAAAGGTGTAGGGAGATTAATGAGAATAAGAATGATAGCCATCATCTGTATAGTGCTTATTATGGGCCAGGCGATGCACTAAACACCTTACACATACTATTCCATTTGAGAGGTAGGTACTATCATTAGCCCCATTTCATGGTTGAGAAAACTGAGGCAGACAATCAGAAAGGTAGAAAGAGGGTCAAGTTGTGAGTGTCTTTAAATGCCAAAGAAAGGAGTTTCTATTTGATCCTGAAGGTAAAAGGGGACCACTGGAATACACTAAGTAGGGAGGAAATATGGTCAGACCTATGCTTTAGAAAAATCACCTTGGTCACCAAGGCAAGCTTGAATTTGAGGGGAGACTAACTTGAGCAGGAAGACTAGTTAGAGGGTTAATGCACCCCCCTCTTCCTCACCAATTCTGTAGAGATTACTCCTGTTCTTTCAGAAACTAGGCCAGGAGAAAGGGGCTGAGGACCTAAATTAGGGTTGTGGTTCTATGTAGGAGAAGAGCATGAAGAGGAGAGATGCTGTGAAGGGCAGACATCAGTTCAGATCCTGCCTCCCCGGACAAGTCCCTTCACCCTTCTTAGCCTTAGTTTCCTCATCTGCAAAATGGGGATAATAATAATAATGCATACCTCATAGGATTATTGTGAGGATCAAATGAGACAACATGTATAAAACACTTTGCAAATCTTAAAGTGATTTATAAATGCAATTTAGTAGTGGTAGTAATAGTAGCAGCAGCAGTAGTAGTAATGCTGGTAGTGAGTGCAAGGAAGTTTGCAAGGGGAGGGGAAAATAATGAAGTCTCTTTTGGACATGCTGAGTTTGAGATGCCCATTTAGAGATGTCCACCAGGCAGATGGAAATGGCTGATTCTATGTAGCTCAGGAGAGAGATTTGGCATGTTTACATCAATCTGGAAGTCATCTTCAGATAACTGAACTTGAGAGAGCTAATGAGATCACCAATGGCGATAACAGAGAGGGAAAAGAAAAAAGGGACAGGATAGAATCTTGGGGATGCTCCTGGTTAGTAGGTGATACGTAGATGGTGCAACAGATAAGAGTGCCAGGAGAAAGCATGCTGAAAACCTAGAAAGGGGAAAGGTATCTAAGAAGAGAGGGCAAAGGGAAGTCTCAAATGCTTTAAAGTGGTCAGGAAGGATGAGGATTAACATGTAATTGGGGGAAAATAAAATATTACATATACATATACATAGGTACATACATATAGACATAGGTATACATATACAGACATACACATACATATATAAATGCACATACACACATACATATATAAATGCACACACATATACACACATATAAATGCATACACATATACATACACATACATATATAAATATATACATACATATATACATACATACACACATACATACACTATGTACATACATATCTATCTATCCATGCATCCATCCATGCATCCATCCATGCATCCATCCATGCATCCATCCATGCATCCATCCATCCATATCCATTCATCCATCCATCTATCCATCTATCTATCTATCATCTATCTATCTATTTATCTATCTATCTTTTTATGATTCGGATTGAGTAAAAGGCTATTGCAGGGGTGGGGAACCTGTAGCCTTCAAGGCCTCAGGTTCCCCATCCCTGGGCTATTGTATTGGGCAATTAAGAGATCACCGGTAAGGGGTGGGGAAGGGGGAGGAAGGGGGGGGGTGGAATATTTCAATGGAATGATGAGTTTGGAAGCCACAGCCAAGGTAGTGGAGAAGTCCGGAGAGCGAGCAGTGGAGCCAGGAGCGAAATGAGAGTGACCCAGACACCCCAGGAAATGGTGGTCTTCACAAATGGGTTCCCCCCCAACTCCTGCTCCTGGGAGGGTTTTCTGTCCAGGGTTTCTCTTTCCATTTTTTGGTCTCTGCTACTTCCACAGGAGCCTGGCCTTGCCCGCTCCAGGCCTGCTGCGTTCCTCCCTTCCCCTGCCCTCAGGCTGCCCTGATCTGTTTCTCCTTGTTATTGCTGGCAGAGCCCAACTCTCCTTGCTCGAGTTTGCTTACTTTGGATGCCCCGTCTGCTTCTCTGTTATTTGGTTCCAGCTGTTTTCTCAGGGGAGGGTGTCTCTTGCCCGGGGTGGCTGGGAGAGTTTATCAGAGGGAGACAAAGAAAGCTACCCAGGTGGGGGGGAAAGTTCAGGTCCTTGTGGAGAAGGATAACACTTTGGAGACGATTCTAAAAGAGCTGAAATACTCTGCCTGACTGTGTAATCTTAGGAAAACCATTTAGCCTCTGAGTGTCCATTTCTCCAAATGCTGAATGGAGGGAAAGGAGAGGGTGAAAGGCTAGGTGGTGCAGTGGGTAGAGCACTGGGCCTGGAGTCAGGAAGATCTAAATTCAAATTCCACCTCAGACACTTGCTAGTTTTGTGACCCTGGGCAAGTCACTTAACCCCTCTTTGCCTCAGTTCCTCATCTGCAAAATGGGGGCACACTAGAGAAGGAAATGGCAGACAACTCAGTGTCTTTACCGAGAAAACCCTGTGGATGTAAAGTTCATGGGGTTGCCAAGAGTGGGATACCACTGAACCCAACAGAATGGGAGGGAGAGGTGGCAATAGCTCTGTTTCACCCTTTTCTCTCCCTCACCAGGGCATACATGGCAATGACTAAGAACTACAGAGTCTTTTTTGTTGTTGTTGTTGTTGCTTTTTTGGAAGGGGGGAGGAAGGGCAATTGGGGTTAAGTGACTTGCCCAAGGTCACATGGCTAGTAAGTGTTAAGTGTCTGAGGTCATATTTGAACTCAGGTCCTCCCGAGTGCTCAATTCACTGAGCCACCTAGTTACCCTTTCAGCAGGTTTTTAATTGAAGCTAATACTTTCCTCTTGCCTCTGATCTTGTTCCCTCAAACCCCACCATCCCCTTCCCCATTACTCTGGCTTGCCTGGTCTCCATCCCCTAGCTGGAGTATTTAGGAAGGTCAGTTTATTTTATTATTAACTGTAATAAAAATAATCGGGAGGGCAATTCTACAAAAAATCTGCAAATTCTACAAAATCACAAATGACTCCTCTAGGAAGTCTTCCCTGATTGTATCAGCCCCCCTCCATCTTTCTTCTCTGAATTCCTGTTGTATTTGCAGTCTGTGCCACAAGTATAGCCCTTGACAAATGCATGGTTTTTTGCTTTGAGCCCCTGCTGTGGAGACGGTATTGAATAATGCCATTGACATTAGTTCTGTGACTACAGGTAAGTCACTTAACTTTTCTGAACTCCAGGGTCAAAAGTTTAGAAGATGTTAAGTGATTTATCCTTAATCAATATCTTATAGTATTTGTCTCACAATTATGAAAGCTGAGATGAAATACTATGCCTAAGATGTTGTGTTGTTGTTGTTAGGTTGTATCTGACTCTTTGTCACCCCATTTGGGGTTTTCTTGGCAAAGACATTGGAATGGTTTACCTTTTTCTTCTCCAGTTCATTTTGCTGATAAGGAAATTGAAGCAAACAGGGTTAAGTGACTTGCCCAGGGTCATAGAGCTAGTAAGTGTCTTCAGGCTGGATTTGAATTTAGGAAGATGAATCTTCCTGACTCCACCAGCTGCCCTAAGATGCTGTAAAAACTGGAAAGATAGGCAGTAGGGATTCTTGATCTGGAGTCCATGGCCCCTCTTCGATGGACAGATTTTAGGGGATCCATAAATTTGCTTTATTTCAATATAATCGGTTTCCATTACAATCCTATGTGTTTTATTTTATGTTTTTTAAAAACGATGTATTCTAAGAAGGGCTTCCTAGGCTTCACCAGACTGATGAAAAGTCTATGACACACACACATACAAAAGTGTTGGTCTACACAAATGTCAGCTGTTTTATTATTATTACTGTCTTGTGTTTGTTTCCTGACTGTTTTATGCCTGTCGGTTGTCTCCCTAGGAAGCCTGTGCAGAACTCCAGGGCAAGTACTATGGGCAAGGTTTTGTCTGGATCCCTCCTGGTGTCTACCACTGGGTGGGGCTTACAGCCAGAACTCACTCAGTATTTGATGAGTTTTGACACTAGTCAGTTTTGAGCCACGGTCTTCCTCTTCCCAGCGCAGCAGAATGTTCACATTGCCTGATTTTCTGCTTGTCTTGCCAGTACTCCCTTGCATGGATTCTCCTATACGTGCATCCCACCCATCCCCATACCACTTGAGCAGGTACATTTGGGCCCAAAGGTCAGCAGGAACATCTCTTCTTGCAGTGGGCAGCTCTCTATCGGCTCCCGGAACGACCCTAGCTTTTCCTTGGGTCCAATGCCAGAGTGGAAGCACACATTCTTTGAGACTTTTCTTGATTTTGTGCAAATGGAAAATTTTCTTCATTGCATTTCATTTGACATACCCTCCTTCTTCCCATGCTCTGCTCGTCATTCAGCTGAAAGGACTTCATGCCTAACTTCAGTACCTCCTGCTGTTGTGTAACAAACAAACAAACAAAACCCAAAATAAACCCAAAATCTGTGTTTCCTTTTTTTCCCTTCTTTTTCCCAGCAGTAGAGATAAAAAGCTATTGGTTCCTTGCAGAATTCTCTCAGCCACCCTCTGATTCCCATTAAAAAAAATCAAGAGGAAAGGGAATGGAAAGTCTGGGTCAGGAACAGGACTATTATTATTATTTCTTTTTTATAATTATAATAGTTATTATTAATAATTGAAATAATGGGTATGAAGGTGCTTGGACAAGTATGGAGTTGCTGGATTGCTTTTTCCCCCTCTCGTTTTTTTCTTCTTTGTTACAAGGGACAGCTCTTTGAGACAGGAGTGGGATAGAGCAATAGGGGAAGGATCATAGAATACTTAGGGCTGGAGGGGAACTTGGAGGTCAGCTGCGCCAATCCTCCCATTTTACAGATGAGGAAACTGAGGCCAAGTGACTTGCCCAAGGCTACATAGGGAGTGACAGAACTGGGATTTGAATTCAGGTCTTCTAACTTATTATCAATCAAATCAATCATTAAACATACTATGTGCTAGGAACTTGGGACACGAGTTTGAAGAATGAAACAATTCCTACTCTCAAGGAGCCTACACTCTATTGGGGGAGACGACACATACACAGATAAATATGCAGCACAAATTTAAAGTAAATTTCATTGTTATTCAGTCATTTCAGTCATGTCTGACTCTTTGTGACCCCATTTGGGGTTTTCTTGGCACAGATGCTGGAGTGGTTTGCCATTTCCTTCTCCAGCTCATTTTTACAGGTGAGGAAACTAAGGCAAACAGGGTTAAGTGACTTGCTCAAGGTCACACATCTAGTAAGTATCTGAGGTTGGATTTGAACTCAGGTTTTCCAGACTCCAGGCCTGGCACCTAGCTGCCCCTGATTATACTCATATAATACACATATGAAAATAAATTAAAAAATGAATAATATATGTATATGTGTGTATAGATATATAATACACACAAAAAGATGATAGATAGATAGTAGATAAAAGATGATAGATTGATAGATGATAGATGATAGGTAATAGATAATAGACATATAGACAGATAGATAGATAGATAGATAGATAGATAGATAGATGGTGGTTTGGGAGGGAGGGCACTAGCAGTTGGGGGAGAGGACCAGGGATACCTTCATTCAGAAGAACGTGCCTGAGCTTCATCTTAAAGGAAGAGACAGCCTTCAATAAGGCAGAGGCAAGAACAGCATTCTAGGTATTAGTTCAAATAGAACAAAAGCCTGGAAATGGGAAATTGGAGCTGTAGTGCTGAGTGAGGAACTGAGAGGCCAGTTTGGCTGGATCCCAGGGCTTGGGAAGGGGAGTAATGTCCATTGAGACTGGAAAGATAGGCTGAGGCTAGCTTGTATAGGGCTTTAAAAGCTAATCAGAGGGAGTCTGTATTTGATCCTCAAGGCAAAAGAAAACCAGTAGAATTGATTGAGTAAGGGAGTCATATGGTCAGATCTGAACTTAAGGAAAATGCCTTTGGGCAGCTGTGTTAAGATGAACTAGGGTAGAGAGATACTTGCAAATAGGATGCACTTACAGCTATCTAGGTAAAAGCTAGTGAGGAAGGGCCTGAAGTAGGGAGGCGCCTGTGAGTGGAGAAGAGGAAGAAGTCAGTGGGGGGAGATATGGGGAAGGCAGCTGTGGTGAGATTTGGTAACTGATTGGATATGTGGGGTGAGGGACAGTGAGGATCCATCCAAAATCCCTCTACCTGTACCACTCTACCTCAATTTATTTGGAAATGACTGTGATACAAAAGCAAAAGATACTTTGAAGAATGAAAGAAAAGGGTAGAAGAAGGAAAGAAGAGAAGAAAGATAGAAGGGAAGGAAGGAAACAAGCATTTATTAAGTGCTTGTGGTGTGCCAGGCACTGCACTAAGCACAGGGACACAAATAGAATAGAAAAGATCGTTCCTGACCTCTAGGAATTCATGTTCTAATAGGGGAAGACAATGCACAAAAGGGAATTGAAGGGGGGATGTATAGAGAGTTGTGCAAATGTGAAAAATCGTAGCATCATCGATTCAGAACCAAGAGGGAGCTTAGGGGACATCTAGTCCAGTACTTTTATTTGAGAGTTGAGGGAATGGAGGCACAGGGAGGCTGAGGGGCCGTTATCGAGAGGTTATTCTGCTGACTCCACTAAGACCGTCTCTGATGCCTTGTCATGGCATGGTGGGGATCTGCGGGGCTGGGGAAAGGTGACGCCAGTAGAAGAAGAACCTAGGCCAGTTCTGCACGGCTGGAAGACCTTTGCAGACAGGTTCAACATTAAATGAATAGTATGTCTTTTATGGGAGGACCAGTGTAGCTGTGCCCGTTAGGAGAGGCTTATTGCCAATGAGCCAAGGAATATTCTTGGATGTGCAACTCATGAAAAAACCTTCTTCTAAGATGATGTAGGGGTCACTGTCTTCCTCAAGAGAAGGCATGCCCACTGATGAAACCATGAAGTCCAGACAAGCGACCTCACCGCCTGATTTCCTTTAGGCCCTGGGGAGTGATATACATACTGTGATTTTGGACTTGAGGAAATTTCTATCCCCAAGACATGGATTTTGCATTTGATTGGTAATCACACACACACATACATACACACACACACCCCAAGAGAGACAGTCATACATGGACATACAAATATGGGCCTGTATTAGAGGCAGACAGGTGGTTCAGTGGTTAGAGTTCTGGGCCTGAAGTTAGGAAGACTTGAGTTCAAATTCAGCCTCAGACACTTACCCTGGGCAAGTCACTTAATCTCTCTTTGCCTTAGTTTCCTCAACTGTAGAATAGGGATAATAATAGCACCTATTTCGCAGGGTTATTGTGAGGCTCAAAAGAGAAAATATTTGCAAAAATTTTAAGCACAGTGTGTAGCACATAGTAGGTGGTACAGAAATGGTTATTCCCTCCCCTCATGAGCATGTGCAAATGAGAGACAATCATGTCTGCTCAGCTCCTCTCTGGAGGCCGCTGCCTGATTTTTCTCCTCAAAGAACATCGGTAATACAAACAAAGTGGTGGTGATTCACTCCAGATGACTCAGCCGTGTCCTCGCTCTCAGCAAAGGGCAAAATCCTCCTTATCTTCTCCCATCTTCCCAGGGATGAATGATGTGCTTGCACCTCTGGACTGCTGCGTTTGCTCTGGTTCCGCCATGTACAGGGAATGAGCCGCAGGACCAGGCAGGGACTGGTGGGGAAGCCATTTCCTCATTTTAGTTGGACCCCAGTCAAAGTACATCCCCTACACAACCATCGGCATTTAGGAAACAAATACATTTGGGAGTTATTATTCACTTTGCAAAAGGCCGCACAAGTGGAATGAATTTAAAGAATTTCTCTTTGTGCATTTAAAATAGACCTCATTTTAAAACGTGATTTCTACACACTTTTTTTTAAGGGAACATGTTGATCATGTAAACCAAGGCAAGCCCTCATGTATTTTATCTTATTTCATTTTATTTCATTTCACTTTATTTCATCTTATTTCATCTATCTTCTCTTCTCTTCTCTTCTCTTATTTAAGTTTCCCCAGTTCATTCAGGCTATATATGTAGCAGCAGTTACTCCTGAGCTTTATCCCACTGCTGATTTGCATAGAACCTCTGACCTGCCCCTTTTCTGAGATGGGCCAGTTCACCCCTCCATACGCAGCCTAGTCTCCCTTTTCCAGGAGACTCACTACTACACTGGTATGGGATACCTGATAGGCTTTAGTCCTACTGTATGTAGCTCAGAATTCCTAAGCTTAGGAGACTCGCCAGCTGGGGTCAGAGATTGCAGGTCTGTGCTGTCACATCTGGCCAGGGCAATCTACATTTTAAGAAAAGTTTTGGGAAAGATTATAGGGGAGGACGGCACTTTCGTGAAAATTCTGGACTTACCAGTAAAGAAATGTCAAAATTTATGACTTGTCATCACCAGAATGATCGTGACTAGCCTCATAGTCACAATGACAAAACCATGGGAGTTACCACTACCATTTAGCAGTGAGAACAGTGGCAGACTGTGTAAGGCCTTGTGCTGGGCTTAACTCTGACTCAGCTTTGTTCACATCTGAGAGAATGATTCCATCTCAGTTACATCCCATTTATTTAATTGGGAACTTATTGAGCACCATCATAGCACTGCTCTAGGGGCCATAGGTGTGTTAGAAGACAAAAGGACAGACTTATACATTAGATGGAGAGATCAGATTAAGCTCCAGGGAAGAGCTTGACGACAATATAGGTCGATGTGTAACCAAATATGGGATGGGACAGTATACAGACTCTTAAGGATGGTTGATATTATGATCAGAGATGGGATTAGAGTGGTCAGGAATCCTTTGAGAAGGCTGTAGAGACTTAAAGATGAACCAGCTAAATTCAGTAACTTGTGTGACTTAGAAGGATGCCACTGTGTAATGGCTATCACTGGATAGTTCATAAAGCAGGCTCCTTACACAAATTCTGTGAGGTAGCTTGTGTAAACATTAGTGGTCTCTTTTTGATGTCTAAGAAAATTGAGGCTTAAAGGGGTTAAAGAACTTGCCTGAGGTCACCCATGGCCACTAAGTGCTGGACACCGAGACGGGACTGGAATCCCCCTTTTTTTTTTTAAACACCTAACCTGGTACCAAGGTGTAGCATAGTGTAGAGCGCGTGGCCTGGAGTCAGGATGACCTGAATTCAAATTTGAGTTCAGACATTTGCTAGTTGTGTGATCCTGGGCAAGTCGCTTAACCCTGTTTGCCTCAGTTTCCTTATCTGTAAAATGAACTAGAGAAGAAAATGAAAAACGACTTCAGTATCTCTGCCAAGAAAACCCCCAAAAGAAGGCGCAAAGAATCAGACATGACTGAGAATGACTGAACAAAAACAACAGAATCCAATATGCTTTCCAATAATCTACAACACCTGTGGTGGTCCTGGGGAGCACGATAGCAGCCAACATAACTTTCCTCTGAAATTGCCAACCATGCCGTCTCCACTCAGGGCATCACCCCTTTTCCCTACCCACTGTAAAAGTGAGGGCTGCCCCTGGAACTTTCCTGGACTTTTCTCAGTTCAAAAGCTGCATAGCCTTCCCCAGATATCCCCAGCCACACCACTGCATGTGTCTTGCCCACCTTTTCAGGTCCCCTTTATGTGTTAACCTCTCACTAGGATGTAAAGTTCTCGAGGGCAGGGACTATCTGGCATGTTTTTGTTTGTATTCCCAACACTTGACAAGGGTCTGACACATAGTAGGCCCTTAATAAATGCTTTCTCTTCTCTCTCTCTCCCTCTCTCCCTCTCTCTCTCTCCCTCTCTTTCTCCCTCTCTCTCTCCTTTCCTCACTCCCTCCCTCTCTCCTCCCTCTCTCTCTC
>CM053581.1:76559286-76570981 GCA_028627135.1 Pseudochirops cupreus
CTCTCTCTCCCTCCCTCCCCCTCCCTCCCCCTCCCTCTCCCTCTCTCCCATGTACATACAGATGGATCAAGCTTTCTAGCTCTCCTATCTAACATTTATATAGTTTTTTAAAGTTTGCAAAGTACTTTCCATATATTCTCTCATTCAGCTCTCCGAGGGTCAGAAGGAATCAGCCTCCTAAGCCTGCCTCGTGGCTCTAAGATAGCACGTTCTGGGAAGACAAAACTGTCCATGGTGATCACAACACCCTCAGAATTCCTCTGGGCCTTCATCCTGTTCAAATCCTGCCAACCCCCTGGGGAAGGGTAATCAGGCAGAGTTCAGGATTCCAGTCAGCTCTACTCACCAGCCTGGACAAGGACAGTAGATAAGCATTGTCCTTCCCAGCTTCTGACCTCAACCCCTTTCCATGAACTCCTTTGGGAGTTTCCAGAGCCCTCAGGGAGCTGGCTAACTCACAAAGACCACATCCAGCCAGTGCCAGAGGCCCCACTGTTGGGCCACTCTCACAATTAAATAAAGCTGGGGCATAAATCATCTGGGAGGGGGAAGGGAGGCAGGGAAAGGAGAGACTGAATCGCAGGACAGTCAGTCAATATCAATGAATACTCTTTACTGAGCTTCTGGGTTGATGTTCATACGTGGGCACTGGTGAAGATTCAGAGATACCTTGCTGGGCTTCAGTTTTCCCATCTATAAGGGGTAAGACTAGTTAGTGTCTGATATAAAAACCTGACCCTGTTCCTATGGTTCAGATGTGTCATTATAGACCAAGTATGACCTTTAGACCTTCTCTTCTTTCTCTGTACTGGTATATGCTATAGCAAGGAGGGGTGGGCAGGGGGACCTAAGCAGCCAGACCCCAACACGCTCTGCCTGTGCTCACACCGTGATGCCCCTGTAGAGGCAGACACTGCATTTCAAACCCCATCCATGGTGCTGAGGGCTGCAAGCCTCCTCATTCACCCACTCTCTCTTTTGACTTCAGATCCCTCATTCCCAGTACATTCATATCATCATAGATCTAGACTTCAGAGTCCAAACCCTTACCAGAAGAGGAAGCCCAGAGAGGAAAAAAAGCCCAGTATCATATAGGCAGCTAAGTTATCAGAAGTGGGATTTGAATCTAGGTCCTTGGACTGGAGAGAGGAGTTCGTGTGAAACATGGAGAAAAATATTAACTCTGGAGTTAGGGGCCCTAGATTGGAATCCTACCTCTGCCCCTCAATTCCCTATGTGATTGTGGACATTTCACTTTAATTTTCTGAACCTCAGTTTCCTTTTCTGTAAAATGAAGACATTGGTCACTAGAGCCCTTCTGGCTCTAGACACATGATCAAAAGCTAGAGTTCTTTCCACTCTACCGCACCACCTTCCTTCTCACATTCTTACAGAGATCAGAAGGGATCAAAATAGACCTCCTGGAAAACTTAACTTTGGAGGGAGCTAAACATTCCAAGAGGTAGAGGAGGAGAGAAAGTGCATTCCAGATGTGGGAAACACTTTATACAAGGGCACAGAAAAAAAGGGATAAAGAATCAGGTGTGAGGAACCAGAGGATTTTAGTGTGTGAAAAAGAGACATGTCTTGGAACAGTATATAGGATCCTACAGGTAACTGGGAGCCAGTGGAGTTTATTAAATAGAAGAATGACATAGTTAGACCTGAGCTTTAGGGAACTCATTTTGGCAGCTGTATGAGGGTAGATTTGAGAGGGGGAAAGCTTGAGACAAGAAGAGCAGTCAAGAGGCTGTAACAACAGCTCAGGTGAGAGAGCATGATGGGCTGATTTAGGCTGGGAGCTGATGCAGAGAGAGAAGGGACCACCTTGAGATAAGGGTGAGGAGGAAGAACAGCAAGACTTGGTCACTGATTAGACAAAAAGGAGAGCAAAGGGCCAAAGTAGCACTGAGGTTGGGAACCTTAGTGACTGGAAGGGCAATGGTGCCCTTGACAGACCCAAGAATGTTCAGAAGAGGGAAAGAGAATGACTTCTGTGTTGACCATGCTGAGTTGGAGATAGCCAAGGGTAATTCACTGAGTGATATCTCATAGAAGTTAATGATGTGACACTGGAGTTTAGGACAGAGGCCAGGGTCGTGTGTATAGAGAGAGATCTATAGCTTTATCTTTATCTATATGTGTGTGTGTTTATATATAGATTTCTATCTTTATATCTTTCTCTGTGTGTGTATATGTATGAGTATAGAAAAAGATCTATAGATCTAGTTCTATCTATGTGTGTATAAGTGTGTATGCATGTATTGTATGCATATAGAGAGAGATCTACAGATCTAAATATATCCATCTTTATATGTATATATATGTGTGTATGTATATATGGAGAGAATTATATAGATCTATATCACTATCTGTATATATGTGTGTACATATTTATAGAGAGAGATCTAAAGATATCTCTATATGTGTTTATATGTGTGTGCATGTATATATAGAGATATCTATAGCTCTATCGCTCTGTATGTATATATGTGTGTATATAAAGAGCTATAGATTTCTGTGTAAATGTTTGTGTATACACGTGCATATGTATATATAGCTCTTTATTATTATCTATATGTATATGTGTGTATGTATATATATATAGAGAGAGAGAGAGAGAGAGAGAGAGAGAGAGAAAGACCCACAGATCTATATCTATCTCTATGTGTGTGTATGTAACATCCCGTTGGGGCTCATTCACTCAATTCTCATTATCATTTGGATACCCAGGGGGGAGCACTGTTAATACTTCCAGAGGTAACCCAGTGGGTGGCTATCTTCCTAAGGCTAGCTCACAAGCCCCCAAAGGTATGCTTCCCTTTAATGAGCCAGGAGACTCAGATCCTTAACAAAGGCATTTACTCAAATGGCGTAGCAAGGATAAAAGTCACAAAATGTTTCCCCAACATTGTGGGCTCACTCTATCACAAACACATCCAGAGTCCAGGAGAGTGAAGAAAAGCAAGCATGAATGAAATATAATGGTGGTAAGTCATATGTGTAGGGAACTGAAGTCATGCACAAGTTTGGACCTTCTATGTTCTTTCTCCCATGGGCTCTCACCAAGTTCTTGCTATGAGTCACTGCTGTTTAGCTAGGCTGGCTCTTTGAAGGATACAGTGACTCTGATGAATTGGCAGCTCAGCTGAGTTGCTCCTCCTAAGGTATGGAAGGAACAAGATTTCTGGGTTGGGTCAAGCCTGTCATTCAGTCTGTTGATCTCCTGGGCTCATTCTTTAATGGTCCTTTTTCCACCTTTAGTCACTGGTTGGACTGGATTAGAGGGTATTGCTCTCTCTCTTTGTCAAGAATTTTACTAAGTTTTTCTAGGAAGCACAATGACTCTTAATGTAAGATACAGGTAGAAGTTTCTTCCCTTTGACTCTTTCTCTCCTTTACAGAAATTCTTTCTAGCTCAAAAGTTCTTTCCTTTGGAAGTCAGTCTGGGTGGCCTTAGGGGGATCAATTTCAGGTCAGACATTTTTAGCTCCATACTTCTTAGGGAATCTTAAGCAGGGGAGCAGCAAGGGTTAAAAGCACAAATGCAGTTTATGTCTGGGAAGCGCTTTCATTGTCTTGCTGGTGGCTTCATATGCAATTAAGGTATTCATACTTCTCACCCTTTCTAGGATCAGGAATGTCTACTTTGCAACTGAAAACTTTCCCTTTCGCCCTTAAATGTCTGTCTTTTAGCCTCAGCAGACCTTCAGTTTTTGAGATACTCTTATTGTGTCTATAATGTATAAATACGTACTAGATGGATAGAATTTATCAGTGTAGAAATAATAATTAAACCCATGTGAGCTGTTGGGGTCACTAAGTAAAAGAATAGAATTAGGCCCAAGATAGAACTTTGGGGGTACACGTACAATTTGGAGGCGAGATGTGGATGATGATCCAGGAAAGAAAACTGGAAAGAAATAGACAGGGAGGTAGGAGGAGAGCCAAGTGAGAAGTTTCTTAAAAATCCAGAGAGAAAAGAGTGCCAAGGAGAAGGGATGGTCAATGGTATTAAATGCTATGGAGACATCAAGAAGGATGAGTATTAAGACAAGGCTTCTGAATTTGGCAATTTAAAAATCATTCATAACTTTGTGGACCGTAGTTTCATTTAAGAGATGAGGCTGGAAGCCAGAATGCTTCAGTGATCGAGAAACTGTTACATCTGAACTCTAACTTCATAGTCCTTGATGTATTGAATAAGGGAGAAGAAATGGCTTTATAGGGGAAAAAAAGCAGTTGGAGTAGATCAAGTATACACACAGGAGAGAAAATGGACACAAGAGTAAACAGCCTTTTTTTTTTTTTTAGGAATTTGCCTGTGAAAGGGAAACGAGAGATAGGATGTCAGCTTGAGATGATGAAGGGTCAAATGAATATTTTAGTAAGGATGGGATGATATGGTCACATTTTTAGATAGCAGGTAAGGAGATAGTCAAAAGGGTGAGATGAATGATTAGAGAGCGGGGGAAGATTATGTGGGACAGAAATTTTGCTGCAGAAGAGAGGAAAGGGTGGAACTGAGAAAGAATAAAAATGAGAAAACATGGTATATAATGAAACCAACTCCCAACTGACCTATTTAGACAAACTGTTGACTCTTGGAAAATGGGCAATGGATAAAAGAATTTACATTGACACAGATTATCACTGTTTCGCAGAAAAGTTAACTGACCTTGGTTAATCGCCACCATGAGGATCACTACCAAAAGAACCAGAAGTTGTCTTAGTCAGCAAACACTTGTGACAAATATAGAATAAGAGTAACACTCATTTAGAATATCAGTTCATCTGTAAAATCTCTATTTGAGGGAAGATAGTGGAAAATTATGAGCAATACTATTTTAAGAAACAAGAGAGAAGACTTAGAGAAAAAAAACCAAGTTTGTAGAAAACTTGATTAGAAATCCAATTAAGACATATCATTCCAAAAGTATTTAAGGATAAAACTTAGAAGAACAATCTGCAAAAAAATGGGAAATATCTTTTAAGTTTACTGTAGTAAATTATTTATCCCATTAATGATCAAAGAACTGTTCCATTTGACCCTAATAATACAGTCCTGATGTGTTGAACAAACAAGAAATGGAATTAAAGAAAACAAAGATGGGAAAAGCCATTGGAGCAGACCAAGTATACAAAGAGGTGGTCAGAGTGTTGGAAGTCATACAATTTTAGGGTATTAAGAAATTAATTCTCAAGATATATGAAATAGTAGAAGATAAGAAATACTTTGAAAAAATCTTAGATTTCACTAACCCCTGAAAAGCAATCAAAATATTAGGAACTACTGACCCCTATGCCTACTTTTTTCCATTTGTGTAAAGTCATTATAAAAATAATCTCTACAAACAGGAAGCATGATTCATCAAAGTATCAGGAGAAAACAAATACTCTTTTGTAAATAATATTCTATAGCAAACTGCGTCTTTATAGTCATACAATTGAACGAAAGGTAAAGAGAACCCATGGTCCCACTGCACTGACTGTTCCTTGACTAAAAAAGTGGCTTTTTTTTTCCAATTTAGTAGAGAAAAATACTGCCTTAGTAGTTTCTTCTCCAATAAGATGTCTCCCATGCAAATGTTAAAATCATACAGGAATCCTTGAGAAATACAATGACAGAAATTACTTTGTATGGGAGATGCATGCTTACTAAAAGGGCACTCCATTGTCATGAAGAATACCCAGGACAGAGCACAAATATAAGTGGGATTTGTGATGTAAGAAAAGTCCAAGAGACATAATTTCTAGATAATCAGTCATTTTATTAATTATGGCTAGTGAATAATTAATAAAAGGTTGGTTATTTGTTTTTTTCCTCATAAACCAAAGACCCTGCCCTCATGGAAGCCTCTTGATACTTAGAAGAGTGGGTGTTTCCAATAGGTAGGAATCAGCACTGATTGGTTAACAATGAATGAGAATGAATATTATAATGAAAGGTGGGTCTATTTTAATGAGGGATTGGATAGTGACTGATCATGTCACTCCTGGACAAAGAGAGACTCATAGCAAACTAGACTACTCTGCCTAAGGAAATGCATACAAAAGGGTCTATCTTCCCTCCAGTTGGTGAAAAATGAACATGGGTAAATTAAGAATTCCACCTAAACTAGATTTTCCTTGTAAGGTCTTTTAGTTGGGTGGAGTCCTACCTGAGATCAAAAAGGATTTGGGCAATCTCATCTATTAGCAATGTCCTTCAGATGCTGGCTGAATAACCTATAAGGAGCTGATTTCTGAAAGAGAAAATAGAAAAGGTAAAATCTTAATTTCAATTAATAATTGATTATTAATATAAGAAAGAAATAATAGTTTCTTTTGGATTTCTTATGGATGGTGAATTTCTCTACATGCTCCTGCTGCTACTGGGCCATGCCAATTACATCAAATCTTGCAACATTGCAAAACCTCTAAATTAGAACAATAATCACTTTAACGAGTTTAACCTAACTATTCATATGGGAAGAAACCAAGCAGACAAAGAATACCTATTGTCCAGATTCAGGCATGCGGGCAGCCCACAGAGCTGATTTGATACTATGCAGATCTTGGGTACATAGTACAGATGGACAGTGAACTAGGCCCAGAGTTGAAGAAGAGGAGGAGAGGAAGCTGGATTGACTTTTTTTTAAAATGGCCTCAAGCTTCTTCCTGAAATAAAGATCCACCTTTTAAAAACCAATATTTTTCTAGTTACGTTAGATAGTAACAAATAATGGAACAGCCTCTGAAGAATAAAAGTTACTGGCTTCCCAAAGAGGAGTGGAAAGATGCATGGTGGGAGTGAGTAGGCTGAAGCACATTACCTACAAAAAAAAATGGTAAAGGAGAAGCATTAAAAAAATATTATATCAGAGAAATGCATGCCTCTAAATTGGCCAGTCATGTGACAAGAGGGAAGGATAACTGATGAACAGCCTGTGTGCTGCGTTGGTACCCGTGCAATGTCAAGAGACCAGAAGGAAAGGATTGACTCCATTGGGTGGACGTTAGGTGGAGGATTTATGGGCAGACGTGGACAAGTGTCTCATGCATGATGAGAGGGCATGGATGGTCTGAGGCCTGTAGCAATGGTGGGAGGCTCACATAGATGAGATCACAAATATATAATCAAAATAAATATGGACATCATTATTAATAATGACAATGATAAGAAAGGGCACAGGGCCTTCCGACTGTTGGGCATCCAAGGACTCTGAATGGGGGCTTAAGGGGCAGAATTGTCCTGGCCCGGGACATTTCCTTGGGTCTCCGTAGACAAAGTTCTGTAGGGTCATATTCTGAAGGGAAACCTGGTCTCTGGATAGCAGACCGTATTCCTTTAATGAAATCCAATATATTTTTAAAGAAGGAAATTGAATGAAAATGAAGACTCTGAATGAAATCAGCATTTTAATTAAAGTCCACAAAGTGCCAGTCGTTATGTGCTGGGAGCTTGTGGTAGGGACTTGTGTTTGGCCAGAGAAAAGGAGGCAAAAAAGAGGGGGAGGATGGCATAGATGAGGGAGTGAACAGTAAAACACCATTCATAACCAAAAACAGTGTAGAGACAGTGTGTTTGTGCATTCTAGGTGAGTTTTAAAAAATAATATTTTCCTTTATCATTGCAGATTTTGAATTTTTGAAGGAAATATAATTGACTGACATCACAAAACAATGCCCTCATGCCACAGAGATGAGAATTTTCTAGCATTTATGTATATTTACAAAAATAATGTTGAAATGTGTCTCTCATCATGCCTCTTTACTGTGTGGTACCCTGGGATGCTACCCACTTTGCTTATCCCCAGGTCCAATTCTGATCCAGGGTAAGATTGTAAGTAATGGTAAGATTGATATAACATAAAAATGTTATATGAATTCAGAGAAGCTTTCCCATACTGTCATCCTTCAAGTTTCAACTGCTCTATGAAGTTTTCCCTTTCACCCCAGAGTTGGAATTTGAAGGATGAGAGGATGGGAAAGCTCACCCCTAATTTAGGCATCTGCAGCAAATGTATAAAGGTAGGAAGAGATAAGGCGTGTGCTAGGGCACAGCTTGACTGAGTGGGACAATGGGACTGGGTGGGCTTTCAAAGGACAGTAAATACACTCACTGGCATCCCCTATAAACAAACAGAAGAGAAACCCCAGACTTGTGGAAACAATGATTGGGCGCCAGCCCAGCTCTAGTTTTGTGTCTGGAGGTTGCCAAAATGTCCAAAATTGAAAAGGCAGGATGCTGTCTCAGAGGCATCCCTTCTGATGGAGCTGGTTGTGGTGAGGGCTTAAGAAATATGAACATTCTGTACTTTCAAAAAAGTCCCCACAGACCAAAAATCTCAGGGGACAGGGAAGCTGAAAGGAAGAAGACATGGGAAAGGAGACCAGTCTGCTTCTTTTAGTTTATTGCAATATTAATGAATGAAACCAATGCATTTACTGACTACCTTTCTATGAGCCTCACTATATTGGAAAGAATACTGGGTCAAGAGAGAGGACTCTTGGGTTCTAGTGCAAAGGCTTGGAGACAGGAGATGGAGTATGCTATGTGTGAGGAACAAAAAGAGGGATGGTTTGGCTGCATCTCAGAAGATGGCGGTGGTGGTGTTGATGGTAGGGCAATACACAAAGAGGCTGGAAAATGGGTTGTGGGTAGATTGTGAAGATCTTTAAAAGCTAAATATCAGTTTAAATTTTATCCTAGATGCAATAGGGAGCCAAAATAGGTCACTGAGCAGGAGAGTAACATGGTCAGAGCCACACTTAAGAAAATTCACTTTGGCAGCAGTGCAAAGGACTGACTAAAGGGTAGAGACTTGATACAGGGAGACGACTTTGCAATAATATAGGTGAGAGGTGGTGACGGCAATATGAAGAGAGAACAGACATAAAGAATGTGGTTTGAGAGGGAAAACAGTTAGATTTGGCAACCCACGATTCTCTTCTGTCAAACAGAGATAATAGTGCCAGCTTGGGCCTAGCACAGAGTAAGTAACTAATCAATGCTTAATTTGTCTATCTGTTTATCTATCTATCTATCTGTCTGTCTATATCACCAAGTTGTTATGCTCAAATACGATAATAAACACGTTTCTTCCCTCTTACTCATGATTTCCTTTTACTGCGTTGATATATTTATATATCAAATAGATATTATATAACATGCAACACACACATACAATATTTCTTTGTTCTTCACACACAACACACTCTGTCTCCAGTCTCCATGTCTTTGCACTGGACCCCAGGGGTCCTCTTTCCTGGCCCAATATTCTTTCCGCTACATCAGGGTTTGGGAAGCTCTGAAGGAAAGTGTGAGAGAGAAGAGGTATTAGACTGCCTATCAAACTGAAAGTCTACAGAGCCATGGTGCTGATCTCATTGCTGTATGCCTATGAACCCTGGACAGTATACCAACACTATGCCAGGAAACTGAATCATTTCCATTTGAATTGTTGTAGGAAGATTCTGAAGATCACCTGGCAGGATAAGGTACTGGACCTTGAGGTCCTTTCGCGTGCAACTCCAATGGGCTGGTCATGTTGTTCAAATGCCAAACATATGTTTGCCCAAAAGACTATTTTATGGAGAACTCACGCAAGGCAAGCACTCACACGGTGGTCAGAAGAAATGATACAAGGAACTCTCAAAGGCTCTCTGAAGAACTTTGGAATTGATTGTGTGATGTGGGAGACGCTGGCACCAGACTGCCTAGCTTGGCATGCCCACATCAGAGAAGGTGCTGTGCTCTATGAGCAAGGCAGAATTGAAGTAGCTCAAGAGAAAGACAAGATGTGAAAATTTAGAGAATTCACCACAAATATTCCCCCGCAGGTACCTGGCATTGATCTCCGCCAATGAAGAGAGAGCCCCATACCAATGGGCTTTGGGACTCAGGGTCCATATACTTTATCATAGGGGCAACAGGGAACCACTGACATTGACTGAAGAGGGGATGATGTAGTCAGATTTGCACTGATTAGAGGAGGCATTGGAATGGGGAGAGAGCCGAGGCCTGTAACATGTTTGTGGCAGTGTCAGAGGAAAGGGGAGGATAGATGAGAGATGTTATGAAGGTATAATCTATGGAACCTGGCAACTGATTGGACATGGGGAAGTGAGAGAGAATGAGAAGTCAAGGATGACTCCTAAGTTGTGAACCTGGGTAACTAGGAAGATGGCAGCACACTCCCCAATAATAGGGAAGTTAGCAAGACAGGAAGGTTTTTGAGGGATAATAATGAGTTCAATTTTGTATATACTGAACTTAAGATGTCTGTGAGATATGTAGCACAAGAGGTCCAACAGGTAGTTGGAGATGTGAGATTGGAAATTAGAACTGGAAAAATAAACCTAAGAGTCACCTCTGCTGAGATGATAGTTGAATCTGTAGGTGCTGGTGAGATCACCAAGTGAAATTAGCAGAGAGGAAGCAGAGAAGGGGACCCAGGATAGAGCCCTGGGGACCGCTATAGTTATAAGCACAGCCTACGTGAAAATCCAACTGAAGAGTCTGAGGAGTGGTCAGAGAGGAAGGAGGAAAACCAGAGAAAGCATTAGAACAAGAACTTAAAAGAGAATATCAAAAAGAAGATGACTGGTGATGTCAAAGTATGCAAAGAGGTCAAGAAGAATGAAGTTAGAGAACAGAGAATACTCTTAATTGTACATTTGAAAAAAAAAACTTTTTTTTTCTTCACAAAAACAAATTTTAAAGCAAGATTTAGTACCTTAACTGCTAATTACTATTACGTTCTTTTGGGAGGCTGATACTCAAACATTTCAATGGAGCAAAAAGCAGTTTGTAAGACTGTTAATTAACATTTCATGTTTCTTCTAGGCCAGGGGTTGGCAAACCATAGCCTGGGGCCCAAATCCAGCCAGCCTCCTCTTTTTGTGTGAAGTAAATTAAGAATGGTTTTTACATAAAAACCATTCTTAGCTCGTGGGCTGTACAAAAACAGATGGCCAGCCCGATTTGGCCCTGAGTTTGTAGTTTGAAGATTTCTGATTTAGGTTCTCTAACTTCTAATAGGGAAGGGAATAAGAATTTATATGGAGTCTACTGTGGGTCAGGAACTGTGCGGGGTCAATTGTCCTTTGTTCTTGAAGGGAACCAAATGACATCACTGTGTTGGTGATATCACTGCGTTGGAGTCAAGGAACAGTGTGTCCAACTATGGCTGATCAGACCAATACAAGCTCAGAAGGTTCTCCTACAGGTTGGGCACAAGTAATCCTCATGAACATTTGGAGTGCAGTCTCTCTCCACCTCCCATTGCTAGGAAGCAACTTGAAACCTAATGCTAAGTACCATAGTAGGTGATTACTTAATAAATACTTGTCTGACTAATTGAAACAGTCTTGACATGATTATAGCCAATGAAGAGGGAACTAAGGGAGAAGTTTTAAACATCTACATTTTAAACATTCTACATTTGTGCATCTCACATTTCTTTTGAGCTATTGCAGTTCTGAACACAGAGCCTTCTTTGATGTGGGCACACCATGCTGGACAGTCCTGTGCCATTGTCTTCCATGTCTCACAACTGATTCCAAAGTTCTTCAAAGAAAGCTTGAGAGGGTCCTTGTATCACTTCTTCTTACCTCCATGTGAGCACCTGCCTTGTGTGAGTCTTTTAGGCAGGTATATGTTTGGCATTCAAACAACATGGCCAGCCCATCAAAGTTGCGCTCTCTGCAG
>CM053581.1:76578116-76595297 GCA_028627135.1 Pseudochirops cupreus
TTTCCAGTTTTTTGCAACCACAAAGAGAGCTGCAATAAATATTTTTGCACATATGGTACCTTTTCCCACTTCTGTAATCTCTTTGGGATATAATCCCAACAGTGGTATTGCTGGGTCAAAGGGTATGCAATTATTTATAAGCATGGGGATTCATGGAATATTAGAACTAGAAGCATCCTTAGACAGCATGTCAGGCAATCCTTCCATTTCATAGTCCCAAAACAGTCCCAAAGAAGTTTAACATTGTTTTACATTGTTTAACAATGAGTATGATAAACGTCATTTTGGGAAGATTTAAAGTTCAGGGTATATTTTATATACATTATTTGAGCCTCACAATAACCCTGAAAGTTAGGTCCTATGAGTATTATTCTTCTCATTTAACAGATAAGGAAACTAAGGCTCAGAAAGATTAAGTGACTTGCCCAAGGTCACATAGCTAGTAAGGGTCAGAAGTCAAATTCTTACTGGAATCTTCCTAACTCCAAACACAGGAGGCCACTGCTATAAGGTCATGGGCTGAGTAGATGAAGTGATGATGGGAACTAACCTTCCACAAAGTTGTGAGACATGCTTTCTCTGGTCCCATATCAACCTTCTTTAGGAGCCTTTCCCTCCTTGATTGCATGTCTGCTAACCCAAGACACATAGTAGTCCAAAGGCTCCTTTTGGCCCTGTGGCTGGGCCTACCTCCCCCTCCCCCTCTTAAAATTACTACAAGACCTCTCTGAGCTAGGTTGGAAAAGATTTTATAAATTAATTCAGTTAGAGTATTACTTACACTTGTCCCCAGTATTCAGTTTGAATTTTAGCTGGAGAGAATGCCTTCACCCAAAGGAATGCATCTCTAACAGTGGAATTCCAGGCGCTACAGCCAGCCGGCCAGTAGAGGATTTATTTGGAGGTTGGAAACCTTCCTGAAACCTATAGAGCTGACAACAAAGTTGTGAGACCCTGTCTCCAGTCCCATCCCATCTTTCCTATCGAGTCTTTCTCAAGTTCATAGAGATGATCCTGTTATATAGATGATTTTGTTTAGGTGAGGAGGAGGCGTGGTCACCAATCTTGGGTGGTCACCAAGATTTCTTCTAGCTCCAATATTCTAATAATATAAATGTACTTTGTTCTTCTCTGTGTATATAGCTGTATGTGATCTTAGGTGTTGCTAGGAGAAACATCCAAGGGACAGAGTCCCAAATAGGGGCATCAGAATAAACTCTCAGGTGCCCCAAGCCAAAGTGTCAGAGAGGGTTCCTATGCTTCTGTTCATCTCTATGCTAAAATCATTTGCCATGTCCCTCTGAACCCTGCCAAAATGCATGGGCTGCTTGGGGGATCTTCTACACTTCTGAGTTCCTTGCTTCTCTGCTTCCCACCCCCACAATCAGCAGCCATCCAAAGATAACAAAATGACTCTTGCAAGGAATGCTGGGCTGTGTGGGAGGCTTTCATAACTCACACATTCTGTGGTTAATGTTTGTTTCCCCTTCTCAACCTTGGGCGATCTTCCCTAAAGAAACCAAATGAAATACAGCATCTGGCTGCTAAGCTGTGTTGCTAGAGAAGGAGGCAGGCTTTCTCTGGGTCAAAAATGTTCAGAGAAAAAACTTAAGTAAAGCATTCAGAATTGTCCAAGCCAGGCAGCTCCCTTCTTTTCCTCCCTTCTCCCTCCTTCCCTTTAAGCCATGGATCTGGCTCTTCCCATAACTCCGAGACTGCTCACTGACTCCTTACAATCAGTGATGGAATTCAGTCAAGAATTCTAGTACCTTGATTTGACCACAGGTGGAATTCCAAGGGATGGTGCCTTCCAGACATTCAAGAGCTTTCTGGGGGTAAAGAGAGAGCCCAAGAGGATGGCCTCCGATGCTGTGGAAATAGCAGACTAAGCTGGGGGGACAAAGCTTTGTTAAAGCTTACATCCTTTAACCATGCCTGCCATCATTCCTTCCCTTAGGACCAACCTCCCCACAGCAGGTGTGGAACATCCCATTCCAGGAGCTCAAGTTCTGGAAGGACTCATCAGTTAGAATTCTAACAATGTCCCAGTCAGAATGCTTGAGTGAGTGAGCAAACTTGGGTTTGAGTGTTAGATCTGGGCAAATCACTCAATTTTGTTGATCTACAATTCCCTTATTTCTAAGACGGGGATGATAAATAATACATTTACTGTCTATTTCACAGAATTGTCATGAGAATAATACTTGGTAGTCCTTAAAGGTGTATATAATCTATTATTGCTGTATGGAGGCCTTGTCAGGGAAGTCCCATCAATTTACATGTGTATATACATATATGGCATATATGTGTATACATTCATATGTGCATGTGTAGATACATGTGTGTATAATACACATCTATGCTTTGTGTGTACACATATACATTGTGTGTGTATATATACACACATGTGTATGTGTTTATGCATACATGTGTTTGTGTATACACAAATGGACAGATAGATGAACTCATGATGGATGGTCTAAAGAGACAGAACCAGTACTCTAATCCAGACTTTCTGATGCTAAATCATGTGTGTATGCACACATATATACATACGTATATATATACACATGTATGCATGTGTGTATATGTATACCACTTATATGTATGTATATGTATTCATATACACATATATTTTATTGCTGTGTCATTTTCTGTTGTGTCTAACTCTTAAAGGCCCCATTTGGGGTTTTCTTGGCAAAGATACTACCATGATTTGTCATTTCCTTTTCCAGCTCATTTGGCAGATGAGGAAACTGAGGCAAACAGGGTTAAGTGACTTGCCCAGGGTCACACAGCTAGTAAGTGTCTGAGGCCAGATTTGAACTCAGGTCTTCCTGACTCCAGGCCCAGAGCCACCTAGCTACCCCACATATATAACACACATACATGTATCATAGTCTAATTCTATAAAAGACCATAAGATCATAGATTTGGAGCTGGGAGGCCCCAGAGGTCAGGTCGGCCGGTCCTTTCATTTTATAAGTGAGGCAGCTAAGACCAGAGAGGATGAATGCCTTGTTTAGGGTAACAAAGGGAAATGACATGCCCGCTGACGCCTCCCTGGGAAGTCTAATGTCATCTTTTTTTTCAGATGCAATGATTAGGGCTGTCCCCAAGATGAATCAATTGGTTCCCAATGTTACAGAGGCTCACTTTGCGCTGACCAATAAGAGGAAGCCCCTATAGGCTTTTTGCCTCTTTCTGGTCATACAATCATAGATCAAAAGCTGGAGGAATCTTAGCAGTTCATGTAATCCAACCTTCTCGTTTTACAGATAAGGAAACTAAGGCCCAGATAGGCTGTGACTTGCTCAAGGTCATCCCAACAAGAAGCAGAGCGGAGATTTAAGCCCACGCCCTGTGACTCTGAATTCAATGTTCCTTCCATCACACCTGCTGTCTCCTTAGTCCATTTTACGTTGTCTGTGAGGTACTAAAAGAACACCATGGCCTTGGGAACCAACTGGAGAAGGAAAGGAACCTCTCTCTCTTTGAGTGCTTATGGAGGAGCTGAGAGACATTTTACCCACATTTGTGGAGAACTAGGCAGGAGTTATAAACAGAGATTTGGGGGGACAAAATGGGCCAAAGTTAGCGATTTGGGGGAAAGGGGAAAAGGGTAGCCACTGGGACTGAATACAGTGTATGTGAACCCAGAATTTGGGGACAATGGGCTACCTGTTACGGTATCATTTGCAATAAGGAAATGCTTCCTTCTATCTAACCAAGGTCCCTCATGCTAATGTTCGAGCTTTTTTTTGCTGTTTTTCTGTGTTATTTGGTGGTAGGGAACATTTACTTACCATCCTCAGTATAGGAATCCTTCCTTTTCATTTGATATGGTATCAAAAGGTCTCTTGGCTTTCTCATCCTCAAGTGTGATAATCCCACCTTCCCTCTTTCCTTTCATTCTCTCTGACCTCTTTCCAAATTCCCCAGATGCTTCACTCAACAATTTAAGAGTGCCCAGAGCTGGATCCTGGAGCTTTGGCTAGGTTTGAATGTTCCTGGGTTTAGTGGGAGAATTGCCTCATCCCTCCTCTGTGGGACCATTCCAAGCTCCCTGGGCCTGAGCTGCATTCCCTATCCCACCGCCACCCCCCAGCGGCCTCACCTAAACAGGTCAGAAATATCCCCTTACATAATCAGCTCTTGAACAGTTAGGATGAAACAGAAATTGTGAAGAGGTAAGACGCAGACCCAAGCAGGTGATGGGAAAGGCAAGTGTCAGAAGAAAACCCAGAATTCGGTGATTCTCTTGAATCTGACACATTAAAAAAAAAAATCTGAGGGTCTTCCAATTTCCTTCTGTTGTACAGGGACCTCACCAAGAAATTACTCACCCCCAGATAAGAGAAAAGAGTCTGAGGAGGCCCAGGAGCTTGAGTAGTCATTGCTTTGAAATTTCCATTGGCTTACGTGTGTTTTCTTAAGCGATTTTTTAAAAAAGCTATCTTTAATTGGTTTCCTATAAAATGCCTTGGGAGTTAGAGGAGGCTGAGGAGGCCAGAGAGGGGCTAAAAGGAAGAGAGAACCTAGTAAAGGGAGGGCCTGAGTCCTGGGCAGGGTCTGGGGCTGGCACAGGGCCAAGGTGAACACTGGAAGCCACTGGAACATTCTGTTGAAAATTTCTCACATTCTCCTAAATTCCTGGAATATTCTTCTGAGGACAACGGGGAGCTTCAGGACCGCTACAAAGCTCCCAGCAGTCATTGCACAGGGGTAAGGGAGCTGGCATCTGAGGTCCTTCAGTAAGTCCTTCAGCATTAAAAGATTTGACCACTGGCATCATCAGTCTCACAGACTAATAAAGTTACAAAGCATTTGGGGACAACTGAGTCCTTCCGGGTCAGAGGATTTAATCACGTCCTGTGCCAAGGGGATAATTCCAGATGTTAACTCCACATAGATTCTCAGAACATTATTACACCTATTAACTTGGATTTCATAAATGAGCCAGTCATGGTTCCCTGAGAAGCTTTATGTCTTTTCCTGTCATGGTACTATTACAAAAACCCACAGGAAAATAACTGCTGATTATGAGAGGTTGATACCTGAACGGCTGATGAGTCAAAGGTTTTGGTGGATTATAGGAAAGACTGAAACAATGAGCCAAAGAAACTAAACACACTCTCCCTTCCCTTCCCCCCCTCCCTTTCCCCCCCCTCCTCCCCGGCCCCACGACTCTAGCTCCCCACGACTCTAGCTAGGCTGGACTTCAAGGGCATCTCAGGAGAATTCTTCCCTGCTCGCCCTTTCTTTAGGAAAGAGGAGGAAACATAGACCAGAACTCAAGGACCCAAACCATCAGGGTGGCATTCAAAGGTTGGGTCAGAGAGCTCTAAGTAAGTGCCAAAGTATTCCAGACATACATACATACATACATACATACATACATACAAACAAACAAACATAATAGTTTATGTTATACTATATTATATTTTTATTTATTATATTACATGTTATAATATAGTATAAGTAGACAAATTCACCCACTCAGTGTGATGTGAGGAACACTAGAATTATATTGGAAAAGGACTTATAGACTATTTCACATGAGGGTATTAATGACTGACATATATTACCCTTCCCCAAGGTATTTTTTTAACAACAACTATTATTACCATTAATTATTATTAGAGTGTTTTAAGGTTTAGAAAGCACTTGATAAATATTGTCTTATTTTTAACTGCACAACAACCTTTTGAAGTAGGTGCTATTATTATACTCATTTTATAGGTAAGGAAACTAAGGCAGACAGCAGTTAAATCACTTGTCTAGGGTCACATAGCTAGTAAATGTCTAAGGTAGAATTATGAACTAGGTTTCCAGAATCCAAGTATTGTACTCTATCCACTGTGCCATCTAGCTTCCCTAAGTATTTTTAATTAAAATTTTTAAATCAGGAATAACCTGACTTCTCTTCATCCCACCCTGTCCCACCCCCAAATGGAGAAAAATCTAAATCCCCATTACAAATGTGTATAGTCAAGCAAAACAAATCTCCATATTGGCCATATTCTTTCTCTCTCTCTCTCTCTCTCTCTCTCTCTCTCTCTCTCTCTCTCTCCCTCTCTCTCTCTCTCTGTCTCCCTCTCTCCAGACAGACAGACAGATAGATAGATAGATATAGAGAGATACTTCATCTCTTATCAAAAGGTGGGTAGCATGTTTCATCATCAGAAATTGTGGTGTAAAGAGAGAAAGTGGAGGTACCTATTGTAGATCTTGTGCGGAGTTAACTACAAAGGGCAGAAGAGACATAGGATAATAGCACATCCTTAAATAAAGTTTGTTTTACTTAGGACTAGCACCTCCCTTAATCTACCCTCCTTCTTATTCTCCCTTCTCCCTCTTCCTTCCTATTTCTGTTTTGTAAAATGTCTTTCTGTACCCAACTGTGTGCATGTATTCTTCTACCCTTTGATCAGTTCTGATGAAAGTGAAGTTCATCTTTCAGCTGCTCCCCACACTTCATCAATCTTGTGTGTGTAGACTTCTACTTGTACGTCCTAATTATGTGAAATAATTTTTTCTAACCATTCTTTCCTTTCTCCTCCACAAACCTAGCCAAAATATTCCTCTTGTCCATTCTTTTCCATTCTTTTTTAAAGATCATCAATCTAAAAGCCCTTGTGTCTAATTATGTATACTCTCTCTATAACCCCTAATGATAGGAGGATTTAAATGTGTCATCTCCACATATTAGAAAGCAAATGATTTTTCCTTGTTCAGGACCCTATGATTGTTCATTTCTGATTACCTTATTAAATTTCTCTTGGCTCCTGTGCTTGTACTTCAAAAGTTTCTACTCAGCTCTGGTCATTTCATCAGAAATTCTTGAAAATCCTACATTTCATTAAAGGTCAATTTCCCCCTGTAGGATTCTATTCAGTTTTGCTGGGTAAGTTATTCTTGGTTGTAAACCTATATCCTCTGCCTTCTGCATCATCTTGTAAGCCCTTCTCTTATTCAGAGTGATGCCTGCTAAATCCTATGTAATCCTGAATATGACTCCTTGGTACTTGAATTCTTTCTTTCTGGCAGCTTGCAGTATTTTTTCTTTGACCTGGAAGCTCTGGATTTGGGCTATAATGTTCCTGAGAGTTTTCATTTTGGGATTTCTTTCAAGAAGTAGCCAGTGGATTCTTTCAATTTCTATTTTACCCTCTGATTCTAATAGATCTGGGCATTTTTCTTTTATGATTTCCTGAAATATGATGTCTAAGCACTTTTGACAGTCGTAGCTTTCACCTAGTACTCTCTTCTATCTATTTTCCAAGTCAGTTCTTTTCACTATGAGGTGTCTTATATTTTCTTCTTTTGACTTTGTTTTAATGTTTCTTTTTGTCTCATGGAGTCATCATCTTCTATTTGGATCATTTGGTCCAGGTAATCTGTTGCTTGAGCAAGGTTTTGTACCCCTTGTGCCAAGTTGCTAATTTCCTTTCCAACTCTTTCTTCCGTAACTCTCATTTCTTCTCCAGCTTTTTCCTCTAGCTCTCTCTTTTCATTTCTAAAGATATTTTCAACTCTTAAAGACAAAACTTTTCATTTGTCTCCTCCAGGAATCTTGTTTGAATTTGTGTCTGAACTGTGTTTTTCCTTTTGGCTTTTTTTTTTTTTAGTTTTGGAGTTGTTCTCTTTTAGGTTTGTCTCTCACCATAGTGGCCAGAAAAGAAGTATTAGTGCCTTGTTTCCACTATTTAATTATTTAGCACCTTGTTTTAGTTCAAGTTTCTTTTGAGCCTTGCCCATGATTATAGCAAGTCTTTGTTAAGAAACAGAATTTGTGAAACCCACTGTGGGAGGGACTTTCCAAAGACAGGAACAGAAAGGATGTAAGAGGCGGGTGGAACAGGGAGGAGCTAATGTTCATATATATGGAGAAGCCTGAGGTGGGAAAGGGCAGAACTGAGAAGAGAACACTTGTCGTGGCAGAGTTGAGAAGGAGAAAACTTGTGGTATCCCAGCACTCTGTTTGTCTGTTCTTTCTGTGTTGATTTGTGTTTGCAAAACTTTGTAGAGAAGCCCTGGGACCTTACTGGAAACCCTGAAAGAGGACTTTCTTGTTGTCTGTTTACAGAAGTCTTGGAGGAGAGTTTTGGAGGTCCTGGGACTATACTAATGATTTGTGTTGAGATCTCAGACTTTGTTTGTGGGTCTGTGTTGATTTCACAGGCAGAAAGTGAATTAATGATGGTGCTGGCAATGTGCGTGAATGTTGTTTTGGCTCTGTCAAGTTTTGTCTTCCCAGTAACAGAAACTGTGAAGGACTTGAGGTGGACTCTGTGAGCTTCAATATGGAACACATACTGGAAAAGGAACTGCATGAGGAACTGGACAAGGAGCTGGACAAGGAGCTGAATGAGAAGCTGGATGAGATCCTGAGAGCTTCCTACCTTTGAATCTAGGTGGCATTTGGGTAAACTCAGGCAAAAGCTGGGACCATGGAAGAGGAACCATGGAATCTGAGAACCAGCCTAGATAGAAGATAGAAAGACTTCTTCTTGGGTACCTAATGCTGACTGAGAAGATCATGATTTACTGTGGTGTAGGGGTGGGAGAACTTTGTACTCTGTACTTTGTACTTCTTAAGGATTATTGAACTAAGAATGACTGGAAACTAATCTCTAATCAAGAAGAAAGAAGACTTTTTGACTGAGAGATTAAGACAATGTGACCTAGGGGTGGAAAACTTTGACCTTTGTACTTTGTGTCCCTTAAGGAGGCTTGCTTCTTAAGGATGATTGAGTTAAGGACTTACTGAATGATATCTTTTACTTAAAACTATGTGGCCCCTTTAGTGATAAGTTGTTATGTTATAACATTATGAATGCTGTGAATGTTTGCTTTAGTTTACTGCTGCATAGAGAGTTTGCTATACTGTGTGATCAGAACCTTAAAGCTGTTCACATCAGCAGTCCTCTGGAAAGCTGCTCATGCTTGACTTTACACTCACACATCCCTATTACCATAATAGTTCTTTGTGGTAGAATTCTTTTTTTGTTTGCTGATCCTTTCAAACAACTTCCTGATTTTAGACTTTAAAGTCATGATCACCTTCAGTGTACCTCTGGAGGAATGTCTGGGCTGATCTTGCTAGTGCTTTATATGAGTATTGAGTGTTTTGTTATTCTAGGAGCTCAGGGACAGCTCAAGCTAGGGTTCTGCAGATTTTTAGTGCTCCTAAAGTGACCCACATAAAGTATGATCATTGCCTCCCTGATCTGAGTTCTGAGAGTTCAAGACTTGGATTTGGGTCTGAGGAAGAGTTATGTGGGCTTGCAGGGATTGGATTTTCAGTACACTGCAGTAGGCTGTTGGACTCAGCCATTATCAACCAGGTGGAAGGCTCTGCTTGCTCAGTGACTGAAGCAAAGGTCTTGGGTCTGAACTTCCCGCTATAGTTATTTTATGTAAGCTTTAGACTAGGCTATAACCTAAAACTGAGACCCTGCTCTATTCCTGGGCTCTAAGCCACATACATCTGCTGCTTTCTCCTGCGCTTGCTTCTTGCTCGGTATGCAACCTAAGGCCCAAAATATTCCTCGCCATGGAATGCCAACCCTAGGTATAATCCCCATCTCAGTCTACCCTGACCCTATGATTTGGAGCTGGGTAGTAGGTAACAGAGGAAACACTTGGCACTTATTCCTGTGCCCTAGACAAGTTTAGGGCCCCTATTATGGATCAGGGGCCTTTTCCTGCCCTGGCACACAGCCTCTCTCTGCATGGCACATTCCAGATAGCATGTTCCTGGCCAGACCCTATACCTAGTATCTGAAGATCTCTATCTCCCTATGCAAACCTGGGCTAAAATATTCAGCACTCATTTTTTTCCTTGGATTTCCCAATCACAAGTTTGTCTGGAGTGGTTTCTAGATCTGTTAGGAGGAGGGATAGAGTTAGTGGAGTGAAAAACTCACTGCAATTCTCACTGCTATTCTTCCATTTTGGCTCCCGGAACTCCCCTAAATTTTAAGCTATAACCAATGCCTTAACCCTAAATTCAATTTCCCCTAAAAAAATATATCTCTACTAGCCTCTCATAGTTCCTCAAAATCCATCGTAGAAAGTGAATCTTCCTAAAATTATTCTTTGTTTTTCATATTAATCATAGCTGACATTTCTATATCCTTTTAAAGTTTGCAGAGCACTTGACTGACATACTTTCATTTAACCCTCATGGTAGTGCTGTGGGATTGGTCCTATTATTATTCCAAACTTACATAGGAAGAAACTTAGGCTTAGAAAAATGGGGTGACTTTTCCAAGGAGAAGTAACAAAGGAATGATTTAAAACCAAGTTTCACCCCAGGATACCAGTCACATTGCCAGTCCCCATTTCATTCCCTCCCAAAAAACGGGGGAAATGTCAGTGGCTCACCATTGTGCCCTCTATACCTTGACTGCACCTTCTCCCCAGAGTACTCCCCTACATGGTACTCCTCAGTTTCCTCGATTCCTCACATAACATGCACATACTTGGCTTCTGGCAGGCCCACAGAACGTGCTTAGTGAGGATGATATAAAGGGAGTGTGCCTGGAGGCTCCAAGGCTGAAAACATAAGTGGTTTAAGAGAGAGGCTGAGCTGAATGTGAGGAGCAAGTCTCGGGGCACCCCACTAGGGAAACTTCCCTGTTTTTGTTCTCCAACCACTTGGGGAGGGCTTTGAGACCTGGGTCATGACGCCCTGTAGGGAAAAATATGGATGCTCCTTCCCCCACCTCCAACTCCCATTCACATGACAGCTGGTCAGGAAAAGGAGAAGAGATGCAAGCTAAGTGAATGTACCTGGGGGTACATCAGTGGTTCTCAACCTTCCTAATGCCACAACCCTTTAATACTTGTATGTGGGCATATCTGCATGTGGGAGGATCTGCCTGGAGACAGATAGAGGAGCAGTGTCTTGGTTCCTAAGACCATCAGAAATATGTGTTTTCTGGTGGTCTTAGGCAACCCCTGTGAAAGGGTCATTTTACCCCCAAAGGGGTTGCAACCCACAGGTTGAGAACCACTGGGGTACATTCTCATCTTCCTGAGTTCAAATCTAGCTGAAGACACTTACTAGCTGCATGACCCTGGGCAAGTCACTTAATCCTGTTTGCCTCAGTTTCCTCATCTGTAAAATGAGTTGGAGAAGGAAATGGCAAAGCGCTCTAGTCTCTTCACTGAGAAAACCAGAAACACATCATAAAAAATTAGACATGACTGCAAAACAACCAAAATTCCAATTCAAGTTTATGTAAGATGTCTTTGAGTTGGAGGTGGATCAATGAAACACACAGTGATATCATGAAGGGTAGGAGTTTTTCTGGTAGAATGGCAGCTGAGTCAAGATCCGATTTGTTTAATCCTTGTCTAAAAAACCAAGATCCAAGAAGATACTGAAACCCAGGCACAAAGTGGTGGAGCTAAGAGGAGAGAACTACCTTGTTCTCTGAGAGTAAGAAAGAGCTTTTGAGGTATTGTTGTGTAGGGCAGCCAGGTGGGGGAGTGGATAGGGTGCTGGGCCTGAACTCAGGAAGACCTGAGTTCAAATCTGGCTTCAGATACTTGCTAGCTGTGTGACCCAGGGCAAGTCACTTTAACCCTGTGGCCCTCAGTTTCTTAATCTGCAAAGTGGCCTGGAGAACGGAATTGCAAACCACTCCAAAATCTTCATTAAGCCAAACAGTGGAACTCAACGGAACAATATCAACATAATAGGTTGAAATGGGCGATAGACTGGCAATACCCCTCCTTGTGATTGAATATGGTTAGACGCTAGTCTCCCTGCTTTCTAATTATTACACTTGTTAAAATTCAAATGTGATTGTCAGTTAATCAAATAGTTTGATTGAAATGATTGGAAGATGATCATCTGAGGAGGCCAGGAAAATGGATGGGGCATTGAACAGGAGAAGAGAAGGCATGAAGATGAAACGTTGCCAACTTCAGATTTCCATTGAGAGCTAGCTCTGCTCTTCTTACAGCCTTCTGGAGACAGAAACATGTTTTTGTCCCACTGTGTCTGTAACAGGGCTTTCCTAAGGCTTCCTTGCACTTATCCTTACTCTCAGGACCCACCACAAAATGCAGAATTTAACACCCCCCAAGACCAGGGTTAGAGAAGATTGCTCAAAGTAGATTAATTATTGTATTTAACAGAACTTGACAAATTTTGTTGTTGTTTTTTCTAAAAATTGACAGAATACCCCCATCAATGAAGTCACAGATAAGAGATATTTAAAATTCAAAACAGTAATAACAATAATGATGATAATAGCTAATATTTATGTAGCACTTAGCCCTGTGCCAGGCACTATGCTAAGGGCTTTAACAACTATTATCTCATTGGATCCTCATAACAACCCTGAGAAGTAGAGGCTATTAGTATCTCCATTTTACAGATGAGGAAAGTGAGGCAGAAAGAGGTTAAGTGACTTGCCCAGGATCACACAGCTACTAAGTGTCTGAGGCCACATTAGAACTCAGGTCTCTCCACCTAGCTTAGAATCAAAGCTTCCCCTTTGCCCTTCAATGGGCAGTGCAAGCCACCATGTCCTTGGCATGGCCTTGGGCAACTGCAATGACTGGCTTCTTCTAGCCCTTGACTAATTGGAGAGCCAGGCTCTTTGGGCCTTGACTGTTTTGCAGAGTTGTTCTAATCAGCAGAGTCTCTCCAGGCCCAGCCCCCAGGCCCCAGGCCCTAGAGCAGGGCCTTCCTATTCTCTGCCTCTCGGTGGAGAGTTTTGACCCCAATGCAGATGGAGTCCCCAAGCAGCCAAAGGCCCAGCTCCGCAGCAGGCTGCTGGGGAAAGAGTTGAAGCCAGCTGCAGGGGACAAGACTTGACAACTCTTATTCAGTGAATTGCCAGTTTGTTCCAGACTGCTGCCTGGGCAATTTCTCTGTCCAAGTCCTAAACAGTTGCAGCAGTGAGACATGGAGCGGAGAAAGGGCCCACTTTGTGCTCTCATTCAGATCATTCCTCCCTTAAAACTCTGAGAAGGGTGTGACCCTGACCAAGAGCCTTCCCCCCACCCTTCCAGCCCTGACCCCCACCCCCTTCTTTCTAAGCTCTCTGCCTGGGGGCAGTTTTCTTTTGCTGGAGAGTGGAAAATACATTCCTCCTCGTAGCTTGGGGGAGGTGGCGGGAGGGCTGGTGATGCCTGGAGATTTATTTTAATATTCAACTATTATGGGACTTACTTGTGTATGTGCTTAGAGTAGGGATGGGGAATCCAGGCTGGATCTTGGATATTGTTTAACATCCCTATTGACTGTTCTCTGTGAATTTCACAGAAATAAACAGTGCCAGATACAGCAGACCCTATGTGTAGGCAGCAAAGGCAGCCACCTCCTATGGTATATTCTAAGGAAAATTGAAAGGGCCTCCCCAACCCCAAAATATTTCTCTCATTTGACAAACCATGCCAATGCTTGTATACCTCCCAAGTGGGAACTTAAGTATATAAATAATGTCCCTCTGGGATCAACTCTAAGGTCTCTCCAATCCCAAACCCTGTCTTTGAGAGCAACACCAAACGCAGAGGTTCCCAGAGTGGGTGATACCACCCCCTGGGTGGCAATGGAACAATGAGGGGGCAGTAGTAGCCTTGAGTGCAATTAGGGGTCACTGAATAAAAATAAGGGGGCAGTGGAAGCATAAAGAAAGAAGAGAAGAAAATTTTGAAAAACCTTTTGTACCTGTTTCTTTTGTTGTGTAACAGAGTTAAAGTCATAGTGATTATGTTATCTTCCAAATAAAAACACAAAATGCAGGTTTTAATGGATGAGTGGTCAAGTCCGACGACAGGTCTTAAATATTAGCAGACCAGATTGTCTTGCATTGTTGGGATACATCAGTGATAATGACTTGTTTACAATAGGACACAATATTGCACCGTCAAAATTTCAATGCAAGAAAAACCCCCACAAAAATTTATAATGTTATTAAGTTTAAGATGCTCCATTAAAAAAATACATATATATATATATATTTTTTATGTATTTTTAAAAATAATGCAAATTTTTAGAAAACCCAAACAGTTAAAGGGTTAAAGAAAGTAGATTTCCAGGGAGGTGCTGAGTAATTTTTTTTTTTTAAGGGGAGGGTAAGCCAAATAAGTTTGGGAACCTCTGTACCAAAGGGTAGTTTGGAGGAAGCCACAGTCACCTGCCATGAGATGCTTCAAAAAGCCCTAATTCATTTATTGTCTTACATCTATGATAGTGAAAATGCAAAATGACTCAGATTTGTCTGTCATCCAAGAGATTATATAAACCTGCTTCCATTCATTTCTCAAAGTAATGAGTTCCATAAATTGCCTCCCTGAGTAGTGAAGTAGGTTACCTTTTATCTGGAAGTAAGTGACAAGTTCTCTCTGATAACTGAGCCAAATTAAAGCTGGGCTAATCTGGTTGATCAAATGTCATGGTTTCTAGAGTAGCCACTCACACCAGAAGTAGGTTTCCAATTTTCAAAGGACTAGAATATAATGACATTCATTTTATTGGATGATTTAACTCTTTCTTGGTCCTTCAGAAGGGGATTCAGAATCTTACTGGTCCTCAGAATCATCATTCTGAGTCTTAACTAGAAAGCCTGATGAGAACCAGAACTTCCAATACATACAATCTCAGTCAATAGAACATGTATGTTCATATTTGCTTTGACATATGATTTCAAAGACTATTGACTCAATTGAACCTCCATCCCCAGTTCTCTCTGGAGACCTGTGGACTCTAAAACGGGACTTTTCTGGACTTCATGTGGTACCCATGCTCTGCTGGCCCCAGGAATGGACCATCCAATTCTGTTTTACAAACATTTTTAACCACTTTCTATATTTAAGGCATTGTGGTAGGCACCGAGGGTACAAAGACAAAAGAGAAAACCAATCTCTAATTTCAAGGAATTTACCTTCTCCTATGGGTGGTGGGAGGAAACTAGGTAGCACAGTGGATAGAGTGCCAGCCCCTAGAGTCAAGAAGACTCATCTTCTGAGTTCAAACCTGGCCTCAGACACTAGTTGTGCGACCCTGGGCAAGTCACTTATTCCTGTTTGCCTCAGTTTCCTCATCTGTAAAGTGAGCTAGAGAAAGAACCATTTGGGTATCTCTACCAAGAAAATCCCAAATGGGGTCATAAAGAGCTGAATATGACTAAAATGACTGAAAAACAACAGGAGTGATGGGAAGGATTTAAAATGGAAAGGAAAAGTATTTTAAAACGTGCCAAGAATTGTAATCAGCACAAGGGATACAGATAGCCATTGAGATGGTCCTTCATAAGATGCCATTAATGAGGAGAGAACAAGTCTCAATCTATCAATCATAGTATTAAAGAAAAAGCCTTGAGTGAAGGGAGTGGCACCCACCACATTGGGATTGTGTATCAATAGATAGGCTCAGGAAACTTGGTTAGGCCCTGGAGGTTATCTATAAAATATCAAACTAAATGAGAATTGGAAATATTCCAGAGATTGGAAGGAATCCTTCCTGAAGGGGTGCCATTTGTGGTGGGGAGGAGATGGAAGGGAGAAAAGAGGGTTCAAACTAGGTCTTCTGCCCCTCCCATCTTTGTCTAGGACTTCAAGATTTGGGAGTCACCATCACTGTTCTGGCTGTACTAGCATTGGTCTGCCCTCCATCCCCTGCCCTCCACAAACAAGCAGTGTATTGAAATTACTGGTACCCCTGACCAGCCCACCAGTTAGAATAGCAAGGTTATAAATAGCCAATATAAGGTAACAGGAATAGAAAGTAAGAATAGAAAGGGAAACACAGAAGCCACTTACCAAAATGTCTCATAAATTCCCTGGGGCCACATTCTGAGGCTGTGTATTAAATCAGGAGAAGCCAACTAGGCCCCAGTGTACTGGCTCCAGTTCTGCTACCTGCCTGTCTATAAGCTGCTGATAAACTCCAGTAGAACCAGCAAAATGTTATGTAAATTAGGAAACCCCAAGATTCTGCTGAGGTCTTTCCATCTCCACAGTTCTGAGATTCTGGGTCCCAGTAATTCCCCAGACCAAAGAATGTCTCTCCCGCCCACATGTTAGGGGTGCCAGAGATCACACTATTCATTTTCTTGGGTTAACATGTTTCCTAGGATCAGTCAGTCAGTCAGTCAATCAATGAACATTTATTCTGTGTTCACTATACTCCAGGGACTGTGCCAAGTGCTGAGGATACAAAAAAAAGTTAAAGACTGCCCCTGCTTTCAAGGGGCTCACAAATCCACCCTGGGAGAGGCAGGATGACATAATGAATATGAGCAAGCCTCGACGTCAGAAAGGCTTCCATCTGCCAATGCACACTAATTGTGCTACCCTGGGAAAGTCATTCAACCCACTCAGGGCAACTCTCTAAGATGCCTTATCCTGCTTGGAACCAGCCTTCCACATTACTTACCAGTTATTTGTTATTCATTCCTAGAATCTCCTCATTGGGATTTCCCTACACCATTAAAATCACGTCTTCATTCTTCTCTGGACTCTAGATTTTTTTCACCATGTCACAACAACCTCTTGTTAGCTCATACTGCCCTTGTGTACACCTCACCCCAGAGGTTCATTCCTCTGGCCTTCTCATGGTGGAAATGAGCATTGATGGCCATCTCCTTAATTGTCTGGTTTGTCCCAGAATCTCCATTTTAAGGAAAGTGTCTAGGTTGGCCATGTCTTCATTCCTCTGTGGTCTTCACTCTTGACTCTCTAGATTTTCTCTACCATACCCTTGGGAAGGTACTTCCTCCCTTTCCTGTCCTCCCCTACCCCCTACCCCATCAGTTTCCTTTTATGTGTTATCTTCCTTTAGAATATAAGCTCCTTGAGGGCAGGGATTATCTTTCTGCTTGTATTTGTAGATCTAATGCTTAGCACCATACCTAATACAAAGTAAGTGCTAACGTAAAGTACAGTAGAGTTGAGTAGAGTAGAACAGAGTAGAGTTAAGTAGAGTAGAGTAGAGTTGAGTAGAGTAAAGTAGAGTGGAGTAAAATAGAGTAGAGTAAAGTAGAGTAGAGTAGAGTTGAGTAGAGTTGAGTAAAGTAGAGTTGAGTAGAGTAGAGTAAAGTAGAGTAGAGTAGAGTTAAGTAGAGTAGAGTAGAGTTAAGTAGAGTAGAGCAGAGTTAAGTAGAGTAGAGTAGAGTAGAATAAAGTAGAGTAGAGTTAAGTAGAGTAGAGGTA
>CM053581.1:76595797-76683054 GCA_028627135.1 Pseudochirops cupreus
GTGTGTGTGTGTGTGTGTGCATGAATACATATCTGAGTATGTGTATATATGTGTACATTGAGGGCATAGGATCAATTGAATAGGAAGGGATGATACTTTAAAAGGTGAAATTGTGAGGTAGGAGAGGAATAGAATGAGAGGAGACAGAGAGAGACAGAATGGGGTTAATAATCTCATATAGAAGAGGCAAGGGATAACTGTTACAGTGGAGGGAAAGAGCAGGAAGGCAAAAGGGAAAGGGTCAACCTTACTCTCTTTGAATTTGGCTTAGGGAAGGAATGACATAAACTCTAAACTGGCTATCTTGCCACACAGGAGAGTAGGGGGCTTGGGGATGAGAGGTGGGATGACGGAGGGGAGGGCGGGGGGGGGAAGGTTGATGGAAGCACACACTTCTATAAAGGGACAGGGACAAAGTAGAGAATAGAACAAGGGGGGAGGATGGGATAGGAAGGAGGAAAATAAAGTTAGTCTTTCACAATATGTCCATTATGGAGATGTTCTGTGTAACTACACATATATGTATTGAATTGCTTGTCTTTCCAGTGGGGGTGGATGACGAAGGAGGAAGGGAAAGAATCTAGAATTTAAAGTTCTATAATCAAATGTTAAATATATATATATATATATACACATATATATATATAATTATTATTATTATTAACTACATGCAATTGGGAATTAAGATACACAGGCACTGTGGTAGGGAGATCCATCCTGCCCTACTGGAAAGTCAGAGGGGCGATGGGGAAAGACATAGGAGAGAGCAGATTGGGGGAGGGGTTATACAGTGGGATGGCTGTTTTGGGGTGGTGGGTGGGAGAAAGATGGGGAGAAAATTTGTAACTCAAAATCTCGTGGAAATGAATGATATAAACAAACAAAAAAAAAGGCATGCCAAAAAAAACCCCCAACAAAACACAATACCTGCACACCTAAAAAAATGTAGTTCCTTTGATTTAATTCTTCAGTAAAGACTGTTCTTTCTATTACTATTATGAAAAATGAATATCAAGAAATTTTTTACAAGAAAGTTAGATGTTAAGTAAAGAGAACTTATTAGGGAGAAAGATATTTGGAAATCATCATATCACTAAGACCCATGTACATTGTGATAATAATCCAATGAATTAAAAAAAATAAAGGTAATAATGACCCCTCCCCCCCAAAAGGACCAATGACATCAGGAGGGTGATGTCTTGACTTGTAAGTGAATTGGATTTAAGTGAGGCAGGGTTGTGCCAAGTCACCAGCCTCACTCTTTCCTCCAGAGTCATCTGAGTCCAGTGGCAAGACGCAGCTCAAGACAACTGGTGATGGTCATTTCCATTGAGTCAATAAATTAAAGGCATTTTAATTAGATTGAAAGGATTCTTGACCCATTTTGAAGGTGAGAAGGCCATTGGATGAAGTAAAATGATACTACACAAGAAGGTTCTTAGAAGTGGCAAAAAAATCCTCAGGTTATGTTCTTGTGGGTTGCATATAAAAAAGCAGAACAGTTTGGAACCCCGGCAATAGCAATGGTGAACCTGGAGAGAGGCGTTCTTGCCAAGTCCCTGAGAGGCAGTCACCTGGTGTTTGCAGGTGGTAGGGAGGAGACAAATCTCAGGTCCCCTCCCTCTACCCCCTCACTCCCCAGCCCCAAGGCTTGACCAAAGAAGGCCTTTGTGAATGTTAGAGGATCAGGGGATTTGAACTTTTCATCAGCACCCTAATAGCATTCCTAAGACAGCAGTGTCTGGTGGCAGTGTCTGCTTTGGGAGGCAAAGACGAATTAGACATACTCAGGAAAGACAACTTCAAGACCGTAGGAGGAGCCTAGTAGAATGTTACCTAAAGGGGACATTTGAAGACTCTAACGAAAGGACTTCTAAGAGCTGTGAGTTACCCCCATTACCATATATGTTCTAAGCTTACCACTAGTCCCTGTATGTCCTGATAGACATCTGTGTACAGACTTATATCAACTCTCCTTACTATATCACTTAAATGAAATAGCTTTTTCTAATTCAGCTTGGCTCACTAATTTTTATCAACTGATAATCATGGAGGAAGCACCCTGTGGGGGGGGCTCACAAACTATAGCACTAGAAAACTACCCCCAATCCCTCAAGACCACCCCTAGAATTCTGCAGAGAGATGTGCAAGAGTGGGCATTGAGAAAGTGCTCTAGAGCATGTGCTACACAAAGACAAAAATAGCCCCTGACCTCAAGCAGTTTATGTTCTATCGCTCATCTTCGTGTCTCCTGCAGTGCCTGCATATGTTTGTTGAATTGAATTATGGAAACCAACAAAGAACAGTCAGGTTGTCAAGGTTGTGAGACACTGAAATAGGACTGATGTGTTATTTCTTCCCAGGGAATGCTTGAAAACAATCCAGAGCCCTACTGATCCGAGGGAGATGTAGGTAAAGAGCTATGTGTAGGGAAGGAGGAAAAACTGGATAACTTCCCAGGCTTCCATCCAGACCACCAGATTGTGGCGATCAGACCTAGGACATTCTTTTCTTTGTTTCTTCAGGACAGATCTAAAGACAGACTGAGTGAGCTATTCAAAAGTGGAAAGAAAAATGGGAAAAGGTCCTCTCTTTCCCCCTACCCTTCATTCCCAAACATTATGCAACAAAGTCACTTGTGCTTAGTGAAATATGGTTTTCTTAGTCTGCCGGAGGATCGCTGTGTGCTTTGTCTCCAGAGAAGATGGAAGCCCAGATTACGTTATGGTACTTCAAAGGCATTTCCCTCAAGGCCCTCGGCTCAGTTCAAAGCCTCCCTAATTTTGACCAATCTCCTGACCTCTCCATTGGCCTCAAAGCCAGAGCAGTGTAGCCCTCTCCAGTCCATAAATCCAAGGGACTGCTCTCTTGGTACTCAGATGCCTGGCCTTCTGCCTCCAGCCAACTGCTTGTCTAGAAGCCACACTGAACCAGGGGTGTTTTCTGCAGTTAAAGAATTCCTTTCTGGAGAACGGTTGGGGCTGATATACCCAATGGGTGATTACCAACTGCATCAGTTATTTGTGCATATATTTCCCATTTCCTTGTCATTTTTTGTTTGTTTAGTAGGTGGCTCATCAGGGATGTTAGTAAGTCAAAAGAGTTTATCAGTCAACAAACATTTATTAAGGGCTTATTTAGGGCATATGGGGTGTTCAGGGAGGACTAGCACCTCTGGTGAGAGGGCTGATGAGCCCTTTTCAAGGGTGCTTATCCACCTTTAGTGTCCACCTTCATTCAACTCTCACCTGGGGCTCTGAAAAGCTGTAGCATGGGTAATGGCCACAGTCGGGTAAAACCATCTCAGCAGATAGGCTAAAAAAGGCTGAGAGTAACCAACAGGCCTCAGACCCATTAGGGAAGTCAGGGGATATCTATTCCAACTATATGAAGACCTCCCCTGGTGGAACCGGCTGAAACAAAAAATTTGTTCCAAGGGTGATGAAGGAGGTCATAGCAGGCACTGTGGAACACTTAGAATTTGATCAGACACTGACAATGCAAAGGTCATCCATTGCATCCCAGGCCATTGCTAGTTGTCCTGACTTTTATCTTGCCACTGGACTTTGATGACTCTGGAAAAGAGTGAGGCTGATGACCTTGTGCAGTTCTGCCTCACTTAATCCAATTCACGTTCGAGTCAAGGCATCATCCCATGATGTCACTGGTCCTCTTCAAAAACGAAGGACAAACAACAATATTAAGGATGTACCATAATCCAGTACCAAGTGCTGCAGATACAAAGAAAGGTGAAAGCTCAGTCTTTGCCCTCAGGGAGCTCACATTCTAATGGGGGAGATATTTTTCAAATGTCACATACAAGATATACAGTGAAGAAGATGTTAGGTGATCTCAGAGGGAAAGTATTAACAGTAGAGGTAACCAGGAAAGGTCTCCTGCAGAAAATGAGATTTTAGCTGAGTCTTAAAGGAAGCCAGGAAGCCAGGAAAGAACACCAGGAGGTGATGGTCAGGAGGCAAAGGATTCCAGGAATAGATGATTGAAAAGGCATAGAACTGGGGGGGTGGAATTTCAGTGAAAAAGACACTGGACATGTAGGAAGGTTGGGAAAGCTTTTAGGATTGTATATTATATCCTAGAGGTAATAGGCACTCACTGGAGCTTTTTGAGTGTGTGTGTGTAGATGACATGATCAGACTTGTGCTTTGGGAAAATCACTTTGGCAGCTGAGTGAAGGGTAGACTGGAATAGGGAGAGAGTTGGGGTAGGGAGACCAAGTCTATTTATTGGCTTTTGAAATAGTCTTGGTGTGAGAGGATAAGAGCCAACAGTTGGGTGGTGGTAGTACTAGAGAAGGGAGCATATACTAGAGATGTTATGACTGTAGAAATTACAAAACTTGGTAATGGATTGGGCATGGGGAAGGGAGTGAATTCAAGAAAGAAGTGGCAGAGGATGATGTCCCCTTGCAGACTGGGAGGTGGTAGTACACTACACTTTAGAAGGAAGTTTGGAAGAAGGGAGGGTTTGGAGAGAAAGATAATGAATTCTATTTTGGATCTGTTGAATTTGAGACACCTATGGGACCTCTGGCTCAAGCTGTCCAAAGGCAGTTGGTCATGAGAGTCTAGAGCTGCCTCTGGGTCTGGTTGGGGTATTGGTGGAGCCTAACAAAGTGACAAATTCTCTCTGTATTTATTGATACTCTTTGGTTCTCAAAACTTGTCCTGGATGTTGTAAAATGCCCATTTGGTGTTGTACAAGCTCTAACAAGGACAGGGACAGAATTATACATTAGATTGAGAAGAGATAGAGCATTAGAGATATAGTCTATTGACAGTTCAAAGTCAATGGACCCAAATTCCAATCCTAACTGCACCATTAACTAGTTGTTTGACTATGAACAGTTTCCTTAACTGCTTTGGTCCCCAGTTTCTTTGTCTATAAAATGGGGATAAGCACATTTACCCCCCACCTACCTCACAGAGCTGTGGTGAACATTTTAAAAATGTTAGTTTTTTTAAAAGTTTCATGAAAATCTAATTATTTGTAATAATTATTTAAAATGAATAAAATTATTACTAATTATTGGTTTTCTTAATCACCAGTTAGTACAATTAGTATCAATTTTAGGATAATAATACTACAAAAGATCTGTGTTTTCACTGATGAGAGCATTCCTTTCTCCAGGGCAGATGAAAATTTCTCCTTGTGTCAGAAGATGATTTCGAAGCCTCCAATTTCCTCTTCTTCCAAGTGAGCAGAGGCAGGATCAAAGATCCCACTGGTTCCTTCCAGCTCTAACATTCTGTGATCCTGTGATTTGCTGTGGACAAATAAAAAAATAACCCCATGATTCAATCCTGGTATGACACATAGTCCCATAACACTCAGTAATTGCTCAGGTTTATACAGTGTTCTAAGGTTTACAAAGAAAAGTCCTCACAAGACCTGTGAGGTAGGTGGGACAGATTTCACTATTCCTGTGTTATAGATGAGGGGACTGAGAATCAGAGAAATAAGGAGACTTATCCAAGTTCAAGCATCTAGAAGGAGTCAAAGCTAGGAATCAAACCCCATCCTCCTGATGCAAAAAATCTAAGGTCCTTCCACTACACTTCACTGCTTCTCAGAATAAGGACCTATGCATTATGGGACAGCAGATTTTCCAGTTCTAAAATTCACGTCGTCATTTGTAAAAAGTATCATTAAAAAAGTGGACCTCATTGGGCCCCTGAGTAGGCTATATCCTGGGCATCTGCCTACCTTGCTGGCCCCTGGGCCCAGCTCAAATCCAGCCCCAGACACTTAGCACTTACTAGCCATGTGACCTTGGGCAAGTCACTTAACTCCAATTGCCCTTCCTTCCCCTTCAAAAAGCAAAAAAAAAAAAAAAGAACAAATAGTTATCTTTTCTAGAGACCTTCAGGTTGAAGAAAGTTATACACAGATGCCACAGGACTGTGAAATTTTAAGCTAGAAGGCATATTAGAATCATCCTTTCCATTTTCACAGATGAGGAAACAGAGACTCAGAGAGAGAGGGTCAGGAGATCTTTAATGACAGGCAGGTGGGCATTTTTAAAACTGAAGATGATCTTAGCTCCTGGAAACTGTCCTGGAAGCTGGGAGAGAAGAGAAGGGAGAATTTAACCTACAAATGTTTGAATCTTGGGGCCGTGGCAGCCAAGTCCATAAACCAATGAAGAGATACAGCTTCTGGGTGAGAAGCAAAACGGTCTCCTTTCCCCTCCCCTCCACCTTTTTACTGCCCACCCCCAACCTAAATACAGCCGGGTTTGGTGTGCTTTGGGATTAAAAAGCATTTGTTCAACTTTTTCATTTTTTTTCTATCAGGAGACAGAAACATGGCCTGTAACCAAGCCCAGATCTGCTCATCGAGGCCTAGGGCTCTTGGCTGTGCTCTCCATAATTATAATCACATGTGGAACACACACTCTGGGGGCTGGAAGGAGACAGGTTTTACTTTAGAAGGGGGGATGGGGAGGAGATTCTGGGCCATTACTTCAAAGGGAAAGGAACAGAGCTAGAAGTAGTGTGGAAGAGTGGAAAATCCTGGAGAAAATCCTGGAAACTCATAAGCATTGGGTTCTAGTCATGGCCTTGGAGCTAACTGGCTATGTGACCTTAAGGCAAGTCATTTTCCTGCTCTGGGCTTTGGATTAATCATGTCTAAAATGAAGGGATTGGAATAGGATCATAAGATTGAGAGCTGGAAGGGACCTTAGGCATAATTTAGTCCAAGTCCTTCATTTTTGTTATTCAATAATTTTCAGTTATGTCTGACTCTTTGTGATCCTATTTGGGGTTTTCTTTGCAAAGATACTAGAGTGTTTGCCATTTCCCCCTCCAGCTCATTTTACAGATGAGGAAACTGAAGCAAATAGGGTTAAATGACTTGCCCTGGGTCACACAGCTAGTAAGTGTCACATTTGAACTCAGGTCTTCCTGACTCCAGGACCAATGCTCTATCCACTGCACTACCTAGCTGCCCTTTAGAAAAAGATAGGACTATAATAAAAATGGTAACATCTTTATACATGTTAAATGGTTATGAGATCATAAATTCTAAAATAAATAGTGTGGTGTCTTGGGGTTCAGGTTGCTGCTTAGTGAGAGGGAGCTTCATGGGCTGCATTTCTGTGCTCCAGGCCTGGAGCATGGTGGAAGATGGGGAAGGGGTGGGGGGGCCCAGTTCTCTGCCCAAAGCTCCCACTATACCAAAAGTTACACAACAAGTATCACACTTTACCTTGAAAAAGATCCAAAGCTTGCTTGTGGATGTGGATGACACGCCCACCCTCCATATATCAAAACTCAGACTGTGGTTGCAGTCATTGTGAAGTGGGAAGGCACCAGAATTAAGAGGGCTTGGGAAAGCTTTCCTATAAAAAGACCACATTTTAGTTGGGACTTTAGAGGAAGCCAGGGAAATCAGCAGGTAGATCTGTGGAGGGAGACCGACCATTCCAGGCATGGGGAACAGCCCGAGAAAATGCCTGGAGATAAAATGTCTGTTTTTGTGGCATAGCCTTACTAACATTTTCTCCATCGTTTTCTTGTCTAGACAATCAACAAAATAATAAATCAAGTCATGATTTGTAGTTTCTCCCAATTTCCAAGATATAAATGCTCACACTGAAAATTTAAAAATTGGTTCTTGAGAGCCCTTGCCTCCTTCCCAAAATGAGGCATTAGGATAGGACTATGATGAGCTTCTGTGTAAATTAATTCATTAGATGGCTTTCCCATACTAGAATTTCAGACTGGGGAAGGTTCTTAGCAGCAGTCTCATACAACCTGTACCTAAGCTAGACATGGTGGAACATAGGCTGAAGCCGGTGGTTTGCTTGAGCTCTGGAGTTCTGAGCTGTTGTAAGACTTGAGCCAAGCAGGTGTGTTTGTATTAAATTTAGAACCCATATAATGAGCCTCTGGGAGTGGCCAGTGAACTTCCAGCCTGGATGAGACAGGGAAGCCGAGACCATGGCTGGGTCATGCTTTTTTTTTTTTTTTTAACTTTTGTGCCAAGACAAAAGGTCACAGTATCATAGATCCTCACAGATCTCCCTCAATTGCTATCTGGTCTAACTTCTTCAATTTATAGATGAGGAAACTGAGACCCAAGAACCCTAAGCATCAGAGGTAGGATTTTAACCTAGGTCCCATTACTCCAGAGTCAATGCTCTGGTATTCTGCAACCTGACAAGGAAGGAGAAGGAAAAGATTATTTAGGAACAGAGGTTAGGGGTAGATCTCCAAGAGGACATTGCTTGTGGAAAACAGAATGGTAGAGAAAAGAGAGGGGGATGCCACCAAAGACAAACTTCATTGATGTTTCACTGAAGGCATTGTATTGGTCCCTATCATCACTTAACAGTCCTGGGAAACTCCAGGCTTCTGTTAGGACAGAGTGAAGCAATGGAAAGCTTTCCCCCCTGACTCTGGGAAGATTTTTTGGTTTGGTTAAGATTTGTGATTTCATTGGTGTAGGGAACTTTCCGTTTGAGACTCACTTCACCAAAGTAGATTGGCAAGACATCTGCAATTAGAATCTTAGGGAATTGTCTGGGTCACTTAGTAATTAGATGACTTGCCCATGGTCCCACATCCAGTAGGCATCAAAGCAGGAATTAAACCTAGAACTTTCTGAATTCAAAGCTGGCCTCCTATCCATGGTGCCTCTGAATATTCTGGACACTTTTCTCTCTCTTAGTACAATGAAGTTTCTCTTTAGCTTGATATAATTGAACTCATTAAGGTCTTGTGTAAAGCCAAGCACAGGCAGTTTTCCAGAGGACTGCTGCTGTGAACAGCTTTAAGGTTCTGATTATATAGTATAGTGAAATCTTCATTTATTCAGCAACAAACCAAAGCAAAACATTCACAGAAACCAAAGTACAATATTCACAGTGATATAACATATATAACATATAACAACTCATTACTAAAGTGGCCACATAGTTTTAAACAAAAGATATGTTCAGCAAAGTCCTTAACTCAATCATCCTTAAGGAGCAAATCATCCTTAAGGGTTACAAAGTACAAAGTTCTCTGCCCCTAGGTCACATTGTCTTAATCACATCAGTCAGAAAGTCTTTCTTCTTGATTGGAGACTAGCTTCCAATCATCCTTAACTCAACCATCCTTAAGGGGTACAGGGTACAAAGTACAAAGTTCTCCCACCCCTAGGTCATAGTAAATCATGATCTTATCAGTCAGCACTAAGCCCTCAAGGAAAGGTCCTTTCATCTTGGCTTTTTTGAGGCTGGCTTCCAAATTCCATGGTTCCTCTTGCATGCTCCTAGCTCTTACCTGAATTCACCCAACAGTCACCTGGATTCACAGGTAGGCAGCTCTCAGCTCCTCATCCAGTTCCTCATCCAGCTCCCATTCCATATTGAAGCTCACAGTGACCAGTCCACCTCAAGCCCTTTGCAGTTTCTGTTTCTGGGAAGATAATGTTTAACAAAGCCACAACAACATTCATGCACACTGCCAGCACTATCATCTCAATTCACTTTCTGCCTGTGAAATCAACACAAGTCAACAGACAATGTGCATCTGTCTCACAAAGCAATGCAATTCAACAGATAGAATGCTTCTGACAAAGTAACACAATCAACAGATAGAGTCCTTCTATCTGACAAAGTAACACAAACAACAGAAAGAAGGTTTCTGTCTGACAAAGTATACAAATCAATAGACAGAATGCTTCTGTCTGACAAAATAACACAAACAAAAATCAACACAGATAGAACAGACAAACAGAGTGCTGGATACCACAAGTGATCTTTTTCTCAGTTCTGCTCTGTTCCAGTTTGTGCTCCTGTTGCATCAGCAAGTTCCTCCCACCTTCAAATCACAGGCAGTGCTCAAAGGGCTTGAAGAACTGAAACAAAGTGCTAAATACTTAACTGAAACAAGGTGCTAAATACTCCTTTGCTTGCCATTATATTTTGCCACTCCTTTACTTACCTCACTCAAATCAAAGTCAACTACAAGTCATGTCATCATTTCCGGGATGCCATGGTCCTCTTTGAAAATGAAGAACAAACACAACAACAACTGTGAGATAAAGGACCTCAGACAGAAGTCAGATCTCATCTGCCTAGCCTTTAGTCTTTGCATGAGCATTGCCTCAGACAAACTGAGGCCTGGGAAAGATCTTAATTTTAAAAAGCCAAGGTCATCCACTACATCCCTGGCCATTGTCAGTCATCTTGACTTTTGTCTTACTACTAGACTTTGATGACTCTGGAGGAGAGTGTGAGGCTGACAACTTTGTGCAGCTCTACCTCACTTAAATCCAATTTACTCACAAGCCAAGCCATTGCCCTCATGATGTCATTTTTGAGAACAAAGAATAACAACAACACATGAGCATTTAGAATATTATTTTCAGTTTGGGGCACCAAATTTTTAAAAGGTTTTGTTGTGAGCCTGTGGTTCAGGCACAGGATCAGAATGAAATGAGATACTCATGGACCTAACATTTAACAAAGGAAAGTTGACTTAATACCATGGAAAAGATAGTCAGCAAGGATATAGCACACTATGAGTTAGACGTGTCCCATATTTTCTTCATTATGGAAATGCATCTGGTTCGAAGAATGTGTTGACTTGAATGCAAATAAGAAATAGATAAGTCTAAGAGGCATCAACTCCTTGTGAGCTGGCCATTCTATTTCCTAGGTCACTGGGAAACCATGCCAATGACTAGAACCCTGGTCCTATGGATAAACCAAATCTCAGGAGAGACTTCCCTGCTTTTTGGGAAAAAATTAGCCTAGCGCATTCGACAGATACTCCAGCAGACAATATGCCTACTGACAATGTTGACCAGCAGGAACTTGTTCAGGAGGAGAGTGATATGGATAGCAAGGAAACTAGAAACTATCCCATTCAAATGTTAGTTTAAGAAAGGGGATGCTTAGCATGGAGAAGAGAAGACTTAGGAGGGTTATAATAGCTTTCTTCAAGTACTTGGAGAGCTGTTATATGGAAGAGGTATTAGGTCTTTTTTCTGCATGGTCCTTGGAGACAGAACTAGGAACTAGTTGTGTGAGTTGAAAAGTTCATTCATATTCAATATCAGGTGTAACACCTCTTTTGGGACTACTTCTCAACTCCATTTGCACTGACAGATTGGATCTCCAGAGGGTGGCTGATTACTTTGCTCCTCAGGGATCTGTTGTTGTTCATCCTTTGTTTTCAGAGAAGACCAATGACATCACAATTTTAAGTCATGAGTGATATCTTGACTTGCACACGAATTTTGTATTTAGGTGAGGCAGAGTCAGCCTCACTCTCTCTTCCAGAATCATTGAAGTCCAGTGGCAAGACAAAAGTCAAGAAGACTGGTGATGGCCCGAGATGCAGTGGATGACCTTGGCATCTTCAATGTCTGACCATGCTCTAAATGCTCCCCAGAACCTGCTTTCAGCCACCTTTGTGGCTATTGGAACAAATTGTTCTCATCTACCCATTTGGGGGGGGGGGAAGGGAGTTGTCACACAGTTAGGATAGACACTCCCTACTTTATCAAGAGTTTGAAACCTGTTGGCTGCCCTCAACCTGATTTAGTCAGTCTGCCAAGATGGTTTACCTGAGGTGTGGCCACTGCACATGCCAGCCAGGGACCTAGCAACCTAAGAACTCTCATTCATGTATTAGTTTAAGAAAGAGGATGCTTAGCATGGAGAAGAGAAGGCTTAGGAGGAATATAATAGCTTTTCTTCAGGTATTCAGAGGGCTATTATGGGGAAGAGGTATTAGATTTTTTTTTTTTGCCTTCTTGGAACCAGGAGACAGAACTAGAAACAAGGTTTGTGAGTTGAAAAGTTCATTCATATTCAATATCAGGTATAATACCTCTTTTGGGACTACTTCTCAACTCCATTTGCACTGACAGATTGTGTCCCTCAGAGGGTGGCTGATTACTTTTCCCCTCATGGATCTAAGGGGTAATTCTAAGGAGCTGTGGTTTATATTATTATTGCTCACAATCCCCCATATGTCGTACTCTCCATTGATTATCAATGAGCCAGCCAGAGTTAATTAGCCTTTTGAAAGGGGTGTTTACTAAGCAGGTATAGCAAGGAAAGTTGTCACAGAAACAAATCCCCAAATCTGGGACACACTTTCCCCTTGTACACAGAAGAGCCCTGGGAGAATGGGTCCAAATATAGAGTTCATGTGGCCAAAGGAGAAACTCATAGTTCCCTATTACTAAAAGTGCTTTTCTCCCTTTGTGGAGTTTCCATGACATTCCCCTTAGGTGCTGCTAGCTCTCTTCTGGGCTCCAGGAGTCAGTGCCCTTGTAGAGTACTGAAGTTGCTTTTTTTCAGTGTGTCTAATTTGTCCTCATCAGGACAAATCCTGATGTCCTCTATTCTCCTTTACTGATGTAGATGCTTTCATTACCCACCATTGCTAGGGGACTCTGCTGTAGGGTTTGGTACACCTAACTACCAAGACAGCTGGGAATTCCAGATCTTCCACAAGGTCATGGATTGGAGGAGAATATAACACTCCTTTAAGGTTTACTTATAATCCTCATTTGCTGCCATCTTGTGTAGGCACAAGAGTCTGCTTTCACAAGGTCCTCCAAAGCTTGACTACTTTTGGTTCAATTTATTCTCTTATAAATATGGACCCAAGGCATGGCATGATCAGATTTCATCCAATGACTCAAAGCGTTCCAGTCTTCCCACATTAATCAGCAACTTAGTCTTACCTAGTTTATTTTGTTACTCAGTTTGCATTCTCACCTGATAAAATTATTATGACAGAGTTTATTAGTTTACATTAATTGGGATTGGGGGAGATGGCACACTTCTCTTACACTGGGAAAACTTGAAAACAATTAGAGTTATCTAAAAGTAGAATTGGGTGCTTTGGGAGATATCAGTTTACCCTTTATTAGATATCTTTAGATGATAACTGGATGGCCACTTGTTGGATATATTACAAAGTGGATTCTCATTCATGTGTGGTTTAGACAAGTTGGACTTTTGGTTTCCAATAACGAGTCTATGAAATAGCAAAAAATCTACATTCTCATTCAATATTATTGCATGGTAATAAAGTAAATATGAGAAATTCTGAGAAGTACAGGAAGACTTACATGAAGTGATGCAAAGTATAGTAAGTAGATCCAGAGCAATGCAGTTTTCCCTTCCAGTTATAACTTCAAGTTATCCTCTGGGGTTGGGCCACAGAGCCCCTGTGAGCTGGAAAATCTGAGTGAAAGTTTTTGGATCTACTTTCATACCAGAGAAGAGGTCTGAATTTTTTCTTTTTCTTTTATGGGGTGTTTACAATGTGTAAAATTTGGATGAAGTATTTGGTCATTGACTCTGCTCTCTGCTTGCCTTTGAGTGTTGTCTACAATTTCCACAAAACTTCCTCCAACTTCCCATTTAATTTCTTATGCTGACCCTCAATATATCAAAAGTCAGATGGGGAAAGTTGCAAGGTGGAAGGTATAACTGCATATACCATAATGTGAATGTATAACCTATACTCCAATAGAATGTAAGCTGCTTGAAGGCAGGGCTTATTTAATTTTTTTTCCTTTTTATCCCCAAACAAGTGCCTTGCTCATAGTTGGTGATGAACAAATGTTTGTTATATTTTGAGAATGACAGAATACTAGAGTTTTCAAGACCTTTAGAGATCATCTAATTCAATCCACTTATTTTTTAGATGAGAAAACACAGGTCTAGAGAGTATAATCAACTTCTTCAATGTCACACAACCAGTTTTGGCAGAATCAGGATTGGGATCCAAGTTGTTAATTTCTAGTCTAGTGTTCTCTTCCCCACTGGACAATGTATTCTATGACATCTGTGCAGCCCAAAATATATAGAACTTCTCACTAAAGTAAAAACTCTTCCTACCCTAAATTTCTGCTATGGGAATGCTCCCCAAGGAAGGGATAAATTAAATAGTGTTGTGGAGATGAATTGACTCAAAGCATAGTCAGAGACAAGTCAACAGGCTTTTACTGAGGGAGGTCTTATGATGTGTTAAGTACTCTGGGGAATGCAGAAAAGTAGAAGACATTGTTCTTGTCCTCAGGGATCTCTCAGCATAGCTGGGAAGAGAAAACAAGAGAACACATGGAATGATGAGTGAAGAAGAGGATATAGCACAACTGCACACAACATGGAATGTAAGGGGTCATGATGCTGCATAGTATAGACAATAAATCAATTGAGCAAGCCAACATTAATCGAGTCCCACATGCTCTCCTCTCTCTTAAATGCTGTGAAGCTGATCCAGCGCCATTCCTTCTCCTAACCTTCTTAGACAGACAAGAGAGAATTGGAATTGCCAATAGGAATTCATTTTTCTTTTAACTCCCTTAACTCTGAACCACAACCTTCAAAACCCTGGCCTGCTCTAAATGGCCTCATTATGCCATTGATTTATTTATCCTGGCCTACCTTGTATACTGGGATTATAAAAATCTCCCTGCCATAACACTGTGGGAAAGCACATGTATGTTGTTAGCCTTAGACTTGCTCTTGGACCCCAGCTGGAGGGCAGAGCCTTCTCTGTCTGAGGTTCCATTCCTCCACCAAGTTCCCTTGGTTTGGGTGTCGAGTTAGGGGTGGGGATGTGTGCTTTGAACTCCCAGTAACATCTGGCTTCCTAATAGCTCTCTTTCTCCCTATCCCCATTGGCCATCCCCCTATCCCCCCAGGAACAAGCTAGCTACTCTGAGAAAGCAGCCTCTATATTTGAAGTTGGGAGGGCTGCTTGTGGGCTTAGAAAGCTGGGCCCACAAAGGAAGCCTGGTAGTGAGCAAACAGTTTACCGCTTACCAACAGGTTTCCATTGATCAGAGTCAGGCAGGTGTTTGCCTCACTGCTACCAATGAACCAATATTATACATAGGTGGAGTTGGCTATTGCCTAGTGTGGTAATTTGAGGGCCAGAAGGAAAGTCCCCAATGTTCTCAAATACCTTTTCCACTGACTTGTCACAGTATCTGATGTTCCAACATTATATAGCTACTCCTTTGCGTCTCAGAAAACATCCTGAAGAGTTCCTACTAAAACACAAAAACCCCTGACCAGAGTAATATCTCAGCTTCATATCAACTATCAGCTCCTACTATTACATCTGGAATTATCTGACTGCTAGTTCAGAGCAAGGGAAGAACTGGGAACCATGGTGGAAATTGAAGAGAGGTGGCTTTGGTCTGGACCTAGGGAAAACCTTCCTAACGATGAGATTCCAAAATTGGAATGGGCAGCCATGGGAGGGTTTCAAGTCAAAGAGGCCGGGGTTGGGTTAGATCACCTGTGACATCCATTCCAGTTCTGAGATTCTGTAAACTTCTTGTCAAAATGCTGAGATGAGGAGGGAACATGGGGTGAGGGCAAAAAGGAAGAAGGGAATTGTTTGCCACCCTCTTATAATTCTTCCAAGCAACTGGCCATACTGCCACTGATTTACTATGTGATGTAGGGCACTTCATCCCTTTAAGCCTCCGTTTCTTCCTCTTCTACAAAATGTTCCTTCTTACCTCCCAAGGATGTTGTTAGGAGAAAATGAAAGCACTTTGCAAAGGTGGGAGGGGGGCATGGGGTGGTGCTACCCAGAGGCAAGGCCAACCCTAGGGGACTGGCCAACATCCGCTCCTTCATTCCAGTATATGGGTACAGATGTCTCCTCTGTTTCAGCCTTGAGAGGCTCATTGACTCTGCTCTCCCTCTCCCCTGGAAAAACCACAGCCGTGGCTCTCTGAAGCCTCCTTGTGCGCTGTGGCTGGCTGGGAAAGCAGCCCAGGCCTCGGCCCAGGGTCCAGGAAGCAGGACTTGGGAGGCGAGCCAGTGCCCCCGGGACACAGAACAAAGCCGAGCTTCGTGGGCACTTGGACCTATTTGGGTTGGAGAGGCTCAGCAGAGTGAGGAGTCATCCCCAACAGCTTCTCAGGAGCAGCTGGAATAATAGTGGTGGAGGGTGAGGGGCCAAGCAAGCTTGGGGGCAAAAGGGGTTTGATTTAATTCCAATCACTATTGGGAGCACAGGTTCATTTTTTACTGAATTAAATTTTTTAAAGGGAGACTAGCTATTTTATTATTTGTTTATATTATTATTATAATAAAATTTTATTCATTTATGGCTTATTTCCTCTGTGTGGTTCATGTGTCTTGATGGGCAATTAGCTCTTTTTCAAACTTTTTTTTCCTGTCTTTTTGGAGGGGTGGGAGGCAGGGCAATTGGGCTTAAGTGACTTGCCCAAGGTCATATGGCTAGTAAGTGTTAAGTGTCTGAGGCTGGATCTGAACTCAGGTCCTCCTGACTCCAATGCTAGTGCTCTATTCATTGCCAATTAGCTCTTTATATGGCCTTTGGTGGGGGTCTGAACATAACACCTGCAGATCAGAAGTGGGGTAGAGGTACCTGCTTTTTTCATACCTCATGTCTCATGGGATTAGCTCAGTTTATCAGTCAGCCACTAAGTATTTATTAAGTACCTACACTGTGGTAAGTACTGAAGATACAAGGAAAGGTGAAAAAAAACAAAAAGCCAATTCCCAGCCTCCAATTACTTAAAGTAAAATGGAGGAGACACACGTAGACAACCACGTAGAAAGGAGATATTGACAGAATAAACTGGAGATAATCAATGGAGAGAAGGCACGAACATGAAGGGGGATCAGGAAAAGCTCCTTGGAGAAGGTGGGATTTTCTACCTGCTGTGCATCCTGGAGCTCACTTGGGGGTGGAGCTCCACATATACCTGGGACAGACCTTGAGAGCTGAAGAGCCTGGCTGCAGAGATGCCCACGGTGTTCCAGTTTCCTTATGTTCATGGTGCATGACTAACTTCTTGACTCAGGTGTGAAGTGGGAAGGCAGCCCATGTGGGCTGCCTTGGTGTGTCCTTTATTCCTCCTTTTCTCGGTCAGCTCGCTGTCTGAGGAGCTGGGAGAGGGGAGAGGAATTTTAAAAAATCACTGTACTTCAATATGTTATATTTTTTAAACAAATGGTATATCATTACATCAGTAGGTCTGACATTGTGGTCAAAGACATCAGCTCTGAGAGAGGGAAATCTGGCCCCAGAAATCTCTGAGTTACTGTGTTGCTTGATCCTTTCATTTAAAATAAGTAACTAGAGCCCTTTCTGAAGTTTTTGCCATTTCATTCATCAGACAAACAGACTTCTAGCTTCTTTTTTTCTTCCCCATGGGGAGTTTAATTTCTGGGGGGCTAAGGGGAATTTGTGTTGTGTCCAAACACTAGTCCTTCCCCATTTTTGGCCTTGTACCCTCTCCACCAGGTGGGGCCCATGGAGCCTGGGCATAAACGATCCCATATAATGCCCAGGATAAACCACAAATATGAACTATACTTGAGATGAAGTGAGAAAACTGAGACAAACAGAGGTTAAGGGACTTGTCCAGGGTCCCACAGCTAGTAAGTGTCTGACGCTGGATTTGAACTCAGATCTTCTGACTTCAAGCCCCGTGTTCTATCCACTTCACCACCTAACTAGGTAAGGAAGTCCTGCTTTACTCATTCATTCCTTCAATAAGCATTTATTGAGTGCCTCCTCTGAGCAAGAAAACTGTACCAGGCACTAGAGATGATAGGCAGCTAGATGGCTGAAGTAGATAGAATGCTGGACCTAGAATCAGGAAGATCTGAGTTCAAATCCAACTTCAGACACTTACTAGCTGTGGGACCCCGGGCAAGTCATTTAGCATCTATTTGCCTCAGTTTCCTCACCTGTAAAACGGGAATAATAACAGCAAGTCACTTAACTTCTGTTTGCCTCAGTTTCCTCACCTGTAAAATGGAGATAATGATTGTACCTGTCTCAAAAAGTTGTTGTGAAGGTAAATGAGATAATACTTGTAAAGCACAACATCTGGTACATAGTAATCAGATTAATAAATACTTGCTCCCTTCTCCCTCGGGGATAAAAAGACAAATATGACCAATAGGTCTTGTCTTCAAGGAGCTGTATGGAGGATGGATTGCAGAGGAAAAAGACTGGGAGCAGTGAGACCAATTAGGAGGCTAGTAGAGTTGTCCAGATAAAAGAGGAGGAGAGCTTGAACTAGGAAGATGGTTGGAGAGAGAAAGGGATGGAGAGAAAAGATGCAACAGACATCAGAGCCACAAGACTTGATTACTGGATCAAGGGAATGAGGGAGAAGAAGGGAGAGGAAGCAACGAGAAGAGGCTGCTTCCAAGGGAAAGATGATGGCTCATTTTGGGCTGATGGAGTTTGGGATGCCTTTGGGATATCCAGGTGGAGGTACCCAGCAGGTAATTGATACATTGGTACTAGAGTTTCTCAATGAATGAACATGTAGACAGTGGGAGGGGAAATCAAACTTGCATGAATTGAATTTGTCTAAGTATACTAGGGGAGTTGCTTATTTCAAAGGAACCCTTCTGTAAATCTGAAGAGCCCTTAATTTGGTTATTTTGCAAAATGGAATCTTCTTATATCAAATTTGCTTAAAGGTAGAACTCATCTGTGACTTAAGAACTCCCTCTATAAATTCCTTTACTCCCTGGTTTTCCAGATCTAAGTAATGGATTGTGTTGAGTGAACCAGGTAATATTGAATAAAGAATTAACTTCTGATTACAGCATTTAAGGTCCTTGATAGTTGGGTTCCAATCTTATTTATCCAGTGTCATTGCACACTACCCTTAGTCAGTCAGTCAATCAATAAGCATTTATTAAGTACTTACTGTGTGTTAAGTGCTTAATGTAGTCTAGTGCAGGAGAATTTACAGAAGAGATACATGGATCAGTATGGCTTTCTTGTTGTCCCTCAGATTGTTACTTGACTCAATCCCATATTTAATCTTATCATCTCAAACTCTAGGGTAATTTGGTATGCGTGTGTGTGTGTGTTATATAGCATGTATGTATACATGTATATGCACACATATGTACATCTGCACCTTTCTGGTGTCCTGATAAGTATAATTTCAATAGCTCTTAATTGACTAACCTCAGATATTATTTAACGAACTGAAAAAATCTGAACTGTTCATATCTCTCTGTTGTTAAATCCCTTGATCTCTGACAATTAAGAGAAAATTAAAATTACTGAACGTATTATTTATTAATAGTAAAGCCTAAAATTAAACAATACTTGATAAGATGCAACTAGTTATAGTCATTTAGTTGTAAGAATGATCACAGCCAGAGTCACCTCAAGCCCTCACTGTAATGGCAGATACCTTCTCTTGACTTCTAAGAACACAGTCCCACACTGCTTAGTTCATTCAGGATAACAAATAAAGTCTCTTAGCAAGAATTCTTTTCATATTCTTTGTAATAAAAAGGTTAAAATAGAACCCTCAAGAAAGAAAGCCTTTCTGTCCTCTTTCTCTCTTTCTTCTCTAGCTTCCTTCCAACTATGATGGAAAAAATGGTATCTTTACCTTCTCTCAAGCCATCTGTCTTAGTAATCTCTCTTCAGACTCACTCATAAAATTCTTATCGTGTTTCTTCATAAAACAATACTTGGCAGTTTCTACAAGAAAGTAGTTTCTCCTCACCTTCTATCTACTCTATAGTTTATCTTATAGATTGATGGTAAAGACACAATTTCCCCTGACTCTATATAGGAAGAAGCATAGAAGAATATTGGATGACAGTTACAACTGTGACTCCTGGCTTCTAAGCTCTTAAAAAAGCTAGTCATAGTTTCTGTGGCCTTTGTAGAGAGCCTTTTGAAACAGATGTCACATCACATTGCATTAGGCAGTTAGATGGTGCAATGTATAGAGCACTAGACTGGAGTAAGGAATAAAGAAGAGCTGGGTTTGAATTCTACTTCAGAAACTAATAAGCTATGCAAATCATACCTTCAGTCTGCCTTAGTCTCCTCATCTGTAAAATGGAATTAATAATAGCACCTGTCTCCAGGGCAGCTAGGTGGCACATTGACTAGAGCAACGGCCCTGGAATCAGGAGGACCTGAGTTCAAATCCAGCCTCAGACACGTAACAAAAAACTAGCTGTGTGACCTTGGGCAAGTCACTTAACTCCAATTGCCTTACCTTCGCCCCTTCAAAAAAAAAAATAACACCTATCTCCCAGGGCCGAAGTAAAGATCAAATGAGATAATATTTGTTGTTACTATTACATTTCGGATGAACTGAATTACTATCATAGGAAAGCTCATTCTGGCTTCTTTCTTTGTACCTTTGTTCATGTTGTTGCCTGTGTCAGGAACAGAGTTTCCTTCTCCTCATTTCCATGTGCTAATGTCTCTCCCTTCCTTCAGGGACCAACTCAGTTGTTACCTTTACTATGAAAATCTTCCCCAGGTTCTAACAGAGATTTTTCCCTCCACAAATTCCTCACATCATTTTGTTTGAATAATAATAACAAGTAGCATTTATGTAGCACTTTAATGTTGGTCAAGCATGTATACAAGCGTCATCTAATGTGATCCTCACAATGACCTTGGGAGGTAGGTGCTATCCCTAACCTGCATTTTACAGATGAGGAAACTGAGGCTGGAAGAGATGACTTGCCCAGAGTCACATAGCTGAGAAAATATCTAGGGAGGATTTGACTCCAAGCCTAACACTATCCATTGTGCCACATTGCTGAATCCCTCCTTTGTATTCTCATTCTCCTTTGTGTCAGTGATTTGTGGACTTGTTATTCTCTGTCCTGGCTCCCATTAGTTAAGCCCTTTGAAAGCAGGGCTGAACAAAGTACCCCCACCTCCCCGATCCAGTAATTGCAATATTTATCTCCCACCCTGCACATCCATGTTGATGAGCACAAGTCCTATGTGTCTCTGCCATACCTTGCTAGCCCAGGCTTGGAATGGGGCATTTTGAGTAATCATGATGATATAAACATGGTTCCAGTCCTCAGTCAGAGAGTTTGCTACCCAGTGATCAGTTGGAAACCATAAATAAAGTAGCAAAGCTTTTAATTAGGACAGAATAGCAAAGTAAAATAACTAGAAAAAACAAGTCATGGTATCATGTTCTGTACTCAATCTACAAGGAACTCCAGCTTCCCAGGGAGTTCTCTGTTGGCAGGAGGGGGAACACTCCACAGGTAACAACCTCCAGAGCCTTCTCTTTCTCACAGGGAAGAATGCTAGACCAGGGGTCTGCTGACTGGACTTACATTCTGCCCCTCGTATTTATTAGCTGTGGGACATTAGCTTCAGTTTCCTCACTTTCAACTTGGTACTTCAGAGGGTCGCTGTGAGGAAAATGTTTGCAAACTCTGAGGGCTATATAAATGTGAGTTACTAACACTACCTTTCACATAATATGTATTTTTAATATATATGTAAATAATATGTAAATTTATTGAACTAAATTGCTGAATTATTAGTATCTGGATTTGGCTTCCATTACCAAGCATCCTTGTATGTTTCCAGAATCTCCAAGGTGGGACCACCTCACCTTGGACCAATATGAACACAGTAAGGCTTGGAGACAGGGGGGTGAATTAGTTGATTTCTCAAGGTCCTTTCCATTCCTGGGGATCTGTGCTGCTCTTTAAATGTAGAGATGGTGTCTCTACATAAAAAATCCTAATCTTTCCCCCATTTCTATTCCTAAATCCTTGGCCCATCTCTCTACCCCACATACCACATCTCCCTAAGCCAAATCCTCATAAACCATGCAATTCAGACAAATTACATTCTGAATGTTTTCACTATATGACTCAGTACTGCTGCTTTTTCTATTGATTCTGGGACAAGGAAAGGAGTTTATAGGGCAGAGAGGAGCCTTCAAATGAGAAGGACTCCCAGAACTGGCAGAAGATGAGGATGCCAGGCCATTGGGCTGTCCAGCTTCCTTGATGGACTACCAGACTTCCTTCCAAGGAAACCAAAAGGCAAAGCATGAGCAGCGATTAGCTTAAGGCAAAGTCTAGCACCGTGAATGTCATAGTTCTTCAAAGCAAAATTATAAGACTAGATCTAGAAGGAGCAAGTGGTTTTGAAGCTGAGTTTCATCTAGTTCTCAGACTAGGGACTGGGAACCAGTGCCAGCATCATCAGTGCTCTGAGACCAGAGAGATGCCATCTGTACCTGGTTCAGGCTCAAAGAGAGAACTGAGATCTGGGTCAGGAACTGGAAAGACCCTGATGTGGATAAGTCATAGGTTCAGGTCAAGGTTGATCAGTCAACTGGGGGAAAAGATGGCAGGGAAGGTCCCAAAGTTGTCCTGAAAGAAGCTGGCTGTTTCCCATCTGTCCCACCACACAGTCTGCTCTCTATTCCTTCAGTCTTGGGACAGGACCTGTGCCTTTGGCAGCACTTTTTGCAGGTCATTGTACTGTAAAGGTGTTTCTGTTCTGACTTGCCAATTCTATGAAGCAGGAGCCAACATCAGACCTCTGGCTCACTAGACAGTCAATGAAAACTAGTGGCCCTGGCCCAGTCCCTGAGGCAATGGAGCTGCAGCTGGGGCTTTCACCTCCCCTCAATCTGGGTGGGCATGTGGGCACTGAAGCCAGCATTTCAGGATGGCCAGGGTTTCATGCTTCACAGGAAAGCCAAACTGCCCTTGTTTATTCATTTTGTAAGCTCTGCTGCAAAAGGCTCTACAAAGCCCAGAATGAAGAACGAGGGCAGGAAGGGAGGGACTGGAGGGATGTTAGGAAGGCATGGTGGGGAGGAGGGGGAGAAAGACAGAGACGAAGGCAGAGAAAGATAGAGACAGAGAGAAAGGAGAGGAGGGGAAAAAGAAAGAGAGAGAGATGGGGGGAGAGAGACAGAGAGAGAAAGAAGGGGGAAAGAATGTGTGTGTGTGTGTGTGTGTGTGTGTGTGACAGAGACAGAGAAAAAGAGAGAAGACAGAGAGATAGAGACAGAGAGGAGAGGAGGGGAAAAGAGACAGGGAGAGATGGTGGAGGGCAAGAGAGATAGAGAGAGAAAAAGGAGAAGGAAAGAGAGACACAGAGAGAGAGAGAGAGAGAGAGAGAAAGAGAGAGAGAGTGAAGACACAGAGAGAGAAGACAGAGAGATAGGGACAGAGACAGGATATCTACACTGTATATGTCTGTCTATATGTACATATGCATGTATATATCTGTCTATGAGAGAGAAAGACAAGAGAGAGGGAGGGAGGGAAAGAAAGAGAGGGAGGGACAGGAAGAGAGAGAGAGAAAGGAGGAGGGAAAGAGGGTAAGAGAGAGAAAGAGAAAGAAGGAGAAAGAAAGAAAAGAGGAGGGAGGGAGAAGAAAGTGAGAGAAAGATAAAAGAGAGAAAGTCACTGAATGAGACAGAGAGGATGAAGGAAAGGAAGAGGAAAGGGGGAAAGTGAAAACATATATTCCTCAAAAGGAGATGGAAGGAGCAATAAAAGAAAAAGTGGAAGAGGAAAAGAGGGAGGAAGTATTTCAAAGTGGGAAAGGGGATAAACAAAAATAACCATAAGATAGTTTAAGAACACTAGGGAGTGTACAGTGGAAAACATGGAGAGGCAACTAGTAGAGTGGCAGATTCTGGTCAAACTCAGCTGTCTCTCCTACTACCTCAAAAGTAGTGAGAAATATTCTAAATGAAGCAAACTATCAGAAACTGAAAGAGGAAATTAAAAAAAATTCTTTAAGATAATCTTTGAGCACTCTCTCTCCCTACACACACACACACACACACACACACACACACTCACACACACACACACACACACACACACACACACACACACACACACACACACCCCTGTGGCTTCCTACCTCACCACCCCTGATCCCATCCTAAGCTCTGTGCTGAGGGGTTTGACATTACTTTTCACTCTGTGCTCCCCACTCCAACTCCAAGCCCCTTACTAAAGGTTCCAAGTAGCTGTTAGTAGCTATTGGCTTGCCTTAGCCCACCTCACACCCCATGTAGGGGACTCGAAGTTCTATATCCATGATGTGCTACCTACTACTTGCCTCAACTCAAGGCTGCTGAGTGGCAGTAACTCTGGTTGCTCAAGAGTCAAGAGGGATTTGAAAGTAATAGCAGGTGGGACAAACTTTCACCATTTATCCTTTGTAAAGTCATGATTCAGTAGTGATTCAGCCAGAGCCTTCCAACTTTCTATAGGGGAAAGTGCCACAAAGGAAAAAAAAGAAAGACAGTGGAGAGCTTGAGGATATGATTAATCAAAGGAAAACTTATAATGCAATAAAGAAATATTATGAGTAAAGAAAATCCCAGAACAAAACTCCAGAAGGAATTAGTTTGGAATAAATACAAGTAGAATCTCCCCCCCTCCCCAAAGGAGAATGAACTGGCCACAAGAATCCTGAGAAAGTTTGGAAGGTCTAAAAAAATAATGAAAAAAAGAGATAAGTGATGAAATTAGACTCAGTTAAAAAAAATTGTAAGGAGAATAAATAGTTTAGAATAGAAGTTAGAAAACTTTACCAAAGAAGAGAAAAATCTGAAAAGAAATTAAGGAAATGGAAATCAACAATACAATCATACAACAACAAAAAAGGGTAAAGTCAAAAACTAGTAGAGGAGAATGTGTGAGGCGTCTGCTATCAAAAATAATTGGTCTGGGCATGGGGAGAAATTTTAAGAATTATTGGACTCCCAGAAAGTTATGATGAACAACAAATCCAGGTACTATATTTCAAGAACTTATAAAAGAAAATTGCCCAGAAGTAATGGAATCAAAGGGCAAAGTGAAAATAAATAGAACCTACAGGTCACTACTAACAAGAAACTCTAGATATAAAGTAACCAGAAATATGATTGACAACTTCTAGAGAACCAATGCCTAAAGAAGAATATAGAAACCAACAGAAAGATATATATCATATACTAAGAAACACCAGTCACGATAAAACTGAATTGTACATCAAATACAAGAAAGCAAAGATAGGAATGTTGTTCAGTTGTTTATAGACTCTTTATGACCCTTTTGGGGGATAGGGGGTATTTCTTGGCAAAGATACTAAAGTAGTTTGCTATTTCTTTCTCTAGCTCATTTTGCAGATGAGGAATTGAAGTAAACAGGGTTAAAGGTTAAGTAACTTGCCCAGAGTCATACAGCTAATAAGTGTTTGAGGTCACATTTGAAATAAAAATAAAAAAAGAGTCTTCTCGGCTCCAGGCTGGACACTCTATCCACAGTGCCACTTAGCTACTCAAAGATTGGCATATGATATATCAAAAGGCAAAGGGAAATGGTCTATATCCATAATAATTTATACTAAAAGCTAAGCATAATTTTACAGGAGAAAAACAGAATTTTAAGAGAATTAATGACCTCTAAGCACTCCCTGTGAGAAAACCAGAACCGGGCATAGTCTTTGAAAGGCAAATACAATGAACAAAAGAAACCTAGAAAGATAAGCAAGTTAGGATAATTTAAGAGATCAATTGTTCAAATTCCAGAAAGGGGGAGAAAAGAGTATTGTCCTTTTCAAATCCCATCATTTCTAAGGATCAATGAGGGTACAAAGAGACAAGCTTAGGTGGGTTGTTTTTTGTTTTGTTTATTTGGTTTTTTAACAAGAACAAGAAAGAAAGAATATTGGCATTAGAGTCAGAGTATTTGGGTTTATGTGACCCTGGACAAGGCATTCTGTTACTCTGATCTTCAATTTGTCCATATATAAAAAATAGATAATAATTCCTGTCCTACCTACTTAGTAGAGTTGTTATAAAGTTTAAATGAGATCTTATATGTGAAAGTATATAAACATAAAGGTAGTATATAATGCAAGTTATTATTGCTGTTTCCTCAATGACAACTCTGTTGCACTTACACCCCCCTCCCTCTTCAAACTGCCATTTGTCCCTAAGTGGCAGAAATGAAACATAACACCATCCAGTATTTCAATCAGGTATAAATCCATCTGGTTGAATTATCAACTAATCCAAGTCTCCCCATCTTCTCCAGAAAAATAGTATGTGATGCTTTATCCCAAATTTTGCTAAACTTTAGGCAAATGTTATCTAGAACAATTCTGCCATCTCCTACTTTAGAAATCTTATCAAAGTTGAAATGAAGTTAGTGTGGAATAATCTCCTCTTGGCAAAGCCATGCTGGCTCTTTGTAAAAATCACCACTTCCCTGTTTAGATGTTCAACAGTCATTTCTTTCATAATTCTTCCTAGAATTTCCCTAGGAAGTTTAGGCAAATTTACTGTCCTATAGTTGACAGATGCTATTTCCTTCCAGTTTTTGAAAAGCAGAATAACATTTTCCCCTTCTCCAGTCTTGGGGAAGTTCTCTGGTTTTCCACGATTCAACACCACTGAGAGTGCCCTTAGCAGTCACATCTATTAGTTTTTTGAGGACCCAAAGACGTAGATCTGTTGGGTCAGGTGCTGCTTTCTTATTGTCTCCTTGCTTTTCCTGAGTATCAACTTTCTGTTAGTCATTTTTGTTCTATTATTTCCAGTGTAAAGGTCATTCTCCTTTGCAGAGAAAACAGAGCTAAAATAAAATTCAATGACCCTGTCTTCCCTACTCTGTCAGTTATTACCATTTTATTCACTACAAGCAAAAGTCCTATCCTTTCTTTGATCCTCCCTTTTTTTCCCAACAGGATTTAAAAAACAAAACACCCCTTTTTGTTGTTCTTATCTTCCCTTGCCAGTTCGACCTCATCCTGAGTGTTAGCATTCCCAGCTCTCCTTTTTGTAAGGCTGTACTACATATATATTTGTCCTATATCACTTCGCCTTGCTTCCATCTTCTATGAATTTCTTTTAAATATCTAAATTGATTGGTGAATTCTCTGTGTACCTATAATTACTTCTTCAGACAAATCTCAATAAAATTCCTCCTGACTGGAATTCTTTTCCTTCATGTCTTCAGAATTTCCCCTCTGGCTTCCCCTGAAACATCCCTCCACCCTTATGGACCCTTTCTCCCATTGGAGAATTCTTCCTGTAGCCTCCATTTTGGAGAGAGCCCCCAGCAAATCATCCTTTATCCTTCTCCCAACCCTGCTTCTGATTCTTTGAACTTCATCACTCTTCCCCTTCATAGATACCTCCCCTACCTCATGGTTTTCAGCTCTTTATCATGTGTTGTCTCCCCACATTAGAATGTAAGCCCCCTTTGAGGGCAGGGATTGTCTTTTTCCCCTTGCATTTGTGTTCCTAGCACGCAGCATATACCTGGCACATGGTCAGTGTTTCATAAACCTTTGTTAACTGTTGACTGACTACCTCTTTCCTATTTAATATCAGTCTTGAGGATCAGGTTTTTGTTGTTGTTTTTGTGTTTTTTCAAGAGTTTACAAAAAGATATTTACTGAAAAGATATAGCAAGAACAGAAGAACAAACATTCATCCCTAAAACCAGGGGAAATATTCTTCCCTGTACCATGTTAGTCCCTGGGGAGAATGGGGTTAAACTTAAAGCAGTTTCTACAAACTGTTCCCCTCACCAGGATTCACTTCTGAATGCAGCAAGGTGATGGATCAGTCTCTATCACTCCCTCATGATTTCTGTGTGGGGTCAAGTAGGATTACTTGGGACTTTGCTCCCTCTTGGGCTTGGCTACCTGAAAAATCTGACATATACTCCAGCCCTGAGCCCTCTGATGGTGTTTTGAAGCTCACAAAGTCAAAGCATAGCCTGGTGCTCCTTCAGTTAAGAAGGGCAGGTGGGAGATAGAGGCCTGAGGCCTCTCTTTCCACCAGAGGCCTCAAGCACTTCAGTGTGGCTCTGCAAGAAAGACAATAGGTTTTTCTACAGAAAATGGCAGAGAGTTGGAGAGATGGTAGGATTTAGAAATAGTCTCTATTTCAAGGGAGACAAGAAGTGATAGGTTGAAATTAGTAGTGTCAAGATTAGAGACTGGACATAAGGAACAACTCTGTGAAGGTCATAGAGTCCCAGAATGTTAGAGACAGAATGGACTTTAAATATCATCTAATCTAACCCTCTCATTTTAAAAGTGAGGAGACAGGGTCAGGGAGGCTACAGGGTCACATAGGTAGTAAGCATCAGAAGTAGGAGTTGAACTCAGGTCCTCTGGTACCAGAAGCGATGTTTTTTCTCCTATGCCCTTCTACTGCCCTAAAAAGCAGGGGAGATCTTTAATGGTCTGGGTGGGGTCCTATCTGGAAGCAAGAAAATGAATGGTAAAACCTCTAAAGGTCTTTTCCAGTTTCTCATCATCATGAGAGTGAATGGTCAAGTCAATAATCATGAATTTGTGTGTGATGCAGCTTGTGCATTGCAAACCACAGAGAAAGGGTAAAGTAAAGACAAAATTAAAAACTCACTTTCATGAAATAAACTATGAGCTGTCTTCCCCTATCTCTGGGGAGTTTGGTCTTCCTGTACCAGATGGTTATGAATCATTCTCCTTTTGGAGCAAACTGATGGTCCACCCCTTCCCTGAATGCAATTTCCCTTTTCAGACACAGCCTAAACGGTCAACTCCTAGGCCATCCAGGACTTTTTATGACCTTGGAAGGGAGATCGCTTTTCTCAGCTGAGAGTTCCATTTGCTTCTCCCAATGCCACACACAGAGCCACAGGCTGCGGGACTCTGGGTGGCAATGCCTTGCTCCGTGGAGAAATCTCCCAATCAGGGTCTGAGAAGTTAACAGAGAGCTGGGACCCCAGGGTGGGAATAAGGAAGTAAGGGGGAATAGGGTACTTCATTCAATGCACTATTTCATTTGAGAATGATGCTGAAATCATAATAGGGATGTTTAGGATTCCTACAAAATACAGGAATAAAAGTATCAATCATCCAACCAACCAACAAGTATGTTTGCATTGGGCATTATGGGCCTGGCCCTGTACTGGGCATCATGGGGTAGGCAAGAGAAGGAGAAGAGAAAAGGAAGGGAATGGAAGGGAAGGGAAGAAGCATTTGTTAAGGGTCTACTATGTGTTATATAAATATTATTCCATTTGCTTTTCCCAAACACCCCTGCGAGGTAGGTGTTATTCATTATCTTCATTTCACAGGTGAGGATACTGAGGTAGACAGAAAGAAGGGACTTGCCCAGGGTCACACAGCTAGTACTTGCCTGGGTTGGATTTGAACTCAGGTTTTCCTTGTTCTAGTCCCAGCACTCTGTTCATCGTACCACCAAGAGTGAGTTACCATATTTCTAGAGTTTTTAAGATGATGATGCCTGTTTGAGTATTACTTGACTTGTTATGGTTATTGATATGGATTTTATATCTAAATTAAATGCTTTCGCTATTATATTTGTGACTTTGATGGTCTAAGAATGAAAGAGTTGTACTTGGGAAGGTTCAGACCACGATGCCCCAACTGCATTACCCAGAACAGTCATTGGAAAATGACCCAGGAGCTCCAAAGCCAGAGTCTCAAGAGGTCTGCAGGACAGACCCCAGTGTTTCACAGGGAGATGAGAGTACATATAAAAGAGGATTAAAGTACAAAAGAGATACAATTTCTTTGGCTTGGCAGAATGATAAGAAATGATCCCATGTGTGTTTAACCAAAGGTATTATCATCTGTTAAAGTTCAGGATTGGAAATAGAACCCCATCTTAGGGGTGCTACAGAGAGTGCCCCCCACCCACCCCAAGAGGGAAGTAGGAGAGTGTATCAGAATAAGATACTGGCCTGAGAGTCTGGAGATTTAGATTCTAGTCTCAGCTCTAGCCACTAACTAGCTGTGTGGCTTTTCAGAATGTCACTCTGCTTTTTGGGCCTCAATTTCTTCATCTGTCTAATGAGAGTCCTGGACTAGATGGCTCCCAGGTTCCCTTCCAGTGCTAACACTGTGATTCTGTGGTCAAATGTTCTCTCAATAAGAAGTACCTATAAGCACTGGATACTCCCAATATCCTTCCCCATCAGTGCTAAAACACTGTATTTTCTTCTCTACCCCAGCTCAAAGCAAGGGCTATTATTGACTCGGTAGGTTGATTATGTCTCCAGAAATAGGCCCGAGTTATACTAAGCCAACTATTTTGACTATCCTCCACCACAAGAGTACAGATAGCTGTCTACATGGGATAATTTAATCTTTTGGGGAAGTCCTCTTCACCCTTGCAAATATCTCCATCACTGACCTGTCACAGATACCACACCTTCACCATCAGGGTGAATTCTCCTTTGGGTTAAGGCAGACCCAAGGGTATTATGAAGTTCAAATCAGATAATGAACTTAAAGTATTTTGCAAACCCTAACGTGCTATATAAATGCCAGCTATTAGCCTGCGGTCACAAGGCCTGGCAATGACTTCATTCCCTTACCTTATACTGTGTTCCTACTGAACTCAAGCATTGTTTATGGAGTAATATGGGGTATGCTGATGAATGTTTAACAACCAGGTTCTTCTCCCCACTTCCCCCAAAATATACAAGCACTTTTAATATATATTGTACATATAATATATTAATATAGTTAGCAATATTTAATATTTAAATTATAAAAATTTAAATATTTAATAGATAATATATATTTAAAATATACACACATTGCCTTATTGACACTTTCTTAAGACTACTAGGGGTGGGGAACCTGCAGCCTCAAGGCCACATGTGGTCCTTGGGTGTAACCTTTTGGGTCAAGTTTTACAGAACAAATTCTTTTATTAAGGGACTTTGTTTTGTGAAGTTTGGATTAAGTCAAAGGGCTGCATTTGAAGACCTAAAGGGCCACATGTAGCTGGGAGAAAGCCAGTTCCCCACCCATGAACAATCAACAAAATAACAAATCAAGCCCTGATTTATAACCTTTGCTGATTTCTGAGGTTTACATGCTCAGGCTGAAAGTTTAACAATGCACTCTCAGTGGGGGCTTTGGCAGGCCCCGGCTCACAGTTCTTTCCAAGCTTCTCTTTTAAAATCCAAATTTCCAGGAAGGGGAACCATGTTAGGTCTCCAACATTTCAGTGTGAGGAATTTAACTTGTCTCTTTGCTTTGTGAAGGAATGTGTGTGTGTGTGTGTGTGTGTGTGTGTGTGTGTTGAGAATAGTAGAATAGACCCAAGAGGACTAAGATAAAAGGAAAAAAATAGCAGATTAATGCAGGCTAGTGGAAAAAGACAGCTGGATTTAGAGTTGTAGGTTCAAATCTCATTTCTGCTGCTTACTAGCTATGTGACCTTGAGCAAGTCACATAACGAACATTGGCTTTCAACAGATGTTCCTTCATCTGTAAAATGAAGGGGATGGTACTAGATTGGGGGTTCTTTATCTTCTTTTGTGTTATAGACTCTTTTTGGCAGTCTGATAAAGCCCATGGATCCCTTCTTAAAGTTTTTAAATGCATAAAATAAAATACATAGGATTCCAAAGGAAACCAATTATGTTAAAGTAGTTAAAATTAATATTAAAAAAAAATCCAAATTCCTAGACGCCAGGTTAAGAGCCCCTGGAATAGATGATCTCTAAAGCCCCTTCAAATTCTATGTCATATGAAACCTAGAAAAAAGTGGGGAGAAAGAATAGCTAATTTCATAATTTTGTCACAGATTGGCCTTACAAAAACATTTACTCTAAAGACACTCGTGGGCTGCTTCCTTCTCGGGCCCCCCCAATCTGTACACATATATCCCTTTCCCTTCCACTGACAACAGATCTCTTTCCACCAAAGTCTGGAGGGGAATACCACCACAATGCAGAATCAGCAAAATTCTTCCAATTATTTCCCCAGTGTTCTGGGTGTAGCCCAGCCCAAGGTGAGCACACTTGCCAAATGCCTCCCTCCCTTTACTCCTCAGCCTCTAAGCCTTTTAGAGGAAATATGATCCACATGGGCAGGATTGAATTACACTAACTCATCCCTGCTGCTATTGCCCAAGAGCTGCTCTGAGCCAGAAGGAGCAGCCAAGGAGCCCCTCAAAGTCAGAACCCCAGGGGAATCAGAGGCTGGGCACAGTTCAGAGAAGATTTCTTCCTTGGACTCAGTACCATAGACCATATACTCCCAAAGATTGTCGATTGGGTTTCTCACTCACCCCTATGGCAGGGCTGGATGAGTCCCAGAGAGATAATGCCTGTCCTGGGAGACCTCACACTCCAAGACACTGAAGGAAGCCCCTACATAGGCATAGACACAACAGTAGGGAAAAAGAAAGGAAGAAATGTATAGTAAAAGGATTTATGATGCAGGTGGACATCATTTAAGCAAATTTGATCAGGTGACAATTGAGATTTCAAAACAAAAGAGATAAACCATGGAATGGTTTTGACTTTGCTGAAGAATTCTTCAGTTTATGAGCTATTTCCCTATGGACGTCTGTCCCAACTGCCACCCCTGCTCTAGCCCAACATCAAAAATGATTCTATTTACAAACATTTTGTTTACAAGCAACTTTTTAGGCAAGCATATTGCATAAAGCAAGGTCTCTCAACACCTATGTGGCAAGGGTACAAATACGGATCTGGGGGAAAGAGGGAAGAGGACTTGGGAGAGGGGCATTGCCATGGAAAGAGCCCTGGATTTAGAGTCAAGACACTCAGATTCTAGGTCTACTGCTTGTGCTTGTCCTTCATGTTTGAAGAGGACCACTGCATCAGGGAGATGATGACTTGACTTGCAGTTGACTTTGAGTTGAGTGAGGGATGGCTGTGCAAAATCACAGCCTCACTTCCTCCTCCAGAGCCATCTGGGTCCAGTGACCAGATATTGATCAGGATGACTGGAGATGACCCAGAGCAAGTCACCTCCACAACCCCCTCTGGGCCTCAGTTTTCTCACTTGAAAAATAAGAGGATGAGACTAAGTAAGAGATAAGGCCCTTTCCAGCTCTGGAGTTCTCTGTTTACAATTTAGAGGCCCAAAAGACTCAGGTGGGACCATTACCTCTTCTGTGATCTTTGGGGGAAGGCTAGGTTTGTGGAGGAAGTGGGATTGCAAGGAACTATTTGAATGAAGTGACCACACAGAGAGAGAATAGAGCTTGACTTTGGGCACTTCGTCCAGAGCTGTGACCTGTCATGGTAATGCCTGGTGTGGGCAGCATAAAAGGTATTCCCAAAGCAGAGTTGGCAAGATACCACAAAGCCATTGGTAAGGAGAATATTTTGGGGGATGGGAGTAGCACAAGGATGGATTAGGAAAAAGTTCACCTAGTATGTAGCTTCTAGGGGAGGAAGCACCCTGTGGTAACTTTTTATTTTATCTAATTATTCTTGTTACCTGGTGCTAGGCTCAGTTGTTTTTATCCATTGAAGCAATACTTCTGGTGGCATTTAAATGTCAGCACCCTTGGACAAAGCTCCAGTTGCCCCCATCTAGTTTTGACTCTAACTCCATCCCTATGTTCACTCCTTTGCCTTTTTCTTTTGTCTCTTTTGAGATCTAAGGCAGAAATTCCCATTTTCTCCCAGCAAATACTCTCAGTCTTATTATGGAGTTTTCTAGACCTGCCTCTAATGATTATTGACAAATACTAACCTAGAACTTTGGCCTGAGCCACCACAGATGAGTTCTGAGGAACCTTCAATAAGGCACCTACTCCAAGGTTCTATGATCTTGTTGGTATGATAGGGATAGGATCTGTGATTTCATTGATATGACAACTCCCAGATGAGAACAATCCTCTGACCAGTGCAAATTAGCCACCATTTCTACCTTGGAGAGTCTTTGAGAGTTGCATAGAGCATCATGAGATTAACTGACTTGCCCAGGGTCACACGGCCAGTATTTGTCAGAATCAGGACTTGAATCCAGATCTTTCTGGCTTTAAGGACAATACTTTATCCACTATGGCAGACTGATTCTCTCTATCTTGTTATAGAGACAAAGTCCCAATGGCTAAAGGTAACCCTTCCTTCCACCCTCCATTAATGCAGATTGCAACTCTTCCATTACTTGGTAAATGGTCTTCAGAAATTGGTATGGCCAAATTAGGCAGGATGACCTTCAGTTGACAGGCGTGGAGTCTGTCCTTGGAATCCACCAATAAAGGATCAATCAATCAATAAGCATTTCTTAAGCATTTACTATGTACTGGGAAAATGCAGGAATCATAACCTTTGTTGCCCTTCGAGAGAGCTCACTTCCTCTTTAATCCACATGACTGAACACTATTCTGTGCCCAGAATAGTTTGGAGAATTCATGGGATCAATCAAGCAGGCAACCTCAATTTCCTCCTCTTTTTAAAAAGAGATGGTTGGACTACATCTCTGTTTCTCCAGGAAAAAAAATAACATGATTATACCAATGAGATCACTAGCTCAAGATCCATGGAACCTCAGTTCAAATCCTGGCATGACTTTTAGGAAGTCACCTCTCCTGGCCTCAGTTTCCTCAATTGTAAAATGGAGGAGCTGGCCTAGATGATCTCTAAGGTACCCATCCAGTTCTGAACCTACAATATGATCCTAAGTTCTAGGTCTATAATAAGAAAGAAACAATAGCCATATCCCTGGGGAGGACCAAGAGTGAGAAAGAGTGAGATCATGTCTGGGAAAGAGAGAGGCAGAATGAACACAGGATATGAGTGTATTCCTGCAAGGGCGGAGGAGAGAAATCTGGAAGGACTATTGGAGCTAATCATTCTACTCGGTGAATTACAGAATCATAGACCTGCATGAAAGGGAAGCTGGAAAGGACTCCAGAAGTCATCTAGTCCAAGCTCTGGTCCAACCCCATAAACCCCCTCTACCATATCCCTCACATCCCCCACAAGTGGTCATCCAGCCTCAGTTTGAATACCATCAGAGAAAGAGAACTCAATGAAGGTAAGAGGTATCTGGGAAGAGGTCCAGACTCAGAGTCTGAAGATCTCACTCAGTTCAAGCCTCATCTGTGACTCTTCCTAGTTTGGGCAAATCCCTTAACCTCTCTGATCTTCACTTTCCTCACCTATAGAATGAAGTTGACCATACATGTACCACCAATCTCATGGGGTCAGTATGAGGAAAGGCTTCTGTGTAACGTTTAGACCTTAGAGTGCCATATAAATGTAAGCTATTACTGTTCCTCACTGAGGCAGTCCATTCCACTCTTGGCAAGTCAAACTATTAGGAAATTTTCCTTACACTGTACAAACATTTACTTCCCTGTAATTAGTATCCACTGGTCATAGGGTCATAGGCTTAGAACTTTAAGGGCCATTGGAGGTCATCTGATCCAATCTCCTCATTTTAGAAAGGAGAAAAGTAAGGCCCAGGAGGTCAAGTGACTCATCTGTATTGTCAGAGAGCTAGTAATCACAGGGGGAAAGATTTGACCCCAAGTCTTTTTACTTTGGAGTGGGTGCTTTTCCCACCATGCAAAGTTGCCTTGGTGCCCCTCCTCCTGTAGAATTAAGTAGAACAAATCTAATCCCCTTTCCACAAAATAATATTTGAAGACATATATCAACCCCTCCTACCCCACTCTATCCCAAACATTTATAATTCTTTCAACTGATCTTCATATGACATGTTCTGGGCCCCTCACCATTCTGGCTACCATGTTGACTATACCATAAGACATGTATACCTCTGAACAATACTGTCCCTGATCTGATTCAGGAGAATGGAGCTGGGGGACAGCATGTTGTACGGAAGATTTCATTCCTGCCTAAAATGTCTCCCAGGTAGGAAATTGCCCAATTGTTCTCTGTTGTTCTTTTTAGACTCTCACACCCACCTGCCACAGCTTCTAAGCTCTTCCTTAGGTCTAACCTCAATCCTCACTACTGTGACTGGTGCCAATCTCAACTAACCAATTAAAAAATCCTTTCTCAAATGTCCCATTCCAGGCCTGCCTGCTCCACCGTGCTTCTTGGAATGCTTGTTCCATAATTAGTAAACTTGCTTTTTAAGCCATTTCCTTTCTTACTCCTATCTTTGGGTTCACACTGAGGCCTGAGTCCCTTCTTATGACATAACCTCCTCGTCCACCCTTTCCAGTACTCATTGTACTTACCCTCATCTCCTCCCCAGTCCAACCCCTCTGATTCGCTGAGTGTAGTTGAAAGGCAAGAATCTTCTTCATTCACCATTACCACCTCCAGACTGTCCTTCTACCACCACCACCACTTAGCAATCTCTCTTCTCCTTTGAAGTCCAAACGATCCAAATGTTACCCAGTCTAGAGGCTGATGGACATTATCTGCTGACCCCTGCAAAAGTTAGAGAATCATGGGCTGAAGAAAGATTGAAATTACAAGAATACTCCCAGACCAGCTCATATTTTGTACTTTTGCTATATGGTAGAAATGATACAAGTATCACAAGTAGTAGGTATGGCCACCATGCCTGTGATTAGGTTTTGCCATGTTTCCAGTAGTAATTAAGAAAAAAAAATTCAATACAGAGGCTATTTCAGTTATTTTCCCCAGAAGACTTATGAGAACTGGCAACATTTGCAAAGAAATGAGATCCAGTTAAAAAAGTATCCCAAGTATTCCCCAGACCTTCCATTTGCTGCCTAGAAAGATATGTCTTTGGGATCTGGACCCAAAAAAGGAAAGGCCCCTGGGCTTTCCTGATTGCCCCAGGTGAACTCCAGGGACTTGAGCCTTGTGGGAAAGTCCTGGGGCTTTTCTTTTTTGGGGTCCAGATCCCAAGACATGGTCTTTTCTTTTGGGGCTTCAGATCCCAACCCCATTAGGGATATTCTCTCCATTTTGTAGATAAGAGAAACTGAGGGGCAGGTGAGGGCCAAATAGCCCAGCTTACCCACCCTCACAGCTTTGCTATTATACCCACTTTGCCTATTTCTTCAGTAATGCCTTAAAAAAAAAGTGGCTAATCCTACTTTCAAATATAGGACCCAGAATACTGGGAGGTTGCTGAAACCAGAGTTGAGATTTAAGGCCACCCTTTTCATCATTTCAACACACAACCAGCAATTAGGCACTCTTCACTCAGGAAGTGACAACTTATTTAAACTCAGTCCCAGAACCTGCCTGTCACTGGTTATTTAAAACCTTCCATCCAGGCCATCTGAAGCCTATCAGTGTGAGGACTGTTTGTCCTGCCAAGAGTTACAGTAAAAAGAAAAAAGGAAAGAAAAGAAAGGCCCTGATACACATCCCCAGAGCTGAAACATATGTGCTAGATGGAGGGCGGTTTGTTTAATTCAGTCTCCTCTGAGCCATGCCTATAATTATGAATCTCTGGGGGACCTGGGGAAATTGTGCTGCCTTCTTGGCTGGAACCTTTACACCCCCTTCATTCTGACAAGTTTCTGTCCCAGCTGCTCTTCCTGAAGACAAAGGGGAAAGGATAGGTTAGGGGCATGTCTTCTCCTTTCTGATAAAGACTGGTCTTGGGTAAATAGGGACAGCTGGATAGCACAGTAGATAGAATGAGTTCTTCCTCAATTCAAATCTAGCCTCAGACACAAACTAGCTGTGTGGCCCTGGGCAAGTCACTTCACCCTATTTCCTTCAGTTTCCTCATCTGTAAAATGAGCTGGAGAAGGAAATGGCAAACCACTTCTCCATCTTGGCCAAGAAAACCCCAAATGGGGTCACAAAGAGTTGGACACGACTGAAACAACTGAACAACAAAGGTAAATGCACTTGGAAAGAACTCTGGACTTGGGCTCAAGATAAGCTCAAATATCAATCTGACATTAGCTGTGTGACCACATGCAAGACACTTAGTCTCTCTGATCCTCAGTTTCCCTTTCTGAAAAAGGAGGTTAATACTACTTGTACTATTAGCCTCCCAGGGTTTTTGTGAGGGTAGCGCTATGCAAACTTTCATGAGCTGAAAACAAAAGTGATTCATTATTATGAGTAAGCAAGGCAGTAAAAGATGAAATCAGTGTGAAGTTTAGTCTGAAAGTTCTGCCAATGTTCAAAGAAGCCTTCAGAGAGGAGATAGGGTTTGAGCTGGTCCTTGACAAATGGGTCAGATTAGGATAGGTGAAGGGGAGGAGGATGACAAATAGGAAAGAAATTTAAAAACATCATTGAAAGAGCTCTTGGGAAGGACAAACACTATTTTTAATAAACACTATTTAAATAAATAATTTTAGTTATTGACGAATAGTCACATGTATGGAAAGAAGGCTTGTTCTGACCTCAGAATGCATTCTTGTCCCTGCTTTTCCTCCTCCCACCATCCTTTGAGATTGGTACATCAGAGCCAAGACCAAGAAAGGTAGAGATCCAGAGTGGAATGATTACCAAACTTAGTGTCAGGAAGATTTGGCCATAAATCCCACATCTGCTAACTCTGTAAGCAGGGACAAGTGACTTAACCTCTTGGGCGTTCAATTTCCTCATCTTTAAAAGTGGAGTAATGATACCTGGAATTTACTTTATAAAGTTGCTGTGCTACTCAAATAAGATAATCTATGTAAAATACTTCCCAAACTTCAAAGTAAGGTATGTAATAGTTCTTAATAATAATAACTTACCTTTATTAACATTTGCAAAGTTCTCTGTCTACATTACCTGATTTGAGCTATGAAACAACCATGTGAGATAGGTGCCATTATCCCTTATTTTACAGATGAGGAAACTAAGGATTAGAGAGGTTGTGACTTGCCCAGGATCACATAGGTAGCATCTGAGGCAGAATTCAAACTTGGGTCTTCCTGATTCCGTTTCCAACTAGCTACTGGGCAACTCGTTCGTATAGTGGCTAGATTGCCGGTCCTTGAGCCAGGAGAATCTGAGTTCAAATCAGTCCTCAGAAACTTACTAGCTGGGTGAACTTTTATGAATACACTTCCATAAACTCTGAAGAATCAAAATTATTTTGACAATAAATGCAAATTGCAGTCCCTAGAGAGAATCAAAAATTCAGGTGCCTTTGTTGCATATTTTCGTTGTTTGTCTTTAAAACTCAAGTTTTGTGTTGCAATTATGCTCCCAAAACATAGGGCAAATCTCATGGGGTCCTCTGAACAAGAACATTATTTAAATATATTTCATTATCATGTAGAACCTTTATAAAAGTAGATCAGGACGCAAAAAAATTAAAAATAATTTTTAAAGGTAGAAATTCTAAACATAACCTTTACAAATCATCTCACAATAAAATTGTGATTGGTACTGAGATCCCAAGATTTCTATCTCCTAGAAAAGATATTTATTAGTATATGAAATATATTTGGAAATGAATGGGATATAAAAAGCAAATTATATAAATTTTTTTCAAAAATTGCTTTATTGACAATTTTTTAACTTTACCATCACTTCCAAATAACCACAGCCACCCATTAGACACCTCCCATTAAGCAAAATGTATCTTCCCAAGAATGTACATTCCTGGGCCCAAAGGCCAAAGTAGATGGACATCTAGAGAGGTAGCTAGCAATTTAGATAACTTATTAAGCCCTACCTTGCTCTAGGCTCTGCACACTCAGCCTGGAATTCCTGTAAACAACTCATCTCCAGAGATTGTCCTCAAAGCCTTCATTTACTTTTACCCCTTTCTCTCCATGAATTACCCCTCCCCTCCACTCCTGTACACCCCCTCCCCCATCCTCTACCCTTCCAATCACAAGAGGGGGCAGGGGAAATCAAGGGTTAAGCCAGCTCTCTTGGGCCTCGAGCCTGGGCTGCAGGGGGAGCAGGGGGAGCAGGGGGTCAGGATTGATTACAGTTTCGAGGTCCTAACAGCGGTGCCTGCTTCTTGCCTCAGGCAGCCTCAAACTCAGGCTTAGGTTACGAGTTAGCTATGGGCTGGGGACTGATTTTTCACCCTCAGATATGTACTTTCTACACTTCATCTTTAATGAAAAATGAATAGTTCTTGTGTTCATTTCATTAAACTGCTGCCCCCACGAAAGTGTAGGCTCAGTGTTATTCTCCAAAGTCTGTCAACTGAAAGATAACTAACTCAGAATTCCCATAAATTAAATAACTTCATTTTGCTGCCAGGGCTCCACTTTCTCTCCTTCTTTGTGCTCACCCCTTCCCTCCCTTCAACTCCTTTCCCTCCCCGTTCTCTTTTTCTCTTTTCCCTTCCCTCCCTCTCTTTCACCTTTTACCCCCTTCCTCCAATCTCCATCACTCCTGTCAATTGGACCAGATCAGCCTTGGGCAGTGATCATAAAAATCTGTACATTCTTGGCAGATGAAAAAAATCCTCTAATGCCCCTTATTGCAAAAACAGCCTTTTTCTGAGGTGATGGGAAGGGCAGCCAAATCCTGAGTTTCTGAAGTGGGGTCCCAAGGCTGGTTGGGGTGGGAATCTTCAGCTTGAAATCAGCAACCAGGGGCTAGGTTCTGGGTATATTTAGAATTGGGGCAGCTGCCTCACTCCTTCCTTCAGGCCTGAGCCTTGGAAAGGGCTCTGGGGACACTGGCTCCTTCTGTTCCTCTTTGGCCCTTAAGCAGACCAGCTTGCTCTCTGGCTTAAGCCTCCTGAGTGATTGGATGCATCTAAAATCTGAGAGCCCCAGTTCAGGCTTCAGGGAGTTTAGGAATAGATTATCTCACTCCACGATAAAGGTGGCAGCAGAAAAGCAACCTGGAATGCCAGGGGGAGGCACAGATAGGGTGGTGCTAACTTCTAGGAGAACCACCCAGAGTAAGGAGGCTTAATGTTTCTGGTGTCATGAACTTAGGGGTGTGCTGGAACCAGCTAATTGAAACCAGCTCTGGAGAGCTGGTTGTTAAATTTTTAGCATGAGCAATCATGCCTTGTTTGCAGTTACAAATCAAGGTTTGATTTATTGTATTGCTGTTTATCTAAACTTTAAAAAAGTGATGGAGACAATGAAGATGAAAATTAAAAGTGTATTGGGGTACATCGCTCCCCCCAACAGCTGGGTGTTAAACATTTACCAACACATCCCTGCATGGGCCCCTTTAGAAGACTGGTAAAACTGATAGACCACTTCTCAGAACAGTGTTATTGTTGTTATCATAATTGAAGAAAATGCTTAATTTCAGTTAGAGATTAGTGAGAATAAAAATGCAATTCTTTTCCCCGTCCCTATTCATAAGCCCCACCTTAAGATCCCCTGATCTAAAGTAACCAGTCTCCCAAAGTAGATTTAAAGATGCCATCTAAATGAGGTGAAGATTGGAGGAGAGAGAAAAGAAGACATACATTTCCAAATATTTTTGGTTGTAGGATTTCATTACGTTGAGTATACCTTCTTAGGAAACAGAACCCTATTTTGTAGGGCCTAAAGACAGCGGAGAGTTGTTAGACTAGACTCTCTGAAGCCAATTAAGAAATGAAAAGAAGTGCTATGAACTCAGGCTTTGAATCCCACCTTTGGCTCTTGCTAACTATGCCTCTATGGGCAAGTCACGTAAAGTTTCAGAGCACCAATTTCCTCATCGGTAAAGTGAGAATACCTATAGTACCTACCTCCAAGGATTGTCGGGAGGGTCAAAGGGAAGCACATAGATATAGGACTGGAAGGGATTGTAGAGTCACCTAGTCCTCATTTTCTAGATGAGGAAACCAAGATCCAGAAAAGTTGTGCCCTTCCAAGAGAGCTAAGTGATAGATTTGGGATCTGAACCTGGTTCCCTGACTCCATAATCTAGCATCCTTTCCACTTTATCCCATGATAAAGTGTTTTTTAACCTTAAAGTCTTGGGAAAGTTAACATCATTAACTGCTACTTGATGGCAGAACAAAAGAAATATGAAGAGTTCAAGTCTCTTCCCCCATTATTAATCAGTTACATTATTAATCAGCTGCCTGTATGGCAAGGAGTTTTTTGTCCTACTGTGTCAGAAGCTCTCCTAGCACAAAGAACCCAGGTTCATTTTAGGTAATGTTTCATTTCTCTGAGTCCTAGTTCCCAAATAGAAAATCTGGAAAAATCACTCTCTTGATGCCATCCTGTGTACTGATACCAACACATTGTTAAAAAAAATTATAGTATAAAAATATAATTGTAGCCTAATGACATGTAATTATTAAAAGTATAATATAAAGCATAACTTATTTATTTAGTGCTTAAAGATTCCAAAATGCTTTATATAATTTTCTTATTTCAAGCTCCCAATAACCTTGTAAGATAGGTACTGTCAGTATTATTATCAACATAACCATTATCATTTTACAGATGATGAAACAAAAAAAATGCTGAAAGGCAGAAGCAAAATGAAACCTCAACAGAAGTCTTATAGGAGAGCTCAAGTTTGTGTAGCACTTCGAGGCTTAAAAAGCACTTAACAAATATAAGCTCATTTGATCCTCACAACAACCCTGGGAGATGGGTGCTGTTACCACAGATGAGGAAACTGAGACAGACTTGCCTGGGGCCACAGAACTAGTATGTGTCTGAGGTCTGATTTAAACTCAGGGCTTCCAAAGCTCTATCCACTGAGCCACCTAGCTGTAAAAAGAAATGTCCTCCAACCAGAAACCTTCTCCCAGAAATTATATAGAAGCTAAATCAGCTACAGCCTCAAATCAGCATGTTCTTTTCTCCACTGCTTCCAACACAAGACATGGCTCTTCCCATAGATTTGTGGTGGTTCCTCTTTGATTTCAGCTCCTATCCCTATCAGGCAATATCAGCTGTTAATTTTAGCAAGGTTAAAAGCTTGTCGTTGGAAGCAATGTTAACAATCACAAAAGACAAGTCCTCCAAGTCTTCCCTATCTGGCGAGGAGAAATGGTTCTTCCTGTACTGTGGCTTTAGTGATGCAGAGATGTATCCTCAAATGCACCTCAACTCTATAGACACAGAGAAAATCCATTAGTTGCATTCACGTGTATAAAACTTTTTCAATTTGTTTGTACCTTTTGAAAATGGGAGATCCAATATTAAAAAGATGTGGTCCCAAGTTTTCGTTTTGAATACATTCTCTCGATTTTCTTCTGCCTCTCTGATTTGCCTTTCTTTGTATCCCACCATTCACAATGCCTGGCACACAGTGAGTCCTTAATAAATACTTGTTGACTGATTCACCAATAGGCTTCTCTGTCTCTTTAGCTGGCTACTCTTCCTTCTTGTATGTACTACAAGTAGGCATCAATGTTTCTGCTTTGGCTCTCCTTCTTTTCTCTCTGTACATTCTCTCCTTTGAGAGATTTTTATCTATCACTTCCATGTAAATGACTCCAGAATCTTAATGGTCAAATCTTAACTCTCTACCAAGCTATGGTAGACATATGATTTCAAGGGATGACAATGGGACATTGATTCCAACTAGCTGTGAGATATCTGGATGCTGTATCAGTATTTCAAAATCAACAGGTTTGAAACTCTACTCATCACTTCCCCCTACCCTCCCTCCACCCCACAAGAAACCCAACTCATGCCTCCTTCTGGTTGTACACAACTACTCAGATGCACCTGTTTCCTATGCAGAAAATGCCAGAAGCCTTTGGGAGCTGTCCATAGCCAAAGCTCATTCAGAGAAATGAGGAGAGTAGGGCTATCTTTACACATCACTACTTAAAAACATGCTCAAGGGCAACACTGTACATACATTCCAAACCCATTTGGACACCATGTTTCTTTCAATTCTAATCTGTTTTAAGACTGTATTTTTTTCTTTTTTTTTTTTGAGGGGGGAAGGCAGAGCAATTGGAGTTAAGTGACTTGCCCAAGAACACACAGCTACTAAGTGTGATCAAGTGTCTGGGGCAAGATTTTAACTCAGGCCCTCCTGACTCCAGGGCCAGTGCTCTATTCACTGTGCCACCTAGCTGCCCCAAGACTGTATTTCTTGCCAGCTCCTCAGAACTGATTGCCACCATAGTGCTGACCTACTCTTTTGACCCAGAGATATGCCTGCTGCCTTGAATCCATTTGTGGTACTTCTTGCTAGCTGTATTGGCAATGACTCTTCTCAGCCAGTTCTTACTTCTGATCCCTCAGAAAAATGAGACTTCACTACTATAGAGATTTCTTCCCCGGGTTAGATTGGTGTTCCCAGGGAAGGGAAGAAGCAAATAAGCATTAATTAAGAACCTACTATGTGTCGGGTGCTGTGCTATGTGTTTTACAAGCATCTCATTTGATTCTCACAATAACCCTGTGAGATGGGTGCTATTATGACCCTCATATTACAGTTAAGGAAACTGAGGCAGATGGAGGTTAAGGGACTTACCCAGGATCACACAGTTAGTAAGTGGATTTGAATTCAGATCTTACCATCTCCAGGTCCAGTGCTCGATTTGCTACACTGCCCAGCACTGTGCCTGCAAGACTATACAGCCCACAATGCAGAGTTTTCTCATTTTTATCACTGAAATCCCCATTTTCCCAGCAACACACCCTCAAAACTAGAGTCACATTTTACTTTTCCACTCCATGTTCAATTAGCTGCCGGATCTTATTGCTTCTCCCTCCACAATATCTCCCACGCATGTCCTCTCCTCTCAATTCCTCTGTGGCTCTTCCTGCTGACTGGAGTCGTTCTTCCCTGTATTGCTTGCTACCTGCCACTTCAAAATCAACCTTCTTTTCGTAGCATGGGTTCCCCTCAACTCTGGAGGGAACCTGCTGTCATCCCTTGTTCAGTGTGGGTGTCTTAGGTAATCAGAATTATGCAGCTGCAGCTCAAGCCTCTGTCTAGGGACCACAAATAGCAAAGGAATTAATTGAGATGGAATAGAAAGGTAAATAATAGCGATAACAACAGTTAGGATTGGCATAGCCCTTTAAGGTGTACAAAATGTGTTATATATGCTGTCTTATTTGACTCCCACACTGTTATCATTCCATTTCACACTGGGGAAAATGAGGCGGAGAGAAGTTAGATGATTTGCTTACGGTCATGCAGCTAACAAATATCTGAGGTGTGATTTGAACTCGGGTCTTCCAGACTCCTAATCCAGAATTCTATTCTATTCATGCCATCTAGCAATTAAAAAAAAAATCAGTCCACATACACAAAATGGGAAAAATCTCCCAGAGTCCCACAAAAGTAGGAAAGATCTGCTGGTCGTGCTTGTCAGGGCTTCATCTCATACTCTTTGGCTGTGATTTCTCACTTCTTCCTTCTGTCTCTTTGAGAAACTTTGCTGAGATCCTATAGCCCCCCATATTATTGCTGTTGTTGCTGTTTTTCACGTTCTCCCCCACTAAGTAGCTGCTGCCACTAACTCTACTTGTTCATCTGCTACTGAGGCTTCGTCTGTCTTTCTTTCTTTTTTTTTTTTTTGAAGGGGGATGACAAGGCATTTGGAGTTAAGTGACTTGCTCAAGGTCACACAGCTAGTAAGTATCAAGTGTTTGAGGCCAGATTTGAACTCAGGACCTCCTGATTCTGGGCTGGATGCTCTGTCGACTTCACCACCTAGCTGCCCTGAGGCTTCATCTTTCTTGAGAGGAACATCCTCATCCCTTGATCCCTCAAATGATCAAGACCTTGGACTTACCATAAGATGCCCCTCATGGTCCTCACTACCGGTGGGGTAAGGGTGAGTAACTTTCTTTCATCACCTTCTGACTGCAGGTTGTGTGTCTCTCATGGTGTTTACAACCCCTGCTGAATCTAACTGAGGTTGATAATAAATACATTTTTTCATCTGATCTTCCAACTCAACATCATTGCTGTAGCAGCTAATGTCTAGGCTATAAAAATTGACTTGACGCTTCAATAAACCTTTGGAGGCCTCAGCAACATTAGAAGGGGAAGGGGCAGAGCTGAAGACTTTAATCATGGCAACAAGTCTATATACCTCTTATATTAATACATAACTCTGATTTAATTATGCTGCCATTCAAAAAGTTTTCAAGATTTCCCTAATGCTTACCAAAAAAAGTACAAATTCTTTACCACGGCTTTTAAGGCCCTTTACAATTAGTAAACTACTTTTCCATCCTTATTTCTCATTTGTGTACCCTATATTCCATTCCCATTGAACTACACAGCATGCATAGAATGGTGAACCATACCATGAACCTGCTTCCCATTTTCCAGACTCTATGTTTTTGCTCACTCTGTACCTTTTGCATAGAGTTGCCTTCCTCTCTATTTTTGAGATGTCTTCCAGTCTTACACCTACAGTCATATTGTATCCCCTCAACTGTGAACTGGGGATAATAATAGAATCTATCTCATGGGGCTGTTGTGAGACTCAAACAAATTAACCTTGCCACCCCAGGTTGTTCCAGGGTAGATCCAGATGTTTGAGCTCTCTCCTAGAGCGAGGCTATTAAAATATTATTAATACTTTAATACCCAGATAAAATATGATGGGGTTATTAGCAGAGATTTCTTCTCAGCTTTCCCCCACCAAAAAGTCTCTGTCTTTAAGGCTAAGTTTCCATCCTGGGGTGGTTCCCTATCCCTCTGCTGCTGTGACTAGTGCTCCAATTCCATTTAATGAATTAACATCAATTAGCTAGATGGCTCAGTGAATAGAGTGCCAGGCCTGGTGGCAGGAAGACTCATTTTCCTGCATTTGAATCTGATCTCAGATATTAGCTATGTGACCCTAGGCGAGTCTCTTAACCCTGTTTGCCTCAATTTTCTTATCTGTAAAATGAACTGGAGAAGGAGATGGTGGGGTCACAAAGAGTCAGACATGATTGAAGAACAACAACAACAACAAGAAGCTTTTGCAAAGGGATATGTACTTTGGACACACAGCAAGAACAGAAGTGCAAACGTTTCCCCTCAACACGCTGGGGATGCATTCTCCACACTATCTTGATTTCTGGGGAAAATGGGATGAGATTTAAGTTTCTATATATTATTGGTCCCACCAGGGTCACATAGAAATGTGGCATCACTTCCAAATGAATACTCATCTCAGGTACCACTGGGCTAGGTCCCAAAACTTTCTCCCCATTCCTTAGGGCACAGATGCTGGGCTGGTTGCAAAACCTGGACTAAATTTGACTCCCGGATTTCTTCTATAGCTCTCTGTCCTGACTTCTTGAAGCTCACAATCTCTGATCTTCATCTCTAATCTCCTTCACATAAAACACTGAGGATCATATTCAGGAACCACATGATCCAAAGCCTCTCACCTTACAACTTGTTCTTCACTGGAATAGAGCCAAACTAGAAGAGATTGAACCAAGAAAGAAGCTGAGGTTCTGGTTGCCTAATGCTGAAATTCCCCTCCCCAACACATAGCAGATCAGAACCAGTTACAGAATGTCTGCACATGTTCCAAAGCTTCTCCAAGGTGGTTCCATTTCATGCCATCATGACTGTCCCAGAAGCAGCTTCACCAGCCTCCTCCCCATAAGGAATTGCATCAGAGACACTATGTACATACTTATAGGGACTGGGTTCATTGGTCATTCCCCCCATCACACTATGATTCAACTATAAGAATCCTACTGATACTTTAATACTCAGATAAAATATGATAGGGTTATCAGCAAAGATTTCTTCTGAGTTTTCCCCCACCTAAAAAAAAAATCAAAAAAGATCTCTTTCTCTTGGCAGCATGACACAGTGGAAAGAATGAGTCAGGAGAAGTGGGTTCAAATCTTGCCTCTGACGCTTAGTACATATGGCATTGGGAAAGTCATGACCTCTCTGGAACTCAGCTTCCTCACTTGTGAGAAGAGGGGATTGGACCAGCTGATCCCTAAGGTTACTTCCAGCTCTAAATCAATGACGCTTTTGACTCCCCTAGCAGTTTACACTTATCAAACGTGTATCATCTTTCACATGTCTGGATTTGGTCATCTACTGAACTTTGGGAATTCACTGCAGCTTATTTCTCATATCACACAGCGCTCTGTTGCCCTTGGGATTATCTGCAGTTCTGCTTCCTCAGAAATTGTGATATTTCTGGATTCACAGATACATAGTGTCTCTAGAAAGATATTGGTGTTAAAAGTGTGAGCTCTAGGTTTTCTTTTCTTTTCTTTCCTTGATTCTTTGTTATCAGGGACGGCTTTCCGGGAAGGGAGAGAAGAGAGGGATATATTAGGGAATAGAGAGGAGGTTAAAAACAAATGCTGTCAATTAACTTTTTTTTAAAAAGTGAGTTCTGTTTCAGGGAGGAATTTGGGATCCATGAACATTGTGTGATTTTTCCAGAAGCAACCCAGCTCACTCTCTTCCTCCTATTCTGTTCTGGACCCAGCTCACTATCCATTTGCAGAGACTATCCTATAAATTAGCCCATTAATCAGCAGCTATGTGCCAGTCAAGATGCTAAGTACTGTTGATACAAATACAAAGACTGAAACAATCCCTATTCACAAGGATTTTATGTTTTAACTGGTATGAGAAGTACATATATAAGTATATATGGAATAAATGTAAAGAGATCACATGCAAACAAACACAAAATAGTCAGAGATAAGGTAATTTGGGAGAGAGGGCACAAGACATAGTGCTTGTGCTGCATTTTGAAGGAAAAGAGGGGTTCCATGAATGGCAGGGGCAAGGAGGAAGTATGTACCAGGAAGTGGGAATGACCAGTGCAAAGGAATGGGTGGGAGAGGGAGTATCTTGTGGGAGGAACAGAGAGAAGGCCAGTTTGGCTGGATCATAGAGTACAGGATGGGAAGTAATGTCCAATGTGAATGGAAAGCTAAGTTGGGACCAGGTTGTGAAGGGCTTTGAAATCTAAACAGAGGAGTTCATATTTTATCCTTGAGACAACAGGGATTCACTGGAACCCATTAAGTAGGAGAGTGCTATAATCAGATCTCTTTGGATAATTTATGAAAGGACTTGAACAATAGTCACACAAGATGATAAACTGGGAGGGTAGGAGGTATTATAATTTGCACCAGGCTTTATATACAGTAGACATTTAACAATGTTTATTGAATGTGAAAAAGAAATAGAATGCTAATCAAAATTAGGGAATAATCCAAAGGTAAGGAAGAAGCAGCTAATCTAATGAATTACAGAACCTATTTTCAAAATCAACTACTTGGCAGAAACCAACAAGATTGGACTTTAAGGAAAGATAAATGGAAAATCCTGCATTTAGGTTAAAAAAAATCAGAACTAGAGAAGTACAGAGTGTTAGATGTTGGATAGCAGTTCATAGAAAAAAGTTCTGGGGACTTTAGTTGACTGCAAGTTCAAATGAACATTGTGACCCAGATGCCAAAGAAGCTAATACAATATTTGGCTGCATGTGGGCAAACCACATCTAAAGTATTGTGTTCCATTCTGGCTGCCACCCAGGGTTGATCCAGATGTTGGGGGATCTGGCAAGCACGCCATATGAGGTACAGTGAAATGATTAATTAAAGGGGCCGTTTCAGGAGGGAGTAGGTTCTCCCTTACTGGGAGTCTCCAGCCAAGACTGAGTGGCCCTTAGACTCAATCTTCTTTTAGGTCCTTTCCAACTTGAATTTGCTGTGATTCCACATTCTGGACTTTTCTTGGTTGCGGTTGCTTCCATTTGCCACTGCTAAGAGGGATATCTGACTTCATAAAAACTTGCTTAGGGAGCAGTATTGCCCTTTCCTCTCCAACCCCAAAAGATTTTGTCATCAGCTTCAGGTTTAGATATGGTGACCATAAACCTTGATGTCCTTTTTCCTTACACCTGAGAGAAGTGTTAACTATTGTTGTTGTTGTCTGTATCCCCAGCACTTACCATAATGCCTGTCAATAGTATGTACTAAATAAGTGCTCTCTCTCTCTCCCCTTCTTTCCCCCTCTCCCCATTCCTCCCTCCCCCAGGTAGCACAGTGAAGCATTGATTGTCGTAGTAGATAAAGAGGTCACAGGTCAGGAAGATTTGCCTTTAAATCCTGTCTCTACAACATACTTAGAGCTTTCATTTCATTCAAATTCTGCTTAAAGTAGAAGCACTCCCCCCATCCAGGTGTTTGTACCCTCCTTACTCCTTCTCAAAATATACCTTATAATTATATATGTATGTGTATATACATACACACACACACATATATATATATATACACACACACACACACACACACACATGTGTGTATGTGTATATATCAGCATGGGAAATTTCCTCATATTGAAAATGTATGTAATGCATGGACTCCATGGCCTCTGAGCTCCATTCTGGCTCACTATCTATGATCCCACAAGTTTGGGATATCATTAGATCCATTGAGGGGTCCCACTGGCAACTAGTGGTGAGGAAGGGTCCATTGGAGTCTGTAGCAGTGTCCCTGTAGCAGTGACTGATGATAGCATTCACATCAAGAGAGACACACTGAGACTAAGCTGAAACACTGAGACCACTTCAGGACTTGAATCAGGCATCAGCCCTCAGAGCTAGAGAGCTCCACCTCTAAGTGTCACTTTGTAAAAACTCCATGAAGGGAGAAAAGGATTCCCCATAGCCAAAAGCTATAAAGTTATGTTTTGGTTATATATACTCTTTACATTTGAGCCCATTCTTCCCAGGGACCTTTGGTATACAAGGGGAGAATATGCCCTTGGTCTAAGGGGATGTTTCTTTCTATATCTGCTTAGTAAATCCCCTTTCTAAAAGTGAGTTGACTCTGGCTGATAGTCAATGGGGAACACTCCAGTGGGAGCTCAGAGGCAACAGTACTAAAAACCTCCAGATCCTTAGGGTTCCCCTTAGGGGAGTGGTGGTCAGCTGAATATCTGGGAATCTGGGCAATACTAGTGAGAGTTGGTGAATTAGCCCTAGAGCCCTAGGGTTGCTACGTGTATATATTTATTTACGCACATATTGTCTCCCCCAACCAAGTATAAGCTTCTTGAGACAGAATTTTCATTTTTGTCTTTGTATCCCTAGTACCTAGCACAGTGTTTACCACACAATTGGTGTTTAGTAAATGGTTATTGATTGATTCACACTAACTGTGACCCTGAGTAAATCACTTAATCTCTCAATGACTGTGGCAACTCTTTTACTCCACAAATCATAGAATATTTGTTAATCTGCATTAGTAGAGTAGTTTCTACATCAGCAATCCCCTGAATCTATCAATCACTCAACCAATCAGTATATATTAACCAATGAAAAGGGGTGGGGTGTTGGGGAACCAGACCTATGATTTCATAGAACCCCCTCTACAGACCCCACTGAGGTTCCTTCCAATTCTCCAATTCTGTAGTTTCATGAAATCACATGTCTAGATGCCTCAACTCCCCTGCTTCCTGCCCCCTTCAAAATTCATCTTCGGCAAGTATCAATCTATCATTTCCTTCAGCAAGTGTTTGTCTATCATATGCTTCAACAACTGTAGTGCTTTGAACTCAGTGGTGGATTAAGACTGTTCAACGAATGAATGCTCTAACATGTTGTACGGCATAGTGGGGAGAATATTAAATCAGAAATGAGATTTGGGCTGGAATTTGAGTTTTGCAAGTCACTACCTCTGTGTCCTTGGCTAAGTTACTGAAATTCTACAGGCCTTGATTTCCTCATCTGTAAAATTAGGATTTTAAAGGGAATGATCTCTAACGGCCCTTCTAGCTCTAAATACCATTCTGTTAGAAAAAAAAAAGCAGCCAAGAAGAGGGGGAAGGCAGGAAAAGAGGGATTGGGGAAGAAGGAAAAACTCCTGTGAAGAAGGAAGAAAGAGTGGATAAAGGGAGAGGGGAAGGTAGAGAGGAGAAAGGGAGGAGAGAGGCAGAGGTACAGATGAGAAGAGGGAGAGGAAAGGAAGAGAAAAGAAAAAGGGAGAAGATATGAATGAAGAGAAAAATGAGCCCCCCTCCCCCAAATAAAAAGGTGGGCCAGCTGTCAATGCCACAGCTAGATGTCTATGAGAATAGGTGGGGAAAATCCATCTAGGGTGGCAAGAGGTTCATAAACTTGAGTTTCTCTCCAGTGATCTCACTGCCACCCCCAGCACATCCTGCTGCATCATGGAGGCCTCTGCTATGCTTAAATGTCTCTCCATAAAAATATGTGGCTGGCCAGGCCCCAGAAATGCTGAACTGATTTGGCCTAATTAGACTCTGAGGCCAGCTGAGCATGCAACATGTTGGATGTGCTGTCACATTCACCAGCAGAATGAACTCCATTAGTGTGAAAGCCATTCCTCATTGTGGCCCTTTTACATTACAACAGTGATTTCACATTCACTATTCCATTTGATCCTTTCCATCTGGTCCTAGAGGGCAGGAATCAGGGTCAGGGCTGAAATGATTATTCCTATTCGACAGATGAGAAAAGAAGTTGTAACCGACCCAAGGTCATGTAGCTCTTCAGTTCTGCTGGCCCTTCCTCCGACCAAGCCTGGGAGTCCTTCAAAAATGCCACATTCTTTGTTCTCCATTTGCTCCTCTTCCCTGCTGAGCTGCCATGAAACAAATTCTGATATATTTGTTTAAAAAATAAATAAACAAAACAAGCGTCCCAACTTTGGGTCTTGTCTCCAACAGAGTTCAAGTCGAAAATAGATTCTTTATAGATGTTGAGGTCCTCCAGGTGCTTCTGTTTGCAAACGACATCGCACTGATTGCACCAAGACCAAGGAGGGGGAAGAGAAAGAAAGAAGCATTTATTAAGCACCTACTGTGTATGTACCATGCACTATCTTTATGACAACACCGGAAAGTAGGTGCTATTATTATCCCCATTTTACAGCTGGGGAAACTGAGACAGATAGGTCAAAGAACTTTCCAGCATTGCATGGCTAATTAGTGTCTGAGGCTAAATTTGAACTCGGATCTTCCGGATCTGAGTACTTTTATCCATTATACCACCTAGCTGCTTAGACCAAGAACATGGCAGTGTCTCTTAAACGAGATTCATAGTCATTCAAAAGAGTTTAGTCTAACTATTATTCAGGGAATACTGAGTGGATGATGAATGTTTCCTATCCTGATTTTGATAGGCAGTTACATGGACAACCTATAGACCTTGTACCTGGACCTGGGATGGACATTGCAAAGGGAAAATGAGCTGAACAGAAAGTGATAAGCAGAGTAGGTGGTCTTTGGGAAGCTGGGCAGAGCCTTTAGTGATTCTAAGCTGCTTCCTGAAATAAAGATTTGTATTTTGAACACCAGCATTCTTCCAAAAATATCGAATGACTGTGAATTCTGGAGAGGGATCTTAAGAGTTCATAAATGAATGAATAAATGATAGATGCCTATATGTTTCAGGTACTGTACTAATAAGTGGGAGTACAAATATAGAAGTTAGACAGTATCTGTCTTCAAGGAAATTATATTCCAATAAAGGAAGATAATACATAGAGGAGATTGGGAGCAAGAAAAGAGACTTCTGATGTGAGGGGGCGGAGTGCTGGTGAATTGTTCCATAGAGCAGTTGGCTGACTGGCCCTTTCCAGAAGCAATAGTTGTATTCATTTGATTGCTGTACCCAGGGCAAGAAGTGGCAAGGCAGGGGTGGGGATGTGGAAGGTGCCTAGCAGGAAGGCCCCTAGCACGATGACCACTGTGAACCACAGGATGGGGTGTGAAGCATGGTCCAGTCTGGGACTGGCTGGATACAGCAGGCTGGGCCAGTTTATACTCACTCATGCTCTCACTAGTCAAGATAGATCAGACCCAGGGTAGGAGTTCCAATTCCTCCAGGGACAGAGGGTCCAGATTCTGAAGCTGGGCCCAGTTCAAAGAGCACTGCGCCAATGAGAAGTGGGTAACATCCCCTTCATTTTGCAGACAAGGATACCTTAGCATCAATCACGTGACAATAGCTCACATTCACATAGCACTTTAAAGTTAGCAAAGAGATTTACGTACATTATCTCATTTGATCCTTGATAGAATCTTGTGAGGTAGGAGCTATTTATTATCCCCACTTTACAGATGAGGAAACTGAGGCTGTCAGGCTCTGTACTAAACACTGGGGATATAGAGAAAGCATGCTCTCAGGGAGCTCGCAATCTAATGGGGGAAACAGCATGTAAATAATTATATACAACCAAACTATAAACAGAATAAACTGGAAATAATCACCAGAGGGAAGGCAGTATAAAGAGGGAGTAACGAAGGCTTCTTGGAGGAGGTGGGATTTTAGCTGGGATTTGAAGGAGGTCAGGAAAGCCAGGAGGCTGGGGTGGGCAGGAAGAGTATTCCACACATGGGGGCAGCCAAGGAAAATATTCTGAGGGCAGGGGTGGATTGTCTTGTGTGAAGAGCTGGATGGAAAGGGAGGGGACAGGTTACGAAGGGCTTTGAATGCCAACTAAATGGCGGGCTTTATATTTGGTCCTGGAGGTAATAGGGAGCTGTTAGAGTTTATTGAACAGGGGAGTGATATAGTCCGATCTGTGCTTCAGAAAGATCACTTTGATAGCTGAGTAGTGAAGTTAAATGACTCACCTATGTCACACAGCTAGCAAGTTCGGAGGGAGATTTCAAACCTTGGTCTTCCTAGCTCCACATCCAGGACTCTACCCATTATCCCATACAGCCTATCTGAAGGGATAGGGCCCTGTTCAAACCAATCACCCCTCTTCTCCCAAAGTACCATCTGGCTTTTTTTCCTTTCCTTTTTCTTTTTTTTTTTCCTTGAGGCAATTCACATTAAGTGACTTGCCCAGGGTCACACAGCTAGTAGTGGATTTGAATTCAGGTCCTCCTGACTTCAGGGCCTGTGCTCTATCCAAGGCACCACCTAACCTGGGGATGGACATAATCTCCTCATTTTTCCCTTCCAAGATTACTAGCTCAAGGCTTACAGTTAATAAATGTGGTTGGGGGTGGGGGTGGGGGGAAGAAAAGAAAAGGTTGGGACTGGACCCAGGGAGTTTCTGGAATTTGAGAGAGAAGGCACTAGAGACACACCCTGAACAGGCTTTGGGTGTGGGGCTTCAGAACTTTGAAAGAATATTTTGTTTTAAATTAGCTACTATAATTGTAATCGTTCTTACTCCGAAGGCTGTGGGTACAGGAAAATACAAAGATTGCTGTCTTCCTCCAGCTCTTTTCCTTTGAGGCCCTCCAAAAGGCTTCCAGACGTTAGCTCCTTCCACCCTCAGCTCTGGTGAGATTAGAAGTTATAGGTCATGGAAAGAGAACTGAACTGGGACCGGAAATCTGGGCATTAAGCCCAGTTCTGACACTAAGTCCTTCTGTGACTGACTAAGCCTCTGTGGGTCCCAGTTTCCTCGTTATAAAATGAGGGGTTCCTTACTGCTCTGACACAGTCTAATTCTGAGAAAGTGAGTGCCCTAAACATTCACATATCTTCCTCTTATACAGGGTCAAATGAAGAACAGAGTTTGGCTATAGCCAGAAAGCAGATCCAGAGCTGGTTTAGCAGGGAGACCACAGGTCCAAGTGTCAGGGACTGTAGTCTGCTCTTTGACATACCAGACAAATATTTAGACTTGCTGGGTCATTCCCTGAGGGGCCTCGGTTCTTAAGGTCTTGGGAACTTTTGCTTATAACTGTAAGTCAGACTCAGAAATTGGGAGATGGGTGAAATTTGCCTCTGCAATGCATGGGAATACTCTATAGTCTAGATAAGGGGTGCAGAACCTGTGGCCTTAAGGCCACATGTGACCTTCTAGGTCCTTAAGTGTGACCTTTTGACAGAATCAAAATTTTATAGAACAAATCCTAAAGGCCTAAAGGCTGCACTTAAGGACCTAGAAGGCCACATGTGCCCTAAAGGCTGTGTGTTCCACACCCCTGGACTACATTGTGAAGGCCTTGCAGACAGGGACTAGTGCTTTACACTTCTTTGGAGTTTAGCAAAATGCTTGTACAGAGTTGTTATTTAGCAAATGGCTGTTGATGTTGAAACTGGTCATGCCCTAGTATGGTCCTCCTTTCTCTCTCCTTCGCTCACCAAAATACCCATTACCTCAGGAAGCCAGGAGAGAAGAATGAGGATAATAACTAACATTTACAATACACTTTAAGGGTTACACAGGCCCTTTACATATCTGATCTCATCTCACAACATCCCTGTGAGGTAGGTGCTTTATATTATTCCCATTTTGTGGATGAGGAAACTGAGACTTGCCCAAGTTAAATGACTTGACCAAGGTCACAGAGCCAGAAAGAGAATAAATCAGGATTTGAACTCAGGTCTTACTGACTCAAAGTCCAACATTTCATCCGCTGGCTATCTAAGGTCTTATGGACAATTTCACTAACATTCCCATGACTAGAATGTACAATTACATATAGTTTCACTAACATGCAAATGACTAGAATCAACTTAATGCTTTATTCTTCTCAGGTTTTTTTTTAAAATATATATACAGGACTTCTTAAACTTTTTCTTCTTGAGACCCTTTTTCTCATTTTGGTAGCTTTTGTTGTTGTGTGGCCTGAGGACACGCACAGTACAAAGTGCGCATGCTGTGTGTTCAGAATCAAGGCTGAAGTGAAGTCCCATACTGCAACACGGGCAGGTGCTTCGAAAAACAGCTCGGATTCATAATGCGTTTGTGTTTTAATTAATTTTTGGTTGCTGTGGGTTTAGAAACCTTTTACTATTGCCAAATTTGGGAGGTTGTGACCCCTAGTTAAAGAAGCAATGAATTATTGTATATGATGACAGAAAACATAATAATGTTGTTTAATAACATAAATTCATTAGGTTGTGAGCTCTTCAACTGCAGAGACAGTCTTGTGCCTTTCTTTGGTACGCCCAGTGCTTAGCAGAGTGCCTGGCACGTAGTAGGTACGTGCTAAATGTTTATTGATTGACATGAGTTTAAAATATGTGCATATATACACATAAATAGTACCTACATCATTTTTAAAAAGGAGCAAAATGAAATCATTTGTGGAGCAGTTCTCTACATAGTAAAACTAGTAATTGCTAGCTTTATCCTTTCTTCCCAGGGATATTTGCATTTTAAAAGAGAACTCATTCAGCATGAATATCTAGTGGTGATATTTCAGGCAATATAATAGGCAAGTAGGGGGAGATTTGGGGAGGCAGGCAGTCTTCCCCAGCATCCTTCTATTTAAATCATGTGGCTACTTCCTATTCATAAATCTGGCTCTGACTATAATACCCATTTACTGCTCTGTGATTTTATTTGTTTTAAAACCCCATATACTGACTTGTAGAGGTGGTCAATTCCATAGAAAATCAAAATGATATTTCATTAAAATGAGTCTGAAACTAGTGACTGAGAAGCCAGAAAATATGTACCCCGCCTTCCATTGTGTCATCTGGAACCCCCATCCAATAGCTAACAAGCTCCCCTTCATTCTAACTTTCTACCTCTCACATTCTTTCCATCTTTTTATATTCACAGGCAGCGAGGTGGCACAGTGGATAGAATGCCGGGCCTGGAGTCAGGAAGACTCATCTTCATGAGTTCAAATCCAGCCTCAGATACTTACCATCTGTGTGATCCTGGGCAAGTCACTTCACCCTGTCTGCCTCAGTTTCCTCATATGTAAAATAAGCTGGAAAAGGAAATGGCAAACCATTCCAATATCTCTATCAAGAAAACCCCAATGAGGTCACAAAGAGTCGGACATGACTGAACAATGAGCTGGAGTAATTGCTCCATCCCTTTTTTTCCTTCCCAGTTCCTTACTTCTGCTCTGGCTTCAATTTCTCTCTTTCACAGGCTTGACCCAAAGTTAACTATTTCAACTATCCTGTCCTCACCCTTGAATCCATTTCCCTCTTGTCCTATCACCTTCCACACTTTGCCACCTCCAAAATCTGGTCATCTGTTACATAGGTCTTCTTCATTCCTATAGCCAAGCTGCAGATTACAGCCATGCCATCTGGGTCTGCTACACATCGATGCCATTGAATCTTAAGTGGGGTTGCCTTATGGAGCAGCAGTCTCCTTATTCTTGCAAGACTACGTGACTTTCTACCACATCTCTACAGCAATTGTTTCAAATCTCCTTCTCTCCCCTCAAGCTCCAAATGTCATTCCTCTCCCTCTTATCTTCACAGGGAACCTCATCATCTTCTTCTTTTTAAAAAAATTATTTATTTATTTTTAGTTTACAACATTCAGTTCCACAAACTTTTGAGTGTTAAATTTTCTCCCCCCTCCCCAAGTCGGCATGCAATCTGATATAGACTCTACATATACATTCATATTAAATATATTTTCACATTAGTCATGTTGTAAAGGAGAATTATAACCAATGGAATGAGCCATGAGAAATAGGAAACAAAACAAAATAAAAAGACAGAGAGCAAGTTACTACTGCTTTCAGACTCTGTAATTCTTTCTCTGGATTTGGATAGCATTTTTCATCATGAGCCTTTTGGAGTTGTCTTAGCACCTTGCATTGCTGAAAAAGCCAAGTTTGTCGAAGTTAGTCATCACACAGTGTGGCTGTTGTTGTTGCTGTGTACAGTGTTCTCCTGGTTCTGCCTCCCTTACTCGGCATCAGTTCATATAAGTCTTTCCAGGTTTTTTCTGGAGTCTACTTGGTCATCATTTCTTATAGCGCAATAGTATTCACATTTTCTTTTTCTTCTTCTTAAGACAGCTGCATAGGGTAGTGCATGAATTGGTGGATTTGGAGTCAGGAAGACCCGGGTTTGAATCCTGCCTGAGACACTTAGTCATATGACCATTGACCTCTCTGTGCCTCAGTTTCCTTATCTGTAAAATTTGAGATGACACTAGCACCTACATCCCAGTGTTCTTGTGAGGATCAATTAAGACAACATACATGCAGTACTTTGTAAACATTAAAGGCTTAGCTATTGTTACTACCAAATGAGATAGCACATGTAAGTTTTGAAGCGCTATATAGCTCCTAGCTATTTTTCTACAATCTTTTTATCACCATCATTTCCCTGAGAAAATCCAAGTCATCCATTGTAAGCTCCATCTTTTCCCTTATTCTGTACCATAAAACTTTCTACGTCATCACCCACTCTCTCCTCCTTTGGCTGCAGGTTCTGAAGAAGAAACTTTACTTTATCAAAACCAACTCTTCTATTTGTGCCTTTGATAAAGAAAAAAACCAAAAAGGACCCCAAAACAACAACAAAGAACATAGTTTTCTAGCTCCTCTGGGAGTCTGCCCTTGCTCTCTCTCTCATCTTTTCAATCTTTCCTTATCTACTAGCATATTTCCTGCTGCCTACAAATAGGCTTAGTTCTTCTTCATCCTCAAAAACAAATAAAACTTTTAAAAAGCTTTTACTTTATTCTATCATCCTCTCAAATCAACATCCTATATCCTTCCCCCTTTTCACAGTCAAATCCTAGGAAAAATTGTCTATACTTGTTTCTCGATATCCTCCTTCCTTCTCAATCTCATGCAGTTTGGCTTCTGTTTCTACCACTTGACTGAAACTCTCTCCAGTGTTAGCAATGATCTTTTAACCACTAAATATGATTTGTCTGAAGTCTTTTGCACTGATGCCTCCCACTCCCACTTCCTAAATGCTTTTTCCTCCATTGAGTTCCATGTGACATTGTTGATTCTTCTTTCTATCTGAGCGTTCCTCCTCAGTTCCCCTTGTTGGGTCATATCCATTGCTCGTTCTCTAAATATAAGTTTTGTCCCTCTCCACCAAGGCTCTGCTCTGAGTCCTCTTCTCTCTATACTCCCTCCTTCAATGGTCTCATTCATTCCTGTGAAATCACTTTCAGTCTCTATGCAGATGACTCTCAAATCTCCACAGCCACCTAGTCTCTCTCCTGAACTTCATTTCACCATCATCAACTGCCTGCTGGACATTTCCATCGGAATCTCAAATTCATTGTGTTCAGAAGGAATTCATCCTCTTCCTTCCTACTACCCCTCCTGCCTCATGGACTTAGCCTGGTATCTCCGCCAAACCCTTGACCCAATCAGTTGCTGATCCCTGTTTACATATGGAAGCTCTCCATATGTTTTCTCCTCTCCTTCCACTTGGGAAGTAGCCCAATAGCCTAATTCATACTCTTGTTACCTTTCACCCTGATTTTCACAACAGACTCTTAATTCAGTTCCTGGTCTCCAGCCTCTCGAATCCATCCTCCGCACATATGCTAAAATAATCTAAGACATGCCACTTTTCTGTTCAAAAATCTTCCTGCTTCCCTGCTGTCTCTAGGATAAACCATAGACTCTTTAACTCACCATTTAAAGTCCTCCATAATCGGTTTCCAACTTACCTTTTCTGACATGTGTTTTCCCTTCTCTCACGTTACATTCCAGTCAAATTGACTCTCTGAACTTGGCAGCCTGTCTCCCTTTTCTGTGCCTTCACGTTGCTATTGTTGTGGAGTTGTTTCTATCATTTGGGATTTTCTTGGAAGGGATATGAAGAGGTTTGCTCTTTCCTTCTCCAGCTCATTTTACAGATGAGGAAACTGAGGCAAACAGGGTTTAGTGGCTTGCCCAGGGTCACATAGCTAGTAATTTGAACTGGATTGGAACTCGGGAAGATGATGCCAGGTGGGGCACTCTCCACTGCACCACCTTGCTGCCCCATTGCCTTGCCGTGGGCTATCCTGAATGCTTGGCTGAGTTTTCAGCTCATCTCTTCATCTTAGAATCCTTACCCCCCTCTCCCCTCCTTCAAGGTTTAGCTCCTGTTCTACCTCCCATATGAAACCTTTCCTGGACTCCTCCCCTGGTTGTTAGTGGTCTCCCCTCCCTTCTTTCACTCTACGTGTATTTACTTGTATATATGCTTTGTCTCCTCAGGAAAATGTGTTTAAATGAAAAAAATGTTTATTAAACACTGTGTCAAATTCTGTGGATACAAAGACAGTGTCTGCTCTCAAGGAGTTCACACTCCGATTGAGGGAGACACAACATTAAAGGGTTTAATTGCAGGGAGGCTAGAAAGGTCTAAAGTTCTCATGGTGCACTAAGTCAAACAGGAGTGTGTGAGAGCCTGCCAGGAATAGAGGCAGGGCAGGAGACGCATGTCAGAAGACTTGCAGATATACTGACTAGACAAATGGTAAGACCTGGGAGTCTCACATCTCACTGGAAGGACTTCCATCCTACCCAAATACATAAGAGAAATCAGATCATTCCACACTGATAGCCCTGAAGGGGCCTAAGCATTGGGAAGGAAAGGAAGGGAAAGGAAGAGGGGAGATCACTCCCAGTTGCTGGTCTTCCCACCGTATGGCTATCCCCATGGGGTCTGAAGACTAGGGTTTGGATAAAGGGAGGAAATGTGGGGAGATTTTTAAAAAAATTTTGTCTTTATATCAAAGTACAGTGACTTGTTTGTAGCAGGTACTTTAAAAATGTTCAATTAAGTACATGGAGTCACAGAGTTTGAACTGAATATTTTAAAATAGTGTACCCTTTAAGAAGGATACAAAACATTTATTTAAGGGAGAAGATGATTTCATGTGGTAATGCCATCTGATAAAACAAAACCAAACTCATGTTGGACTGAAATCTGCAATTAAAAAATAGAAATGTGTGCATGTGCAGATCTATTTATGTCCCACTGCTTAGCTAAACTCATCCATTCCCCCATCCTGTCCCATCCCATCCACCCCCTCAATCCACATAGTCAGTGTTCTGAGGCTCCAGGCATTGAAATGAATAAGCCAAATTCAATTTACTGCCATGCCAGGAGACAGGGATAGAAAGGAGAATAATGAAAGAGAGGAAGTCGAAATTAAATACAGTAACATTCCAATTATTTAGAGGTCACACTTGCACCAACCTCAACTGTCAGGAAGTCATGCCCTCAAGTTTAGGCAGCTCACTCCTGGGAGAGGTCCTTGGGCAATCGATCAATCCTTAATAACTCATACTTGAGACATCATTCTAACCAGCTTGGTTATCTGCTTTCCTGGTGCACAGCAGATGAGAAAAAGCAAATTGGAAGACAGATAGGAAGGCCTGCTAGAGTCAGGCACACTTACAGCAGAAGGAAATAACTGACAAGGAAGAATGAAGGGACTGTCAATCCCTGTGTTTTTCCCATGATGCATTCCTAGAAATGGCACCATCAAGCAAATGGTTGAAATGCAAATCATAGTCCTCCTTAGAGTTCACCTGGGCCATTGTCTCTCAGGGCTCGGCTGGACTAGTCCTTGGATGACCCATGCTCAATCTGGGCCTGGATACAAATTTTTAACATTTTAATAGAATCTTCCACAGCCTTTGCTCTTATGTCATTGTCTTTAAAAATTCAGAATCATCTCCATACCATGAAGAGACACTGGAGGAAGACATTAATGGAGAAGCTTCCTATGACCCAGCATCCCAAGCTCTGGGTTTGCCTGGCCTGGATTCAGTCTTTATATTCTCTCATTTGGTCATCTCATTAGCACCTGTAGGTTCAATAGGCATCTCTATGCAACAGATCTATTTATCCTGTCCTGTTCTCTCTCCTGAGTTCTAGTTCCATCCCACCAACTCCCTATTGGACATCTCCAATGGGACGTCCTATAGACATCTCCAACATGTCTGAACCAGGACTCATTTTCTCTTCCCCCAAACTTACCCTAAGTCTGACCTTCCCTTTTTCCTTCAACCCAGTTGCCCAGGTTTGGAACCTCAGTTTTATTCTTGATTCCACTCACCCACATGTTCAACCCATTGCCAAAGTTTGTAATTTCTTCCTCTGCCATGTTTCTCATATCCATCCCCTTCTCTCCACTTACTCAGATACCACCCTAATGCACCCTCATCATCTCTTACTCTTACTACTTTAACAGGCTCCTCCTCCTCCTCCCTCCTCATGAAACACATAGAAGGAACCCAGATGTCCCTCCCTGTTGGTGACTAGCCAATTAGACTCAAATCAGCTCTACTAGGCATCATACATAGGTTCCCAGTATTAAACTTGAAAGAGATGATCTCACTAGTCTCCAAATAATGCAGAATGGTTCACTCTGATGAGAGAGTCTGGGTATTGAATGGTGCAGGAATCATGCTCACTAGGTGGGAGATGCCCCTCATTCCCACAAAGGTCTTTCTTATTGTGCACAATTTCTTCTTTGCCTCCTCAGATGAATGCAATGAACAGCAGACCTTGGTGTCATACACTAGATGGAAATGTTCACCTGTTTTCTAATGCTTATGACATCCATAATGACAGCAGGGGAGGTCATGTCCATGTAGACCTTGCCTTCAATTTATGCTGATCTTCTTAATTAACCCAATACCATCTCAGGGAATATTTGAATCAGTTTTGGAGGAAGATGATGAGTCAGGGGTACTTTCTCAGTTGTTGGGGTTGGAGGATAGTGGTCTTTTCATAGTCTTGGAGCAAATGCCCCTGTTAATTTGTCCAGAGCACAGTGCTTGGAGGTGGCCATTAGCTTCAAGTGCTTCTTGGGACCGTGAGCTGCACCGTGCTGGGGAAAAGATAGAACATTCCATAATTGGATTCTCGGCCTCGAGTCTCACCCAGCTGCCAAAATAATTTTCTTTAAGTTCAGATCTGATCATCTCACTTTCTTAGGATCAAACCAAAATGCCCATGTTTGGCATTTAAAATTCTTACAACTTGGCCCCTTCCTCCCTTTCCAATCTTTTATCATATTGTTCCTCTCCACATATGCCACATCCCAACATTATTAGTCTATTTACTGTCTTTCAAACTAGACACTCCTGGTCCCTGCTCCATCATTTGCATGAACAGTTCTCCATTCCTGGATGGAGGAGTTCACCTCCCCTCTGAGAATCTTCAGCTTCCTTCTACACTTAGCTCAAGCATCACCTCCTGGGGGGTGGTTCTCCTTTACCCATTCTTAGTGCCTTCTTTTCTAAGGCTATTCTATCCAATCTGTATTTATCTTGTATAAACTGTCTCCTCCCATTAGAATATAAACTCTTTGAGGGCAGGGATTCCCCCCCCCCTTTTTATCTATTATCTGTTTTATCTGTACATAGAGTTCCTAGCACTTGGCACAGTGCTTAGTACATAATAAGGACTTAAGAAATAAATGCTTATGATTGATTGGAGCAGCCCTTTGTCCCATAAAAATCTTATTTTGTTTTAACTTGTTTTGTACCCACCAAAATATTGTCTCTAGGAATTTTCAAAATATGGTTGGAATATAGTTAATGCCTAATTCTCCTCAGATTTAGGTAGAGGCAAGTACTCACAATCAGTCCACGGAAGTTAGAAAAAAAAATGTATAAAGGACTCAGTTGCCCAGAAACAATTGACCTACTCCTTCACCCCATACATCGAGGCCCATAATCATTTCATGCCCTATATAATCCCCCAGACTCATAACACTACTGTGTGGATTGGACTCCCCCTACAAAAGGGAAATTCATTTGGGGAGACTAGTTGGGCTAGCTAGGTGGCACAGTGAGTGATGGGCCTGGAGTCAGGAGGACTCATCTCCCTGAGTTCAAATCTGACCTCAGATTTGTGACCCTGGCAAATCATGTAACTCTATCTCCCTCAGTTTCCTCATCTGTAAAATGGCAAACCACTCCAGTATCTTTGCTAAGAAAACTACAAATGGGGTCATGAAGAGTCAGACACAACTGAACAGCAAAAAAAAGATGAACAACTCCTTGAGATTTGTGATAGAACCAATATCTACCAGGTTCTTCCTTGACTAACAAGGGTTAGGCTGGATTATCCCCAAGAGGTGACAAAGGGGAGGTTTATTTTGCCCAGGAGTGAGAGATAAGATTCTGTCTCTTTTGATACAGCTTTCTGGTAAGCTCTAGATGTGTTATCTTGACTTCCTGATCACTGAGGGTATAAGAGATCCCACCCACATGGAGGTTAGTGCCCCTCTGACCTGGTGAATGTCTGAAAAGTGGGGTCTAACTGGACTGTGAAATTTTCAGTATGATCATGCAAACTTTGGAGCAATGTTACAAATCAGGGCTTGATTTATTGTTTTGTTGACTGTCTAGACTTAAGAAAGTATTGATAATGCAGAGTAGACATAAAAGTGCATCTGCATCTATTTCTGCCCCCCAAAGTATCCCCAACATGTTGTTAAACATTCCCCAGCACATCCAGCTTCAGCAGTGCTTGAACTCATCAGGAGAACAGTAAAAGGTTCCAAGAATGAAGTTATCACCAAATTGGAGGTCTGGGAAACTGTAGGCTGGTAATAATAGTAATAATAATGTGAAAAATTATAATTTATGGAACACTTTAATGTTTGCAAAGTACTTTAATCCATTATCTCATCTGAGCCTGACGACACCTCATGAGTCACCACACCCTATGCTGCTGAATAGACATGTTTCCCTATATAGACAAGAAGTTAGGGCAATTGTATCTTGGGTACTTATTTTTTCCCTGCTAGGAGTAAGTAAACCTTCTTCTGCTAACTGTTCAATGACTTACAAGCACCTCCTTGCATTTAACATCACACCTGAACTCACGGGGTGAATGCACCAGATTCACTCCTACCAACCCTTCAATGAGTTTCCACTCCCCTCCTCCCTCAGCCCCATGATCCTAGGGGCCCACATAGTCGTCTAATCTTATGTTACCATCTTAAGGGTTTGGAAACTCCCTGGCAGGAAAATAAGGTCAAGACTGTAGCCTGCTAGAAAGCCAACTCTTTTTCCACTGGAACTGCATGATCTAAAGAACTCACACCAATAGCAGATGACAAAATTGAACTCTTTTGTTCCCCCATGTTTTGACTTAGTCCTTTGCTGCTCTTACAACTCTGGTCCTGTGAGCACAATCTTCTCCCCAAGAGGTTATCATTGACAAGAACACTAGTGTGGACTTAGGCAAGTTACTTAGCCTTTCTTGGCCTCAGTAAAATGAAGTTTGAACCAGATAGGCCCCTTTCAACTCTACAACTATGACCTCAGGAATGCCCCATTTTCTCCCAAGTAGGCTGGATTCCAGGATCTTCTCTCTAAGAGGCTGGTAATGGCAAAAAAAATTTTTTTACCTTCTGTCTCTAGAAGGCTGGATTATAGAACTCTCCAGGAACTCAACATTTCCAGGAAATCCTTAATTTTCCATCTGGGAAGAAGGAAGAAAACAAACATTTATTAAGTACCTACTGTTTGCCAAGAACTGTGCTAAGTGCTTCACATGTATTATCTCATTTTATCTTCACAATGACCCTGGAAGGTGCCATTTTACAGCCAATAGGCAGACTTCACCTCATCCTCAGCAGGAACAGAAGCAATTGATTCCTCATCTCTCAGATGATATACATCTCAGACAAATATCTCTTAGACATCCACATGTCTCAGAGATGACTAACACAGGAAAGACATTTCTGATATTCTTATATATTCTGGCAACCCAGATGTGACGATAAATGTTCCTGTAGTGATGGACCAAGGTGTTATTTCAATATTTGTAGATTCCCCTAGATTGTCCTTGGGACTAGCACTGAGTTGGGACGGAGCAAAACTTGCAACCTTCTGTCTTGGGATGTTTGAAGGAATTAAGCTCATTTGCTCAGAATTTGGAGAGTATTTGTTAATCTACTTTCTTTATTCACAATGTTTGCATTGCAAGTAAATTGTTCTATTTTTAAAGATCACAATATGAGATCTAAGTGACTCTTCTCAGGCTGGACTTAAGTATAAGCTATTTCCAGTGGGTGGGGCAGAGCCAAGAGTATGAACCCAATTCCCAACTAGACTCTTGGGGAATAATAGGAAAAGAATCCTAAAGAGACTTTTCCACCAACACTGCACTTGTTACATAAGCACAAAACAATTCTTACAGTACTTAATTCTGCTGTTAAGTCACTCTCTCATACATGAATGACTTAACTAGTTGTGTACAGTGCTGGGCACATAATAAGTTTTTAATCTCTTTTTATTCACTTATTCTGCTTTTTTTCCCTATTCTGCTGAAGAAGCTTGAGGCAGACAGCCATATCAGTCAGTCAACAAATTTTTGTGGAGTACCTACTATGTGTTGGGCACTATGGTAGGCTCTAGAGATACAAATGCAAAGAATGAAATAATTCCCACTTGGAGTGGTTTAAAATTTAATGGGGGTGGTGGTGGAGGAGAATAAGGACACATGTAAGTGTATACAGAATAAATACAAAGTAGGTGAATGTAAGGTAGTTTGAAAGGGAGGGCACTGGCAGTTGAGGGAATCATCACAGGCTTCACCCGTTTGAACTGCCTTGAAGGAAAGGACGGATGCTGTGAGGCACAGGTGAGAAGAGAGTGCATTTGAGGCATGAGGAACACTCAGTAGAGGATAGATATGGAGATAAGAGATGAAATGTTGGGTATGAAGATGAAAGAGAAGGCTGGCTTGGCTCGATTGCAAATTGGAGGAGGAAGAGGAATGTAAGCGAGGCTGGAAAGATAGGTTGAGACCAGAATACATGGGGCTTTAGGAGCCAAGCTGAAGAGTTTCTATTTGATTCAAATCAGAATCAAATGAGATAATATTTGTAAAGCACTCAGAACAGTGTCTGGCACATAATAGGTCTTCCCTTCCCCCAGATTCTAGAGACCATAGGAAGTTACATAGATCTCAAAAGAATATACTCTGCGTATTGACTACACTTGAAATATCTCTTTCTATAAAATGAAATTAGGAGAGATATTGTTGTTGCTGTTGAAATGTTTTGGTCATGTCCAACTCTTTGTGAGCCCATTTGAGACTTTCTTGGCAAAGATACTGGAGTGGTTTGCCATTTCCTTCTCCAGCTCATTTTACAGATGAGGAAACTAAAGTAAACAGGGTCTAGTGACTTGCCCAGGGTCATACAGCTAGTAAGTATCTGAGGCCAAATTTGAACTCAGGTCCTCCTGACTCCAGGACTAGCTCTCTATCCATGGAGCCAATTAGCTGCCCCAACAGTAGTCATAAATCTTAATCAAATAAATAAATCTTAATAAAATAAATAAATAATAAGTAAATTATATAAATTATATTAAAAAAATAATAATAAATCTTAATGTCATCTCTTCAGCCCACTGCCATGTAGCTCATAGAAGAAAGATGCAAATAACGTAATAACAGTAACAGTATTGAACACATCATAGAGAGCTTCATTTGGAAACCCTTGGAAAAAATTAGCTGGTCATTGACTTGGCTTGAAAACAACAACAAACAGACCTTCCAAAAAAATCTCTCTTTTACAGTTACTAGGAGAGGTATGAGTCTGACTGCTTTGGAGGTTAGGGAAATGTGGCTCTTCATTATGTATGTGGCAGGAGTGGAAAGGCAAAATGTTGAAATGGGAAAGGGGGAAATGTGGGGTTGCCCATTTGACTGAGCAACCACTTTATGCCTAGCCTTGTGCTAGCTGATGTGTAGGATGCAAGAGAAGAAAGAGTCCCTGGCCCCAAGGAGGTTATAGTTGGCTTGGGAGAGATAAGATTAACACACACTATGCAATTAGTGAATAGCCATATATTATGATGTTATATTATTATATATAACATAGAATATGTTGTATAAATATGTATTATATACCATATCACATAAACAATAATATATAATAAATGCTAAATTGTACAGTATAGACAAATAGAAATTAAGATAGGATAAAATAAGGCACTCACCAAGTGGAATAGAAAATCAAAGCATTTACAACCAGTGTCTCTGATAAAGGCCTCATTTCTAAAATATACAGAGAATTGAATTGGATCTATAAGAATACAAGTTGTTCCCCGATTGATAAATGGTCAAAAGATATGAACAGGCAGCTTTCAGAGGAAGAAATTAAAGTATCTATAAGCATATCAAAAAATGCTCTAAATCACTACTGATCAGAGAAATGCAAATCAAAACAACTCTGAGGTACCACATCTCACTGGTCAGATTGGCTAAGATGACAAAACAGGAAAATGATAAATGATGGAGAGGTTGTGGAAAAATTGGAACACTAATGCATTTTTGGTGGAGTTGTGAACTGATCCAACCATTCTGGAGAGCAATCTGGAACTGTGCCCAAAGAAATATAAAAAAGTGCAGACTCTTTGACCCAGCAATACTGCTTCTGGGGTTATATCCCAAAGAAATCATAGAAGTGGGAAGAGGCCCTGTATGTACAAAAATATTCATAGCAGCTCTTTTTGTTGTGGCAAAGGGGATGCCCATCAATTGGAGAATGGCTAAACAAGTTGTGGTATATGAATGTAATGGAATACTATTGTGCTATAAGAAATGAGGAGCAGATGAACTTCATAATAACTTGGAGAGACTTATATAAACTGATGCTGAGTGAGGAGCTCAGAACCTGGAACTTTGTACACAATTATAGACACATCACATCTGTGATGACTAACTTTGATGACTGGGCTCCTCTCAGCAATGCAAGGTTATAACACGCCTCCAAAAGACTCATGATGGAAAGGGAGATCCACATCCAGAAAAAAGAACTACAGAGTCTAGATGCAGATTGAAGCAAACTACTTGTTCTTTCTCTTTTGTGTTTTGTTTTGGTTCTTCTTTCTCATTGTTAATTCCATTGGTTATAATCCTTCTTTACAGTTTGACTAATGTTCAATGTGAAGGTATTTGTAGATCCTATATTTGATTGCTTGCCGCCATGACGGGCAGGGGGAGAAAATTTGAAACTCAAGAGATTGTGGTACTGAATGTTGTAAACTAAAAGTAAATAAATAAATCTAAATTAAAAAAAGAAAATCAGAGGAGAAGAGGTTAGAGAAAAGAAAGGACAGGGTAGAAGCAGTCAAAGAGAGAGTTGATCTGGTTTTGTGAATTAAAATAACATTTATTGCCCTGTCTTTTCATGTGGGATCTGGTCTCCTTGGTTCACAAGATTTAAAATGTTTAGTTTTGCTCCATTATTTTTGGTGAAGCCCAACGACTCCATGGCCACAGGTAAGACAGAGCAGAGCCTACTCTCCTCCTTTTAATAGTTGCTACATTTTGTGTCCAAGGCTGGATTTAGATTCTTCCCAGAGAAGTCCAATTTTAGCACTTCAGAGTCTGTGGGGATGAGCATGGCAGTAGGAAGAAAACCTTCAATGACGTGTTCATTTGCATGATTTCAATTCAACCTGTCAAAGGAAAGAGAAGCTTCCATCTGCTAAATTTTTTTTCACAGTTTTCCTTACTTATTTAAGGAAATTTTATTTCAAGAGACCTATGTGGAGCTAAATAAGGATACTCTAAGCTTAGCCAATTTTAACTTCTTCACTATTATTAACCATGGTCACACTCTATAGTTAAACTTTTAGAAGGAGAGACTGTTTGTCTGAAAATCTATTATACAGCTGTTCTTAAACCTAAATAATTTAATTCTTATCTTGTATTGATGTAGGAGCATGTCTACACTAGCATTATTTGGGAGTCTATAGTGGAAAGAGGCATGGGAAACAGGGACTTGTTTCTAGTCTTGCTTTTATAGATGATTCTTGTGTCATTTTGCTTTTCAAAATTACTGGACAGAATTAATTTGGTCTCGATTTCTTTACCTGTGGGTAGCACAGATGTGCCTGGCATGGTACCACTCTCTAACTTTCACTGAGGTCTCTCTTTTCCTAGCTTGGGGCTGGCTCATTCATCCCAACAGCATCTATGGCCAGCAGGTCATAGAAGTGCAATCATATAGCTACAACTCATTCTCAGTGGTAACTCTGGTTTGGGGAACATGCACTTCTACCATCATGATTGTAGCTTGTGAGCCCCTGCCAGTGTACTTGCCTTTTGCACAAATCACAGTCCATCCATTCCAGAAAGCTATTTGGAACTATGCACTCAAAAGTTACTAGGTACACACTCTTTGAGTTAAACTACTGCTGAACCTATGCATTGGACATCAAAGATAAAAGGAACCATATGTACAAAAATAGTTATAGTAAATCTTTTTATAGTAGCCAAAAACTGGAGGGTGATCACCTATTGGGGAATGACTAAACAAATTATGGTATGCGAATGCAAAGAAATACCATAAGAAATGATAAAATGGACAATCTCAGCAGAAACTGGAAAACTCTCTATGAAATGATGGAGAGTGAAGTAAACAGAACTAGGAGAACAACTTATAAGAATGAAAACATTATAAAGAAAAACCATTTTGAACTCTAATCAATGAAGTAATAAACTGTGAATCAAGAGGACTGAATAAGAAACACGCCACATGCGTCCTGCCAGAGAGGTGATGCACTTAAAATGCAGAATCATATATATATTTCTGGACATGGACAATGTGGGAACTGTTTTTCTGGACTATGTGCACTTGTTATAAGGAATTTTCTTTTTCTTTTTCTTTTTTAATGATTCAATTGCAGGGCATTAGGAGAAAGAAATAATAAATGCTTTCAAAATGAATAAGAATTTAAAAAGTCAAATCAGTGTCAATGGCATTCACTTAACATGAAGCATTTACTAAATAGAAGTCAACAGCAAGAATAATGAAAATATAAAAATCCACCCAAAAACCTGAGCCTCACTCCCGTCAAAGTACACAGAATCTGAAGGAAGGGGGAAGTTGGCACAAACCTTTAGAAACTTAGCAGTCAGACACACAAATAAAGAAACCTATGTACATGGGGGAATTCACAGCTCTGGATTGCTGGCCTGGATGTCTTATGGTCTCTTTAGAGAACAATATCAACTATACATCACCTCCTGGGAAGGACCGCTCCTCTTCTGGGCCTCTTTGTTCTCTTTCAGGATGATCTTCCTTCTCTGCTACTCCTACTAGATGAAGGCACTATCAAGTTCTTTTAGTTAATAGTAATACTAAGTCTGGGGTATGTAGAGCTTCATAGATCTGCTCCAATAGCTATATGCCAAAGTGGCTTTTCAGTAAAAATCAGTTCCCTTTAATTCTGGGATCTACATTATTCAGTTCTGTTCTCTGTAAGTTTTGAATAATAGAGAGGACAGTAAAGGGCAACACAGGCAAGTCTCTGAGAGGTTTCCCCTCTCTAGAGGTGAAAATAGTGCTTTAGAGCAAGGCAACCTTGTTCCAGGCAGTTCTTCAAATAGGAAGTCACTTTCTCCAGTCAGCTCTCAGCATCAATGCTTCCCTCTTACTAGATCAGCTCCCTATCTCATCCACAGAATTTGTCATAGTCATCTGATGATGTGAGCAATGCTCACCTTCTGTCATTGGTTTCTTTCTCCTCTCAGCTTCTCTTCTCCTGGTTCTTGGCTCCATTAGTCTCTTTGTTTTACCTTCTTTAAGTAACTTCTCTGAGTCTCCCCAACTGGTTTCAAGCCTCAAATTAGGGCCTCTTCATATAATCATCCACCTCTGTCTTAGGTTAAGAAATGCCAAATCCACATTTCTATCAGAAATGGCATAGTTAATTAAAAATAGTTCCATAGCTCCAAAATCATTCTTTTATTCACTTTCTCAGCAAAACACCTCCCAAGTCCTAAAAACAGTCACATCTAAATTAGACATGGGAAAGCAATGTACTGCAAGCCATCTTTAATCAATCAGGATGTTCTCCTCTGAGCAAGCTTTCACTCTGGTCCTCTTAGAATTTTATGCATCTTTCCTCTATTACTTTTATCTGTGGGGATGTTTTTCTCAAGGGTTCTCACAACTGTTTGTGTTTCTCTTTAAGATTCATTTTCTGTGTTTCACAAAAAAAGTCCTTTTCAGTAAATAAAATGTCCATATGATAAAGGGGCAGTACCTTACCTAATAAAATTAGAAAGATCATCCATATTTTATACCACATGGATAGTTTGTATCTAAATAAGATGCAGTTTATAAAATGCTGCAAAAGGCAAGAAAACCAGAGAGGATAAATATTAAATGCTAATTCTGTCTATAGAGTTTGTCTTTACATATAAGAAGAAAGGCATTCATGCATGGGAAAGAAATAGTGAAAACGTATGAAAACATATGTGGCAGGTCTGTGATGCAGTAGATAGTATCAGTCCTGGAGTCAGGAAGACCTGAGTTCAAATCTAGCCTCAGACACTTACTGGCTGTGTGACCCTCGGCAAGTCACTTAACCCTGTTTGCCTCAGTTTCCTCATCTGTAAAATGATCTGAAGAAGAAAATGAGCTGCCAAGAAAATCCCACAAGTGGTCCCAAAGCATCAGACGCAACTGAACAACAACAAACATCTGATTTTTATTGTACATTGGGTATCTTTCCACACCTCCCACCCCAGCCCTTAATTCAGGAGAGCTTTTCACATGTGCCAAACCTAAGGTTTAAGAAATTTTCCCTGGGGGCTCTGGGATGGAGTGGGAAATAATCAAAGAATGTGATGGGAATTTAACCCATCTCATTAGATGTCAAGGTCCCCCAGGACTGAACCCAGTTACTGTGCACATGGGTCCAGGGCAGAAGAGCCCCCTTAGAAGAAAGGGAGAAGGTACAAGTCCTATACTTAAGACTTTAGGCCCCAATAGTAATTCTACTATTCATCCAAAAAAAAATGTAATTTGAAGGGGCGGATGCTAGTAGCAGTTGAGGAGATCAGGAAAGACCTCACATAGAAGTGTTATGTGGGGGGCGGAGTCAAGATGGCAGCATAGAAGTAGGAGAACTCCATGAGCTCCCCCCATAACCATTTCAAATACCTATAAAATATGACTCTAAACAAATTTTAGAGCTCCAGAATCCACAAAATCACAGAGTAACAAAGCTCCTGCTGAAGTCAGCCCAGCAGACGGACTGGAAGGGTTCATCGAAGGGTGCTGGGAGCAGAGCCCAGCCCTGCCCCATGCAGTTTTAGCCCTAAGGTGTCCAGGACAAGCCAAGGCTGGAGTTTTCAGGAGAGTGGATCACCGGCAGCTTTGGTGGTTTCCAGAATTATCAACCCATAAGAGCCAAGGACAAAGGGAAAGGTTAGTGGAACTTGGCTAAATTTGGGGGAGAGGGTGTGGCTGTCTGCCTCTAGAACTAGAAGCAGGTTGAAGGAGATTACAGAAATCTCTTTAAATAATGCCATAAAATAATTACTGTAGCAGTAAAACCCACAAAAGGACAAGCTGAAATAATTTTCTCGCCCAAGACAAGTGAGAAATTCAGCAGGAAAGGTCTGTCACACTGGGATGATGGGGAAGCATAGTCCAGTGCAAATAGGGCCAGCACAGACCAGGCCCCTGAAAATCAGGAACAGGCCTTGGAAGCCATTGTATCAGCAGCAGTAGTGGCTGTTTCCAGAGCTCTCAGCCCACAGATAGCAAGGAGGTTGAAGGAGATTACAGAATTCTCTTTGCTGGCACTGGGGGCAGGACTCTGTTGCTTTGCCCATTCTCAAATCTGGGTCATAGTTCTGGGTGACAAACCCTGGGCTAGGAGGAGTACTAACACACCAGAGCTTGCAACCACAGTGGAGTGGGGACCCTTCTTACAGTGCCAGGCCAGGAAAGAATGCTTGTAGTAACTCACAGACCAGAGCACAGTCCCAGGGAGTGGTAAACACCTCTCCTTAGATCACACCACCTTGGAAGAACTGAAAACTTACAGACTCCTAGAAGTATCTCTGAAAACAGCTCCATGGGGGCAGAGTCAAGATGGTGGCATAAAAGTAGGAAAACTCCATGGGCTCCCCCCATAACCACCTCAAATACCTATAAAATATGACTCTAAAGAAATTTTAGAGCTACATAACCCACAAAGTGACAGAGAGAAACAACTTTCCCACTGAAGGCAGCCTGGCAGGCTGACAGGAAGGGTCCATCGCAGTGCGCTAGGAGCTGAGCTCAGCCCCGAGTGAGCCTGCAGTTTTAGCCCCAGGGTGGCCCCAACCAGCCGCAGCTGGAGGAACTTTGGGAGAGTGGATCACCAGCAGCTGTGGCCATTTCCAGAATTATCAACTCATAAATGCCAAAGACAAAGTAAAAGGTCAGTGGAACTCTGCTGGATCTGGGGCGGCAGGGAACAGAGTGTGCTCTGGCCTCTGCCCCCAGAGTGAGAAGTGGCAGAAGCAGCGGCCCGGCTGTGCAGCTGCCTCCATGTGGCTGCTTCAGAACTCCTGGCCTGCAGATAGTAGCAGGGCCAAGCAACCATTCAGAGGCTAAGCACTCTTGCCTTAACCTGCCTGGACCTGGATTGTAATCTTGGGTGTTGGTCCTGAGGTGTGTGACCAGTGAGCCAAAGCTGGTGGAGGCTGTAGAGATGGCACCCTCCTAATAGCTCCAGCAGCTGCAAAAACCCCAGTGATTTGAGACGAAGCACTCCCTTCTGAAAGCAGAATTCTACTGTGGCAAAGAGCTCAAAAGTCAAGTAAGTGACTGACAACATGAGCAAGCAAAGTAAGCAAAGCAAGCACAGCCATCCAACTTTAGATTCTTTTTTTGGGAACAAAAAGAATCAAAGCATGGAAAAGGAGGAAGATAAAACAGTCAGAACTCCTGCACCAAAAGCATCCAAGAAAAATACGAACTGGTTATAGGTCATGGAGGAGTTCAAGAAGGATTTTGAAAATCAAGTAAGAGAAGTGGAGGAAAAATTGGGAAGAGAAATGAGAACGATGCAAGAAAATCATGAAAAGAGTCAACAACCTGACTGAAGAAAATAACACCTTAAAAAATAGGTTAACTCAAATGGCAAAAGAGGCCCAAAAAGCCAATGAGGAGAAGAATGCCTTAAAAAGTCGAATTTAGGGTGACTAGGTGGCACAGTGAATAGAGCACCGACCTTGTAGTCAGGAGGACCTGAGTTCACCTCCGGCCTCAGACACTTGACACAGTTACTACCTGTGTGACTTTGGGCAAGTCACTTAAACCCAATTACCCTCCAAAGAGCAAAAAAAAAAAAGCCAGATTTTCCAGATGGAAGCTAATGACTTTGTGAGAAATCAAGATACTATTAAATAGATCCAAACAAATGAAAAAATAGAAGGCAATGTGAAATATCTCATTGAAAAAACCACTGACCTGGATAAAAGATCCAGGAAAGATAATTTTAAAATTATTGGACTACCTGAAAGCCATGATCAAAAAAAGAACCTAGAAATCATCCTTCAAGAAATTCTCAAGGAAAACTGCCCTGATATTTTAGAACCAGAGGGCAAAATAGAAATTGAAAGAATTTACCAATCATCTCTTGAAAAAGATCCCAAAAAGAAAACTCCTAGGAATGTTATAGCCAGGTTTTGGAGTTCCCAGATGGAGGAGAAAATATTACAAACTGCCAAGAAGAAACAATTTTAATATTGTGGAAACATAATCAGGATAACCCAGGATCTAGCAGTTTCTACATTAAGGGATCAAAGGGCCTTGGATATGAAATTCTGGAGATCAAGGGAGCTAGGATTAAAACCAAGAATCACCTACCCGGCAAAACTGAGTATAATGTTTCAGGGGAAAATATGGCTGTTCAATGAGGTGGAGGACTTTCAAGCATTCTTGAGGAAAATTCCAGAACTGAATAGAAAATTTGACATTCAAATACAAGAAACATGATAAGATAAACATGGAAAAGAAATCATAAGGAACTTATCAAAGTTGAACTATTTATATGGCAACATGGAAAAATGATAATTGTAACTTATGAAACTTTTCTCAATATGAGGGTAGATTAAGGGAATATAAATGTATACATACACATATGTCTATATAGGAGGGTATATATGTGTATGAATAAATATATGAGTGTGTTTCTATCTATCTATCTATCTATATGTGTACAGGTATACATAGACAGAGGGCACAGGATCAATTGAATAGGAAGGGATGACATTTTAAAAGGTGAAATTGAGAGGAGGGAGAGGAATAGAATGAGAGGAGACAAAGAGAGATAGAATGGGGTTAATCATCTCTTATAGAAGAGGCAAGGGATAATTGTTACAATGGAGGGGAAGAACAGGAAAGCAAAAGGGAATGGGTCAATCTTACTCTCATTGAATTTGGCTTAGGGAAGGAATGACATACACTCGAAATTGAGTATCTTGCCATAAAGGAGAGTAGGGGGGAAGGGGATGTGAGGGGGGGATGATGGAGGGCAGGGCAGGTTCAGGGGGTGGGTTGTTAGAAGCACACACTTCTACAGGGACAAAGTAGAGAATAGAACAAGGGGGGTGGATGGGATAGGAAGGGGGAAAATATAGTTAGTCTTTCAAAATATGTCCATTGTGGAGATGTTCTGTGTAACTACACATATATGTATTGAATTGCTTGTCTTTCCAGTGGGGGTGGATGATGACAGAGGAAGGGAAAGAATCTAGAATTTAAAGTTCTAAAATAAAATGTTAAAAATATATTATTATTATTATTTACATGCAACTGGGAAATAAGATTTATAGGTGCTGGGGTAGGGAGATCCGTCTCGCCCTACCAGAAAGTCAGAGGGGTGATGGGGGAGGATATAGGAGACAGCAGATTGGGGGAGGGGTATACAGTGGGATCACTGTTTTGGGGTGGTAGGTAGGGGAAAGATGGGGAGAAAAATTTGTAACTCAAAATCTAGTGGAAATGAATAATGTAAACTAAAAATAAACAAAAGTTAATTTTAAAAAATGAAAGAAAAAAGAAAAAAAAGTGGTATGTGAACTGACATTTGAAGAAAACAGAGATCCTAAGAGGTGAAAGTTAAAAAAGAAAATATTTGGGGCAGCTAGGTGGTGCAGTGAGTACAGCACCAGCCCTGGAATTGTGAGGGCCTGAGTTCAAATCCTGCCTCAGACACTTAACACTTACTAGCTGTGTGACTTTGGGCAAGTCACTTAACCCCAATTGCCCTGCCCTCCCCCTCTAAAAAGCAAAAAAGAAAAAAAAAAGGAACATACTCCAAGTGTGAGAGACAGAAATAAGAGATATAATGAGCCAGAGGGAATGGAACCAAGGGTGCAGATAAATCGAGGAATTTGCCTTAGTGAGGATTTGGGTTACAATAACTGTGACAAGCATCTGGGGGAAAAGACAAGAATCCAGTTATTAGAATGCTAGTATGAGTTCAAAACAGGACCAGTTGTAAGCCTGACTTGATGCTAAGTTGCAAAGTACTTTTCCCCCTAGGGGTCTTTATATTTCATTCTTTTATTTTTTTTTTTATTTTTGCTTTTTGGTGGGCAATTGGGGGTAAGTGACTTGCCCAAGGTCACACAGCTAGTAAGTGTTAAGTGTCTGAGGTCAGATTTGAACTCAGGTCCTCCTGACCACAGGGCTGGTGCTCTGTTCATTGTGCCACCTAGCCGCCGCCCCCACCTTTTTTTTTTTTAGTAGCTGCATCCATCCTAGTAGTTGGAGCCCACTAAATCTGTGGATGGGAGGTTAAATGGCCCTGGCTACTGGTACTGGAAGGCTTTGGACACAGAACCACAGTAGTCTTTGCACTAGGCTTTACCACTGAAAGCAGCTGTGAGCAGGTATTAGTTGACTCTTCCTTTTGACATCTCTGGCTAGGGGATGAAACAGGAACTTGAATTCTTAAAGGGATTGGTGAATTAACCAAAGATGCATGGCAAGAGAGGAGAAATGTAGGAACAGAACCATAGTCTGCTGTCTTTCTTTCCTTATCCTGGTCATAAGTTAGCCCCATCCCTAAGTGACCACCTAAAGGAAAAGCAAGATCCTTACTCCAATGCAATGTACAATATAAATCGGATGTGAGTTTACTCTTTGGCCTCATGTGCTCAGTTTTGGCTCACTCTCCCCAGGGTTCTTAAATGTACAAGATGAGAATGAGCCTCTAGTCTGGTGGGAGCTGCAGAAGTGGTCCCTATGGGGCTGTTAAATACAGATGAAAGAACTGAGGGCCAAGGAGGGTAAATTATTTGCCTAAGGGCAGAGAGGTAGTAATTATCAAAAGATGTATTTGAAGCTAGGTCTTCTACCAAGAAGGCCAAGTTAGGTGGCACCTGGCATAGAGTCAGGAAAATGAATCTTCCCTAGTTCAAATCTGGACTCAGATACTTCATCAATGTGTAACCCTGGGCAAGTCACTTAACGCTGTTTGCCTCATCTCCTCATCTATAAAATAAATTGGAGAAGGAAATGTCAAACCACTGCAGTATCTTTGCCAAGAAAACCCCACCAGGGTTCCCAAACAGTCAGACATGACTGAAATGACTCAGTGATGATCTCTATCAAGAAGCATTAGAACATCAGCAGAAAGTAGTTGCCCTTTGGGTCTTTGTTTTTTGACATCAAGAAATTAAGAGCCAGATAAATCTGCCCCAGCACTCAGTTTGTCAGCAGGCCTGATTCCCAAAACCAGGCTGGGTCTGGCTTCTTCCTGCTCAGTGTGGCTTCTGGAAACACTCATGGATTTCAGCAGCTCAAGCATCGTAAAGGCATTTACATCTTCCTTTCACCCTCAGTCTTGCCTTTCTATACAGAGGGAGAAAGAAGAAAAATATTCTTGACCAAGGACATGAAAAGATGCTTCTGCCTAATCATAAAAACTTGAAGTGACCTCCAAGTCCAGAACTGAATTCATTCTCTTTTCCCCTAAGCTCTCCCCTCTTCATAAACTTACTGTCACTGACCAGGGCACCATATCCTCCCATTCACCTAGACTCAACAACCTGTATGTCATCCTCAGCTCCTCACTCTCTCTCACCTCCTACCTCCCATATCCAAATCTGTTACCAAGTCCTTTCAATTCTGTCTTCCCAATATCTTCCATATCTGCCCCCTTCCCTCCTCTGACACTGCCTCCATACTGGGGTAGGCCCTCAGAACTTCATGCAACACTCTACTGGTTGGTTTGCCTTCCTCAAGTCTCTCCCCACCCTCCAGTCCATCCTCCATTCTGTTGTAAAATTCATCTTCCTAAGGTGCGGATCTGACCATGTCTCCCCTTTCCCCCTTTTCCTCCATTCAATAAACTCTCACAACTCCCTACTGATTCCAGAATTAAATGTAAAATCCTCTGGCGTTCAAAGTCCATCATAACTTGGTCTCTTCCTACCTTTCCAATCTTCTTACACTTTATTCCCCACCAAGTACTCCTTGATCCAGAGACCTGGGTCTTCTTGCTATTCCTCCTACAAGATACCCCAACTCCTGACTTTGGACATTTTCAGTGACTGTCCCCAGTGCCTGGAAAATTCTCCTTTCTCACCTCTGTCTCCTAGCCTCCCTTGCTTCCTTCAGATCCAATCTCACCCTCTACAGGAAACTTTTCCTAATCATCCTTAATTCTAGTGCCCTCCCTCAGTTGATTTTCTCTAATCTATTTTCTCTCTTCTCTCTCTCTCTCTCTCTCTTTCTCTCTCTCTCTCTCTCCCCTCTCTCTCTCTTTCCTCTCTCTCTTCCTCCCTTCTCTCTCCCTCTCCATCTCTCTCTCTCTTCTGTCTCTCTTTCCCTCTCTCTCCCGCTCTCCTTTCCACTCTCTGTGTCTGTCTCTCTCTCATTTATCAATTTATCTGTCTCGTTTGTACAGAATTATTTACATGCCTCCTCCATTAGACTGCAAACTCCTTGAGAGCAGAGACCATTTGGTTTGGGGTTTTTTTGCCTCTCTGTATCCTCAGACCCTAGTGTCTGGAATATTGTTGTTTTCTTGGCAAAGATACTGGAGTGGTTTGCCATTTCCTTTTCCAATTCATTTTACAGATGAGGAAACTGAGGCAAACAGGGTTAAGTGACTTGCCCAGGGTCACCTAGTTAGGAAGTACCTGAAGTCACATTTGAACTCAGGTCTTCCTGCCAGACCCAGCACTCTAACCACTGTACCACCTAGCTGTCACTGCCAGGAAAATAGTAAAGCTTTAATAAGTGCTTATGCTTTGCTTTTCTGCCTCATATTTCTTCACCAAAAAACAGGAAAGAGTAGAGACAACAGGGAAAGGAGCAACAGCCAGGCCATCTGCTCAAGGCTTCATGTTGACTGTTGTGAAGAGAAGGCCTCTGGTGCTGGTTCTACCCCTTGACCTGCAGGCTTATCCAGGAGTGTTCTGGCAAATGTTTAACAACCAGTTTTCAAGGGGGGAGAAATGTATTCATGATGCTCTTTTAAGTTTTATCTGCATCATTAACATTTAATCCATCACTTTTTCAAGTTTAGATAATCAACAAAATATTAAATTAAGCCCCAATTTGTAACATTTGCTGATTTTGGATGTTTAAGGACTCGTTCTGGCTTTTAACCAATGGCTCTAGCAAGCTTCTGCCAGCTAGCTCCAGCTCCTGCCCAACCTGGGACAGTCCAGTATCTGTGCCCCCATGTGTGCCTTCTGTGTGAATAGCTCGTACCAGTTCAGCAATCAATCCTAAAAGGCATAGACCACCTGCTCCAAAGTGGGGGAGTTGCAGCAAGTGAACAAGACTGGGCCTTTCTGTTATTGCATGCCCAAAAGCAACTTCACTCAGTCTCAATGTACATACATACTCGATGGACAGCACTTCCATTGGCTACTTCCCCCACTGTAGTCCATTGGCAAAGACGCTAGAGTGGTTTTCTATTTCCTTCTCTAGTTCATTTTACAGATGAGGATATTGAGGCAATGTACACACATGCTCAATGGACGGCACTTCCCATTGACCATTTACCCCATTGTAGCCCACTGCCTTGCTTTCCTTTGCTATGATTTCACTCTCCCTTCTCTCAAAGGCATTTTTTCCTTCTCTCTCACCCTGCATCAGATTGTCATCTCTTCAAGAGCTGAGACCCAACACATGTTCATATCTATTTTTGTATCCCTAGATCATTGTGCTACATATGTGGCTGTGGATAGCCACAACCTTTCTGGTCTTTGGCTTCCTCATCCCTAAAATGAAGGTGTTGGATTCGATGATCTCAGAGGTTCCTTCCAACTGTGAATCTATGATCCTATGACTTTAGTAGTGAGCCCTTAATAAATATTTGTTGACTAGAACTGCACTGAGCTAACTGAAATAGTATTAGATTAAGATTCAGACAATCTGGATTTGTAGACCAAGTCTTCATACTGTATGACCTTGGACAAGTTCCTTCAACCTCTCTGTATCTTAGTTCTTTCATCTATAAAGTAAGGAGATGGGATGAGATGATTTCTAGTCTCTTACAGCTCTACACTGATTATCCCATGAACTGGAAAGGGTCATTACTTCGAAGCCATTTACTCTCCTCTCTTCATTGAACAGAGAAGGAAACTGAAGCTCCAGTGTGGTGACGTGACTCAATCAAAGTCCCATAGGATGCAAATTTGGGTCTTTTCCTTCTGAACCCATTGCTCTTTCTGCTTGATCACATTGCCTTCTAACATGGAATATTTTCATCCATTCAAAAGACATGAGGGTTGGCCAAATGTTTCAATGAGCATTAACTTACCTTCGCAATATTCACTTTTTAAAAGCTTGACAAAACTCTCTTGGTATTTGTTAATCGGATCAGCGGTTAGTGTGTAGATTTACAGCATTGATCAGTCATTCAGAGCTCCCATTTACTCCTACCCCCATCCTCCATGCTTTGGCTAAAACCATTTCTTTTCATTTTGATACATTTGCCTCTCACTTCTGCTTACCTAAACTCACAGCCAATTGTCCTTAATTCATTGCAAGAGAGGAAAGTCAAGCAAAACATGGCTCACATGTGAAAATGCATGCCTTATTTTGCACCTCCAGCTTCCCCTCTCTCTGTTAAAGGATTGAAGGATGCTTTACTATTGCTCTTCTGAAATCATTACTGGTCACTACATTAATCAGAGTTCTGAGGACTTTCTATGTTCTTCGACATTACATTTTTGTGGTCTTTTGTGTAAATTACTTCACTCTGCCTCAATTCATCCAAGTCTTCCGAAGTTTCCCTGAATTCTTCAGAATTATCTTTTCTTAAAACACAGTGATATTCCTGTATATCCACATGTGACAACCTTTTTGGACAAATGAATTCTAATTCCTTTACCAAACTGTTCTTTTCACTATCCCCCAAAAGCCACCATGACTAAAATCCATCATAGGAAGGTAGGTGTATTTTACCGTATCCTTGTTTTAATTTCGAATAAACTCTGTAAGTCATTTCTATTCTGTCATTTCCAGAACAAAAGGTAATTTAGACTTTATGTGTAAATGTACCTTTCCTTTGCAGAAAAACACAAAAAATAAGAGTAGAAATATCCTATTCTGTTACCAGTTACCATCATCCCACACACCCTAAGCAAAGATGCCTGTCTTTCTTTTCTCCCAATATAGGTAAAACAAAACAAAGCACAAAACCAAAAGCCAGCCCTTTTTGTTGTCCTTGCCATTCTCACTTCTTTCCAAGCTTTAGTATTCCTGAATATCTCTATCAGACCACTCCACAATTGTATTTACCTTCCATTCTTCTGCTTTGTTTCCCTTTCCTGAATATTTCTCTTTAAAAGCAAAGTTGATTGGCAAGTTCCCTGTGCATCCATACCTGACTCTTCAAACCCAGTTTTTCCTCCTCAAAAGTGTTGTTTCTCTATTTTTCTTCAGAATTTTATTCTTGAGTATCATTTATCCTTCTTGTGCTGATTTCTCCTGAAGTATTTTATATTATTCCCTCTAAACCCTTTGAAATCTGCTTTTTCCTAAATCTCAGGTACACGTCAGGCTATGCCTCAATTTCTTCTCCTTCTTTATCACAGGCCCGACAATGGATTAATCCCCCTCATCCCTTTTACCAGAATTCCTATCATTTTCAACACAGCAACCAGTTCCTTCCTCTTAATAAGAAACAAATACAGATTGGAACGGAAAAACAGAAAGGAAGGGCAAAGAAATGGAAAAGAAGGATGGGGAAAATTATCTTATATAAACTAGTAGAAATCTACAAAAACAAGGAGGAAGGGGGGAAGGGAGCAGGTGATATGAACCTCATTTTCATTTGAATTAGCCAAAAGAGGGGAAAATACACACAGATTTGGGTACAAAAAAAATATATTCCAGGAAGCAAAGAAAGGAAAGGGGGGAATAAGAGGGAGGCTAGATTATGGGAGGGGTTAGTTCAAAGGAAAACAAATCCTAACAAAGAATGTACAAAAATATTTAAAGCAGTTCTTTTTGTGGTAGAAAAGAATTGGAAATTGAAATGGTACCCATCAATTGCAAAATGGATGAACAAATTATAGCATATATGTTTAATAGATACCATTGTGCTATAAGAAATGATAAAGGATATAGTTTCAGAAAAAGTTAGGAAGACTTGTATGAACTGATGCAAAATGAGGTGAGCAGAACTAAGAGAACAATATATATCTATCTATGTCTATATCTATCTATCTATCTATCTATCTATCTCTCTATCTCATAACAATGATACTGTAAAGACAAGCAACTTTCAAAGACTTAGGGATTCTGAGCAATGCAATAACCAACCACGATCTCATCTTCTACAAAAAATCTCTCCCAGTGTCTCCTAAATCTAGCGCCTTCCCTCCATTTCTTCCTGTTTATCCTGTACGTAGCTTGTTGGTGCATATTTATTTACAAGGTATTTTCCTCATTATTTTGTGAGCTCCTCAAGGGCAAAGAGTGTCTTTTAACTCTTTTAGTACCATACTGCCTGACACATAGTAAGCACTTAAACATTCATTGACTAACTAACTAATCCCAGATGACCAATAAGGAAACATGGTACCCATCTCCTGAAAGAGAGGTGATAGAGTACAGATGGAGATATCTCTTTTTTTGACATGGTATAATAGCAAGCACCCCAGCATACCCAGGGCGGCTGCTAGCACAGGTTCTTTGATCTGCTTTTCTAAAGGAAAGAACTCAAAGCAGCTAAACACTCTTACTTTAATCAAACATATACATCATTCACTTAGTTCAGGGGGAAAAGTCAGCACTCTAATCTACAAAAACAAGGAGGAAGGGGGGAAGGGAGCAGGTGATATGAAAATACAAGCAGAAAAAAAATACCGACAGAGAAAATAACACAATTCAATAGACCAACAGACAGGGCTTCTAGTTGTCTGACTATTACATATATACATAGTTAGCTACTAGAGAGAGCAGCACAAACATCTGGGTTTTCAAAGCCAGGGGGTATATATATATATATATATATATATATATATATATATATGTGTGTGTGTGTGTGTGTGTGTATGTGTGTGTGTGTGTGTGTGTGTATACACACTTCTTCAGGGTCAGAGGACATCACCATCTTCATGACACACTGCCTAATTAAAAAGTAACAAAAGGTATGGGCCTTCAGGAAAAATAAGCCTCCCCTAAGCAAGCTTCTCTTGTTGGGCTCCAAGTAAGGCCCATTAAGGGGCAAGGAAGATCTTCAAATTCCCTTACCATTACATATGACCCATTGAGGGCCATTATTTTGCTTGACTATACATGTTCGTTAAAGTGGGCTTTCTTTTTCTCTATTCGCATTTGAAAGTGGTGAGAGGTGGGAGGGAGAAAAGGCAGGTTATTGTTTGAAAAATGTTGAAATAAAAATGTTATGATTTCTAAGACAGTCCCAAAAGACTCATGATGGGAAATGCTATCCACATCCAGAGAAAGAACTTGGAGTCTGAATGCAGATCAAAACACACTATTTTCTCTTTTTTGTTTGTTTTTTCTTTCTTGTGGTTTTTCCCTTTTGTTCTGATTCTCCTTTCACAACATTACTAATGTGGAAATGTGTTTAATATGATTGTACATGTATATCCTATGTCATACTGCATGCTATCTTGGGGAGGCAGGGAGAGGGAGGAAGGGAGGGAGGGAGAAAAACAATTGCAACTCAAAATCTTATAAAAGTAAATGTTGAAAACAATCTTTACATGTAATTGGAAGAAATAAAATACTATTAAGTAAAAAAAATAAAAATTTCATAATTGAAGGAAATACTGTATTTTATTTAGAGATTAGTGAAAATAAAGATAAAATTTTTTTCCTATCAAAGCTCAAAGACCCCTGAAATCTATCTACAGACTCCAGGTTAAGAATCCTTTCTCTATATAGTATTTAACTTAGGGGATATACATAAGTAATCTCTACTCTCTTTTAAGTAGATTTTCAAGGCACCTGGCAAATACATTCCTAACAGCCTTTGCCAGATTTACTCCATCTCTGGTCAGGAATCTGTCAATCCTCTATTGTAAGCTGTGATCCAGAAATACAAATTCCATTCTCAGACATCACCTTCTTAGCCAGCTGTCCATTTGCCAAATTAATTTTTCTTCTCTGCATAGCTTGTCTTCATTGGGCAATAGTGAGGAAAATACAACCTGCCTCTCTCTGGTCTTCGGTTTCCTGACCAAGATGTCATAATCATTGACAATAATTTTAAAATTGCTCCTAGAAATGTTATTTGTGCCCACTTGCATCACCAGAAGTGGATACTTGTCATTCATTTGGGTAAGTCTGCTGATATGTCTTAGATATATGCAGGAAGACAACCACCTTCTCTATTGTTATCAGATCAGTAGTTGCAGGGAATCACCTACTACTACTACTCTTCTCTTATTCCTCTGCTGCATATTAAATAACCTCTCCCCTCTCCTACAGTGCCTCTTTCTTCTCATGATACTGCTCCAGGATACTCCATCATCCTGACAAAGCTTAAATCTCTGTTCTTCAATCTTAGATCCCTTCCAGAGTGTGGAAAGACATTCTTGGCATCCCTTTACTTATTCATCCAGGAGGGAGAGCAGCTTACTCTTGGAACATGGATCATGGTCACTTAACTGAGGCAGAAATACAAATCTCTCACACTCAATTAAAGCCACTGCACAATTTCCCCTACTCTCCACAATGGTTGAAATTTTCAACCTTGTAGGAACACAGACCTCAACCCTAAGCACTTGGTTAATACTTTTTTGCAGACAACTCTACTCACATTCCTTTCCTTTTTCTCAAAGACTCCAAAGCCACATAGCAAGACACCTGTGTGTTTCAACAATATACTCTATCTCTATCAATTTGCTTAACTCTCCAATTACTAGGGAGCAGCTAGATAGTACAGTGGATCGAGTACCAGGCCTATAGTCAGAGAAGTTTCATCTCCCTGAGTTCAAATCCAGCCTCAGATACTTATTACCTGTATGACCCTGGGCAATTCACTTAACCCCATTTGCCTCAGTTTCCACATCTATAAAATGAGCTGGAGAAGGAATGGCAAACCACTACCATATCTTTGCCAAGAAAACCCCAAGTGGAGTCAAGAAGAGTCAGATATGATTGAAACAAATGAACAACTAATTATTCCACTTATTTACTTACCTTGCCTTGCCTTGATTTATCCTCCTTATTATTCTGAAGTATGCCTTTTCAGGTTCTATTCCTCAAAAAGCAGAGGCAGTGGGAAGGGAGGAAAGCTTTCTGCTTTGGACTAGAATGAGTTACTTCTGCTCTGGATCATCTATCACCTGAATCCACATCTCCCCATGGTCTTTTTTGACTGCATTAGCAACTCCCTCATAAACTTCTGCTCCTTCTTCTCCACTGGAAGATGATTCACTCTCTGTTCCTCCAATATTATTGTCTGGAAGCTCTGCGGTCACCTCTTTTGGCTGCTGATGCACTCAGAATCAAGCTCTTCCTTTCCCTCAATGGTTGTGGTGGTGGTGGTAGAGGTGGTAGGGGTGGTGATGGTGGTGGGAAGGGCAGTTCCACCACCTTCCCAAAAACCATTCCATGCCAGAAGTGGTTGCAGAGCAAAAAAAAAAAGTGCCTGTGCCTCTGGTTCAGAACTATTGCTAGGCTCTGGAAAGATTGTTATGTATGTCAGCTTCTTCCCAGAGCTCTTTTCTCCCTTAAAGTTGAAGGACCACCAGAACCCTGTGTCTTCTTCTTCCAACATGGAAACCAGAAGGCTTAAAAATCACTCCTCTCTAACTCTTACCAACTCTACATCTTCCACAGCCTCAGAGCATTGAATAATTAATTAATCTCCACCGATGAGGAGAGTCTTATGCAAATCATTTTTGAGGCACAGGTTACACATATAATACAACATACTAAGGGAGGAAAGATACACTTCTGATCACCATTGGAAGGAAACAGCCCTTTGTCTCTTCTAGACACAACAGGTTAGGTGCTGAAAGAGC